>JBBCBC010000014.1:13224928-13824928 GCA_037126765.1 Stenogyne calaminthoides
GATAGCATCAAGGGTTTCCTCTTCTGGTTATTGATGAACGACTATTTTTAGGGTTTGAAGACTCCCTTACATGTTTTTGGAAATATGAAGCCATGTTGCCAATCACCAATTTTTTGCAGTCTGGAACATAGTACTACTGACAAAATTCAGGGTCCTATCTCTTTCAAAGGTCGATTGAAAGCATGTTGTTGTCTTCCTCTGATTGGTTCTTGTCTTCAGTGAATGTAGACAAACAAAATGACTCTTTTAGGTCAATTTCTCTGAATGAGACAATCTTAAACAACACTTAGACTTAGTTCATTTTGTCTGCACTTGAATGTTTTTGGGCAATATCTACTTTACTGAACATGTGCGTTTTTCATTTTTGTAGTATTCAGATAGATATTTTTCAGTGCCTCTGACCATTCAGGTTACCCTGAGTATTCAGTAACTTACTGAGTCTTCAGTAACTACTGAGTCTTCAGTTCTTCAGTATCTTCTGAGTCTTTAGTAATATATGAGTCTTCATTCCTTCAGTATCTTCAGTACCTTCTGAACATTCAAGTCTACCTGTGTTCTTTAGTAACTTCTGACCATTCAGGTCTACCTGTGTTCTTCAGTAACTTCAGGGTTTTCAGGGTTTTTAATATCTAACCTGATCTATATCTGCTGACTATACATTGTGCAGATATCTTCCTGAACAATCTATACTGAAACCTGACTCAGACTATCAAGATTATTCTGAACATGTTATACTCAGGGGTTTTGGGATCTAATCAAAACTTCCTTATTAAAATTCATCTCCCAACAAGGTTGGACTGCAGCCTCTTTTTCTTCTGACTCATCTGCCAAGAAGAGAGTCATTGGCGCCTATTTTACTTTCTTCGGCCTCTTCTTCTGAGCCTTCACCAGGTGCCTCTTTCTCTTCAGAGGAATAGCAGTTGCAGACGTAGCAGCCTCCTTGCTTTTCCCTTTTCGGATTGTCACCTTCATATCATCATCAGTCGGGCCATAGATGGCAGTTGTGGTTGAGAGAAAATCCTTGTAGAACTTCAGTCCATTCTGATCCCATTCAGCATTAGTCATTTTGTCCAGCAGAATGACTGCAACTTTGTTGAGATTACTGATTCTCTTCTTCAGGAAGACCTGTCTCTGCTCATTTACCCCAAATTTGTCATGCTCTTTGAGCAAAATGGCCTTCAGAACACCAGCCCAGTTAATATTTGTGGCTCCATCGATAATAGCGGCCAAACAATGCATCTTTACGGCCGTTAATCCATTCGGGCTGAAAGATATACCCATAGTTATTTTTGACAAAATGTCAAACAACAAGTGGAATTTCCTTTTCAACATCGGCCTGACAAAGTTTGAGGTATGGTGTTTGTCACCCTCCTGGAAGAGTTCATTTCTTATCAGCTCATCTTCATTTTCTCTATAATGGGCAGGTGAGACCTTCCCTTTCGGCAGATTGAACAGTCGAGTAATATCTGCATTAGTAACCTTGATCTCTTCTCCATTTACCGATGAAACAAGTTCATCCCCAGGGGTCACCATATCCAAATTTCTCAAGAATTCCAGTGCCTCATACTGCATCACTGGATTGGAGTGTGCAGCACAGTATTTTTTGAGGCCGCACCTCCTTAAAAGTTGTTCCACCTCCATCGATTCCATATCCCGTGTAACTCCAAACATTACATATTTGTCTTCCACAATTTGATTTTCCAAACTTGTATAGTTACACATGATTTTGCCAATACCGTGAGTAGCCATCTATATTAAGAAGAAACTATGTGAGTATTAAAAAAAAATTCACCTATCTGATTTGCCGAACAAATTAACAATTGAATCATTCTATATCATACTCACACAGATACCAAACATTAGAGACGGTATAAGCATACTAAATGAGTAAACATTTAATGGAATAAATTCAACAAATAACCACATCTTACCAGAATTTGTTGAGTGATTTTGAAGCAACAGATTCTCAGTATAAGATTTGAAATTTTAGAGTATTTGAGAATTTTCAGAGTGTAAATTGCAAGAATTTTTGGAAGAGTGGTTTGGAAGGGTTTCGACGAAATCTATATAAGGGAAAGGAGGTAAAATCAAGATTGGAAAACCAAAGGTTTGAAATGAATAAACGATTTAGATTAAGTGGGGTTTACACATAAATTGATCGTGCGGTTTGGATTTGTAAGCGTGGTTTCCCTTTGGATTTTAAAAACACAGTTAATGGCAATTAATACATATTCCCCACGTCCGCATTAAATGCTTTCCAGGGTATGCGTCACACAGGTATATGCACAGTAAAAGCAAATAGGAACAGATAATTGCATATAATAAACAGAAAAACAAAAGAAACAGAAATGCATATCTGGTTAACTGATGTCGTAATCAGTCAATACCACTTGAATTTCTGACTGATTTCAGTTGATCTTAGTTTCTGCCTAAACCTTAATATTTCCCAACAATGTCCCACTTATCTGATCAGGTTCTTTTCTTATCCAATCTGATTCGTTCCCCCTTCATCTGGTAACCTTTTTCTGATCAGTTCCTGACTGATCTTTTCTGATCAGTTAAGGTACCTGTCTCAACTGATCCTCCTTATCTGGTTAGTCTCTTAATCAACTGGTTCTGGAGACCAGTCCACCAAACATTTCTGGTGCACTTTCTCCAAGGTCCAGAAGTCCTAGCTCATTACATAGTTCTCTAAATCTGGTTTCAGCTAGTGGCTTGGTTAAGATATCAGCTCTCTGCTTATCAGTATGGATCTTTTCCATTCTGATGTTCTTCTTTTCAACATGATCTCTTATAAAGTGATGTCTGACATCCACATGCTTGCATCTTGTGTGTAGAACAGGATTCTGAGTAATTGCAATAGCACTGTTACTGTCACAGAATATAGGTACGTTCGTAGCTACAATGTTATAATCCCTCAGCTGCTGACTAAGCCAGAGCAGTTGAGAACAACAGCTTCCTGCAGCCATATATTCTGCTTCAGTAGTAGATGTGGCAACAGATGTATGCTTCTTTGAAAACCAAGAGATCAGTTTGCTTCCTAAGAACTGACATGTTCCTGAGGTTGATTTTCTATCTACTCTGCAACCTCCATATTTAGAATCAGAATACCCACTAAGCTCTAGATTATCATCTGATGGGTAGAATAAACCAAGGTTTATTGTCCCCTTCAGATACTTAAGAATCGGCTTAGCTGCTTCCAGGTGGCTTTGCTTTGGATTTACCTGAAATCTAGCACATACACCTACTGCAAAAGTTATGTCTGGTCGGCTGGCAGTCAGGTATAGTAGAGATCCAATGAGAGCCCTGTATTCTTTCTAATTAGTTTTCTGACCATTCTCATATGGATCCATCTTGAATCCAGTCATCATAGGAATTTTGGCTTCCTTACTCTTCTGAATTCCGAACTTAGCCAATAAATTACTAGTGTACTTTGCCGGGCAGATGAATATCCCTTCTGTACTTTGCTTAACTTGAAGACCCAGAAAGTAATTCATCTGACCCATCATGGACATTTTAAACTTCCCTTGCATTAGTTTGCTGAATCTGTCACATAGGTTTTTGTTGGGAGATCCGAAAATAATATCATCCACATAGATCTGAACCATCAGAATATCACCATCTTCTATTCTAAATAGGGTTCTATCTACTATTCCTTTAGTGAATCCACTATTTATCAAGAACTGAGATAGTGTATCATACCAAACTCGAGGAGCTTGTTTCAGGCCATAAAGAGCTTTTCTTAAACGGTACACTTGGTTGCCTTTTTCAAAGCCAGGAGGTTGTTCAACATAAACTTCCTCAGCCAGTACCCCGTTTAAGAATGCACTCTTCACATCCATCTGATACACAATAAACCCTCTGTGGGCAGCATATGCCAGAAACAGTCGAATGGCTTCCAGGCAAGCGACTGGTGCAAAGGTCTCATCATAATCAATTCCTTCTGATTGTGAATATCCCTTAGCAACAAGTCTTGCCTTATTTCTAGTTATGACATTATTCTCATTTCTCTTGTTCTTGAATACCCACTTGGTGCCTATCACATCTTGATGAGTTGGTCTGTCCACCAGTTTCCACACTTGATTCCTCTCAAACTACTCTAATTCTTCTTGCATGGCTAGAATCCAGCTAGCATCTTGTAGAGCTTCTTCAATGGTGGTTGGTTCCTTCAAAGACAGATAACAACAATACATGGCACTTTCACCAACCTGATGTCTAGTCTGGACTCGGGCATTCAGATTGTTAATTATCAGATCAGTTTGATGGTCAGATAACCAAGTCCTTCTTTTCAAATGTATATCAGTTTGGATGTCATCATCCTCATCTGATATTGAGTCACTAGTGATTGGGAGTGGTGCAGAAATAGGATCCACTGGACATGGCAAGTTTCAGCTGATGTTGGAATCATCATATGCTGATGTTTGTCCATAGGAACATCAGGTGTTCCCCCTAAACCAGATGGTTCAGTTGATACTGTCTCAGTTGTACCAGCTTCATCATCGACAGTTTTACGTACCTTTGGGTCTGATTGAACTGGTGAATCAGTAAGATCAAGTTTTGGGACATACACTGTTACGTGATCTGATCCTTTTTCCTTAATACTTAGCTGATCCATTTTTTGTGCATCAGGTACCGGTTGATTTGGTACTGCTTGTTCTGAGGCAGATTTTTCTTGTTCAGAAGATGTCTCATCAAAGACCACATGAGGTGTTTCTTCCACAACTAGGGTTCGCCTGTTGAACACCCTGAAAGCTTTGTTGGTTGAGGAGTATCCTAAGAATATACCTTCATCTGACTTGGCCTCAAAGGTTTTCAACTGGCTCTTCCCATTGTTGTGTATGAAACACTTGCACCCAAAAACATGGAAGTAAGAAACACGAGGTTTTCTGCCCTTCCACAGATCATAGGGTGATTTGAAGTGAGCCTTAGTCAGAGAACATTTGTTCTGAGTGTGGCATGCAGTGTTGATAGCTTCTGCCCAGAAACAGTTTGGAGTGACATGTTCAGCTAACATAGTACGAGCAACATCTTTGAGAGTTTTGTTTCTTCGTTCTGCTACTCCATTCTGTTGTGGTGTTCTTGCAGCTGATGTTTCATGTTGTATTCCAAACATAGTGCAAAAGTCAGTAATAAAGGAGTTCAGAAATTTTGTACCTTTATCGGTTCTGATTTTCACAATGCTGACACCCTTCCCATTTTGTAATTTCTAGAGTAGCTCGGGTATCTTAGTTGTTGTCTCATTCTTCTTATATAAGAATACCACCCAGGTAAACTTGGAGTAATCATCCACTATCACCAGAGTGTATTTGCGTCCGCTGAGACTAAGTTGTGTAACTGGTCCAAATAAATCCATATGGAGCATTTGCAGTAATCTGCTGGATGCTGGTCCTGGGATTCCCTTGAATGAGGTTTTTTCCTATTTTCCCTTCTGAAATGCGACACATGTCTGATCCTTAGAGAATACCTCATTCGGGAGACCTCAACCAAGGACATCCTTGCTATCTTGTTAAGAGTTTTAAAGTTCAGATGGCTCATTCTCTTGTGCCAAAGCCAACTGCTGCTTTTGGAACTCTTAACAATCAGGCATGCATTTCTTGGACAACTGTTCCAATCTACAGTGTAGATTGTTCCTTTTCTTGAACCAGTTAACAAAATCTATTGAGTAGCTCGATTCTTGATAGTGCACTGATCAGTCGAGAACTCAAAGCTGAATCCGTTGTCGTATAATTGTGAAACCGATAATAGGTTATGCTTCAAACCATCGACATACTAGACTCCAGTAACCTATACATTATCATTCTCTAAGGTTCCAAATCCTCTAGTAAAACCAAAGTTATCATCACCAAAGAGTACACGCTGTCCTTCTTGTTCTGTGTATGAGCTGAGGAGATGTTTGTTTCAAGTCATCTGCCTTGAGCATCCACTATCGATGTACCAGATAGTTGCTTGTGCACCTCCTTTATTGGCCATGCCCACGCGAACCTGCAATCAGATCAGGCTTTAGGTACCCCTTTAGGATTGGGTCCTGAGGGGTTAGAGTTGTTTTTAGGGATCCATACAAACATGGCACTTCTATTGTAAACCTTAAGATCAGAAGGCCTGATTTGTCTCCCATAAACATCTACATAATCATACATCTCTTCATGTGCTTTCTGATCAGTATGATTATGGGTGTGAACCTTGGATGAATCAGAAGACTTGGGATTTTTCTGACTGGTTTGTCTTCTTTTAATCCAGTGTGGTTCAGGTGCTGATGTCCTAGATTTCTGGTTGAAATGGTAGGTACGACTGCTACCATTAAAAGATTCATATCTCTTTTGCACAAATGGTTTCTGCAGTTTACCCTTAGCTTGCTGGTTAGGCAGCTTAACCTAATTGGGTTTCAGATCAGATTTCCCCGTGAGAGGTTGTCTTTTCTGATCCCTAATTTGCTGATCAGGTTGAGGTTTCTTTAGAAGAACTGGGTTCTTCTGTTGATTCCTCGGCTGATGTTTGATCAGTTGAGGTCCATTTTTGTTCCCTTTCTGATCAGACACTTTCCTTACATGTTCAGCATGTCTATTTCCTTTCTTAGATACAGATTTAGCATTTTGTGTATTTTTTTCAGAAATCTTCCTAGATTCACTCTTGGATTGTGAACCAGGTTGGACATATGAGGATCCAGAAGGGTTATCATACCCAATACCCTTCTTATCAGTTGGCTTTCGAAAGTATCTTGTTATTTCATCAACATTTTTAGATACTTTTCCAAAAATTTCTACTTTCTTCCGCAAACTGTCCTCACTTATTTTTAGACCCTCATGCAGTCGGAAGAGTTCATCAAACTTAGCTTCAAGGATTTTGAGATCATCAGCTTGCTGTTTGTTAATAGCTAGCTGTTCCTTAACTAGTTTACACTGATCTGTAGAACTGACTTTCAAAACCTCCAATTCTGTAGTCATCTTCTGAACAATTTCAGCTGATTTCAGTTCAGCAGCTTTTCTTGCAGCATTTTCTTTAACAAGCTGAATGTTCTCTATCATTAGCTTGTCGTTCTCAGCTTCCACTATGGTATAAGTGTTTACTGCATTGAAGATGTCATCAAGCAATTGCTCACTGTAGAGCTGCAGGTCAATCTCTCCAGCAGGTGTGTTCAGCACAGCTGGTGTAGAAACAGAAAACACAGATGGTTTAGAAGATACCTCAGATTGATCTTCTTCCTTGGCCAAGAGGAAGATGTCATCATCAGATGAGAACATCAGATCATCAAAGTCGTTGAAGTCATCAGCATTGCTCATTAGGCAGAAGTCTTCCACAGATGAGTAACCAAAATCTTCTGATGGCAGATAAGAGTCGTCTATTCAAGTAGTGTCAGCAACCATAACTTTCCTATCTCTGTATCGTTGCTCTCTCCTGTTCCTCTTATCTTCACTTTCTTTAGGCGTCAGGTCAGGGCAGTCTGCACTGCAGTGACCTGGTTTCTGGCAGTTGAAGCAGACTCCTCTCTCCACTGAACTTCTTCTGGCAGGTGAGTCATGTCTTCTGTATGATCTGTCAGGTGACTTCCCGATTTGCCTTTGATCTGAATTTCTTCTTTCTGATTTGTGATCTTCAGCACGATCATCTCTTTTCTTTTCTCTTTTGTCGTCTCTTCTGTCATCAGATTTATTTCTTTCCTGCGATCTGTCAGACGATCTTCTTTCTCTTCCTCTGCTATTCTGATAGTCTTTGTAGAATCTTCTATAATTTCCTAATTGAATATTTGATATCTCAATCTTTCTGGTGAGTAGAGCAATATGTTCAGCTTGACTAATAATATTTCCAATAGGCTCAGAAGATTTTGAGTAGCTGCCGCCTGCTTTTGTTGTTGCAGTTGTGGTTTCGGCAGATGACTCATCATCTTCCTCTTGCCCTCTCTCAATCAGGTCAAATTCATGGGCTTTCAGATTTAAGAACAAACTAATCGACTTAATCTTTGCTATATCCTGGCAGTCCTTGATCACAGTAACCTTCATATCCCATTTCTTCGTTAAAGATCTCAGAATCTTGTAGTTGATGTCCTTGTCGGTCATTTCACGTCCTAACTCTCTGAGCTTGTTGATCTATATGGTAATCCTTCCATCTAGCTGGTTGATCGTCTCGTTGGGCAGCATCTTGAGTTTCTAGAACTTAACCAGTTCGGCCTATAATTTGTTATCCTTTATCTGGTCATTTCCTTCGCATATCTCAGCTAAAGTATCCCACATCTGCTTCGCAGTCTTGTGATATTTGATCTTTTCTCTGGTTATCTTGTCCATCGTCTTCATAATGATATGTCTGGCCACAGTATCCAGATTGGACAATTTCCTTTCCTCAACATCCATAAGAGAACAACTCTTTCTGATTCTGGCTCCAACTGGAAATTCTGGATCACCTCCTTCAGCTGGATTGTTGTAGTAGATAATGATAGGTCCTTGTTCAAGAACTTCCATCATTCTGCTGCTTATAGCTCCCAGATGATTGCTCATGAGTATGACCCAATCTGCATACTCATCAATAGAAAACTTGGGTAGATC
Source organism: Stenogyne calaminthoides (assembly GCA_037126765.1). NCBI lineage: Eukaryota > Viridiplantae > Streptophyta > Magnoliopsida > Lamiales > Lamiaceae > Stenogyne > Stenogyne calaminthoides. Next base: position 13,233,463 of record JBBCBC010000014.1, read on the forward strand.
ATGATACATACCAGATGTATTATCCATGCCTAGTGAGTTTTGAAAACAGATGAAATTTTAAAAATGGATTTTTTTTAATCTGTTCAAGTGACCACAATGGTTCTTCCTCAAGAACCGATGATACTCAAAGCCAGTGGTCCGTAGAACCTGGGACCTGTGGGTTATCCCAACACCAGCTAAAGTAGAAGATATCATTCCCAAGAATGATAAATATGAAGAAAGGATGAGGGAATGGTTGAAGATCAGAGCAGAATGGCTTTTGGATGCATTTGTTCTGGATATCGTGCCAACCGAAGAATCACCTGATGAAGAATTTTTGAACTGGATGGAGAACAAACATCCAAGCTTCTTGAAAGAACTAAAATATGATGCCAAATTGATCAACACGAAGATCACACACCCCCCATATGATGTGTTGGATTACAAGAAGAAGAAGGATGATTCTTTTGACAGATTGGCATTTGAAAGTGTTGGTCTCGGTGCAAACGAGTCTTACACGTGTATGGGGGGGAATACACGTGTTCAGTGATTTTAAAACTTTTTCTTACTGAGGTCAGCTTGGGTCAGATAATCCTGAAGATAATCCCAACTGAGTCCTGAGTGTCAGAGATCCTGAGTTGCTTGGATCAGATAACTAACTTACTAAATCCTTAGAAGAGAGTTCAGTTTGATAACTATCTGTTCTAGCTACTCAGTCGTGCGGAATGGTTGGCCCTTTAGAATATACTCGTTTTAAGCTTTGCTGAAAACCTTCCCTTTATGAAATAGTGATTAGGCTGTGATTCACTTATGCAACTTCAGTGGATTGATTCCAACTGAATATCAGTTAAAAGTATGCTTTCAAATCAAGTCAATGCAATAGTTAAGTACAGATAAGGAAAGCAATAAAGAACACAGCAATTATAGTGGTTCAGAGACTCAAGCTCCTACATCCACTCTCCCTGACTCTTCAGAGAAATTCACTATCAACTTCTGAGCTTTCTGACTACCTCGTAGTTTACTTACTCAACTCGGCCCTGAGTTTTCTGACTACTTCACGTAGTTTACTTACTCAACCCGACCTTGAGTTTTCTGACTACCTCCGTAGTTTACTTACTCAATCACACACAAGCTTTCAGACTACCCCTGTAGCTTACTAACTTCTCCTCTAGAGTTTTCGACTACTCCGCCGTGGTTTACTAACTCTTTACAACTCTTTCTCACCAACAAACACACTCCAACTACCTTCTCAAGGGTTTTGGGGGTTTCTCGGTTTGTTTCCAACTAAGATGAGATATCCTTTACACTGAAGCACAATGTAAAGGGTTAGGATATCTCGACTAAGCTTTGGATAAATCTTATCAAGCTAGGCTTAGTATAGTGAGCTCTCTTCAATATAGAAGCATTTGGGAAATTCAAGGTTTTTCGAGTGCTTTCACTTTTACAAGAATAAGTTTGAGCTCTTGAAATGTGATAAATTTCCGTAACCTTACAATGTAGAGGGTCACCGGTATTTATAGGCATACACCAAGGTCACTTTTTGAAAACTATCCGTTGGAGAGATATAACCGTGAGTTCCCTCTTGTGGGTGTGTGAAACGGCTATATTTAGGGTTTGAAACTCCCTAACACGTTTTTTAGGCAATAGCCTTTCATGTAGCCGGTCTTCACTTTTTTGCGATCTGGAACTTTTGTACATCCGACATCCTTTTCAAAATGACACATCCTTTGTCGAGATCGATGGTATAGTGCGATGTCGTCTTCCTCTTTTTTACTTTTGTCTCCAGTTAAAGGTAGACACCTTCAACGGCTCTTTTGGTTACAAACTTTGAGTTTGATATAACCTTAACAACACTTCTGACTTAGTTCCTTTTGTCTGCATTTGAATGTCTTGGCAATATCTAACTTCTTAAGGAATCGCGATCTTCCGATTGCATCCTTCGGATAGATATTATCGATTGCCTCGGAACACTCGAGTTCATATCGAGCATTCAAGACATTCTTGAGTCTTTAGTAATTCGGCCTGCCTTGATACTCTTGATCTTGATTCTTGATCTTACATCTTACGTGTCTTGAGTCTTGAGTCTTGAGGTCTTACGAGTCTTCACAGATATCTTGACCGATGTCTTGAAGTCTTAAATGCTAAGTCTTGATTTTCGATATCATATCGAGTCTTGATATCTCAATTTCATCCTGAAGCCGGATACTTGAAACATCTTGAGTTCTTCAGAGTCTTCAGAACCTATCTTGAACTATATCTGCTGACTATACATTTTGCAGATAACATCCTGAATACTCTAAAACTGAATCCTGACTCAACTATCAAGATCATTCTGAACATGTCATACTTAAGGGTTTTGGGATCTTAATCAAAATCATATATCTTTATTAAATTCATCTCCCAACAATTTCCCCCTTTTTGATGATGCCAAAACCTATCTTGTTACAAACATATAACCTATACTCAGGTTTCAGTTTATCCTATTACAAGATTGGTTGTCTCAACAATTTTCTGAATCAGAGAATCTCTCAACAAATTCAGAGAGTTTCCCAACACTTAATAATTTCTTCAGTAATGAATCTTCTTAAATAGTTCATTACTAAATACTTAAACACTTTCCCCAAATTCAGACAATTTCCCCCATATCATCATACATTCAGGCATATCAAAATAAAAGACATGTAAATAAGATAATGAGATATTATCTTTTGAGCATAATGATAAATCTTCATTGATGATGAGTATACCATTACAGATTACAATGAGTTTATCAACAAAATCAAAAAGACAAAAATTTAAAGATTACAGAATCTTCTGAGTCGTCAGTCTTCAGTCTTCAGTTTTGGCTCTTCAGTTTGCTTCATTCTCAACTGCATCAGTGGGCACCTCCAGATCGAACAAATCCGAAGAATCTCTTCTTTTGCTCATTTCTTTCCTTGATGATGTCTGGACTATTTCCTGTTAGACCCAACAAACCAGCATACTGAGCAATCTCTTGAGTAATGGCCTTCTCATTCACCAAGCCATTATCAAGTCTTGGAGGAGGATAGGAATATGGACCAGGGGCTACTATCTGTACCTCTCCTTCATCTGCAAGGTTAATCCAGCTCTATAGATACTTTGGATAGAAGGTAAGGAGATACTCAATGAATGCTTCATTCTAGTTTGAGCCTTCCCCTCTCCATTCCCTGAGAACATCATAAGTGAACCAGAAGGTTCTCTTGACTTCTTCCCACATATCGTTGAGTTTAATGGGCATCCATTTATCAACGTGGGGCCACTTTAGCGCTTTTGATGTTCCTTTCCTCTTGCTCGCAAACTTCCTGAATTCACTCCTTCGCTTCTGCTCTTCGTCTATCTTCTTTCTGATCACAGATGCTCCTGAGACCGAAGCAGCAGCTTTCTTAGCTTGTTCCATTTGGAGTGTCTTCAGAGCATTTCTAGTATTGAAGACTTTCATCTAAGGTTGAGACTCAGATTCTTCTTTCTCTTCATCATCCAGAATCAGCTTTCTCTGGATTGGCTTCGAAGCCTTTGCATGCTTGCTTTCAGGTTGAACAACACCCGAGGCTTTCCTCTTCATAGGCATTTCAGCAGTAGCCTGGCTTGTTCCAACCTTTGCTCTAGCACTCAGTTTTTCTTTTGACACATCAAGCATGGTTTGCTTAGAAACTCGAGTGTAGACAGGCTTCTCCACCTGAGCAAACTTTAACTTCTCAGAAGCTTCGACTTCTTTTAAGGCTTTGGCTAAATTATACATTTCAGCATCTTTTTGAGCCTTCTTCTCCAAAGTATGTGCCATGAACTTTCTGAGGTCTTCACCTTCCTTTTCCCCCTTCTTGGCACCGTAATTTGGAAGAAGTTTGGAGAGTGCTGTGTCCATGTGATATTGCTCTTTGCTCACACAGTGAATCTCTCCTGCTATCTGATCCTGTTCGTCTTCCATCCTCCTTAGATGGTTCTTGGCCACAGACAATTCTTCAGATAAGTGGGCAAACTGGCCAAAGAGTGCTTCCTTGAACATCTCTGTCATCTTGGTCATGAGTGATGAGCTCATTTCCTCAACAGCAGACTTGATTAGCACCTCATTCTTCTCTACCAGTTTCACCTCTAGAAAATCAAAACTCTCACGGTGTTTACGCTTGGTTCATCACTTAACTTTCGGCCTTGACTCCCTCCAAACTTCTCATTTAGCTTTTCTTCCATGGAGGTCAATACGGGTGGTCGAGTGTTTTGAATTTGCACCGGCTAAGAAGAGTGACTAAGACTTTCCATCTTTTGAGCTTGATTGGCCAACGTCTCTTCCATCTGAGCAATTTTGATCATCATTGGCTCAACCTTCTCAAGTTTCTCCATCAAGGGAGTGAGATCAATCTCAGGAATCTTCTGCACCTCCTGTGCTGTCTGATCATCCTGTGCCTCAGCTTCGTCCTGAGCTCCGGTCTCAGCCCGAACCTCGGTCATTTATCGACAATTGAGGAGAGTTAAAGATAGGACTTTTCATTAACTTTGGCATAATTGTTAATAGTGCAAAAGGTACTGAAGAGTTCTAACCGATCGAGGTTGACCAATTTCGGAGTTGATCGGCAACAAAAGTCTCCTTTTCCATCCGAGGATCGCTTCTCAACATCTCCTGTTGGTCCCCATCTCCATCTTTAGATTTGTCTCCATTTGCTCGGGCACCAACTTGTTGCTCTCTTTTTCGACCCAACTTCTTCTGAACCAGCTCATCAAAATCGGAGTTTTTCATCCTGAGCTTTGTCCTCCTGAACCCTGAGAAGTCGGTCAGGAAGGCTGTCTCCTCATTCCACCAGTCTTCCCCTGAATGCAGCAATATCAAGCATCTTGGGAAGAGTCGATTGAGGTTGAACACAGTTGTCCTTAATCGAAGAAGACATCTTGCGAGATGAGGGGCGGTCTAGAATGAACCGTTCCCCTTGCTCCGCTCGCCTTCTTGACCGCCCTTCTTCCATCTTGGGCTCTCTACGGTTCGGTTGAAACATCGGTGAGGATCAAGCGATAGATCACTCGGGAGCTCATCAAGAATATTCGCTCCTCGAGCCTCGTGACATCTGAAGTTTGTCTTTGTCGGGTTCTCGATTTGCATCTGAGTGGGTTACGAGGCTGAGTTGGCATATCATCGATTTAGTCGAGTTGGCTCGTCGATCTGACTGCACATCTTGAATTAACTCGAGTTGGCTCCTCCAATCGAGCTTGCACATCTGAGGTAGGCATCTACAGTGCGAGCTCCTTTAAAAATTTCTGAGAAATTTTATATAGGCTGGCGATGTCTCGAGCACCTCGGAAGAGAAGACACGCTCCTCGATCACGATCTGTGTCCTAGAGATAACTGAGCCAACACTTGCAATGGTGAACTCTGGCGGTTTAGGCGCCCGGTTGAATCTCGTCAGAATCACTTTCATCTTCATCGGTGAGAACCACCAATCTTCTGCGTTTTGGAGCAAGATCCTTCAGTTTCAACATCTTTGCTCCCTGCTCCATCTTTGCCTCCAACAAAACCTTCCCCCTGGTTTGTTGAGTCTCTTTTTCAGCCGCAACTGGTGATTCAACCTTCTTTTCTCTCTTCCCCCTGATGACCTGCTTCTTTGCAGCAATGGGTTTAAAGAGAATTTTGGACTTAGGGAATGGGGTCGAATTGGCGAAGATATCCTCCTCCTCTCTGCACATCTCCAAAATGTAAGCAATTTTGGTGGCATGGTGGATCTTGCCTTTGATTGAGATCGCCCCGTCAACCTTCCTCAATACTTTGGTCTGCTCACTCACCGTCTGAATCAGAAATTTCAGCCAGTTGAAGTCTGTGGTGGGTGAGGCCTCTATCGCCGCCATCGATCCCGAGCTTTTGTAGTCTTGATCCGCTCAAAACTCCCATAAGACTCATGATGCATTTACTTACAATATCCATCAAAACACGATATTGTGGCTTTAAGTGCCTCTTATGCAATGTCGCCTCAAACTTAACAGGATTCTCAGCAATCCTATCTAAGTATTCCTGCTCTCTACCTGACATATACATCGTAGGATCCTCTCCTCTATCACAGAGCTCAAAAACATCATTCAAATTTTTTGGGGTTATGTACAAATCCCTTTCAAAATCGACGTATTTGGACTAATGCTCTAAGTGTGATACAATAATCGAAGAATGCATAAAATCCTCTTCATCTACCTTCAAGTTATAGATGAATTCGATTACCTCTTTCGCAAACTCCTGGTCTGGTCGGTTTGTGATTAGTTGGGTGAGTTTAGCCAGTCGAATCATATGCAGAGCCTCCTCTTCCGGCTTTGAGTTGGTTGTGCTTTCGAGTGAAACAACGAACTCATACCACGGCTTGTTGGTTTCGGCTAATCTCTCGAACAAGGTTGGGGCCATTTTAGAGATTGATTGGAGAAGTGAAGCTTTAGGGTTTAGGAATTTCTGAGCAAGGGGATTTTTATTTGCAGAGGATTTGGAACGAAGGGTTTAATAAAATTTTGGCTTGAAAGGCTTCTTAGGGTATATATAGCTTTGAGATCGTGGGGAATCGTGTTGGTTAGGTGAAAAACAACGGTTGAGATTAATCTCTGATTAATCGGGTATACGAACCGACGATCTCCAAAAAGTAAGCCGCCAAAACATCCTCATTGGTCATTAATGTAGCAGAGCATTAAATGACTGTTGACCTTCTTCGGAATTTAAAATGATCCCGTCCAAAAACATTCCTCAGTGTTTTGTATTTATTGCGAATGATTTCTGAGCTTCACTTAAGCAATAAATGAGTTGCATGAGTCATTACTTCTTCAGACAAATTTTCCTCTTTTAGTCTTCTTGAAATCGAACTTGATAAAATGTCAAGATATATCTCGAAATCTTGAAATGGTTCGATTTTACTCGAATCTTGACCTTCAAGATCTGAGTTTCCGAGACTCCGATTCAAGATTTCCATTTTATCCTAAGCTTCTCAAGAGAATCGAGAAAACTTCATGCTTCGAAAAAACCTTCAATTTTTTGATTTTACTCTATACTGGTTCTAACATCCCTAATTCAATCGAAAGTTCCCGAAATCTTGATTCAAACCAAAGGTTTAGTCAAGATATCTCTGCTTATCAAGATGAATTTTCTCCATCCTTATGTCCTTCTTCTCGACATGATCTCTGATGAAGTGATGTCTGATATCCACATGCTTGCATCTGGTGTGCAATACCGGATTTTGTGAAATAGCAATGACACTATTATTGTCACAAAATATTGGTACTTCATTGGCTACAACTTTATAATCCCTTAATTGTTGTCTGAGCCAAAGAATCGAAACGCAAAGAGACTTCCTCGCAGACCATATATTCAAATTTTCAAGAGTACTTGTTGCTATCGAGGTCTGCTTTTTTCGAAAAACCAAGATATCAGCTTGCTTCCTAGAAATTGACAAGTTCCTGAGGTGGACTTCCTGTCAATTATGTAACCTCCATAATCAGCATCTGAGTAACCACTTAACTCAAGGTTATCATCAGCTGGATACCATAATCCTCTATTCACTGTGCCTTTAAGATACTTCAAAGATCTTTTTGGCGACTTCCATGTGACTAGCCTTTAGGATTAGCTTGGTATCTTGCACATATCCCAAACGACAAATGTTATATCGACCTACTTGTCGTGGAGATAGAGCAATGATCCAATGATTCCTCTATAATCGCAAGATGGTTTTTCGATTTGCCTTGTAATCGGGATCCATTTTGTAGTTAGTATTCATGGGAATCCTAACCGAGTTGCAATGTCAGTACACCATATTTGCAATCGGATCTCTACGGTGTACTTTGCACGGTTGATGAATATTCATTCCTTTGATTGTTTCACTTGAAGACCTAGAAAGAAATTCATCTCTCCCATCATTGACATCTCAAATTTGCCTTTCATCGGTGTTGAAAACTTTTCACACACGGTGATGGTTTGAGATCAAAAATGATGTCATCAACATATATATCTGAACTAGTAAGATATCTCCCCATCCTCTATCCGAGCGAGTTCTATCAATAGTCCCTTTGACAAAACCATGGTCAAGAAGAAACCGAGAAAGAGTATCATACCATGCTCGGGTGCTTGCTTAAGACCATACAAAGCTTTTTCGAGCTCGTAAACTTGGTCATTCTGTTTGAAACCGGGAGGTTGTTCCACATAAACCTCTTCTTTAAGCACACCATTCAGAAATGCACTTTTCACATCCATTTGATAGATCGTGAACTTCATGTGGGCAGCATATATGCAAGAAACAATCGATGGCTTCTAGTCTTGCAACAGTGCAAAGGTTTCATCATAATCCAAGCCTTCTTCTTGGGAATAACCTTGTGCAACTAAGCCTTGCCTTTGTTTCTTACAATGTTGTTGTTTTCATCTCTTTTATTCTTGAAAACCCACTTGGTTCCAATGACATTGTGCCTTTTCGGTCTATCTACCGGCTCCCATACTTCAGTTCTTGAGAATTGATTCAAATTTCATCTTGCATAAGAAGAATCCAATGAGAATCTTGTAGAGCTTCACCAATCTCAGTAGGTTCTTTCTCTGATAGGAAGCAGCAGAATAGTGCGCTCTCACCATGAAACCTTCTTGTTTTAACACCTTCAGTTAGATCACCCACAATCTGACTTGTAGGATGACTAGCTAACCATTTCTTTCTTGATGTTCCTGTTTCAATAGTATCCTCAACATTTGAAATGTTAGGTTCAATTAAATCAAGAAATTTGGAAACAAATGTAAAAGGAGAAAGGGAATCATCTTCCTCGGGGAAATTCTATTGAGAACATTGTCGAGACATTTGTTCCCCTTTGGTTGATAGATTCAGAATTTGCCTCATTTGTGACCACATCTTCATTGGCATTACATACCTGAGTCTGAACTGGTGTCTGTTCAGATTGGTCACCTTTGGAGTGTTGGTTTTCCTGAGTCTCCCCATCCTGAGTTCCATCCTGAACTTCTTTATTCGAGTCCGAGTCACCCAATCATAGATAGTGAGTGACTTCTTCTTTAAGGTTCGATTGGATGATTTATTTTTTTCATTTTCAGCTTAACTGGTGATCCTCTTGGTCGGGTTCATCTGCATCATGTTCCAGCTTTCTTACGGAACACAAGTAGATTCATCAAAAACAACATGAGGTGTTTCCTCCACAATAAGAGTCCTACAGATTGTAAACTCGAAAGCTTTTATCGACTTCAGAATATCCTAAGAATATTCCTTCATCAGCTTTACTATCAAATGTTTTCAACTGATCTTTACCATTATTGTGTATGAAACACTTGCAACCAAACACATGAAAGAAAGAAACAAGAGGCTTCCTTTCATTCCAAAGCTCATAGGGTGTTTTGCCTTGACTCTTGGTCAGCATGGATCTATTCTGAGAGAAGTATGCAGTGTTGACAGCTTCAAATTTCAAAATCTTTTAGGAATATCGACTTCAGTATCATTGTCCTGCGAACTTCTTTTCTCAGAGTTCATTCCTTCTTTCAAAGAACACCTATTTTGTTGAGGGTCCTTGCAGCTGATGTTTCATGCGAAATTCCATTCTCTGCACAATAATCGATATGATATGATTTATAAACTCAGTTCCTTTGTCAGATCGATTTTGACCACACTCTAGATTTTTCTCAATAATGAGCCTTTTTAGTAACTCTGGCAACTTTATCTTGAGTCTCTTTCTTACTGAGTAAGAATATGACCCAAGTATATCTTGAGTAGTCATCAACTACTACCAATGTGTATTTCCTGCCATTAGTGCTCACAGGTGTTATAGGACCAAAGAGATCCATATGCAATAACTGAAGTATTCTTTCAGTAGAAACTTCAACTTTGCTTTTAAATGATGCTTTAACTTGTTTTCCTTTCTGGCACGCATCACAAATGTGTTCCTTAGTGAACACTTCATTAGGAAACCCTCTCACAAGAGCTAATCTTGCAAGCTTGTTCAGGGTTTTGAAGTTTAGGTGATTCATTCTTTTATGCCATAACCAACTGGTATCTGTGGAACTTTTAGCAACTAAACATGTATCTTTAGGAGTTGAACTCCAATCAGCAAGATACACATTCCCTTTTCTTGTACCAGTCAGTAAAACTTTCTGTGATGTATCATCTTTCACAAAACATAAGTTCTTGGAGAACTCAACATTGAAACCCTTATCACAGAATTGGCTAATTGACAGCAAGTTATGCTTCAATCCAGATACATATGAAACACCATGGATATGAACTGAGTCGATTTCCAAAGTTTCATATCCTTCAGTCTATCCCTTGGAGTTATCTCCAAAAGTGATCTGCGGGCCTCTTTGTTCAACATAGTCACTGATCATCCTCTTGAATCCTGTCATATGTCTTGAGCATCCACTGTCAAGATACCATACATCAGGAGCTTTTTCGTCTCTGCACATCAGTGCCATGTGGTCTTTCATCAGCTTAGTGCCCTTGTTTTCCTCCCTAAAAAAATAGATCAATTCTTAGGTACCCAATTTGTGTAGGGTCCTACGAGGTTAGCTGTACCTTTCGGAATCCAAATCTGCCTGACAACTCTAATCACTTTAGAGTGGATAATTTGTCTTCCATAGACATCAACATATACATTCACTACTCTAGGTGTCTTAGCAGTTTTCTGTATATGTGTGCTAGCTTTAGCATGAACATGGGCTTTTGAATTCTTCTTTGGTTCAGGCCTTCTGTTCAGATGCTTAGGCTTTTTGTGCGGTTTGGTCTAATTCTTTGTTGACTTGGTTGGATAAACTTTACCCTTAGGCAAAGGGGGTTCAAATTTTGTCATCTTGAAATCTGGGTCTTTTCGATTAATTGAGGACTTGGTCTCTTCGGTTGAGAATGTCTCACGAGTGTTTCTCATCCGAGGATTCCTCTCGATGGTTCGATGTGGAGCCTTTCAGTTTGTATTCTTAGCCCGAGGCTTTGAAGTACTTGCTCGAAACTTTCCAATCTGGTCGCTTTCGGGTTTTCTAGCCTTTACGAGGTTTGGGCTTTTAACCCGATCATTGGTTTTTTCGAGACCATAGGTCCTTTTCCTTGTCTACAACCTTAGGCATTACTCCGGCTTGAAGTGTAGGTGCCTTTGGTTTTAAAAAGATAGTCTTCTTGCTACTTGATGCAAAGATTCGGGATGACCTTGTGAGGTTCCCCTGGAATGTATCCCAATCCAGATTTTATAGTCACAGATCTCTGGTAACTCAATTTCATCTATCACATTAGATGCATTATTCAATAGAGTTAACTTCTTACGTGCACTATCCTCATGATTCTGAGAGTTTTATGCTTCTCGAGAGAGGTCATTGAACTTCGATTCGATTAGTTGAATTTCTTGATGGATTTCTCTAGCTTTTCGGTTAGGGACATTATCGAACTTCTCTTTCTCACGAGAGTTGTACTTTCGTAACATCCGATTCATCGAGTTCATTAATTGAGAAGTGATTTCCATTTTAGATTTTCCATTTTAGATTTTTAGCTTCGCCTTTCTTTCGCTTCTTAAGTTCTATTTAGTCGTCCTTGCAAAAAAACAAAGATAGTCCTTCATCGATTCTCAAAAGAATCCATCGGTCAAAATGATTTGTTTTTCGTTGGAACTTGAAAACTCTTGTGCTAGTGTAGGAGCAACAATGAGAGAAAGAAGAGTTTACCTCCTCAATGGCCATCGACAGATGTCATCACTTTCACCGTGTCGAGAATATCTCATCCAAGAGCTAGATCCCTCCTCGAGTTTTTTCTTCTTCGCTACCATTTTTTTTTTTTCTTGAGAACTTCGGTCTCTTTTTAGCTTGCCTTTCTCTTCTCTCCTTAGCACTCAAACTGGACAATCATCTTTTGGAAGTGACCTTTCTTCTAGCAATTATAACATCTGTTGGCATCATCATCCTGATCATTTTCTTCTTTGGACTTGGAGTCCTTTCTCTTGGATGAAGATCCTTCAGCTTTCAGGTCCTTCTTCTTCTCAGTTGATCTGTCCTCAGGTTTCTTCTGGTACCTGTGGTTCCTGTAATAGCTTTTGTATTTTCCAAATCTACTATTAAGTCTGTCAAACCTCCTTGCCATCAGTGCTAGCTTTTCCTCAAGCTCATCCTGATTTTTGGCATGGGGGTTCTCAGGCTCTCTAGTTTTACCGTTTTTATCTTTGGCTTTTAAAGCCACATTCATACTCGATGAAGAATCATCTTTCTTTGTCGACCTTTTTGGATTTCTTATCAATTAAAATTCATAGGCTTTATTTCGAGAGAAGACTTTTTGGTAAGGCATTGAACTAATGTTCTTGGTGTTTTCAATCACCACTGCATGAATATCCCATTTCTTAGAAAGACCTCTAAGAATTTTCAATGCAACTTCTCTCTGTGGATATTTCTTTCCAAGTGCATTTAGATCATTCATGATGCTAGTGAATCTGACTTCCAGTTTGTCTATTGATTCACCATCATCCATTTTAAAACTATCAAACTTTCCAATTGCCAATCGAAAAGTTTGTTTTTTTTATATGATCTGTGCCTTGGCACATAACAAACTAGTATATCCCAAATCTCTTTTAAAAGTATTACGGTGAGAGATCATTCCCATCACACCATCATCAATTGTCTTTGTATAGTGTGTGTTTTAGCAATGTAGTCTAGATTGACTAACTTTCTCTCCTCAGAGTCGGGTTGGTCATCGACTTAGAGGAAATTCTGCTCTAGGATCAATTCTCTCATCTTACATTTCTCTGGGATTCACCACAAGAAACCGAAATGGTCCTTGAGAGACCACTCTCCACATACGCTCATGTTTGGAATCTGAGATGAGCCTCGCATTCTCGATCTCCATAGATCATAGTTCTCCACTGAGAACATGGGATGTTTTTTAGAAGACATTTTTCTGATCTTTTGAAAAGTAAAAAATTTCAGCAAATAAGATCAGTTCAGATAGACCACAAGTATTTTTGAAAATAAAACTTTGGTCAACAAAGCGGGTGGTCAAGTTGAACCACTGCTTTGATACCACTTGTTGGTCCCGGTGCAAACGAGTCTTACACGTGTATGGGGGGGAATACACGTGTTCAGTGATTTTAAAACTTTTTTTCATCGAGGTCACTTGGGTCGATAAACTCAAGATAATCCCAACTGAGTCCTGAGTGTCAGAGATCCTGAGTTGCTTGGATCAGATAACTAACTTACTGAATCCTTAGAAGAGAGTTCAGTTTGATAACTATCTGTTCTAGCTACTCAGTCGTGCGGAATGGTTGGCCCTTTAGATTATACTCGTTTTAAGCTTTGCTGAAAACCTTCCCTTTATGAAATAGTGATTAGGCTGTGATTCACTTATGCAACTTCAGTGGATTGATTCCAACTGAATATCAGTGAAAAGTATGCTTTCAAATCAAGTCAATGCAACAGTTAAGTACATATAAGGAAAGCAATAAAGAACACGGCAATTATAGTGGTTGGAGACTCAAGCTCCTACGTCCACTCTCCCCGACTCTTGAAGAGAAATTCACTATCAACTTCGAGCTTTACGACTACCTCGTAGTTTACTTACTCAACTTCGCCCCCGAGTTTTTCGACTACTCCACGTAGTTTACTTACTCAACCCGACCTTGAGTTTTCTGACTACCTCCGTAGTTTAATTACTCAATCACACACAAGCTTTCAGACTACTCCTGTAGCTTACTAACTTCTCCTCTAGAGTTTTCTGACTACTCCGCGTAGTTTACTAACTCTTTACAACTCTTTCTCACCAACAAACACACTCCAACTACCTTCTCAAGGGTTTTGGGGGTTTCTCGGTTGGTTTCCAACTAGGATGAGATATCCTTTACACTGAAGCACAATGCAAAGGGTTAGGATATCTCGACTAAGCTTTGGATAAATCTTATCAAGCTAGGCTTAGTATAGTGAGCTCTCTTCAATATAGAAGCACTTGGGAAATTCAAGGTTTTTTGAGTGCTTTCACTTTTACAAGAATAAGTTTGAGCTCTTGAGCTGCGTATAAATTTCCCGTAACCTTACAATGTAGAGGGTCACCAGTATTTATAGGCACACACCAAGGTCACTTTTGAAAAATATCCGTTGTAGAGATAGCTTCGTGAGTTCCCTCTAGTGGTGTGTGAAACGGCTATATTTAGGGTTCGAAACTCCCTAACACGTTTTAGGCAATAGCCTTTCATGTAGCCGGTCTTCACTTTTTGCAGTCTGGAACTTTTGTACATCTGACATCCTTTTCAGCGACCTGTCACTGTCAGTGTCAGTATGGTACAGTGTCGTCTTCCTTTTTTTGACTTTTGTGTCCAGTTAAAGGTAGACACCTTCAACGGCTCTTTTGGATACAAACTCTGAGTTTGATATAACCTTAACAACACTTCTAACTTAGTTCCTTTTGTCTGCATTTGAATGTCTTGGCAATATCTAACTTCTTAAGGAATCGCGATCTTCTCAGTATTGCATCCTTCAGATATCAGTGCCTCGGAACACTCAGGTTCATACTGAGCATTCAGTACATTACTGAGTCTTCAGTAATTACTGTGCCTTCACTACTCTTGATCTTCAGTTCTTCAGTCGTCTGTCTTCTGTGTCTTCAGAGTCTTCTGAGTCTTCAGGGTCTTCTGAGTCTTCACAGATATACTGACTGATGTACTGAGTCTTCGTGCTGAGTCTTCAGTTACTCAGTATCATATTGAGTCTTCAGTATCTCAGTTTCATCCTGAAACTTCGGATACTTCAGAAACATACTGAGTTCTTCAGAGTCTTCAGAACCTATCCTGAACTATATCTGCTGACTATACATTTTGCAGATAACATCCTGTATACTCTAAAACTGAATCCTGGCTCAACTATCAAGATCATTCTGAACATGTCATACTTAGGGGTTTTGGGATCTTAATCAAAATCAAATATCTTTATTAAATTCATCTCCCAACAGCGCACATAAATGATCTGCAGCAGGTGAATGATGTCAAGTGGAAACTATATCGTATCTTCGATGTTCCACAGGATCTGCGAGAGATGCCGAAGGGTTACATACCAAAAGTTTGATAATCAGAAGATAGTTTTTAGGATCAGTTGTACTTAATGCAGAAACTTTTCATAGGTAATCTGTAACTGACAACATCGGATGAATGGAAAGTTTATTTTTACTGATCCTAAGACAAAATCTCATTGTCTTCTGATTATATGTTCTCTACTGCTTTAGAAATTTATCAACTGTTGTTGGTTTCTCAAATGTTTTGGTTCATCAAAAAGGGAGAAATTGTTGGGAAATTTAGAGTTTTGATGAAAGTTCCAAAACACTTGTAATAGGACCAGTCAGACCTGTTAGCTGACTGATGATCTAGATACCAGCTTAAGGTGACCAGTTGATAATGATTGCATAGAACAATTGATGTAATAGATAAGTCACATATTGAGGGGGAACTCAATATGTATAGATTAAGTCTTGAAGACAAATCAGAAGAACTGACAAGTCAGATAGTCAGATAATCAGGTGAAGACATGAAGCTGAAGACTCAGAAGACCTGAAGATCAGATGACTACCAGAAGATAAAGATCAGAAGACAGCTTGCATCAAAAGACTCAATCAGATAGACTTATCAGTTTTATCTGATCAGGTTAGCTCAATCAGGTGACAACTGATGGTTCACCAGATCATACGAGGTTAATCAGACAAGAAGAATGTCAACCTTAGTTGGTAAAGCAAACACTAAACAAGTGTACTTGTTAACCAATGAGAATGAGACACGTATGTAAGGAGCTGATAATGCAGGATTCGGTGCTGCACAGTCAAACGGCTAGAAAGGACAATCTTATACGCTTTCGGCCATGCCGTCTCTAAAGCACGTCACATCAAGCCTGCAAGATACCTTAAATAGACCGAATTTTGAATTGCTCTCCAACGGCTAGTTTGAATTCGTGCCTACATATATGGGATCAAACCTTCATAGTAAGGTTACCGAAATTATTATCAAGCTCAAGCTCGAGCAAGATTTCTGCACGAAGAACACAAAATCAAGAATATTTTCTAAGTGTTCATCCTATAGTTCATAGCACAGAAATCTTATCCTTTATCTTTAGGCTACCCAAACACTAGCATAGATTTCCAGTTGGAACACAACAAATCTTATACCCAAACCAAAAGTTAGGTTAAGTTTGTTTAGCAAGATTTCAAACTAGGGTTTCTAGTTTCTGATTTCTGGGATTGGTTGTGTGAGAACTCTTGAAACATCTGTTGTACTGTGTTGGACAAACACATTAAACTAAGTCCAGTTGGTTAAGTTGGTGCCCCTGCTGATAGGGAAGAGTGGACGTAGGACAGGTTGTCCGAACCACTATAAAAATCTGGTGTGCATTATCTGATTTACCTACTTTACACTTTACACACTACTTGTTAAAAATATTGCATGCATATTCTGAGTCTGGATCAGATTTGTTTCAATCAACTGATCTGATTAGTTTGACACTTTGTCATCCGATTCAAAACAGATAACTCAGAATTCTGGTTTGACAAACTGATAGACACCGAACTGATCTGCCCTCAGGCAATCAGTAAGTTGGATATCAGAACAAACCGATTCACACGCACTCTGATCAGGCATACTTGCTATTCACACCTGATCTCACGCAAAAGTTTTTCAGAAGTCTATTCACCCCTCCCCTCTAGACTTCTGCCCTCATGAAAACCCGTTCGGGACCTACAGTGCTGCATTGCATTGAATTGCATCATGCATATCATGCATTATCATGAAATGAGATTTGATCAAATGATGTGTGTGTTGGCCACTGATTATACACCGAGGACGGAAGGTGAGATCTGGGAGTGGTAGTGACCAGGCAAATCCTTGCAGGCTGCTCAGAGTAGGCCAACGTCTTATGTTTATGCGGAAGGGGCAACCTGGGAGTGGTAGTGACCAGGCAAATCCTGACGGGCTGCCCAGAGTAGGCCACCGTTTTATGATCACACGCAAGGGGCGACCTGGAAGTGGTAGTGACCAGATAAATCCTGGCGGACTGCCCAGAGTAGGCCACCGTTTTATATATGGTATGAGCTCATGCCAGTGTATAACAGTGAGTCTGGGCCCTTGCGAGTGTTTCATAAATAAATTGGTGATTTCAAAAGAGAGTGCATGGGGAGGATTTTCAAAGATTCACAACATCATGCATAATTTCTGCTTATTGAGATTTATATGTCTCACCTAGTTTATGCATTATAGGTAATTTTGATGGGATGTAACGTGTTGGGCATACTGGACAATTTGTGGAGCTCTTGTAGGTTTTGAATGGCCGTGTACATGGATGATGACCTGTTGGGCATATCGTGCCTTATTGTGCTTTCGTTGTTGTATTTTGTCACTTTTGGGATATGTGTTATCTTATGTCATGTTATTAGGGCTTGTACGTACTAGTGTGTGTTGGCTTGGAGTTTGATTGTGAATTATTAGGGTGTTGGCGTGGAGTTTGATTGTGAATCGTTATTGTGTTGACTTGAGGTTTGAGTTTGAATGGCTGGTTTATTGGTATTCATTAAATGTGTGTGTGTGTGTGTATGAATGCGAACAGGTTATGTTTTGCATGAAATCAGGTTATGTTAGTATGTGAGATAATGTTGATGTCATAATGTTTGGGAAAAAAAAATTATAGCAGTGTTACAGGCTGAATTACATTTATATTTGTATAATATTGGAGTTAAGTAAGGGTGGTCGTGACAGATATGAGTAGACTTGTCCCTTTTTTCATTTATTTAATTCTTTTCAACTGAAAGTGTGTAGTGAGGGTATTATTGTCTAATTTGGTTACCATTTATAGTTATAAGTAAGGTGCATTTTATTGTTGTAGTTTTTAGAATTATTGAGTAAAAAATCGTAGCTAGGTGTAATAATCCCTATTATTTTATGTTATACTATTCATTTATCTTTGTTTAATTAATTTTATTTGACTTAATTTAATATAAGTAAAATATTCAATATAAATATATTTTATATTAATGTGAATTTTATGTAATTATTAATTCTGTGATTATTTATTTTATTTTATAATTGATATTATTATATACTCTCTCCGTCCCGCAATAACGTGCACCCCTATCCGGGTACAGAAACTAAGAAAACTTGTTTTATTGGTATTATTTAAATCAATCTATAATCTCTATAATGCAAAACCACTATAAGATAATGCGGTAATTAATAAAATGATGTGGCAATGATGTGGCAAAGTCATATTTCTCTATTTTAAATCCCTCTAATCTCATTTATTTTTAGTGTTTTTTGATCTCAGCCGTTGATTTTGTTTTTCATTTTCTATAAATTAAGACCTCTCTCATTCATTTTTAATCCATTATATTTTACAATTTCTCCATTCTATTTTTCCGTTTCTCTAATTTCTTGGTTTCTCTCAAATTCATGATTATCATCGTCTTTTTTAATACGAGATCATTGTTATTTGCTTATTGTGTCAAATATATTTGATTTTAATCTTTTCTTGATTCGTAGATTTTAAATGATTGTTTATTTTTTTTTCAGATTTAGAGATTATTGTGGAGAAGTTTGCTTTTGGATGAGAAGAGGTTTATGCGAAAGGGAATGCATGAGGATTATTGGTTGTGATCATACTTTGTTTGTTTCTATTGATTTTTAGATTTCTAATGACCATTTTTCTATTTTCCGATTTATAATTCATGAAGATGATGTGGTGTCTACAATTCATGAAGATGATATGGTGTCTATAATGAAGTCGTCGATGACATATTATCAAGTTTCTTTTAATGTTTACTGTTGGGAGATGAATTTAATAAAGATATGATTTTGATTAGATCCCAAAACCCCTGAGTATGACATGTTCAGAATAATCTTGATAGTTGAGTCAGGATTCAATTTTAGAGTATTCAGGATGTTATCTGCAAAATGTATAGTCAACAGATATAGATCAGGTTAGGATCTGAAGATTCTGAAGAAACCGAAGTTTCAATATGAAATTGAAGTTTTAGAAGACTCAGTATGAAACTGAGAATCTTAAGACTCATTGAGAAACTGAGAATCAAGACTCGCGAGAAATCGAGAATCAAGACTCAAAGGAGAAATCGAGAAATCAAGACTCAAGATGAAATCGAGGAATCAAGACTCAAGATGAAGAATCAAGATATCACCAATATGCATCTCAAGACTCAAGACGCCAAGACTCGAAGACTCAAGACTCGAAGACTCAAGACTCGTAAGACTCAAGACACGTAAGATCAAGAATCAAGATCAAGAATACTAAAGGCACAAGAATTATCAAGACTCAAGAATGCATCGAATGCTCAGTATAAACCTGAATGTTCCGAGGCACTGAGAATATCTATCTGAAGGATGCAATACTGAGAAGATCGCGATTCCTTAGAAAAATAGATATTTGCCAAGACATTCAATGCAGATAAATGGAACTAAGACAAAGTGTTGTTAAGGTTATATCAACTCAGAGATTGTAACCAAAAGAGCCATTGAAGGTGTCTACCTTTAACTGAAGACAAAAGTTAAAAAGAGGAAGACAGCACTGTACCATACTGACACTGACAGTGACAGGTCGCTTAAAAAGATGTCAGAAGTACTAAGTTCCAGACTGCAAAAAGTGAAGACCGGCTACATGAAAGGCTATTGCCTAAAACGTGTTAGGGAGTCTCAAACCCTAAATATATCCGTTTCACACACACCATAAGAAGAAACTCACGAAGCTATCTCTTCCAACGGATAGTTTTTCAAGAGTTACCTTGGTGTATGCCTATAAATACTTGTGACCCTCTACATTGTAAGGTTACGGGAAATTCGTAAGCAACTCAAGAGCTCAAACTTATTATTGCAAGTTGAAGCACTCGAAAAACCTAGAATTTCCCAAGTGCTTTATTTCGAAGAGAGCTCACTATACTAAGCCTAGCTTGATAAGACATATCCAAAGCTTAGTCGAGATATCCTAGCCTTTGCATTGTACTTCATTGTAAAGGATATCTCATCCAAGTTGGAAACCAATCGAAACTACGCGATTAAGTTAGTAAGCTACAAGAGGTAGTCTGAAAGTTTGTTTGTGTTTTAGTAAGTAAACTACGGAGGTAGTCAGAAAGCTCAAGGTCGGGTTGAGTAAGTAAACTACGTGGAGTAGTCAGAAAGCTCAGGGCCGAGTTGAGTGAGTAAACTACACGAGGTAGTCAGAAAGCTCAGGAAGTGATTAGTGAATTTCTCTGAGGATCAGAGAGAGTGGACGTAGGAGCTTGAGTCTCTGAACCACTATAAATTGTTGTGTTGTTTATTGCTTTCTTTATCTGTGCTTAACTGTTGCATTGATTTAAATCTGAAAGCATACTTTTCGCTGATATTCAGTTGGAATCAATCCACTGAAGTTGCATAACTGAATCACAGCCTAATCACTATTTTATTAAAGCAAGGTTTTCAGCAAAAGCTTAAAACGAGTATAAACTAAGGGCCAACCATTCCGCACATCTGA
Source organism: Stenogyne calaminthoides (assembly GCA_037126765.1). Taxonomy (NCBI): domain Eukaryota; kingdom Viridiplantae; phylum Streptophyta; class Magnoliopsida; order Lamiales; family Lamiaceae; genus Stenogyne; species Stenogyne calaminthoides. The sequence continues at coordinate 13,253,888 of JBBCBC010000014.1, forward strand.
GTAGCTAGAACAGATATTTACCAAACTGACCTTACTCTTTTGAGGGTTCAGTAAGTTAGTTATCTGATCCAAGCAACTCAGGATCTCTGAAACTCAGGACTCAGTTGGGATTATCTGAGGTTTCTGAAAGCAGCTCAGGATCACTGTCTCAGTAGACTTTGACTCAAAGCGATTTGTGCTTCTCAAGACCAAATAATCAGGACAACCTGACCCAAGCTGACCTCAGTAAGAAAAAGTTTTAAAAAACACTGAACATGTGTATTCCCCCCCCCATACACGTGTAAGACTCATTTGCACCGGGACCTACAAGTGGTATCAGAGCAGTGGTTCAACTTGACCACCTGCTTTGTTGACCAAAGTTTTATTTTCTAAAAATACTTGTGGTCTATCTGAACTGATCTTATTTGCTTTGTTGACCACCTGCTCAGATAAAATGTCTTCTAATAAACTTCCCATGTTCTCAGTGGAGAACTATGATCTATGGAGATTTAGAATGCAGGCTCATCTGTATTCCAAACATGAACGTATGTGGAGAGTGGTCTCTGAAGGGCCATTCCAATTTACTGTGGTGAATCCCAGAGGAACAGAAAATGAGAGAAACGATCCTAGAGTAGAATTTCCTAAGTTTGATGACCAACTGACTCCTTAGGAGAGGAAGTTAGTCAATCTAGACAATATTTCTAAAGACACACTATACAGTACTATTGATGATGGTGTGATGGGAATGATTTCTCACTGCAATACTGCAAAAGAAATCTGGGATACACTAGCTGTAATGTTCCAAGGCATAGATCATATCAAGGAAAACAAACTTTCAGTTGCAATTGGAAAGTTTGATAGTTTTGAAATGGATGAAGGTGAATCTATTGACAAATTGGAAGTCAGATTCACTAGCATTATGAATGATCTAAATGCACTTGGAAAGAAATATCCACAGAGAGAAGTTGCATTGAAAATTCTTAGAGGTCTTTCTAAGAAATGGGATATACATGCAGTGGTGATTGAAAACACCAAAAACATTAATTAAATGCCATATCAACAAGTCTTCTCTGAGCTGAAGGCCTATGAGTTTGTAATGGATAAGAAATCTAAAAAGGCTGACAGCAAAGATGATTCATCATCTAGTAAGAATGTGGCTTTTAAGGCCAAAGATAAAACCTGTAAAACTAGAGAGTCTGAGAACTCCCTTGCTAAAATTCAGGATGAGCTTGAGGATAAGCTAGCACTGATGGCAAGGAGGTTTGAAGGACTTAATAGTCGATATGGAAAATACAAAAACTATTACAGGAATCACAGGTACCAGAAGAAACCTGAGGACAGATCAACTGAGAAAAAGAAGGACCTGAAAGCTGAGGGATCTTCATCCAGAAAGAAGGACTCCAAGTCCAAAGAAGAAAGTGATCAGGATGATGATGCCAACAGATGTTATAATTGCCAAAAGAAAGGTCAGTTCCAGTATGATTGTCCAGATCTAAGTACTAAGGAGAGAAGAGAAAGGCAAGCTAAAAGAGACAAGAAGTTCTCTAGCAAAAAGGCCATGGTTGCAGAAGAAGAACATTCTGAGGAAGGATCTAGCTCTTCAGATGAAATATTCTCAGCCAGTGAAAATGATGACATATGTCTGATGGCCATTGAGGAGGTAAACTCTTCTTTCTCTGTTGTTGCTCCTACACTAGCACAAGAGTTGTCAAGTTCAACTGTAAACAGTCAATTTGACCTGATGGATTCTTTTGAGAGTCTAATGAAGGACTATGCTATTTTACAAGAACTGCTAAATGAAACTCAAAAGCAGGATAAGGAACTGAAGGCTGAAAATCTTAAATGGAAAGACTCTAGCAATACTTAAATCACTTCTCAATTAATGGGAGCTACTGATGAACTAGATGTTCTGAAAGTACAACTCTCAGAGAAAGAGAAGTTGATAGTGACCCTAACTGAAAAGCTAGAGAAATCCACTGAAGAGATTCGGCTGATCAGAACTAAGTTCAATGACCTCTCTGAGAAGCATGAAACTCTACAGAAATGTGAGGATAGTGCACAGAAGAAGTTAACTCTATTGAATACTGCATCTAATGTAATAGATGACATTCAGAGTTACCAGAGATCTGTCACTATAAAATCTTGATTGGGATACATTCCAGGGGGAACCTCACAAGGTCATCTGAATGCTGCATCAAGTAGGACCCATGGTTTCAGTAAAACTGAATGATCAGGTAGGAAAGCCCAAACCTCAGGTGAAGGCTAGAAAACCTGAGCACTCAGTTGGAAAATTTCAGGCAAGTACTTCAAAGCCTTAGGCTAAGAATGCAAACCTGAAAGGATCTGCACTGAACCCTCAGAGGAATCTTTAGAATAGAAACACTCAGCAGAGATATTCTCAACTGAAGAGACCAAGTCCTCAGTATACTGAAAGACCAAAATTTCAGTACAGGCAACCTGAACCCCACTTGCCTAAGGGTAAAGGTTACCTGAACCCGAGTCAACAAAGATTCAGACCAGCTGCACAGAAGCCAAAGCAAAGGAACAAAAGGCCTGAACCAAATAAAAACTCTAAGGCTCATGTTCATGCTAAGGCCAGCACTCATACACAGAAAACTGCTAAGGCACCCAGAGTAGTAAATGTGTATGTTGATGTTTATGGAAGATAGATCAGCCACTCTAAAGTGATTAGAGTTGTCAGGCAGATTTGGATTCTGAAAGGTACAGCTAACCTTGTAGGACCCTACACAAATTGGGTACCTAAGAATTGATCTGTTTTTCAGGAGGAAAACAAGGGCACTGAGCTGATTAAAGATCACATTGCACTGATGAGCAGAGATGAAAAAGCCCCTGATGTATGGTATCTTGACAGTGGATGCTCAAGACATATGACAAGATTCAAGAAGATACTCAGTGACTATGTTGAACAAAGAGGCCCTCAGATCACTTTTGGAGATAACTCCAAGGGACAGACTGAAGGATATGGAACTTTGGAAATCGACTCAGTTCATATCCATGGTGTTTCATATGTATCTGGATTGAAGCATAATTTGCTTTCAATAAGCCAATTCTGTGATAAAGGTTTTAATGTTGAGTTATCTAAGAACTTATGTTATGTGAAAGATGATATCTCACAGAAAGTATTACTGACTGGTACTAGAAAAGGAAATGTGTATCTTGCTGATTGGAGTTCAAATCCTAAAGATACATGTTTGGTTGCAAAAAGTTCCACAAATACCAATTGGTTATGGCATAAAAGAATGAATCACCTGAATTTCAAAACCCTGAATAAGCTTGCAAGATTAGCTCTTGTGAGAGGGTTGCCCAATGAAGTGTTCAGTAAGAAACATATTTGTGATGCGTTCAAAAAAGGAAAACAAATTAGAGCATCATTTAAAAGCAAAGTAGATGTTTCTACTGAAAGAATACTTCAGTTGTTGCATATGGATCTCTTTGGTCCTATAACTCCAGTGAGCACCAATGGCAGGAAATACACACTAGTAGTAGTTGATGACTACTCAAGATATACTTGGGTCATATTCTTACTCAGTAAGAAAGAGACTCAGATAAAGCTGCCAGAGTTACTGAAAAGGCTCAGTATTGAGAAAAATCTGAGTGTGGTCAAAATCAGATATGACAAGGGAACTGAATTTATAAATCATATTATATCTGATTATTGTGCAGCAAATGGAATTTCTCATGAAACATCAGCTGCAAGGACCCCTCAACAAAATGGTGTTGCTGAAAGAAGGAATAGGACTCTGAAAGAAGCTGCAAGAACAATGATAGCTGAAGCTGATTTTCCTAAAAGATTTTGGGCTAAAGCTGTCAACACTGCATGCTATTCTCAGGACAGATCCATGCTGACCAAGAGTCAAGGCAAAACACCCTATGAGCTTTGGAATGAAAGGAAGCCTCTTGTTTCTTTCTTTCGTGTGTTTGGTTGCAAGTGTTTCATACACAATAATGGTAAAGATCAGTTGAAAACATTTGATAGTAAAGCTTTCAGAGTTTACAACTGTAGGACTCTTATTGTGGAGAAAACACCTCATGTTGTTTTTGATGAATCTACTTGTGTTCAGAAGAAACAGGAACATGATGCGGATGAACTGACCAAGAGGATCACCAGATTAAGCCTGAAAAAGAATGACAAATCATCCACTGAACCTGAAAAGAAGTAATCAGTCACATTCTATGATTGGAGTGACTCAGACTCAGATAAAGAAGTTCAGGATGGAACTCAGGATGGTGAGACTCTGGAAAGCCAACACACCAAAGGTGACCAATCTGAACAGACACCAGTTCAGACTCAGGTATGTGATGCCAATGAAGATGTGATCACAGCTGAGGCAAATTCTAATCTATCAACCAAAGGGGAACAAATGTCTCTGACAATGTTCTGAATGGAATTTCCCCTGAGGAAGATGATTCCCTTTCTCCTTTTCTGTTGTTCCCTGAGTTTACTGAATTAACTGAACCTAACATTTCAAATGCTGAGGATACTGTTGAAGGGGGAACATCTAGAAGAAGATGGTTAGATAGTCACCCTACAAGTCAGATTGTGGGTGATCTAACTGAAGGGGTCAAAACAAGAAGGTTCCATGGTGAGAGTGCACTATTCTGCTGCTTCCTATCAGAGAAAGACCCTACTGAGATTGGTGAAGATCTACAAGATTCTCATTGGATTACTGCTATGCAAGATGAGCTGAATCAATTCTAAAGAAATTAAGTATGGGAGCTAGTGGATAGACCTGAAAGGCACAATGTCATTGGAACCAAGTGGGTATTTAAGAATAAAAGAGATGAAAACAACAACATTGTAAGAAACAAGGCAAGGCTAGTTGCACAAGGTTATTCCCAAGAAGAAGGCTTGGATTATGATGAAACCTTTGCACCTGTTGCAAGACTATAAGCCATCAGATTGTTTCTTGCATATGCAGCTCACATGAAGTTCACAGTCTATCAAATGGATGTGAAAAGTGCATTTCTGAACGGTGTGCTTAAAGAAGAGGTTTATGTAGAACAACCTCCTGGTTTCAAACAGAATGACCAAGTTTACAGGCTCAGAAAAGCTTTGTATGGTCTCAAGCAAGCACCCAGAGCATGGTATGATACTCTTTCTCAGTTTCTTACTGACCATGGTTTTGTTAAAGGAACTGTTGATAGAACTCTGTCCAGGATAGAAGATGGGGAAGATATTTTCTTTGGTTCGGGATATATGTTGATGATATCATTTTTGGATCCCCAAATCATCGGGTTGTGTGAAAAGTTTTCTTAATCGATGAAAGGCATATTTGAGATGTCTATGATGGGGGAGATGAATTTCTTTCTAGGTCTTCAAGTGAAACAATCAAAGGAAAGAATCTTCATCAACCAGGCAAAGTACACTAGAGATCTGATTGCCAAATATGGTGTACCGAATTGCAATGCAGTTAGAATTCCCATGAATACTAACTACAAGATGGATTCTGATTCTGAAGGCAAATCAGTGAGTCAGACTGATTATAGAGGAATCATTGGATCATTGCTCTATCTCACAGCAAGTAGGCCGGATATAACATTTGTTGTTGGGATATGTGTAAGATACCAAGCTAATCCTAAGGCTAGTCACATGGAGGCTGCCAAAAAGATACTGAAGTATCTCAAGGGCACAATGAATAGAGGATTATGGTATCCAGCTGATGATAACCTTGAATTAACTGGTTACTCAGATGCTGATTATGGAGGTTGCAGAATTGACAGGAAGTCCACTACAGGAACTTGTCAATTTCTTGGAAGTAAGCTGATATCTTGGTTTTCGAAGAAACAGACCTCAGTAGCAACCAGTACTACTGAAGCTGAATACATGGCTGCAGGAAGCTGCTGTGCTCAGATTCTTTGGCTCAGACAACAATTAAGGGATTATAAAGTTGTAGCCAATGAAGTACTAATATTTTGTGACAATAATAGTACCATTGCTATTTCACAAAATCCGGTATTGCACACCAGATGCAAACAGAGATCATGTCGAGAAAAAGGACATCAGGATGGAGAAAATTCATACTGATAAGCAGAGAGCTGATATCTTGACTAAACCTTTGGCTGAATCAAGATTTCAGGAACTATCAGTTGTATTAGGGATGTTGGATCCAGGTGTATAGAGGCAAATCTGAAAAATTGAAGGTTTTCAGATGCATGAAGTTTTCTCAGAATTCTACTGAGAAACTTAGAATAAAATGGAAATATTGAACTGAGTCTCAGGAAACTCAGATTTACTGAAGGTCAGTACTCAGTAGCATACTGAACCCATTCAGTACTCAGTATCATACTGACATTTTATCAAGGTCAGTACTCAGTAAGACTGATAGAGGGAAATTAGTCTGAAAAAGTAATAACTCATGCGACTAATTTATTGCTTAAGTGAAACTCAGTAATCATTCGCAATAAATACAAAACACCTGAGGAATGTTTTTTGGGCGGGATCTTTGAAATTCCGAAGAAGGTCAACAAGTCATTAAATGCTCTGTTACATTTAATCACCAATGAAGTTAAAATGGCGGCTTACTTTTCGGGGATCGACCTTTCACATACCCGATTAATCGAGGATTAATCTTAACCGTTGCTTTTCACCTAACCGGTACGATTTCCCACGATCTCAAGCTATTTAATCCTTTGAAAGCCATTCAAAGCCAAACTTTATCAAACCCTTTGTTCCTAATTTCCTCTGCAAAATCAAAACCCTTTGCCCAGAAAGCTTCATCTTTCCAAAAACCTTATTCTCTCTAAAATCCTTCAAAATGGTTCTACCTATCTACGAACGTTTGGCCAAAACCAATAAACCTTGGTACGAGTTCGTTGTCTCGCTCGATAGCACAACCAACTCTAAACCAGAAGAGGAGGCTCTACATAAGATCCGTTTGGCCAAGCTCACCAATCTTGTCGCAAACCGACCGGACCAAGAATACGTGAAAGAGGTAATCGAGTTCATCTGTAATCTGAAGATAAATGAAGAGGATGGTGTAAATTCCCAGATTACTGTATCACATTTAGAACACTCATCTAAATACATCGACTTTGAAAGGGAATTGTATATAATTCCGAAAAATTTAAACGATGTTTTTGAGCTTTGTGATAGAGGAGAGGATCCTGTTGTGTATATGTTGGGTAGAGAGCAGGAGTATTTAGATAGGATTGCTGAGAATCCTGTAAAATTTGAGGCTACACTGCATAAGAGGCATTTGAAGCCACAATATAGAGTTTTGTTGGATATTGTGAGCAAATGCATCATGAGTCATTCGGGGGAGTTTTGAGCAGATTAGTACCTTGAAGCTCTGATTAATGGCGGCGATCGAGGCTTCACCCACCACCAACTTCAACTGGCTCAGATTCTTGATTCAGATGGTGAGTGAGAAAGCCAAGGTCATAAAAAAAGGTTGACGGGGCTATCTCGATCAAAGGCAAGATCCACCATGCCACCAAAATAGCATTTATTTTGGAGATGTGCAGAGAGGTGGAGGACATCTTCGCCAATTCGACCCCATTCCCTAAGTCCAAGGTGCTTTTCAAGCCCATTGCTGTGAAGAAGCAGGCCATCAGGGGGAAGAAAGAGAAGAAAGTGGAATCACCAATTAAAGCTGCTGAAGAAAGCCAACAAACCAGGGGGAAGGTGTTGTTGGAAGCAAAGAAGGAGCAGGGAGAGAAATTAAAGAAGAAAACCCTCGCTCCCAAGCGCAAAAGAATGGTGTTTCTCACCGATGATGATGACAGTGATTCTGAAGATCCCAAAACCCCTGATTATGACATGTTCAGAATAATCTTGATAGTTGAGTCAGGATTCAGTTTTAGAGTATTCAGGATGTTATCTGCAAAATGTATAGTCAGCAGATATAGATCAGGTTAGGATCTGAAGATTCTGAAGAAACCGAAGTTTCAATATGAAATTGAAGTTTCTGAAGACTTAGTATGAAACTGAGAATCTTAAGACTCAAGGAGAAAATCGAGAATCAAGACTCAAAGGAGAAACCGAGAATCAAACTCAAAGGAGAAATCGAGAATCGAGACTCAAAGGAGAAATCGAGAGCATCAAGACTCAAGATGAAACTGAGGAACTGAAGACCTAGCATGAAGAATCAGTATATTAGTCAATATACATCCAAGACTCGTAAGACGCCAAGACTCATAAGACTCAAGACTCAAGACCCCAAGACTCAAGACTCGTAAGACTCGTAAGACACGTAAGATCAAGAATCAAGATCAAGAATATCGAAGGCACAAAGAATTATCAAGACTCAAGAATGTAATGAATGCTCAAGATAAACCCGAATGTTCCGAGGCACTGAGAATATCTATCTGAAGGATGCAATACTGAGAAGATCGCGAATTCCTTAGGAAAATAGATATTTGCCAAGACATTCAATGCAGACAAAAGGAACTAAGACAAAGTGTTGTTAAGGTTATATCAACTCAGAGATTGTAACCAAAAGAGCCGTTGAAGGTGTCTACCTTTAACTGAAGACAAAATTCAAAAAGAGGAAGACAAAGATTGCACCCATCTTCGATAATCGACAATGATGTGTCAAAAAAAAAGATGTCAGAAGTACTAAGTTCCAGACTGCAAAAAGTGAAGACCGGCTACATGAAAGGCTATTGCCTAAAACGTGTTAGGGAGTCTCAAACCTAAATATAGTCGTTTCACACACACCATAAGAGGAAACTCACGAAGCTATCTCTTCCAACGGATAGTTTTTCAGGAGTGACCTTGGTGTATGCCTATAAATACTTGTGACCCTCTACATTGTAAGGTTACGACAAATTTGAAAGCAACTCAAGAGCTCAAACTTATTATTGCAAGTTGAATCACTCGAAAAACCAAGAATTTCCCAAGTGCTTTATTTCGAAGAGAGCTCACTATACTAAGCCTAGCTTGATAAGACATATCCAAAGCTTAGTCGAGATATCCTAGCCTTTGCATTGTACTTCATTGTAAAGGATATCTCATCCTAGTTGGAAACCAACCGAGAAACCCCAAACCCTTTAGAAGGTAGTTTGAGTGTGATTGTTTGTGAGAAGAGTTGTAAAGAGTAAGTAAACTATGCGGTGTAGTCAGAAAGCTCTAGAGGTGAAGTTAGTAAGCTACAAGAGGTAGTCTGAAAGCTTTTTGTGTTTGAGTAAGTAAACTACGGAGGTAGTCAGAAAGCTAAAGGTCGGGTTGAGTAAGTAAACTACGTGGAGTAGTCAGAAAGCTCAGGGTCGAGTTGAGTAAGTAAACTACACGAGGTAGTCAGAAAGCTCAGGAAGTGATTAGTGAATTTCTCTGAGGATCAGAGAGAGTGGACGTAGGAGCTTGAGTCTCTGAACCACTATAAATTGTTGTGTTGTTTATTGATTTCTTTATCTGTGCTTAACTATTGCATTGATTTAAATCTGAAAGCATACTTTTCACTGATATTCAGTTGAAATCAATCCACTGAAGTTGCATAACTGAATCACAGCCTAATCACTATTTCATTAAAGGAAGGTTTTCAGCAAAAGCTTAAAACGAGTATAAACTAAGGGCCAACCATTCCGCACATCTGAGTAGCTAGAACAGATAGTTACCAAACTGAACTTACTCTTCTGAGGGTGCAGTAAGTTAGTTATCGATCCAAGCAACTCGGGGATCTCAAACTTCGAGGACTCGGTTGGGATTATCGAGGTTTCGAAAGCGGCTTCAGATTCTTGTCTCAAGAGACTTTGACTCAGAGCGATTTGTGCTTCTCAGGACCAAATCATCAGGACAACCTGACCCAAGCTGACCTCAGTAAGAAAAAGTTTTAAAAAACACTGAACACGTGTATTCCCCCCCCATACACGTGTAAGACTCGTTTGCACCAGGACCAACATTTACAATTTTCGTATCTTTTTTTATAACGAATGTTTTATGTTCGTCTTATATTGTAACAGATTTAACTATCATTTCATTGAAGATATGATCTGATTTTCTTATATTGTAAAGAATGTTCGTCTCTTAAACTTTAACCTCTTTGAAAATGATCCAATTTTTGGCACAATCAATACTTTAATTTCTTCTAATATACTAATTGCTATAGATCAAAATTAAGTTAAATTTAAATCTATACGATTATATGAAATGATATTGTTAACTTATTTTTATGTCCCTAAATTAAGTGATCATGTATATATGAAAAGAAACATATCCGTTTAATTAGGCTAAATTCATTATGCCATAATTACTTATTTTAATGTGTTTTAATTAATACTATCTCCGTCCTAATTTTGATTATCCGGTTACTGTAGATTCGGAGTTTAAGAAAAGTGAGAGATAATAGTATTAAATGGTGTAAAGTGGGTTTGGTGGAGGGGTATTCAAGACAATTCAACTTTATGTAATAAATGTGCTTTTGGTTTAGCAAAAGCAATCTCAATACTTAAACACCCTGTGAACAGTAAAACCCCTTCTTTGAACAGTAACTCGAAAATTTTTGGAGCCAAAATAAAAAGTAAAATCTGAAATATACTTACAATTCCCACCAAAACTCAAAATACATTCAATTCCCTCCAAATTCATCACTTACAAGTCCAAAATACATTTACAATTCCCTCTAAATAAGATTCAAACTACATGTAATATAACTACACATAACTTAAAGTTGTTATCATATTGAATTCCCACCATGAAGCTGCCATCACATTGAATTCCCTCCAACCAACATTCTACAACCAGATCTTTCACATTAAATTCATCAAACCTGCATCATCATCATAAATGCAAAGCTAAATCAGGATGTCTACAAGTGAAGGAAAGCATTTGAGTTTTGATGACAAGAATAAAGTAGTGCAGTTTATCTTTGGAAGGTGCATTCAAGGGAAACCTCCTCATGGAAAATTAGCAGAGGTTGCCCTTCTCTTTGGGGTCCACTGAAAGGTCGTTGGCAACCTTTGGGTTACTGCAAAGAGATAAATGGAAGAAGATAAACCAATATCCATAACTTCAAAAGGAATTGGACTATCTTACAAGAAGATTGAATTAGATGAAGAAAAACTGAAGAGCATTGATGTTAAAAAAAGATCTACAATACGAGATCTAGACACAAAAATGGGTTTTGGCAAAATAATAGTGGAAAGGTGGCTCAAGGAAGGAAAGGGAAAGCCACATACCAATGCCATAAAGCCTCTTCTTACAGATCCAAACAAGATTCAAAGGTTAGAGTTCAGTTTGAGCCAATAGCATGTTGATAGAATTGAAAACAAGATCAAGTTTGGAGACATGAAAAATGTTATCCATATTGATAGGAAATGGGTTTACACATCACCACTACAAAATTAAGGTACTACAAACTTCCAAGTGAAGTTGGCAAACATAGGACTTGTAAATCAAAAAGATTCATCACCAAGGTGATGTTTCTTTGTGCAGTGGCTAGACCTCATTATGTAAATGATGGAACATTGCTTTTTGTAGCGCCCCGAAAACCAGCGCCACTCACATAGGAAAAACTCATTTAAGATTGAAATAAAATTTTTAATTTTATACTTAAAGTGATTAAAGCGGAAGACAACATCAAAAACATGAGTCTATTTTTTATATATATATATATACGTATATATTGTTGTATTAAAGTGCCTAATCATGCTTGTGTCTAACTCGTGAATTACCCACATTTCTAAGCCAAACACTTACTTAAATAAGACAATTCCAAAAGTAGTATATTATGACTAACTTAATATAAGAAGAGATGTCATTTAGGATACCTATCATGCATGCAATTTTAACATTAAAAGGGTCGACACATTAACCTAGGGGTTTGAAAAAGACTTGATTACTTGAACTAGCAATATTCACATAATTATGAAATCAAACATTCAAAACAATAGTTTAACAACTCAAATGACTGACTAGTAGTTTGTAAATGATTCAAGCACTTATTCTAAAAATTCATACATAATTCAAAACCATAATTTAAGACAAACTAATACTTAATCCATTTCTGTTGGGAGATGAATTTAATAAAGAATTTTGATTAGATCCCAAAACCCCTGTACAATGTATAGTCAGCAGATATTAATCAGGTTTTGAAACTGAAGACTCAGAAGATACTGAAGAACTGAAGACTCAAAAGATACTAAAGATACTGAAGACTCAGAAGTTACTGAAGACTCAGGTAGACCTGAATGTTCAGAGGCACTAAAGAAATATCTATCTGAATATATGCAAAACTGAGGAAAACGCACATTTACAGAAGAATAGATATTGCCCAAAACATTCAAAAACAGACAAAAGGAACTAAGGCTAAGTGTTGTTTAAGGTTGTCTCATTCAGAGAGATTGACCTAAAAAGAGCCGTTTTGCTTGTCTACATTCACTAAAGAGAAAAACCAATTAGAGGAAGACAATTTTGTACTTTACTGACACTGAAAGCGACAGGACACTGAACTTTGTCAGTAGTACTATGTTCCAGACTGGAAAAATTGGTGATTGGCTACATGGCTGCATATTTCCTAAAACATGCAAGGGAGTGTTCAAACCCTAAAAATAGTCGTTCATCAATAACCAGAAGTGGAAACTCTTGAAGCTATCTCTTCTAACGGATAGTTTTTCAATGATTAACCATTAGAGAAGTTACCTATATATATCGGTGATCTCCAACATTGAGAGGTTACGAGAAATTACAGCAACTCAAAGCTCATTCGTATTCTTGCAAATTGAAGCACTCAAAAACCCTAGAATTTCCCAAGTGTTTCACATTGAAGAGATCTCGTTCACTAGGCCTAGATTTGTTAGATATATCCAAAGCTTAGTAGAGATATCCTAGCCTTTGCATTTATTTTTATTGTAAAGGATATCTCACCCTAGTTGGAAACCAACTAAACCCAAACCCTTTGATATGGTAGTTTAAGTGTGTGTGATTTGTTGGTGAGTTAGAGTTGTAAAGAGTGAGTAAGCTGTAGGTTAGTCAACTAGAAAAATCTAGAGGAGAAGTTAGTAAGCTACTTGTGGTAGTCTGAAAACTTGTGTGTGTTGAGTTAGTAAGCTACAGTGAGTCAGCCAGAAAACTCAAGGTAGAAAAGTTAGTAAGCTGCAGTGAGTCAGCCTAAAAGCTTTAGGAAGTGTGTTAAGGAATTTCTCTGAAGATCTGAGAGAGTGGATGTAGGAGCTTGAGTCTCTGAACCACTATAATTGTTGTGTTGTTTGCATTCTGTACTACATTATATCTGTTACATGTTTTTCACTGAAAGCATATTTTACTGATATTCAGTTGGAATCAATCCACTGAAACTGCATCAAATTGATCAAAGCCTTAACCACTGTTTTATTAAGGAAGAAAAAATTTCAGCAAGAAAAAAACGAGTATAAACTTAGGGCCAACCATTCCGCACTCTTGATTAGCTAGAACAGATAGTTACCAAACTGAACTACCTCTACGTAGTATTCAGTAAGATAATTATCTGATCCAAGCTCCTCAGGATCTCTGATTAAACTCAGGATCAGTTGGGCTAATCTGAAGTTTCTGAAAGCTGCTCAGGATCATTGTCTCAGTAGACTTTGACTCAGGGCGATTTGTGCTTCTCAGGGCAAAATTCTCAGGACATCCTAACCCATCTGATCTCAGTGAAGAAAAAGTTTTAAAAATCACTGTTTATGTGTTTTCCCCCCCCATACACGTGTGAGGCTCGTTTGTACCGGGACCAACAAGTGGTATCAGAGCAGTGGTTCATTTTGACCACTTGCTTAGGTAGCCATAGTCTATTTGCTGAAAGACTTTGGTGGTCTACTAAATAAATCTTATTGCTGATATCTTACAAGGCTCAGTTCATCATGCCTTCTAAGAAATTTCCTATGTTCTCTGTTGAGAGCTATGACCTATGGAGATTAAGAATGCAGGCACATCTGTATTCTAAACATGATAGAATGTGGAGAGTTGTTTCTGAAGGACCATTCAAATATACTGTTATGAGTCCCAAAATTACTGATATTAAAAGGAATGATCCCAGCGATGAATTTCCAAAACTTGATAATCAACTTACTCCTGATGAGAGAAAGTTAGTCAATCTGGACTACATTGCTAAAGATACTTTATATAGCACTATTCATGATGGTGTTATGGGGATGATTTCTCACTGTGAAACTGCTAAAGAAATATGGGACACACTTGTTATCATGTGTCAAGGCACAGATCATGATGGTCCCTAATTTGGTGAAAACCCATGAGCGCGGAAGACTCGTGTAATGCATATAAAACAGGGGTGAGGGCAGAGTGATTCCTAATTTTTCTTTTTAAACCATGTGTTTTGCTTAGAGTCTAATGCATATGACAAGTATGAACATAAAGCAGTAAAGAACACACGATTTTATAGTGGTTCGGACGAAACCCGCCCTACATCCACTCTTTCCTTTCGGGGCACCAACTTAACCGACTTAACTAACGGGACTTATCTTGGGAAAATCTCTCTAAGCTTAGGATATGGCATTTGTGCTTAGATCTAGGGTTGAACACTCTTTTGAATATATGCGTGTATTTCTTGCTCTGTGTTCTATGGTGGGAATGCTAGATGATTTGGCTTCTTAGCTCTGTAGCATTGTTTGCCACATTCTCCACACTTCCACACTTAATAATGAAGGAAGAACTTGTATTTATAGTGTGGATTTAAATGTTACCGTTGGAGAGAATCACATTCAAATCCATACTACTCTGTAGCTTTTTGCATCTTTTTCAGTCTTGTCGTCTTCCTCTCATTGGTCCACGTCAGCTGAATCTAACGGCTATATTCTTCAGTTTCTTCTGAGTCTCAGGATCTTCAGTTCTATCTGAGCCTTCAGGTTATCTGAGCCGTCCGAGCCATCAAAGTTATCTCGAGCCATCCGAGCCTTCAGTTATCCGAGCCATATCCGAGCCTTCAGTTATCTCGAGCCTCGGTGTCTTGAGAATATCTTGAGTCTTGATTTCTTGATTCTATCTCGAGTCTCGAGTTTCTTGATTAATGACTTTTCTTGGCGGACCTTATGCGATCGGTATCTTGACTTTCGAGGCTTCTTGAGTTCAAAGACTTCGAATCGGACATCGACCCTCAGGTCACTTTGACTCAGGCTATCTGATTTCTTCTTTGCCTGATCTAATCAGCTCGACTGATCAGATCAACACTTCTTCAGATCAACACTTCAGGATAGCATTAGGTCAGTACATCAGGTTAGCATATCAGTTTATCATATCTGATCTCGTTCACGTCTGATCTCAATCAGTCTCATCTGCTTTCTTCTTCTTCATATCGATCTCGATCCGCCCGATCTTGATCGATCTCATCTAACTCATCTTCGATCTGCAACCTTCTCTTACGATTTCTTTGGCTTTAGCTTTTCTTCTTTACGATTTTACACAACTAAATCGGTTAACTCCGGAACTCTTCTTACTCATCTGATCTCGATAATTATCGTCTGCAGCCTCGTCTGATCTCGATCTTCTTCTTTTGATTTCATGAGTTCCCCCTCAATTTGTTCTCTCGTTCCCCTTTAACTTGTTATCTGTTAAAATAGCTTGAATAACACAAGTTAATAATGTTTTGGCATAATTCATCAAAACTAAAATATCCCAACAATTTCCCCCTTTTTGATAATGACGCCAAAACATTTAAAATAAATATGCATTTAAAGAGATTAGGTTTTTGTTTTAAAATAGATCAGTTCAGGTGGTCACTTTAAAAATTGTGAACTTTTGAACTCCTGCTCTGATACCAATTGATGTTATCAGATCAGATGTTCGCATTTGAAAAACATTGACCTTTTGAACTACCCGCTCTGATACCAATTGCCCGCTCTGATACCAATTGATGGTCCCTAATTTTGGTAAAGGAAAACCCATTTTGCGCGTGCGGAAGCAAACATGTCATGTGATGCATATAAAACAGGGGTGAGGTCAGAGTGATTCCTAATTTTTCTTTTTAAAACATGTGTTTTTCTTATAGTCTAATGCATATGACAAGTAAGAACATAAAGCAGTAAAGAACACACGATTTTATATTGGTTCAGACGAAACCCGCACTACATCCACTCTTCCCTTTTGGGGCACCAACTTAACTTAACCGACTTAACCAACGGGACTTATCTTGGGAAAATCTCTCTAAGCTTAGGATATGGCATTTGTGATTAGATCTAGGGTAGAACACTCTTTTGAATATATGCGTGTATTTCTTGCTCTGTGTTCTATGGTGGGAATGCTAGATGATTTGGCTTATTAGCTCTGTAGTATTGTATTTATAGTGTGGATTTGAATGTTATCGTTGGAGAGAATCACATTCAAATCCATACTACTCTGTAGCTTTTTGCAGCTTTTTCAGTCTTGTCGTCTTCCTCTCATTGGTCCACGTCAGCTGAATCTAACGGCTATATTCTTTAGTTTCTTCTGAGTCTCAGGATCTTCAGTTCTATCTGAGCCTTCTGGGTTATATAGGCGCCCGAGCCTTGATTATCTGAGCCATCCGAGCCTTGAGTTATCCTCGAGCCTTCGTGTTATTTGAGCCTCGATTGTGTGATGACATAATCGAAGTCTTCCGGCTTTTCTTCGATTCTATCTGAGTCTCAGTTTTTCTTGATTCAAGCAGACTTTTCTTTCCGGACCTTGTCTCGATCAGGTATAATGACACTTTCGAAGCCATCGAGTTCAGCTCTTCCGAATTTAGACATCGACCCTCGAGTCACTTTGACTCAGCTATCCGATTTCTTCTTTCCGATCAAACTTCGACCGATCGATCAACCTCGAGATAAGCATCAGTCAATTATCAGGGTTAGCATATCAGTTTATCATATCTGATCTCGATCATGTCTGATCTCAATCAGTCTCATCTGCTCTTCTTCATATCTGATCTCGATCACGTCTGACCTTGATTAGTCTCATCTGCTCATTCTTCTGATCTGCAACCTTCTCTTCCGATTTGCTGGCTTTAGCTTTACTTCACTTTTGATTTTGCACTGCTTATTAGTTAACTCCGGAACTCTTCTTACTCATCTGATCTCGATCATTCTTGTCTGCAGCCTCGTCTGATCTCGATCTTCTTCTTTTTGATTTCGTGAGTTCCCCCTCAATTTGTTCTCTCGTTCCCCCTTAACTTGTTATCTGTAAAAATAGCTTGAATAACACAAGTTAATAATGTTTTGGCATAATTCATCAAAACTAAAATATCCCAACAGATCACATTAAAGAGAACAAACTTTCTGTTGCTATTGGAAAGTTTGACAGCTTTGAAATGGAAGATGGTGAATCCATTGACAAACTGGAAGTCAGATTCACTAGCATTATGAATGATCTGAATGCTCTTGGGAAAAGATATCCACAGAGAGACGTGGCACTGAAAATTCTTAGAGGATTGTCTAAGAAATGGGATATACATGTTTTGGTGATTGAAAACACCAAGAATAATGATTCCATGCCATATCAACAAGTTTTCCCTGAACTGAAAGCTTATGAGTTTGTGATTGACAAGAAAACTAAGAAATCTGATAGCAAAGATGATTCTTTATCTAGCAAAAATGTGGCTTTCAAAGCCAAAGAGAAATCATGTAAATCTAGAGAGTCTGAGAAATCACTTGCCAAAAATCAGGATGAGCAAGAGGATAAGCAAGTACTTATGGCAAGGAGGTTTGAAAGACTCAATAGCAGATATGGAAAATACAAGAAATATTACAGGAACCACAGGTACAAGAACAGAAATAACTCAGAAGCTGAGGACAGATCCACTGAGAAAAGAAAGGACCACAAAACTGAAGGATCTTCATCCAGGAAGAAGGACTCCAAGACCAAAGAGGAAAGTGATCAGGATGATGATACCAACATATGCTATAACTGTCAAAAGAAGGGTCACTTCCTGTATGATTGTCCTGAGCTGAGTGCCAAAGAAAGAAACGAGAGACAAGCCAAGAGAGACAAAAAGATCTCTAGCAAGAAGGTTATGATTGCTGAAGAAGAAGAACAATCTGAAGAAGGATCCAGTTCTTCAGATGAGATATTTTCAGATAGTGACAGTGATGATGTATGCCTTGTTGCTATGGAGGAGGTAAATTCTTCTATCTCTGTTGTTGCTCCTACACAAGCACCTGAGTTTTCAAGTTCATCTGTAACCAGTAACTGTGACCTGATGGATTCTTTTCAGAATCTTATGAAGGACTATTCTGTGTTACAAGAACTGCTCATAGAAACTCAAGAGCAAAGTAAGGAACTGACTGCTGAGAATCTGAAGTGGAAAAACTCTAATACTACTGAAATCACTTCTCAACTAATGGGAACTACTGATGAACTAGATGTTCTGAAAGTACAACTCTCAGAAAAGGAGAAGGTGATAGAAATCCTGAATGGAAAATTAGAGAAATCCACTGAGGAAATTCAGCTTATCAAAACTGAGTTCAATGACCTCTTTGAGAAGAATGAAACTCTAAAGAACAGTGAGGATAGTGCGCAGAGAAAGTTAGCTCTATTGAATTCTGCATCTAAAGTAATAGATGAACTTCAGAGTTATCAAAGACCTGCAACTATAAAGGCTGGATTGGGATATAATCCAGGGGGAACCTCACAAGGTCTCCTGAATGCTGCTTCTAGTAGCACTAAGACTGTCTTTGTTAAACCAGTGGCATGTACTAATCTTCTTACTGAAGAACAACCCAGTGTTTTGGACAAGGGTAAAGGACCTATGGTCTCAAAAAAACTGAAGGTTCAGGGAAAAAAGCCCAAACCTCAGGAAAAGGTTAGAAAACCTGAACACTCAGTAGGAAATTTTCAGGCCAGTACTTCAAAGTCTCAGGCTAAGAATACCAACCTGAAGAGATCTGCACTGAACCAACAGAGGAATTTTCAGAAGAGAAACACTCAGCAGAGATATTCTCAACAAAAAAGACCAAGTCCTCAGGTTACTGAAAGACCACAATTTCAGTACAGGCAACCTAAACCTCACTTGCCTAAGGTTAACGGTTTCCTGAACCCAAGTCAGCAGAGATAGAGACCAGCTGCACCAAGGCCAAAGCATTGGGACAAGAGGCCTGAACCCAAGAAGAACTCTAAGGCTCATGTTCATGCTAAGGCTGACACTCATACACAGGGTACTGCCAAGGCACTTAGGGTGGTGAATGTGTATGTAGATGTTTATGGGAGACAAATCAGCCACTCTAAAGTAATTAGAGTTATTAGGCATATTTGGGTTCCAAAAGGTACAGCTAACCTGGTAGGACCCTACGCAAAATGGGTACCTAAGACCTGATCTGTTTTTCAGGTGAAGGAAAAGGGCACTGAGCTGAATGAAGACAACATAGCCCTGATGAGTGGAAATGAATTGGCTCCTGCTGCATGGTACCTGGACAGTGGATGTTCAAGACATATGACAGGATATAAGCAATTACTCACTGACTATGTTGAGCAAAAAGGCCCTTAGATTACATTTGGAGACAATTCCAAAGAACAGACATAAGGATATGGAACTCTTGAAGTTGATTCTATTCAATCCATGGTGTTTCATATGTGTCTAGTTTAAAGCATAACTTGCTTTCTATCCGCTAATTCTGTGGCAAAGAATTTAGTGTTGAGTTCTCAAAGAACTTATGTTTTGTGAAAGACAATACTTCACAACAAATATTACTAACTGGTACTAGAAAAGGAAATGTGTATCTTGCTGATTGGAAATTATCACCTAAAGATACATGTTTGATTGCAAAAAGTTCCACAGATACCAGTTGGTTGTGGCATAAAAGACCGAATCACTTAAACTTCAAAATCCTGAACAAACTTGCAAGATTAGCACTTGTGAGGGGGTTACCCAATGAATTGTTCAGTAAAGATCATATATGTGATGCCTGTCAGAAAGGAAAACAAATCAGAGCATCATTCAAAAGCAAAGTAGAAGTTTCTACTGACAGAATTCTACAACTGTTACATATGGATCTCTTTGGTCCAGTAACACCGTTGAGCACCAATGGCAGAAAATATACACTTGTGGTAGTTGATGACTACTCTATATACACATGGGTCATATTCTTACTCAGTAAGAAAGAGACTCAGACAAAACTGCCAGAATTACTGAAAAGACTCAGTACTGAAAAGAATCTGAGTATGGTCAAAATCAGATCAGATAAAGGCACTGAATTTATCAACCATATTATATCTGATTATTGTGCAGCAAATGGAATAGCTCATGAAACATCAGCTGCAAGGACCCCACAACAAAATGGTGTTGCTGAAAGAAGAAATAAGACTCTGAAAGAAGCTGCAAGAACAATGATTGTTGAAGCTGACATTCCTAAAAGATTTTGGGCTGAAGCTGTCAACACTGCATGCTACTCTCAGAACAGATCCATGCTGACCAAGAATCAAGTAAAAACACCCTATGTGCTGTGGAATGAAAGGAATCCTCTTGTTTCTTTCTTTCGTGTGTTTGGTTGCAAGTGTTTCATACACAATAATGGTAAAGATCAGTTGAAAACTTTTGATAGCAAAGCTGATGAAGGAATATTCTTAGGATATTCTGAAGTGAGTAAAGCCTTCAGAGTTTACAACTGTAGGACTCTCATTGTGGAAGAAGCACCTTATGTTGTTTTTTATGAATCTACTTGTGTTAAGAAGAAACAAGAACATGATTCAGGAGATCTGACCAAGAGAATCACCAGACTTAGCCTGAAAAAGAATACTAAAACATCCTCTGAACCTGAAATGAAGAAGTCAATCACTTTCAATGAATGGAGTGAATCAGACTCAGACAAAGAAGTTCAGGATGGAAATACTCAGGATGGTGGGACTCAGGATGAAAATTCTCCACTGAAGGAAAGCCAACACACTAAAGCTGACCAATCTGAACATACACCAGTTCAGACTCAGGTATGTAATGCCGATGAAGATGTGGTCACAATTGAGGCAAACTCTGAATCTATCAACCAAGGGGGAAAAAATGTCTCTGACAATGTTCTGAATGGAATTTCCCCTGAGTAAGATGATTAACTCTCTCATTTTCTGTTGTTCCCTGAATTTGATGATTTACCTGAACCTAACATTTCTAATGTTGAGGACACTACTGAAGGGGGAACATCCAGGAGAAGATGGTTGGATAGTCATCCTACAAGTCACATTGTGGGTGATCTATCAGAAAGAGTTAAAACAAGAAGGTTCCATGGAGAAAGTGCTTTGTTCTTCTGCTTCCTATCTGAAAAAGAACCTAATGAGATTGAAGAAGCTCTTCAAGATTCATTCTGGATTAGTGTTATGCAAGAAGAACTGAATCAGTTCACAAGAAATGAAGTTTGGGAGCTAGTGGAGTGACTTAAGAGGCACAATGTGATTGGAACTAAGTGGGTGTTCAAGAATAAGAGAGATGAAAACAACAACATTGTAATAAACAAGGCAAGACTAGTTGCACAAGGTTATTCCCAAGAAGAAGGCTTGGACTATGATGAAACCTTTGCACCTGTTGCAAGACTAGAAGCCATCATAATGTTTCTTGCATATGCTGCCCACATGAAATTCACAGTCTATCAAATGGATGTGAAAAGTGCATTTCTGAATGGTGTGCTTAAGGAAGAGGTTTATGTGGAACAACCTCCAGGATTTTATCAGAATGACCAAGTTTATAGGCTCAGGAAAGCCTTGTATGGTCTTAAACAAGCACCCAGAGCATGATATGATACACTCTCTCAATTTCTTACTGACCATGGTTTTATCAAAGGAACTGTTGATAGAACTTTGTTCAGGATAGAAGATGGGAAGGATATCTTACTAGTTCAGATTTATGTGGATGACATCATATTTGGTTCTCCAAATCACCAGTTGTGTGAGAAGTTCTCAGCTTTGATGAAAGGAAAGTTTGAGATGTCTATGATGGGGGAGATGAATTTCTTTCTTGGACTTCAGGTGAAACAGACTAAGGAAGGAATATTAATCAATCAGGCAAAATACACCAGAAATCTAATTGCTAAGTATGGTGTACAGAATTGCAATGCAGTAAGAATTCCATGAATACTAACTACAAGATGGATCCTGATCCTGAAGGCAAATCAGTAAATCACACTGATTATAAAGGGATCATTGGATCATTGCTATATCTCACAGCAAGTAGGTCTGATATTACATTTGCAGTTGGGATATGTGCAAGATACCAAGCTAATCCTAAGGCTAATTACATGGAGTCTGCCAAAAAGATTCTAAAATATCTTAAAGGCACTGTGAATAGGGGATTATGGTATCCAGCTGATGATAACCTTGAATTAACTGGTTATACAGATGCTGATTATGGAGGATGTAGAATTGAGAGGAAGTCTACTACAGGAACTTGTCAATTTCTTGGAAGTAAACGGATATCATGGTTTTCAAAGAAATAGACCTCGAAGAGCAACCATCTTCTCTTGAAGTTGAATACATGGTTGCGCGAAGGAAGTTTGTTGTGCTTGCATTATTTGGCTCAGACAACAATTGAGGGATTATAAGATTATAGCCAATGAAGTACCTATATTTTGTGATAATAATAGTGCAATTGCTATTACACAAAATCCAGTATTGCACACCAGATGTAAGCATGTTGATATCAGACATCATTTCATCAGAGGTCATGTTGAAAAGAAGGATATCAGAATGGAGAAAATTCATACTGATAAACAGAGAGCTGATATCTTAACTAAACCTTTGGCTGAATCAAGATTTCACGAACTATCAGTTGAATTAGGTATGTTAGATCCAGGTGAATAAGGCAAATCTGAAAAATTGAACGTTTTAAGATGCATGAAGTTTTTCAGGTTCTACTGAAAAACTCAGGATAAAATGAAGGTCCTGAACACCGAGCCTTGGGAAACTCAGTAATCCTAAAGTTCAGTACTCAGTTTTATACTGGCAGTTTATCAAGGTCAAAACTCAGTAAGACTGATGGTTAAAATTAGTCTGAAGAAGTTATTGACTCGTGCACCTCATTTATTGTCTAAATGAATCTCAGAAATCATTTGCAATAAATGATAAAACACCTGAGAAAATAATTGGGCGGGACGTTTCAAATTCTCGAGAAAAGTCAATGGTCTGCAGAAACAGTGATTAAAAACATTGTTTATTAATCACCAATAAGGATAAAAATTGGCGGCTAGTACTCTCTAATTGTCCTTTCAACTACCCGATTTTAGCATAAATTGATCCTAACTATTGATTCTTTCAAATTTGCACGATTATTCTTGGATCAAACTTTTTCAAAATATATACCTCTTTCAAACTTCCATAATAACTCCTATTCCAAAAAAAAAAACTTTTGTCTTCACAAACGCTCTGCTTCAAAATCTTCGATTACCCAGAATTCTCACCTATCTCAAAACCCTTCACAGAAATTCTCCAAAATGACGCTCACAATATTTGACAAACTTTCTATCTCAAACAAACCTTGCTATGAGAATGTTGTTTCTCTAGATGGTACAGCAAATGCAGCACATGAGGAAGAAGCGCTGCACATGATCCGTTTGGCTAAACTCACCTGCCTGGTCGCGAATCTCCCAGATGCAGAATACCCACGAGAGGTAATCAAATTTGTGGCTAATATGCAAGTTGATGATGATAACTGCATAGATTCTAGGATTACCGTCTCTCATTTGGTTCATGGTGAAAAATATATGGATTTTGTTAGAGAGCTCTACATCATTCCTAAGAACTTAAATGTTGTGTATGAGTTGAATGATAGAGGGGAGAACCTTACTTTGTACATGATGGGTAGAGAGCAAGAATATTTGGTTAAAATTGTGGAAGCCCCTGTTAAATATGAGGCCACATTGAACAAGAAGTATTTGAAACCCAAGTATCGGGTACTTCTTGACATTGTGAGCAGATGCCTCATGCGCGGGACTGGAAGTCTTGAACAGATTAGTAAGCCTAAGCTGAGGTTGATGGCTGCTATTGAAGACTCTCCTTCCAGAGCATTTAATTGGTTGCAATATCTGATAACAATAGTAAGTGATCAAGCTGATCATGTAAAAAGGGAGAAGGATTGTACTATTGTGATCAAGAAAAGGATATTACACGCCACCAAGATTGCTTTCATCTTGGAAACTTGCAGACAAGAGGAAGATATCTTTGCAGATACAAGAGCTTTTCCTATATCCAAGATAATGTTCAGATCCACCAAGAAGGGAATAAAATGGAGGAAAGAAAAGCATACCGAGTCTCAGGAAGAGACTGCTGAAGAAGAAGCTTAGGAAGAGGCCCCAGTAGTTGAGTCAGTAAAGGAAACTAGAAAGCCAGTTCAGCAAGCCACTGAGTCAAGTATGGAGGAGGACAAGTAAGCTAGGGGAAGACTCTACTGAAAGCAAAGAGGGAGGCTGGAGAAAAATTGAAAACAAAAGCCTTTGCCCCTCAAAAAAAAAAAAGGCTTCAGACAATAGCTGAGAAAGAGGCCAGTGAAACTGAAGGAAGCCAAACTGAAACTCAGCAAGGTCTGAAATCGCTACTCCAGGTGTTAGCACAGGTGGTGAAAAATATTGAAGAAAAGGAGGTTGCTGAGGAGGAGAATGTATTCTCTGAAGTAATGGAAACCTCCATAGCTGAAGACAAGATCTCTCAAGAAATCTTTACAGGTTCCCAACAACCTGCTAAAGATAGCCAAATACAGATTCCAAACTCACACCCCTCAGAGCCAAATGAATCCCAACATATTCTGAATCTTGATGCTTTACTCACTGAACCATTCCTTGATCCATCTGCCCTACAAATTATCCAACCCACTAAGAAAACTGTGCCTCCACCACTGCAGAAAGGTGAAGCTGAGGAAGTTGAGTGGAGAAGCAAAGGTGAAAGATTTGTCCTGGATAGATATCCTGAGCTCACTGAATTCCCTGACCTTCAGGATCTATTCATCAGATTGAGGACAACAGTTTACATCCTGAATTAGAGCTTGCCTGAGATGCTGAATATTGCTGCATTCAGAGGAGAAGAATGGTGGTCTGAGGAAACAGCAATTCTTACTTAATTTTCAGGATTCAGGAAGACAAAACTCAGGATGAAGGTCTCGGATTTTGATGACCTGGTTAAAAGGAAGATTGCTGAGAGGAAACCGAGTGGCACAGAAGAGAGTAGTGGGAAAGCTGAACCTGAAAAGGATAAGGATGGAGATGGAGAGGAAGGTCCTGAACCTAAAAAGAAGGACACTCAAGCTGAGAAGGTCATGCCAGCTGCTATTACTGAAATTTCTCAGACTGAAGATAGACCCCTTCAGGTACCTTCTGGCACTACTATTCATTATGCCAAAATTAATGAAGAATCTATCATTAAGTTTGTTGATTTTGGTATGCAGACTGAGGTTCAATCAAGTTATACATCTCATGCTCAAATGATTGATCTGGCTCCTATCTTGAATGAATTGAAGAAGGTTGAGCCAATGACAGCCAAACTTACACAGATGGAATTGATGATGGTTGATCAATCCAAGAAGATGGATGCTGCATTGCATGAACAAGCTCAACACATGGCTAAGCTGAGCACATCTACTGAAATTCAAGCAGTTCAGGGGGAAGTGACTGCTAAGATTTCTGATCTGGATACTAAGATGGGTGAAATGTCCAAGAGAATGTCTGAAGAGCTCACTGCTAAATACAATGAGAGGACAACCTATCTGGAGAAGAAGTTATCTGAGAAAAATGAAGAGATGATCAAGTTAGCTGTTGAGAACATGAGCTCATTACTCATGAACAAGATGACAGGACTGATGCATGGAGTTCTTGCCCAACAGTTTGCTCCACTTTCTGAAGAGGTTTCAGTTGGCAAGAATGTCCTGAGGCGTATGGATGATGAGTTGGATGTTCTGGCTAGAGAAATTAGAGCCATTAACAAGGAACAATTCCACATGGATGCTAATCTTTCCCAGATTCTTCCAATTTATGATGCCAAAAAGGGGGAAAGGACTTCTCATTCAACAAAGGGTAAGTTAGATGAACATTTGAAAAAAACCCTTGAGAAGAAAGCTCAACAGGAACTCAAAGCTAAGCATGTTCTGAAAACTCTACAAGAAATCGAGGCAACTGAAAAGTTGAAGTCAGTTGAGCCTGAAGATACTGAGTTCTTCCAGACTGACAGAGAGACAGCACAGGAAGCAATAATACTGAGGAGATCAGAGAAGAGAAAAAACCGAAACAAGCTCGATTTCTTTGCTCATCTTTGTTGTTGAGACAGCTGATCCAAAAAGAGCTGAGAAGAGGAAGTCAGTGGCATTTGTTGAAGCTGAGAGAAAGAAGAAGAAAGTCTCTATCAAACCAGTTCAGAGGAAGCTGATCATTGACTTCTCTGAACCTGAAGAATTCGAAGCTCAGAAAGAGACATAAACTGAATTAGAGAAACTGCTCCAAGAAGGTTTTGGAACCTATGATACAAGTGCTCATGTCAAGGATTTTGATTGGCACAACAAGCTCATTGCCCTGCGTGCTGAAAAAGAGAAAAGGCAAATAATGTCTGTATCAGGAGCAGAGGTAACCAGGAAGAAGAAAGAAGAAGAGCAGAGCAGGAGAGGAAGCTTTAGGAACTTTATGGGAAAAAGATGGGGCAAATCCAACGGACCAACCAGAGTGCAGAAATGGCCACACATTGATAAATGGATGCCACTCCAGATCAATGATGCTTGGGAAGAGGTTAACAGAACCTTCTGGTTCAATCATGATGTTCTGCAGGAATGGAGAGGAGGATGCCCTGACCGCAATGAATCATTCCTAGAATATCTGCTGACTTTTTACCCTGAATATCTACAGAAGTGGATAAATCTAGCTGATGATCATAATGTATCTCTAAAGGCACCTGATCAGTACAAGTACCCAGCACCTAGATTCAGCACTGGAGCTATCAATGAAGCTGCTATTGCCAAAGAAGTTGCTGAGTATGCTGCTCAGTTGGGACTGGCAGGGAGCAATCCAGAAATCATCAAGAAGAGGGATGAATTGAAGAAGAGATGTTATGGGATGTTCAATCTTGAAGTCCCTGATGATGAAGTGGAAGAAGATTGAAGACTTTTTACACTATGTGTATATCTTTTATTTTTTGAAAGTTCATTGTAAGTTGTAATGACTATCTACTGATCAATGAAAAGTTTATCTTTTATGCTCAAAGATAATATCTCATTATCTTCTTACATGTCTTTAACTATTTAATATGCCATTGTGGTTTGAAATTATTGGGTTATGCCATTTTGGATTGTAATAGACAACTAAAACCTGAGTATAGGTTAGGTTTTATTAAATGTAACAAGATGGTTTTGACATCTTCAAAAAGGGGGAAATTGTTGGGAGATGAATTTAATAAAGAATTTTGATTAGATCCCAAAACCCCTGAGTATGACATATTCAGGATAATCTTGATAGTCTGAGTCAGGTTTCAGTATAGAATAGTTAAGGAAGATATATGCACAATGTATAGTCAGCAGATATTAATCAGGTTTTGAAACTGAAGACTCGGAGATAGTGAAGAACTGAAGACTCAAAAGATACTAAAGATACTGAAGACTCAGAAGTTACTAAAGACTCAGGTAGACCTGAATGTTCAGAGGCACTAAAGAAATATCTATCTGAATATATGCAAAACTGAGGAAAATGCACATTTACAAAAGAATAGAGCTAAGTGTTGTTTAAGGTTGTCTCATTCAAAGAGATTGACTTAAAAAGAGCCGTTTTGCTTGTCTACATTCACTGCCAGTCAGAGGAAGACAACACTGTACTTTACTGACACTGAAAGCAACAAGACACTAAACTTTGTCAGTAGTACTATGTTCGAGACTGGAAAAATTGGTGATTGGCTACATGGCTGCATATTTCCTAAAACATGAAAGGGAGTGTTCAAACCCTAAAAATAGTCGTTCATCAATGACCAGAAGTGGAAACTCTTGAAGCTATCTCTTCCAACGGATAGTTTTTCAATGAGTATCCATTAGAGAAGTTACCTATAAATACCAGTGATCTCCAACATTGAGAGGTTACGGGAAATTACAGCAACTCAAGAGCTCATTCGTATTATTGCAAATTAAAGCACTCGAAAACCCTAGAATTTCCCAAGTGTTTCACATTGAAGAGAGCTCATTCACTAAGCCTAGATTTGATAGATATATACGAAGCTTAGTAGAGATATCCTAACCTTTGCATTTGTTCTTATTGTAAAGGATATCTCACCCTAGTTGGAAACCAATCAAACCCAAACCCTTTGATAAAGTAGTTTGAGTGTGTGTGATTTGTTGGTGAGTTAGAGTTGTAAAAAGTGAGTAAGCTGCAGGTTAGTCAGCCAGAAAACTCTAGAGGAGAAGTTAGTAAGCTACTTGTGGTAATCTGAAAACTTGTGTGTGTTGAGTTCGTAAGCTGCAGTGAGTTAGCCAGAAAACTCAAGGTAGAAAAGTTAGTAAGCTGGAGGGAGTCAGCCTGAAAGCTTTAGGAAGTGTGTTAAGGAATTTCTCTGAAGATCTGAGAGAGTGGATGTAGGAGCTTGAGTCTCTGAACCACTATAATTGTTGTGTTGTTTGCTTTCTGTACTGCATTATATATGTTGCATGTTTTTCACTGAAAGCATATTTTACTGATATTCAGTTGGAATCAATCCACTGAAACTGCATCAAATTGATCACAGCCTTAACCACTGTTTTATTTAGGAAGAAAAATTTTCAGCAAGAAAAAAATGAGTATAAACTTAGGGCCAACCATTCCCCACTCTTGATTAGCTAGAACATGTAGTTACCAAACTTAACTAACTCTACTGAGTATTCATTAAGATAATTATCTGATCCAAGCTCCTCAGGATCTCTGATTAAACTCATGATCAGTTGGGCTAATCTGAAGTTTCTGAAAGCTGCTCAGGATCATTGTCTCAGTAGACTTTGACTCAGGGTGATTTGTGCTTCTCAGGGCAAAATTCTCAGGACATCCTGACCCATCTGATCTCAGTGAAGAAATTTTTTTAAAAATCACTGTACACGTGTATTCCCCCCTCCATACACGTGTGAGACTTGTTTGCATCGGGACCAACAATTTCTTACATAAGTAGTAAAACACACTAAATAGATTTAACGTAGTCTCCCCAGTCAGTCACACATCCGTCTCGTCGTCAGCATGACCTGAAAATGTTAAAGTAGCCTCATGAGTCTTCCCCCTGAGAGGAAGCCCAGTGGGATAACATTTAATATACTAATGCATTAAAGATAGTCATTTGATGTGAAGAAATGAGTACATGCCAAGGCCCGTCGACCCGGCTAATCCACACAGCATAATTCCACACAGCTTAATTCCACACAACATGATCCACACAGCGTAATCCACACAGAGCAGAATCGAGCAATATCCAAAGATCTGCCTATTTGCATCTTACACTCAAATTAAAATAACTAATACAAGAGTAATTAAGTGTTACCCACTTTCTTGACGTTTGGATGTGGTGGGATAGCTCCTTCAGAGTTTGACTGTCTCGCACTGCACTCGACACTTTCATCTAACTTTCAGTCTTTTAAATCTTTAAAAGTTTCAATGCACACATATTGTTTTCACTATCTCTTGTAATATAATTAAACACATATATACTTTATTCCCACCTTTATTCAACGAAATTCTAGTTAAAAAAATTAAGCAAATTGACATGGAAAGACATGTCGAGTCATAACATTTATGTAAGTATCCCACACCTCCAAAATGAATCATAATAGTATTTTAAAATGCTCATAACAACTCAACACACACAAGTTTTCAGACTACCACAAGTAGCTTACTAACTTCTCCTCCTAGAGTTTTTTGGCTGACTAACTTGCAGCTTACTCACTCTTTACAACTCTAACTCACCAACAAAACACACACACTCAAACTACCTTATCAAAGGGTTTGGGTTTGGGTTAGTTTCCAACTAGGGTGAGATATCCTTTACAATGAGAATAAATGCAAAGGCTAGGATATCTTTACTAAGCTTGGATATTTCTATCAAATCTAGGCTTAGTGAATGAGCTCTCTCCAATGTGAAACACTTGGGAAATTCTAGGGTTTTCGAGTGCTTCAATTTACAAGAATACAAATGAGCTCTTGAGTTGCTGAAATTTCCCGTAACCTCTCAATGGTGAAGGTCACTGGTATTTATAGGCAACTTCTCCAAGGTAACTTTTTGAAAAACTATCCGTTGGAAGAGATAACATCAAGAGTTTCCTCTTTTGTTTATTGATGAACGGCTATTTTTAGGGTTTGAATACTCTCTTGCATGTTTTAGGCAATATGCAACCATGTAGCCAATCACAAATTTTTTCAGTCTGGAACATAGTACTACTGACAAAATTCAGTGTCCTGTCGCTTTCAGTGTCAGTAAAGTACAGTGTTGTCTTCCTCTGATCGGTTCTTGTCATCAGTGAATGTAGATAAACTGTTGGGAAATTTATAGTTTTGATAAAAGTTCCAAAAACACATGTAATTGGACCAGTCAGTGTACTGTGTTGGACTAACACATAAAACTAAGTCCAGTTGGTTAAGTTGATGCCCCTTGTGATAGGGAAGAGTGGACGTAGGACTGGTTTGTCCGAACCACTATAAATCTTATGTGCCTTTACCGCTTTGATTAACTGTCTACACATTTGCATAACCTTTAAAGCGCATACTTATTCTAAGTTGAGATTAGCTAGCACCAAGCTTCTGATCTGATCAAGCTTGACACTTCAGTCAACTGGTTAAAAGACTAACTTTGGAATCTGATTTATAAAAATTGGTTTTTCACGGGTAAAATTTAAGCTTCAAGACACATCGATTAAACCGATAGTTACCGAACCGACCGCTTTTCCGGCGATTAGTAAGTTGGTTATCACCAAACCGATTCACAAGACCGTGATCACACCGATCCGAAAAAGTTTTCGAAGTCTATTCACCCTCCCTCTAGACTTACGCCCTCACAAACCTGGATTCGGGACCTACAAGTGGTATCGAGCGGTTGGTTCTATAGACCCATCGACTTTTATGTATCATCGATTCTTGAGGAAGAATCTTTGTGGTCAACTGAACTGATCTTGAAAAACCATCTTAAAACTCATTCATTTTCCAAAATCACTCAGCATGGATAACACCTCAGGTATGTATCATGATCTGCCGAAGTTCTCAATCGATGAGTATGCAGATTGGGCCATATATATGTCCAACCATCTAGGTTCGATTAGTGGCAGAATGATGGAAGTCATCGAAAGAGGACCCATCATCATATATTATGACAACCCTGCAGTTGGAGAAGATCCAGACTTTGCCCCGAGAAGTCTTGTACGAAAAAGCCCAACCTTGATGGATGCAGAGGAAAGGAAACTGCATACTCTAGATACTATCGCAAGGCATATTATCATGAAAACAATGGATAAGGTCACCACGGAAAAGGTTAAGTACCTCAAAACTGCAAAAGCAATGTGGGATACTCTAGCTGAAATATGCGAGGGAAATGATCAACCAGTACCTGATGCTCAGAAAATGGATCAGCTAACGATCAAGGAAAAAGAATCAAAAACCGTAACAGTATACATTCCAGATCTAGCTGATTCACCAGATCATTCAGATCCTAAGGTACGAAAAACTGTCAATGAAGAAGCTGGTACAAACTAAAGATAAGATCAATCGAACCATCCGGTTAGGGGAACACTGAAGTTCCCATTTAACGGACATCAAAGACATGATGAGTCCAACATCACCGAGACATGTTCTTATCAAGTGGATCATAATTCTACACCACTCCCAAATCGCTAGTAATGAACCTTTATCGAAATGGATGATGTTCTCGAAACCGACGCAAATCGTAAGCAGGAAGGACACGGATAAACGGTCATCCAACCGATCGATTATCGAGACCCATCCGATAAAGTTAAAACTAGACATCAGATTGGTGAAAGTGCCATGTATTGCTGTTATTTGTCTATGAAGGAACCAACAACAATAGAGGAAGCTCTACAAGACGCAAGCTGGATTCTAGCCATGCGGAGGAGCCGAGCGATTCGAGAGAAATCAAGTTTGGGAACCGGTAGGCGCACAAATCATCAAGACGAATTGGCACGAAGTAGGTTTTCAAGAACAAGAGAGATGAGTAAAACGTCATCACCGTAAATAAGGCAAGACTTGTTGCTAAGGGGTATTCACAATCGGAAGGAATTGATTATGATGAGACCTTTGCACCGGCCGCCGCCTAAAGCCATTAATTTGTTTCGGCATATGCTTCCCTGAGAGGGTTCACCGTGGTATCGATGGACGTAAAGAGTGCATTTTTAAACGGGTACTAAGAGAGGAAGTTTATGTTTAACAACCTCCGTGCTTCGAAAAGAGCAACCAAGTGTACCATTTAAGAAAAGCTCTTTATGGCCTGAAACAACCTCCTCGAGCTTGGTATGATACACTCTTTCAGTTCTTGATAGACAGTGGGTTCACTAAAGGAACAGTGGACAAAACCTTATTCAGGATAGAAGATGGAGAAGATATTCTGATGGTTCAGATCTACGTGGACGACATCATCTTCGGATCTCCCAACAAGAGTCTATGTGAAAGATTCAGCAAACAAATGAATTACTTTCTGGGTCTCCAGGTGAAGCAAAGTGCAGAAGGGATATTCATCTGCCAAGCAAAGTACACTAGGAATTTATTGGCCAAGTTTGGAGTTCAAAATTGCAAGGAAGCCAAAATTCCTATGATGACTGGATTCAAGATGGATCCAGATGAGGATGGTCAGAAAACAAATCAGAAAGAATATAGGGCTCTCATTGGATCTCTACTATACCTAACTGCCAGCAGACCAGATATCACCTTTGCAGTAGGTGTATGTGCCAGATTTCAGGCAAATCCAATGCAAAGCCACCTAGAAGCAAGATTATGGAGGTTGCAAGATTGACAGGAAGTCAACCTCAGGAACATGTCAGTTTTTAGGAAGTAAACTGATCTCGTGGTTTTCAAAGAAGCAGACATCAGTTGCGATATCTACTACTGAAGCAGAATATATGGCTGCAGGAAGCTGTTGCTCCCAACTGCTCTAGCTTAGTCAGCAGCTGAGGGATTATAATATTGTAGCTAAGAATGTACCTATATTCTGTGACAGTAATAGTGTTATTGCAATCACTCAGAATCCTGTTCTACATACAAGATGCAAACATGTGGATGTCAGACACCATTTTATAAGAGATCATGTTGAAAAGAAGAATATCAGAATGGAAAAGATTCACACTGATTTACAGAAAGCTGATATTCTAACCAAGCCACTAGCTGAGATCAGATTCAGAGAATTGTGCAATGAGCTAGGACTTCTGGATCTTGGAGAAAAAACACCTAAAATGCTTGATGGATTGTTCTTCAGAACCAGCTGGTTAAGAGACTAACCAGGTTGAAAGGAGTCAGTTGAGTTTGGTATCTCAACTGATCAGAAGATCAGTCAAGGAACTGATATGAGAAATCGACCAGATTTACAAGATATCAAATTAAAGGAACTGATCAGATTTAAGGTTTATCAGATTAAAGGAAACACTCAATTTAAAAGGAATATCTGATTAAATCAGTTGGGTTATTTTACATCTTTTTTAGTCGATTTAGCTGATATTCAACAAGCAAGATTCACAGATTAAAGCCTACAATCGCATAAGAAAGCAGAAAATTTACACAACAATGGAATAATAGAACTTTTCATTGATAAAGACCCGAAGGTCAGATTACATTACAAGTAACAAGTACAAAGGACCCGGAGGTCAGTACATAAGTCATAACCGAAAACCCTAAACCTATAACCCTAAACCCTCATCCTAACCCAAGAAGAGCAGGGGAG
Organism: Stenogyne calaminthoides; assembly: GCA_037126765.1. Lineage (NCBI taxonomy): Eukaryota > Viridiplantae > Streptophyta > Magnoliopsida > Lamiales > Lamiaceae > Stenogyne > Stenogyne calaminthoides. The sequence goes on from JBBCBC010000014.1 coordinate 13,287,579, forward strand.
AGAGAGATTTTAAATCTGATGCTCTCATTTTCCCCCACTTAACAAGGGTGAGAAAGGCTTTAAAATAATCCTAAAGCCTCTCGTTGAAGCTAAAAAACCAATGGAGCGAGAGAGGCCTTGATAGGATTTCTAAGCTAGAGCCCTTAGACCAAGTCAATGGACTCTCCAGGCTGTTAAATGGAGCACATGTGCCAAGAAATTGGTTCAAAGACCTTATGGGCACATGTGTCGATAAAATTGAGTTGATATCTGAAGATCACCGTTGTCGATCGCACTGTATATCAAACTCATGTTTTATATCAGACTGAGTCTGTTGATGCTAGTTTCGTCATCTCGATAGACACACAAGGTGCATTCGGTTAGGAGAAGTGTCTTCTCGATTCCATGACAATGAACCAGCATCCTCCTTGGTGGTAGAGAAGCTGGCAACAATTGTATGTGAAATCTTTGATGGCATTTAAAACAAATGATAAAGGGACACACAGGTTGATTTTGAGAAGTGAAATCATTGAAAAAAGGGTAAAAGTATTTTTAGGAAGTCTCAATTAAAAATAAGGGTTCACCGAATACATGATTCTACAAAGAAGATAAGTATGGTGAATGGGTTATGTTGTGTAAAACATTGGTCCAATTTATAGTGGCCAAGCAAGGGTGCAAATGCAAATTTGATTTCAAAAAGCCTATTAGAGAAATTTGCATCACAAGGACAGCATGTAGGAATCACGCGACTGATAATTGGATAAATTTACGGTGGATTGACATATCGAGATATACAGACGATAATTACGCATGTCAAATCGCGCCAACTTAGGGAATAGAGACTACTATTCTAGACTAAGTTTTGGCGGTAACACTTATCCCAAGAATTGGATTGATCTGAGAAGAATCAGATTAGGTCAACCAAAATCTGATTACATCTAAAATCGATCGATAAGGAAGATCGTTGAACATGAAACCTCAACAAATCGTATATCGGTCTATGAGAAAAGCGTAAATATCGGTTGAGGGGGAACTTCAACCGATCGAGGAGGATCAGAAAGGAAATCAGACAAAAAAATGAAACAGATCAGTTGAAAAGAACAGTTGGGAAATTATAAGGCTTAGGCAGAAAACTAAGATCAACAAGTGGAATCAACTTCAAGTGGTGTTGACTGATTACTATATCAGTCAACCAGATACGCTTTTCTTTTCCCTTGTTATTTGCTTATTTATCGGACCTTATCTGTTTTTATTTGCCTTACTGTACGCATTACCTGTGTGACGTATTCCCTGCAAATCATTTAATGCGGACGTGGGGTACCTGTATTAATTGCTACAAAATGAGCTTTTAAATCCAAAAGGGTTTTTTAAAGACGTGCTTTTCCCAACCATTCGATCAAAACCGCTTAATCTGGATCGTTTAATCTTTTCAAACGGTTGATCTTCCAAATCTTGTCTTTTTCCCTCCTCATCTTTATAAGGTTCATCAAAAACCCTACCAGAGTTTTCCAATTCACAAATTTTTTTTCTGAAAACTCTCCAGATTTCTTCTCTGCGATTCAAAGTGTTTTTCTTAAGTTTCAAAATTATCTTCCCGAAAAACAGAATCTGGTAATTTCTGATTATTTGATGAGTCCTTTTTTTCTTTAAAATCCATTGATCTTAAAGATTTTGTCAATCGATGGTATCCTGTGTTATGCCTTATTGTTTCTTGGTTTCCGCATGTATTTATCGATTACTAGGCCTATGTATAGGTCTGATAATCAATATATCATATCTATATGTTTATGCACAATCTTAATCGAGTCTATCTTATTTGTAGATGGCCACTCACGGTATGGGTAAAATAATGTGCAATTATGCGGAACTGGCATTAAAGATTATCGATGACAAAGTTGCGGTTTGACATTACTCGGGATCTGGAATCAATGGAAGTGGAGCAAATTTCAAGAAAGGAGGTCTTGAGAAATATTATGCGCTTTCATCGCAATCCGATGATGCAAGATATGAAGCACTCGAATTCCTAAGGAATTTAAGAGTGGATACGGACGCTCCGGGAGAAGAACTACTTTCGTCAGTCAACGGAGAAGATATCAGACTGGCGAATGCGGACATAACTCGTCTGTTCAACTTTAAAAGGGCCGAATCTCGCTGCAAGACTCTGAGGAGAATGAAGATGAACCGATCGAAAAACGAACTCTTCGAGAGAGGCTGACAAACATCAGATCGCAGGTTTTGTCAGACCAATGCTCAAGAGGAAATACCGACTGTTGTTTGACATATTGTCAAAAACAATCATGGGTATTGCGTTCAGCCCAGATGCTCTTACATCCGTCAAACTATACAGATGGCTGCAATAATTGATGAAGCCAAGAACATCAATTGGCATGGGTTCCTAAAGGCCATTCTACTCCAAGAACATGAGAAATTTGGAATTGATGAATGGAGGCAGGTCTATCTGAAGAAGAGGATCAGCAATCTCAACAAGGTTGCAGTTATCCTAAAGGACAAAATGCCAAATGCCAAATGGGGGAATGAATTTGAAGTCCTACAAGGCTTTCCTCTCCACCACTTCAGCCATATTTGGACCACCAGACGATGATATGCGGCCCACACCCCCAAAGGCAAAGAAGGGAAAGAGCAAGAAAGCAACCACGTCTACACCAGATGCCCCAGGAAAAAGAAAAGCGGTGAAGGCGGGAGAAGAGGTCAAGAAAATGAACAAGCCTCCATGACTCTATTTCAAGAAGATGAGTCGATGAAGAAGGAGCGCCAGACGACCGACGCGCATACAAAAAGCAGTGAAAAAAATCGACAAAGCAAAGCTTCAGCCGAGAGGTCGCCCGAAACATTCCGGAGGAAGAAGCACAAGACGAACGATCTCCTTCTCCTCCAACTCAAATCGATTCACCGCCGGATTTCACTTGCGCCGAAAGCATGTTTCTCCTTCACTCCCACCCGCCGAAACACGAAACTACATCGATTCGCGAACCGTAAAAGCTTTTAATTTGTGGAACGGTAAGACCGACTCCACGGCCAGAACCTCTCTCGCAGTCGAGCCAATCGGACAACTTCCACCTACCAAGCACCACCGGAACCCTCCACTTCTCATCAACCGGAATCTAGACAGACAATTCCTAAGTCTAGATCATCAAAGACCATCACAGGGAAAATGGTCAGAATGCAAATCGAGCGAGAAATTGATGAGATGTATCGAATCGGGTCGCCCATCCCGCTATTAGAGAAGAAGTTATGGAGATCCTCACCGAGAGATCTCAGATTAAAAAGCTTCTCGATTTTATAATGATTATTGAACGGATGGGGCGGTGTTGATGAGTTTTGCGATTTTGATTTTGATATGAGGAAATCGCTAAAGTAGGATCACCAGCTGAGCTGATAACTTTTGAATCTATCAAAGCTCGATCCACAGAAGTTGGGTTAATCGATCAAGGCGACCGGAGATCGCTGAAGAAGCTCTGGCAGATTCTACAATGAAGGATGCAGAGCTACCGGCGATGATAGTGGAACTGTGCCGCAATTCATGACCAACCACTGGAGGCGCAAACAACTGAAAGAGATCTGGTGACGCAAAACATTCCAACATCTCACATCACCGCTGATCAATTTCAGGAGATCAGATCTTGTCTCAAAGATCTCCTAAAAAGAAGAAGTTGAGGGAGTGATAATGATCGAGGAGGATTGGCCTCAAAGAAATAAATGAGATCAAAGGGAATTGGTTATTTCCCCATTGAGGCAATCAAAGATCGGTTCTCCCAAATGTGACCACCGTGGTTCTGCCGAACTTATAAAATCCGTTGATGACAAGCTAATTGGTGGATCAACAACAAGTTTTTTTCCGATGCTCCTTTGAAAAGCTCGAATTGATGAAGAGAAACTTGACAAACCGATTTTTACACTCTCTCTCGCCATGGAATCTGTCCAAGACCGAAATGATCTCGAAGGTTCAATATCTAATCGCTCCAAGTTCTGTGTTTATCATTGCTGCAGATCTCAACAGGCAATATCGATCAATTTTGGATCCCTAACTTCCCACCTCATAGCTCTTTTTGATCAAACCAAAAAGGGGGGAAGGACGGAGGAGAAACCAACCGACATGATCGTAACAAATGAAGACCTAATTAGATGGGGTTGAAGCCTATGGACAAAGACTAGACCATCTGGATCTCTTTGCTAACGAAGTCTCTGAAAAGATGGAAAAGGCAAGAAAGGTAGCTATCATGGTCTTTGGGACATCACAAAAGGTATGGTCTTTGGGACATCACAAAAGGTAGGCTAGTGTGTCTTTGGGACATCACAAAAGGTAATGGTCTTTGGTGGTCTTTGGGACATCACAAATTGTACCGATCCACTCGGACTAAAATAGTCACAAGAAGACAACCTAGAGATCTGAGCCGATAAGGAACGGGCCGAGAAATCGCCCAAAGAGCAAAGTTCTTCAAGAGGCCCGAAAAAAGTTAAGAAGAAAGAAGGGCAAAAAAAATTGACAGAGGCGTAAAAATCAAGAAAGGATTCAAATCGAGAGCGAAGAAAGGAAAAGGCCGGAAAAATCAGAACCTCGTATTTTGCCAAAGAAGAGTTGATGAGATAATTCCAAAAACCGGCCGTGACATGCTAAGAGGTTTGAGGAATGGAATAAGATCGAAGTGAATGGCTTCGGACGCTTTTTGTTCTTGATCTTGTTCCCAAGAAGAATCTCCGGATGATGAATTCCTCAATGGTTAAAAATAAATATCTGATTTTCTGAAGTATCCGGAAAATGAGGCCAAACTTATCAATGTAAAAATATCTCGCCAAGAGTATGATCATTGGATTACTCGAAGAAGGCGGATGGCTCATTTGATGATGGCATTTCAGAGATTCTATTTTGACATCTGAGCAAAACGCACATAACCGGTCCTCAGCAGACCAATGATGTCAAATGGAAACTATATTAGATTTTCAACGTACCTCAAGATCAAAGAGAGATGTCGGGAAGGATACAAGCTTCAAAGAGTGAAGAATCGAGAAGACTTCTCGGGATCAATCGCTTTTAAATTCAAACTTTTACGATGTAACATGTAATCAACATATCTAATGAGAAAAGTTTTTTTTTCCGATCCTAAGACAAAATCTCATTGTCTTCGATTATGTGCTCTTTCTTTGTTCTATATTTATCAGCTGTGTTTGGTTTCTCGTGTTTTTTTTTTTTTATCAAAAAGGGGGAAATTGTTGGGAAATTTATAGTTTTGATAAAAGTTCCAAAAACACATGTAATAGGACCCGTCGGACACATTGGTGATCGATGTTTATATTACCGTTTATAGAATACCAGTTGATAATTACTGTATAGAACAACTGATGTAATAGATAGGTCACATATTGAGGGGGAACCTCAATATGTATGAGTCAGATCTGAAGATCCAAAGAGCGGCTTATATCAATCCGGGGCGTAATGCTTTAGAGAAGAATAGAAGATCAGATCGATCTGATCTAGTCAGATATCTCAGTTAAAGTCATAAAGCTCAAACTCAGAATACTTGAAGATCACATGACTTCCAGAAGATCAGACCAGAAGACCTACATCGGTAAGTCCGCTAGTTGAAGCTAAGTCAACTAAGCACGAAGACTCCATCAGTAGGTCGATCGATTCCGATCGATCAAGTCACTTCACCAGTGAAAAACTGATGTTTCACCAAATCATACGTCGATGATCCAAACAAGAAGAATGTCAACCTTAGTTGGAAGAACAACACTGAAAAGTGTGTCTGTTAACCAATAAGAACTAGACACGTATGATCTGAGCCGGCAATTACGGGATTTGATGTTGCTCTCTCTAACGACTATAAAATACAAGTTCATGCTTTTCGGCCATGCCGTTCTGAAAGACGTCACATCAATCCTGCAAACCTACCAAATATAGCCTGAAATTTAAATTGCTCTCCAACGGCTCTTTGATTTCAAGGTCTATAAATATGGGATCACACTTCAGAGTGAAGACACGGAAACACTGAACAATCAAGAAGCTAAAGCAATTATCAGATTTCCGCACAAAGAACACGATCAAGAAGATTATTTTATTAGGTGTTCATCCCATAAGTTCTTAGCATAGAAATTTTTTCATCTAGCTGATAGGCTACCTTAAACACTAGAAAAGATTTCATAGTTGGAACCAAAACAATCTTATCCAAAACCCAAAGTTAGGTTAAGTTGTTTAGCAAGATTCGAGACTAGGGTTTCTAGTTCTCGATTTTAAGGATAGGTTGAGTGAGAACTCCTTAAATATCTGTCGATTATCTTGTGTTGGACTAACACATAAAACTAAGTCCAGTTGGTGCCCCTTGTGATAGGGAAGAGTGGACGTAGGTCTGGTTTGTCCGAACCACTATAAATCTTGTGTACCTTTACCGCTTTGATTAACTGTCTACACAATTGCATAACCTTTAAAGCGCATACATATTCTAAGTTGAGATCAGCTAGCACCAAGCTTCTGATCTGATCAAGCTTGACACTTCAGTGAACTGGTTAAAAGACTAACTTTGGAATCTGATTTATAAAAACTGGTTTTTCACTGGTAAAACTTAAGCTTCGCACACATCGGTTAAACCGATAGTTACCGAATCGATCGCTTTACGGCGATTAGTAAGTTGGTTATCACCTAAAATGATTCACTAAACTCTGATCAAAGCTAAGCGCCATCACACCGATCTGCAAGAAAAAAGTTTTCAGAAGTCTATTCACCCCTCCCCTCTAGACTTCTGCCCTCACAAAACCCGTTCGGGACCTACACAAACAAAACGACTCTTTTAGGTCAATCTCCCTGAATGAGACAAGCTTAAACAACACTTAGACTTAGTTCCTTTTGTCTGCACTTAAATGTTTTGGGCAATATCTATTTTTCTGAAAATGTGCGTTATCCTCAGTTTTGTATGTATTCAGATAGATATTTCTTGATGCCTCTCGAACATTAGTCTTCCCGAGTCTTGATAACTCTTGAAGTTTTCAAGAAGAAACCGAGTCTTGATAACCAAATTATCTTACGAGTCTTCAGTTCTTCAGTATCTTCTGAGTCTTTAATTACTACTGAGTTCTTTAGTTACTACTGAAACTTTAGTAACTTCAAATTCATTGATCTATATCTGCTGACTATATCTGGTGCAGATATCTTCCTTAACAATTCTATACTGAAACCCGACTCAGACGATCAAGATTATCCTGAACATGTCATACTCAGGGGTTTTGGGATCTAGTCAAAATTTCTTTATTAAATTCATCTCCCAACAATTTTCCCCTTTTTGATGATGCCAAAACCATCTTGTTACATTTAAGAAAACCTAACCTATACTCAGGTTTCAATTTATCTATTACAATCCAAAATGGCATATCTCCCAAAAATTTCAAAACATAAGGCGTATAAAAAATAATTAAAAACATGTAAGAAGATAATGAGATATTATCTTTGAGCGCAAAAGATAAATGTCATTTATGTAGGATAAGAGTTACAAAGTACAATGAAAATAAAAAACATTCAGAAGTACATAGTCTTCAGTCTTCTTCCACCTCATCCTCTGGCACTTCTAAGTTGAACATCCCATAGTACCTTTTCTTCAGTTCATCTCATGTGTTGATGATTTTTGGGTTGTTTCCTGTTAGGCCTAGCTGAAGAGCATACTGAGCAATTTTCTGAGAGATGGCTGCTTCATTCACATAGTCATTCTCAAATCTAGGAGCTGGGTACATGTATGGTCCTGGAGCTACAATCTGAGTATTGCCTTCATCAGCCAGGTTGATCCACTTCTGCAGATACTCAGGATAAAATGTCAGCAGCTACTCAATGAATGCTTCATTTTTATCTAAGCTGCGCCCCCTCCATTTCCTTAGAATCTCATAATAGAACCAGAAGGTTCTCTTGATTTCCTCCCATGCATCATTGATCTGTAGAGGCATGCACTTATCAATGTGCGGCTACTTCTGAGTCTTCTCAGTCCCTCTCCTTTTGCCTATGAACTTTTTTAAACCACCCCTTCTTTTCTGCTCTTCTTCCTTCTTCTTTCTGATCAGTGGAGCACCTGAGACCGAAGCAGCAGTTCTCTTCTCTTTTTCAATCTGCAGGGCTCTCAGTGTTTTCTTGGTGTCGAAGGTTTCTTTCTGAGCTTCATATTCTTCTTTTTCTGGTTCTTCCTCAGATTCATCAAACTCCATAATCAGTTTCCTCGGAGTAGGTTTTGATACCTTTGCTCTTTTCTTCTTTTCTTGCTCAACAAAAGTGTTGGGAGATGAATTTAACAAAGAAGATTTTGATTAGATCCCAAAACCCCTGAGTGTGACATGCTCAGGATAATCTTGATAGTTGAGTCAGGATTCAGTTTTAGAGTGTTCAGGATGTTATCTGCACCATGTATAGTCGCAGAGATATAGATCGGGGTTAGATTCTCAAGATTCGAAGACTCGATAAGTTTTCAAGAAACCGAAGTTTCAAGCAGAAATCGAAGTTTCAAGTTTTCGATGAAATCGAGAAATCAAGACGAAGATCGAAATCGAGAAATCAAGACTTCAAGATGAAATCGAGAAATCAAGACTGTCGGTCGTTATATCATTGAATACTCGTAAGACTCAAGATCAAGATCAAGATCAAGATATCAAGACAAAGAAGATATCAAGACTCTCGATAATCTCATGAATGCTCAGTATAATCTGAATGTTCCAAGACACTGAATAATATCTATCTGAAGGATACAATACTGAGAAAAATGTGAATACTCAGAAAAAATAGATATTGCCCAAGACATTCGCATGCAGACAAAAGGAACTAAAACTAAGTGTTGTTAAGGTTATATCACTCAGAGATATTGACCAAAAAGAGCCGTTATGTTTGTCTACATTTACTAAAGACAAGAGCCAATCGAGAGAAGACAACAACATACTTTATCGACCTTTGAATCGACAGTCATCGAAGCATGTCAGTAGTACTATGTTCCAGACTGCAAAAAGTGGTGAGTGGCTACATGAAAAGCGTATTGCCTAAAACATGCAAGGGAGTTTCAAACCCTAAAAATAGCCGTTCATCACACACCATAAGAGGAAACTCATGAAGCTATCTTTTCCAACGGATAGTTTTTCAAGAGTGACCTTGGTGATTGCCTATAAATACTAGTGACCCTCTACATTGAAGGTTACGGGAAATTTGTAAGCAACTCAAGAGCTCAAACTTATTATTACAAGTTGAAGCACTCGAAAACCCAAGAATTTCCCAAGTGCTTTACATTGAAGAGAGCTCATTCACTAAGCCCAGTTTTGATAAGATATATCCAAAGCTTAGTAGAAATATCCTAGCCTTTTCATTGTACTTATTGTAAAAGATATCTCATCCTAGTTGGAAACCAACCAAGAAACCCCAAACCCTTTGTAAGGTAGTTTGAGTGTGATTGTTGGTGAGTTGGAGTTGTAAAGAGTTAGTAAACTACATTGAGGTAGTCAGAAAACTCTAGAGAAGAAGTGAGTATACTATCTTGGATAGTCAGAAAGCTTGTGTGTATTTTGAGTAAGTAAACTACGTGAGGTAGTCAGAAAGCTCAAAGTAGAAAGGTTAGTAAACTACAATGAGGTAGTCAGAAAACCTTAGGAAGTGGTTAAGGAATTTCTCTGAAGGTCAGAGAGAGTGGACGTAGGAGCTTGAGTCTCTGAACCACTATAACTTGTTGTGTTGTTTTGCTTTCTGTACTGCATTGATTTCTGTTGCATATCTTTAACTGAAAGCATATTTTCACTGATATTCAGTTGGAATCAATCCACTGAACTTGCATCTAACTGATCACAGCCTTAATCACTGTTTCATTAAAAGGAAGGTTTTCAGCAAAAGCTAAAAATGAGTATAAACTTAGGGCCAACCATTCCGAACATCTGAGTAGCTAGAACAGATAATTACCAAATTGAACTCACTCTACTGAGGGTTCAGTAAGATAGTTCTCTGATCCAAACAACTCAGGATCTCTAAAAAACTCAGGCTCAGTTGGGATTATCTGAGGCTTCTGAAAACAGCTCAGGATCACTGTCTCAGGTAGACTTTGACTCAGGGCGATGTGTGCTTCTCAGGGCCAAATCATCAGGACAACCTGGCCCATCTGACCTCAGTGAAGAAAAGTTTTAAAAATCACTGAACACATGTATTCCCCTCCCATACACGTGTAAGACTCGTTAGCACTGGGACCAACAAGTGGTATCAGAGCAGTGGTTCAACTTGACCACCAGCTTTGTTGACCATAGTCTATATTTGCTAAAAGACTCCCGTGGTCTACTGAATAGATCTATTTGTTAAAATCTTACAAGGCTCAGGCATCATGCCTTCTAAGAAACTTCCAATGTTCTCAGTTGAGAGCTATGATTTATGGAGATTAAGAATGCAAGCTCATCTGTATTCTAAGCATGAAAGAATGTGGAGAGTGGTTTCTGAAGGACCATTCAAATTCACTATTGTGAATCCCAGAGTTACTGAAACTGAGAGAAATGATCCCAGGACTGAATTTCCAAAGTCTGATGATCAACTTACTCCTGATGAGAGGAAGTAAGTCAATCTTGACTATATTGCCAAAGATACACTATATAACACTATTGATGATGGTGTGATGGGAATGATTTCTCATTGTAATACTGCCAAAGAAATATGGGATACACTTGTTGTGATGTGCCAAGGCACATATCATATTAAAGAGAACAAACTTTCTGTTTCTATTGGAAAGTTTGATAGCTTTGAAATGGAAGATGGTGAATCCATTGACAAACTGGAAGTCAGATTCACTAGTATAATGAATGATCTGAATGCTCTTGGAAAGAGATACCCACAAAGAGAAGTGGCATTGAAAATTCCTAGAGGACTATCTATGAAATGGGATATTCATGCAGTGGTGATTGAAAACACCAAAAACATTGATTCCATGCCATACCAACAAGTTTTCTCTGAGCTGAAAGCTTATGAGTTTGTGATTGATAAGAAATCAAAGAAAGCTGACAGCAAAGATGATTCTTCATCTAGCAAAAATGTGGCTTTCAAAGCCAAAGAAAAATCCTGTAAGACTAGAGAGTCTGAGAACTCACTTGCCAAAAATCAGGATGAGCTAGAGGATAAGCTAGTACTGATGGCAAGGAGGTTTGAAAGGCTTAATAGCAAATATGGAAAATATAAAAAATATTACAGGAATCACAGGTACCACAGAGACTCAAAAGCTGAGGACAGATCCACTGAGAAAAGAAAGGACCTGAAAGCTGAAGGATCTTCATCCAAAAAGAAGGACTCCAAGACTAAGGAGGAAAGTGATCAGGATGATGATGCCAACAGATGCTACAACTGCCAAAAGAAAGGTCATTTTCAATATGACTGTCCTGAGCTGAATGCTAAGGAGAGAAAAGAAAGGCAAGCAAAGAGAGATAAGAAGTTCTCCAGCAAGAAAACCATGATTGCAGAGGAAGAAGAACATTCTGAAGAAGGTTCCAGTTCTTCAGATGAGATGTTCTCAGATAGTGACAGTGATGACATCTGTCTAATGGCTGTGGAGGAGGTAAATTCTTCTATCTCTGTTGCTGCTCCTACACAAGCACATGAGTTCTCAAGTTCTACTGTAAACAGTAACTTTGACTTGATGGATTCTTTTGAGAATCTTATGAAGGACTATGCTGTGTTACAAGAACTGCTAAATGAAACTCAAGAGCAGAACAAAGAACTGACTTCTGAGAATCTAAAGTGGAAAGACTCTAAGAATGCTGAGATCACTTCTCAATTGATGGGAACTACTGATGAACTGGATGTTCTGAAAGTACAACTCTCAGAAAAAGAGAAGTTGATAGAGACCCTAAATGGAAAATTAGAGAAATCCACTGTGGAGATTCAGCTTATCAGAACTGAGTTCAATGACCTCTTTGAGAAGCATGAAACTCTAAAGAAATGTGAGGATAGTGCGCAGAGAAAGTTAGCTTTATTGAATTCTGCATCTAAAGTGATAGATGAAATTAAAAGTTATCAAAGACCTGCCACTATAAAAGCTGGATTGGGATACATTCCAGGGGGAACCTCACAAGGTCTTCTGAATGCTGCTTCTAGTAGCACTAAGACTATCTTTGTTAAACAAGTGGCACCCAATCTTCTGACTGAAGAGTTGCCCAAAGTTTTAGAAAAGGGTAAAGGACCTATGGTTTCAGAAAAACTAAATGTTCAGGGAAGAAAGCCCAGACCTCAGGAAAAGGCTAGAAAACCTGACCACTCATAGGAAATCTTCAGGCCAGTACTTCAAAGCCTCAGGCTAAGAATACCAACCTGAAGAGATCTGCACTGAACCAGCAGAGGAATTTTCAGAAGAGAAACACTCAGCAGAGACATTCGCAACTGAAAAGACCAAGTCCTCAGATTACTGAAAGACCCCAATTTCAGTACAGGCAACCCAAACCCCACTTGCCAAAGGGTAAAGGTTTCCTGAACCAAGTCAACAGAGACAAAGACCAGCTGCACAAAAGCCAAAGTACTTGAACAAAAGGCCTGTGTATGTAGATGTTTATGGAAGACAAATCAGCCACTCTAAAGTAATTAGAGTTGTCAGGAAGATTTGGATTCCAAAAGGTACAGCTAACCTGGTAGGACCCTACACCAAATGGGTACCTAAGAACTGATCTGTTTTTCAGGTGAAAAACATGGGCACTGAGCTGAATGAAGACAACATAGCACCGATGAGTGGAGATGAAATGGCTCCTGCTGTATGGTATCTTGACAGTGGATGTTCAAGACATATGACAGGATATAAGCAAATACTCACTGACTATGTTAAGCAAAGAGGCCCTCAGATCACATTTGGAGACAACTCCAAAGGACAAACTGAAGGATATGGAACTCTTGAAATTGATTCTGTTCATATCCATGGTGTTTCATATGTATTTGGTTTGAAGCATAACTTGCTTTCTATAAGCCAATTCTGTGACAAGGGATTTAATGTTGAGTTCTCAAAGAACTTATGCTATGTGAAAGACAATATTTCACAGAAAATACTACTGACTGGTACTAGAAAAGGAAATGTGTATCTTGCTGATTGGAGTTTAACTCCTAAAGATACATGATTGGGTTACCAAATGAAGTGTTCAGTAAAGAACATGTTTCTGATGCTTGTCAAAAAGGAAAACAAATCAGAGCATCCTTTAAAAGCAAGGTAGATGTTTCTACTGAAAGAACACTTCAAATGTTGCATATGGATCTTTTTGGTCCAGTAACACCTGTGAGGACAAATGGCAGAAAATATACACTTGGGGTAGTTGATGACTACTCTAGATACACATGGGTCATATTCTTACTCAGTAAGAAAGAGACTCAGACAAAACTGCCTGAACTACTGAAAAGGCTCAGTATTGAAAAGAATCTGAGTTTGGTCAAAATCAGATCAGATAAAGGAACTGAGTTTATCAATCATATTATATCTGATTATTGTGCAGCAAATGGAATAACTCATGAAACATCAGCTGCAAGGACCCCACAACAAAATGGTGTTGCTGAAAGAAGAAATAGGACTCTGAAAGAAGCTGCAAGGACAATGATTGTTGAAGCTGATATTTCTAAAAGATTTTGGGCTGAAGCTGTCAACACTGCATGCTATTCTCAGAACAGATCCATGCTGACCAAGAACCAAAGAAAAACTCCATATGAGCTGTGGAATGAAAGGAAGCCTCTTGTTTCTTTCTTTCGTGTGTTTGGTTGCAAGTGTTTCATACACAATAATGGTAAAGATTAGTTGAAAACTTATGATAGCAAAGCTGATGAAGGGATATTCTTAGGATATTCTAAAGTCAGTAAAGCCTTCAGAGTTTACAACTGTAGGACTCTTATTGTGGAAGAAACACCTCATGTTGTTTTTGATGAATCTACTTGTGTTCAGATGAAACAGGAACATGATTCAGGAGAACTGACCAAGAGAATCACCAGACTTAGCCTGAAAAAGAATGATGAAACATCCTCTGAACCTGAAAAGAAGAAGTCAGTCACTTTCTACGAATGGAGTGAATCAGACTCAGATAAAGAAGTTCAGGATGGTGAGACTCAGGATGGAAATTCTCCACTGAAGGAAAGCCAACACACTAAAGTTAACCAATCTGAACAGACACTAGTTCAGACTCAGGTATGTGATGCCAATGAAGATGTGGTCACAGCTGAGGCAAACTCTGAACCTATCAACCAAAGGGGAACAAATGTCTCTGACAATGTTCTGAATGGAATTTCCCCTGAGGAAGATTATTCCCTTTCTCCTTTTCTGTTGTTCCCTGAATTTAATGAACTTCCTGAACCTAACATTTCTAATGTTGAGGATACTATTGAAGGGGGATCATCCAGAAGAAGATGGTTGGATAGTCATCCTACAAGTCAGATTGTGGGTGATCTAACTGATGGTTTCAAAACAAGAAGGTTCCATGGTGAAAGTGCATTATTCTGCTGCTTCCTATCTGAGAAAGAACCTACTGAGATTGAGGAAGCTCTACAAGATTCATTTTGGATTACTGCTATGCAAGAAGAGCTGAATCAATTCTCAAGGAATGCAGTTTGGGAGCTAGTGGATAGACCTAAGAGGCACAATGTGATTGGAACCAAGTGGGTGTTCAAGAATAAGAGAGATGAGAATAACAACATTGTAAGAAACAAGGCAAGGCTAGTTGCACAAGGTTATTCCCAAGAAGAAGGCTTCGATTATGATGAAACCTTTGCACCTGTTGCAAGGCTAGAAGCCATCAGATTGTTTCTTGCATATGCTGCCCACATGAAATTCACAGTCTATCAGATGGATGTGAAAAGTGCATTTCTGAATGGTGTGCTTAAGGAAGAGGTTTATGTGGAACAACCTCTTGGTTTCAAACAGAATGATCAAGTTTACAGGCTCAGAAAAGCCTTGTATGGTCTTAAGCAAGCACCCAGAGCATGGTATGATACCCTTTCTCAGTTTCTTACTGACCATGGTTTTATCAAAGGAACTGTTGATAGGACTTTGTTCAGGATAGAAGATGGGGTAGATATCTAACTTGTTCAGATCTATGTAGATGACATCATATTTGGATCTCCAAATCATCAGTTGTGTGAAAAGTTTTCTACACCGATGAAAGGAAAATTTGAGATGTCAATGATGGGGGAGATGGATTTCTTTCTTGGACTTCAGGTGAAACAAAATAAGGAAGGAATCTTCATCAACCAAGCAAAGTACACCAGAGATCTGATTGCAAAGTATGGTGTACAGAATTGCAATGCAGTTAGAATTCCCATGAATACTAACTACAAGATGGATCCTGATCCTAACGGCAAATCAGTAAGTCACACTGATTATAGAGGGATCATTGGATCATTTCTATATCTCATAGCAAGTAGGCCTGATATAACATTTGTTGTTGGGATATGTGCAAGATACCAAGCTAATCCTAAGGCTAGTCACATGGAGGATGCAAAAAAGATACTGAAATATCTTAAGGGCACTGTGAATAGAGGATTATGGTATCCAGCTGATGATAACCTTGAATTAACTGGTTATTCAGATGCTGATTATGGAGGATGTAGAATTGACAGGAAGTCTACCATAGGAACTTGTCAATTTCTTGGAAGTAAGTTGATATCATGGTTTTCAAAGAAACATACCTCAAGAGTAAACCAAGACTGAAGAAATTTGAATACATGGCTGCAGGAAGTTTATTTGTGCATGCAATTCTTTGGCTCAGACAACAATTGAGGGATTATAAGATTATAGCCAAAGAAGTACCTATATTTTGTGATAATAATAGTGTTATTGATATTACACAAAATTCGGCATTGCACACTAGATGTAAGCATGTGGATATCAGACATCACTTCATCAGAGATCATGTTGAGAAGAAAGACATCAAGATGGAGAAGTTTCATACTGATAAACAGAGAGCTGATATCTTGACTAAACCTTTGGCTGAATCAAGATTTCAGGAACTATCAGTTGAATTAGGGATGTTGGATCCAGGTGTATAGAGCAAATCGACGAAAAAATTGAAGGTTTTCGGATGCATGAAGTTTTCTCAGATTCTCTTGAGAAACTCGAGGATAAAATGGAAATCTTGAAATCGAGTCTTTGGGAAACTCGGATATCAAGATCAAGATTTCAAACATTATCTTGATCTAGCTCAAGATTCGAAGATCATCTTGAACCCGTTCGATTACTCAAAAGATATATCTCGACATTTTATCAAGGTCAGAACTAAGTAAGACTGATAGAGGGAAATTAGTCTGAAGAAGTAATGACTCGTGCAACTCATTTATAGCCTAACCGAATCTCAGTAATCATTGGCAATTAATAACAAAACACCTGAAGGAATATTTGGGCGGGACCTTTGAAATACCCGAAGTAGGTTAATGGTCTCTGAGAGCGAATTAATTAATTACCTTTGTTCATTAATCACCAATAAGGTTAAATTGGCGGCGTATTATTCATGAAATCGTCCTTTCATATACCCGATTAGTCGGTGTTTAATCTCAACCGTTGATTTATTCAATCGATACGATTTCCCATGAATCAATTCTATATATTCATTGAGAATTCTTTCAAAAGCCCCATTTCATAACCTTCGTTCTCAAAATTCTCTGCAACTCAAAAACCTATCTTTGCCCAGAAAACCTTCGTCATTCTCAAAACCCTACACTAAAAAAAATCCTTCAAAATGACTTTCTCCATTTATGATAAACTTGCTATTTCGAACAAGCCATGGTACGAGTACGTTGTGTCGCTTGAAAGTTCATCAAACGCAACCCATGAAGAAGAGGCGTTGCATATGATACGGGTCGCGAAGCTTACAAACCTGGTTGCAAGTCAACCAGAGGCGGAATATTCAAAGGAGGTAATTGAATTTATCTCAAACTTGAAAATAGATGAGGAGGACTGTATTGAGTCTCAAATTACAGTTTCTCACTTGGAGCATAGCTCAAAATACGTCAATTTTGTGAGGGAGTTGTCTATAATTCCTAAGAATTTAAATGATGTATATGAGTTGTGTAATAGAGAGAAGACCCTACGATGTATATGATGGGTAGGGAACAGGAATATCTTGATAGGATAACAGAGCATCCTGTTAAGTTTGAGGTTACTCTAAATAAAAGGCATTTGAATCCTAAATATAGAGTTTTGCTGGATATAGTGAGTAAATGTTTTATGAGTCGATCCGGCAGTTTTGAAAAAATCAGTACGCCGAAGCTTAGATTGATGGCGGCTATTGAAGACTCACCCACCACTGATTTCAATTGGTTGCGATATTTAATCAGAGTGGTGAGTGACCAAGCGAAGCAAATCAAGAAGGAGGATGGTTCGATTGTAATCAAAGGCAAAATCCTACATGCAACCAAGATAGCCTTCATCTTGGAGATGTGCAGGGAGGAAGAGGATATTTTTGCCAGCTCCTCACCCTTTCCAAAGTCTAAGATCCTTTTCAAACCAACTACTACAAGGAAGACTTTGAAGGGAAAGAAAGAGAAGAAAGTGGAAACTGCTGCAGAAGGCTTTGATGGAGGTGAAGAGGGAGAAGGGAGAAGCCCTGAAGAAGAAAGCTCTGGCTCCCAAGCGCAGAAGAGTTCACATTTCTACTGAGGAGGAGGTGAGTGAACCTGAAGAAGTCCAACCTGAGGGCCAGCAAGGTCAGAAATCGCCATTGCAAGTACTGGCTCAGGTTGTGTCTACTGCGGAAGAGCAAACTGAGGAACAGGTGTTCTCTGAGGTTCTTGAAACATCTCTGAGCTCAGACAAATTTTCTCAGGTGATATTCAAGGGGCCTCAGGTTTCAACTGAGGAAATGCCTGATCAGACCTCAGATCAAGCTGAGCCTCAGGAGCTGCTGAATCTTGATATACTCCTGAGTGAACCATTCTTTGATCCCTCAGCACCTGAAGCCATTCCTACTGAACCTAAGAGCCCGAAGCTGAAGAAGGGCGAGGCAGAAGAGACTGAGTGGCGCAGCAAGGGGGAACGATTCATTTTGGACTGGTACCCTGAGCTGAGCTCATATCCTGATCTTCAGGATCTCTTCTTTAGACTGAGGACCACAGTCTACATTCTGAACCATACTCTGCCATAAATGCTCAACATTGCCTCATTCAGAGGAGAGGACTGGTGGCAAGTTCTCTGGGTTCAAGAAGACCAAGCTGCGGATGAAAGTTTCAAATTTTGATGAGCTGGTCAGGAAAAAGGTGGCTGAAAGGAGGGAAGCTGATGTTGGTGCCCCGAGCTCAAAAGATAAAGATCAAGATGGGGATCAACAAGGAAATGCTGAGAAGAAATCTCAATTGGAGAAGGATACTGATGCTGGACAGCCTGATATCTCACATCCTCAGACTGAAGTTAGTACTCTTCAGGTAACTTTTGGCACTACTAAACATTATGCCAAAGCTACTGAAGTTTCAATCTTGAATTCTGTTATGTCTGATATGCAGACTGAGGCTCAGGTGGAGACTGAAGCCCGGGTGGAGACTGAGGCTCAGGCGGAGCAACCAGCTCAGGAGAAGCAACAAGTTCTATACGCTCCTGAGATTGACTTCAGTCCCATAGTGGACAAGCTGAACAAAGTTGTGCTAATTGTGGATAAAGTTGCTCAGATTGATCAGACATTAGCCAACCAGTCCCAGAAGCTAGAGAACCTGAGTTCTACTTCAGACCTGATGCAGCTTCAGACATCTCTGAATGACAAAATGACTGCCATTTAAGGGAAGGTAGATGGAGTCAAGACTGAACTGAGTGCAGAGATGAAGCAGATGTATCAAGAGAGGACTTTCTTTTGAAGCCAAGCTGGTGGAGAAGAATGATCAACTGATCAAAAGTGTTGTTGAGGAAATGGGCTCCCTGGTCATGACCAAGATGATAGAGATGTTGAAAGATGTATTCTCCAACCAGTTTGCACCTTTGTCTGAAGAGTTCTCAGTGGCTAAGAACCACTTGATGAGGCTGGAGGAAGAGCATGACCAATTGGCTGGAGAAGTGCGGAGTGTCAGCAAAGAACAATATCATATGGATACCGCACTGTTTCAACTTCTTCCAATGTATGGTTCCAAGAAGGGGGAAAGGCCTGGAGCCAAGCTGAAGGTGTTATTGGCACACACCTTGAAGAGAAAGGCGCACAAATGAAATTTGAAAAAAAAAAAATCTTGCGAAGTTTTTAAAGGAAGTAGAAGCCACTGAAAAGCTCAAGTCCAAGCAAGTGGAAGAGCCAATCTACACTCATGTTTCTGAGGAAACAATGCAGGAAGTTAATGCTGAAAAACTAAGTGCTAGAAGAAGGGTGGAAACAAGCCAAGCCGGTGCAGAACAAGCAATCAAGAGAAAGGCTGTGGCATTTGTTGAACCTGAGAAGAAAAGTGCTAAAGCTTCTAAAGCTACTCAAAGGAAACTGATAATGGATGTTGAAGAGTCAGAAGAAGAAGCTGAGAAGGAAGTCTTCAACACTAGGAAAGCTCTGAAATCACTTCAGGTGGAACAAGCGAAGAAAAACGGCCTTTTCAAAGATGTCGGAGCTCCTTTAATAAGGAAGAATAAAAAGAAGAGCGTATAACGAAGTGGTTTCAAAAGTTCTGAGCAAAAGGAGGGTCTTGCTAAAACTCGGAATTGGCCGGACATTGATAAATGGATGTCTATCCAATTCAATGATGCCTGGGAAGAAATTAAGAGAACCTTCTGGTTCTATTATGAAGTTCTGAGGGAATGGAGGGGGACAAGCTCAGATCCAAATGAAGCCTTCATTGATTATCTATTAACCTTCTATCCAAAGTACTTGCAGATGAAGGTAATACACAAATTGTTGCCCCTGGTCCATATATATACCCTGCTCCTAGACTAGAGAATGGCCTGGTGAATGAGACAGCCATAACTCAAGAAATTGCTCAGTATGCCATCCAATTAGGCCTGACAGGAAACAACCCAGATATCATCAAAGAGAGAGATGCATTGAAGAAGAGATATTATGGGATGTTCAACCTGGAGGTGCCTGAGGATGAGGTTGAAGAGGATTGAAGAGCTGAAGCTGAAGATTGAAGAAGACTGAAGACTCTTTGTATTTCTTTTGTTTTTGTCTTTGTTTTTGATAAGTTCATTGTACTCTGTAACTTCTATTCCTACAATCAATGAAACTTTATCTTTATGCTCAAAGATAATAGCTCATTATCTTTTTACATATCTTTTATATTTTGATATGCCTCGGTGATGAATTTGTTGTGAAAATTGTTGGGAGATTTGCCATTCTTGGATTGTAATAGGAAAAACTTAAACCTGAGTATAGGTTAAGTGTTTTTGTATCAAGATGGTTTTGGCATCATCAAAAAGGGGGAAATTGTTGGGAGATGAATTTAATAAAGAAGATTTTGATTAGATCCCAAAACCCCGAGTATGACATGTTAGGGATAATCTTGATAGTTGAGTCGAGATTCGGTTTTAGAGTGTTAGGATGTTATCTCGCACCATGTATAGTCGTGCAGATATAGATCAAGGTTAGATTCGAAGATTTTGAAGACTCAGTAAGTTTATGAAAAAACCGAAGTTTCGAAGCATGAAATGAAGTTTTCAAGTTTCGATATGAAATCGAGAAATCAAGATTCAAGATGATGGCGAGAAATAGAAGACTCAAGATGAAATCGAGAAATCAAGACTCGGTATATCGGTCCAAGATATCATCAAGACTCGAAGACTCAAGACCCGTAAGATCAAGATATCGAAGACAAAGAAGATATCGAAGACACAAGAGAATAATGAAGACTCAGTAATCTACTGAATGCTCAGTATAACCTGAATGTTCTGAGGCACTGAATAATATCTACGAAGGATACAATACTAAGAACTAAGTGTTGTTATGGTTATATCACTCAGAGATATTGACCAAAAAGAGCCGTTATGTTTGTCTACATTTACTAAAGACAAGAGCCAATCAGAGGAAGACAACACTGTACTTTACTGACACTGAAAGCGATAGGTCACTGAAGCATGTCAGTAGTACTATGTTCCAGACTGCAAAAAGTGGTGAGTGGCTGCATGAAAAGCATATTTCCTAAAACATGCAAGGGAGTTTCAAACCCTAAAAATAGTCGTTCATCACACACCATAAGAGGAAACTCATGAAGCTATCTCTTCCAACGGATAGTTTTTCAAGAGTTACCTTGGTGATTGCCTATAAATACTAGTGACCCTCTACATTGAAGGTTACGGAAAATTTGTATGCAACTCAAGAGCTCAAACTTATTATTGCAAGTTGAAGCACTTGAAAACCCAAGAATTTCCCAAGTGCTTTACATTGAAGAGAGCTCATTCACTAAGCCTAGTTTTGATAAGATATATCCAATGGTTAGTAGAGATATCCTAGCCTTTGCATTGTACTTATTGTAAAGGATATCTCATCCTAGTTGGAAACCAACCAAGAAACCCCAAACCCTTTGTAAGGTAGTTTGAGTGTGATTGTTGGTGAGTTGGAGTTGTAAAGAGTTAGTAAACTACATTGAGGTAGTCAGAAAACTCTAGAGAAGAAGTGAGTATACTATCTTGGATAGTCAGAAAACTTGTGTATGTTTTGAGTAAGTAAACTACGTGAGGTAGTCAGAAAGCTCAAAGTAGAAAGGTTAGTAAACTATATTGAGGTAGTCAGAAAACCTTAGGAAGTGGTCAAGGAATTTCTCTGAAGGTCAGATAGAGTGGACGTAGGAGCTTGAGTCTCTGAACCACTATAACTTGCTGTGTTGTTTTGCTTTTTGTACTGCATTGATTATCTGTTGCATATCTTTAACTGAAAGCATATTTTCACTGATATTCAGTTGGAATCAATCCACTGAACTTGCATCTAACTGATCACAGCCTTAATCACTATTTCATTAAAAGGAAGGTTTTCAGCAAAAGCTAAAAACGAGTATAAACTTAGGGCCAACCATTCCGCACATCTGAGTAGCTAGAACAGATAGTTACCAAACTTAACTCACTCTACTGAGGGTTCAGTAAGATAGTTATCTGATCCAAGCAGCTCAGGATCTCTGAAAAACTCAGGCTCAGTTGGGATTATCTGAGGCTTCTGAAAGTAGCTCAGGATCACTGTTTCAGGTAGACTTTGACTCAGGGCGATCTGTGCTTCTCAGGGCCAAATCATCAGGATAACCTGACCCATCTGACCTCAGTGAAGAAAAGTTTTAAAAATCACTGTACACGTGTATTCCCCCCCCATACACGTGTAAGACTAGTTAGCTCCGGGACCAACAAAAAGCTACAGTCTTTCGCTTTTCAGGTCTAACTTGGGTTTCACCAGCTTTGCTCGTTCCAACTCTCCTTCTTTCAGTCATTTTCTCTTCAATAATTTCCTGAGTTGTTTGTACTGATGTCTGAGTGTGGCCAGGTTCTTAAGCTTCTCTGAACTTCAATTTTTTAGTGGCCTCAATCTCACTCAGAGCATCAAGGATCTTCTTTGCATCAACTTCTTCTCTGGCTTTCTTCTCCAAGGTCTGTGCCAACAATTTATCCAATTGACCTTTTGAACTCGGTCTTTCCCCCTTTTTGGCATCATACTTTGGGAGAAGTTGGGTCAATGCATTGTCCATGTGATATTACTCTTTGCCCAAGCTGCGCATATCCTCAGCTAACTGATCATGCTCATCTTCTAGCCTCATCATGTAGTTCTTGGCCATTGAGAATTCTTCTGATAGTGGAGCAAACTATTTTGAGAAGACATCATGCATCATTTCTGTCATCTTGGTCATGAGCAGGGAGCCCATTTCCTCAACCGCTGTCTTGATCATCTGATCATTCTTCTCAACCAGTTTAGCTTCAAGATAAGCAGTTATGTCTTGGTACATTTTATCCATATCTGTATTGAGCTCTGTCCTTACAACCTCAATTTTTCTTTCCAGATCAGTCATCTTATCTGAGAGAGTTGTTTGCATTTGCAGCATATCAGATGATGAACTCAGATTGTCCAGCTTTTGAGTCTGACCAGCTAATGTTACTTCCATCTGAGTCATCTTTTCCACCATTGGCTCTATCTTCTTGAGTTCATCTAGGATTGGGATTAGATCAACCACTGGAGCTTGAACCACTGGTTCCAACTGAGTTGGATGTTCTAATTGAACCTCAATCTGCATACCATAAACAACAGATTTAAAGATAGGTACTTCAGTAACTTTGGCATAATTTACAATAGTGCCAACATGTACCTGAAGAGTGCTAACTTCAGTCTGAGGTTGTCTGGTATCAGTCTGCTCAGTACCAGCTTCTTTTTGCACATCATCCTGAGTTTCTTTTCCTTGTTCAGATTCCTTCTCTTTCTCAGGTTCGGTTTCTTTCTCAGGTCCCCTTTCTCCTCCTTGATCTCTTTCCTCTTCCTGATTATGAGAACTGGATTCACCAGCCTCAGCATTCTTCTTCTCAGCCAACTTTCTTTTCACCAGCTCGTCAAAATTAACAACTTTCATCCTGAGTTTGGTCTTTCTGAAGCCTAAAAACTCTATTAACAAAGCAGTTTCAGCATTCCACCAATCCTCTCCTCTGAAGGAGGCAATGTTCAGCATCTCAGGAAGTGTCTGATTTAGAATATATACAGTTGTTCTGAGCCTGAAGAAGATATCCTGAAGGTCAGGATAAGCGCTCAGCTCAGGGTATCTGTCATGGATGAACCGTTCCCCCTTGCTTCGCCATTCAGTTTATTTCGCCTCTCCCTTCTTCAACTCTGGGCTCTCAGGAACATTAGGCTCAGATTGTATCAGTTGTAGTGCTGATGGATCGAGAAAAGGTTCATTCAGGAGTGCATCCAAGTTCAGCAATTCCTGAGGTTCAGATTGATCTGAAGTCTGAGTCGGTCTTTTTTCAGTTGAGATCTGAGGTCCCTTAAAAATTTCCTAAGAAATTTTGTCTGAACTCAGAGAGGTTTCAAGTACCTCTGAGAAAACATGTTCCTCAGTTTCTTGCTCCTGTACATTCTTCACCACCTGAGCAAGAACCTAAAGTGGAGATTTCAACCCTTGTTGATCTTCAGTTTGGGTTTCTTCAGATTCACTGGCCTCCTTTTTAGCAATAGTATGAAGCCTTTTTCGCTTCTGAGGAGGCAATGCTTTCTTCTTCAGCTTTTCTCCTTTCTCCCTCTTCAGTTTCATCAAGGTTTTCCCCCTGGCTTGCTTAGCTTCTTCATCAGATTTCTCAGTAGATTTCTGAGAGGTTTGTCTGGTTTCCCTGACTTGCTCAACCACTGAAGTATCCTCCCCAGTTTCTTCTTCAGCCGTCTCCTCATGAGACTCAGTAATTTCTCTTTCTTTTCCCTCATAGTCTTCTTGGTTGGTTTGAACATGATTTTGGATCTTGGAAAAGAAGTTGTATTGGCAAAGATGTCCTCCTCTTCTCTGCATGTTTCCAAGATAAACGCAATCTTGGTTGCATGTAGGATTTTTCCTTTAATCACCACAGAGCCATTCACCTTTTGAATGTGTTTGGCTTGATCACTTATCACTTTGATCAAGCAGTGCAACCAATTAAATTCCCGTGAAGGAGAATCTTCAATCGCCGCCATTAACCTCAACTTGGGTTTGCTTATCTGCTCAAAACTACCAGATCCACTCATAATGCATTTGCTCACAATATCCAAAAGTACTTGATATTTAGGTTTAAATTCTTTTTATTCAATGTAGCTTCAAACTTAACTGGATGCTCAGCAATTTGATCCCAATATTCTTGTTCCCTACCCACCATATATATAGTAGGGTCTTCCCCTCGGTCATTCAACTCATATATGGCATTTAAATTCTTAGGGATAATATATAACTCCCTAACAAAATCCACATATTTTTCCGTTCGTACTAGATGATACATTGTAATTTTAGAGTCTATGCAATTTTCTTCATCTAATTGCATATTAGCAACAAACTCTATTACCTCTTTGGCGTATTCGGCATCTGGTTGATTTGCGACCAGACAGGTAAGCTTTGCCAAACGAAGCATATGCAATACCTCCTCCTCGTGAGCTGCGTTGGTTGTGCTTTCCAGAGAAATGACATTCTCGTACCAGGGTTTATTGGTAACGGCAAGTTTGTGGTAGACGGATAGCGTCATTTTGGTGATTTTTAGTGAAGGGTTTTTGGAAAGTGGAGAATTCGGGTAATCTGAGATTTTTGGAATACAAAGTATTGTGAAGATGAAAGTTTTTGAAATAGGGCTTGAATGAAGTCCTTGTAAAGGGTATAAGACTTTGATACATGGAAAATCGCGTGGATTAAGGGAACGACGATCAAGATTAAAACCGGCTAAAATGGGTAATTGAAAGGACGATTTCGCAAGTACTTAGCCGCCAATTTATCCTTATTGGTGAATAATGAACAATAATTTAATTACTGTTCTTGCAGACCATTGACTTTCCTCGAGAATTTCAAACGTCCCACCCAATTATTTCCTCAGGTGTTTTATCATTTATTGCCAATGATTTCTGAGATTCAGTTAGACAATAAATGTGGTGCATGAGTCAATAACTTCTTTAGACTAATTTTAACCATCAGTCTTACTGAGTATTGACCTTAATAAAATGTCAGTATAAAACTGAGTACTGAACTTCAGGATTATTGAGTTTCCCAAGACTCAGTGTTCAGGACTTTCAATTTTATCCTGAGTTTTTCAGTAGACCCTGAAAAACTTCATGCATCTGGAAACCTTCAATTTCTCAGATTTGCCTCATTCACCTGGATCCAACATACCTAATTCAATTGATAGTTCCTGAAATCTTGATTCAGCCAAATGTTTAGTCAAGATATCAGCTATCTGTTTATCAGTATGAATTTTCTCCATTCTGATATCCTTCTTTTCAACATGATCTCTAATGAAGTGATGTCTGATATCAACATGCTTACATCTGGTGTGCAATACCGGATTTTATGTAACAGTAATTGCACTGTTATTATCACAAAATATAGGTACTTCATTGGCTATAATCTTATAATCCCTCAATTGTTGTCTGAGCCAAAGAATCTGTGCACAACAGCTTCCTGCAGCCATGTATTCAACTTCAGTAGTACTGGTTGCTACTGAGGTCTGTTTCTTTGAAAACCATGATATCGGTTTACTTCCGAGAAATTGACAAGTTCCTGTGGCAGACTTCCTGTCAATTCTACATCCTCCATAATCAGCATCTGAGTAACCAGTTAATTCAAGGTTATTATCAGCTGGATACCATAATCCTCAATTCACAGTGCCTTTAAGATACTTCAAATTCTTTTTGGCAGCCTCCATGTGACTAGCCTTAGGATTAGCTTGGTATCTTGCACATATCCCAACAACAAATGTTATATCAGGCCTACTTGCTGTGATATAGAGCAATAATCCAATGATCCCTCTATAATCAGTATGATTTACTGATTTGCCTTCAGGATCAGGATCCATCTTGTAGTTAGTATTCATAGGAATTCTAACTGCATTGCAATTTTGTACACCATACTTAGCAATTTGATCTCTGGTGTATTTTGCCTGATTGATGAATATTCGTTCCTTAGTTAGTTTCACCTGAAGTCCAAGAAAGACTTTCATCTCCCCCATCATAGACATCTCAAACTTTCCTTTCATCAGGGTAGAAAACTTCTCACACAACTGATGATTTGGGGATCCAAATATGATGTCATCCACATAAATCTGAACTAGTAAGATATCCTTCCCATCTTCTATCCTGAACAAAGTCCTATCAACAATTCCTTTGATAAAACCATGGTCAGTAAGAAACTGAGAAAGAGTATCATACCATGCTCTGGGTGCTTGTTTAAGACCATACAAGGCTTTTCTGAGCCTGTAAACTTGGTCATTCTAACAAAATCCTGTAGGTTGTTCCACATATACTTCCTCCTTAAGCACACCATTTAGAAATGCACTTTTCACATCCATTTGATAGACTGTGAATTTCATATGGGCAGCATATGCAAGAAACATTCTGATGGCTTCTAGTCTTGCAACAGGTGCAAAGGTTTCATCATAATCCAAGCCTTCTTCTTGGGAATAACTGTGCAACTAGCCTTGCCTTGTTTCTCTCAATGTTGTTGTTTTCATCTCTCTTATTCTTGAACACCCACTTAGTTCCAATCACATTGTACCTCTTAGTTCTGTCCACTAGCTCCCAGACTTCATTCCTTGAGAACTGATTCAGCTCTTCTTGCATAGCAGTAATCCAGAAACAATCTTGTAGAGCTTCTTCAATCTCAGTAGGTTCCTTTTCAGATAGAAAGCAGCAGAACAAAGCACTTTCTCCATGGAACCTTCTTGTTTTGACACCATCTGATAGATCACCCACAATCTGACTTGTAGGATGACTATACAACCATTTTCTCCTGGATGTTCCCCCTTCAGTAGTATCCTCAACATCATAAATGTTAGGTTCAGGTAGTTCATTAAATTCAGGGAACAACAGAAAAGGAGAAAGCAAATTATGCTTTAAACCAGACACATATGAAACACCATGGATATGAACAGAATCAACTTCAAGAGTTCCATATCCTTCAGTCTGTCCTTTGGAGTTGTCTCCAAATATAATATGAGGGCCTCTTTGCTCAACATAGTCAGCGAGTAATTGCTTATATCCTGTCATATGTCTTGAACATCCACTGTCCAGGTACCATGCAGTAGGTGCCAATTCATTTCCACTCATCAAAGTTATGTTGTCTTCATTCAGCTCAGTGCCCATTTTCTTCACCTGAAAAACATGTCAGTTCTTAGGTACCCATTTTGTGTAGGGTCCTACCAGGTTAGCTGTACCTTTTGGAACCCAAATCTGCCTGATAACTCTAATTACTTTAGAGTGGCTGATTTGTCTCCCATAAACATCTACATACACATTCACCACCCTAGGTTCCTTGGCAGTACCCTGTGTATGAGTGCCAGCCTTAGCATGAACATGAGCCTTAGAGTTCTTCTTGGGTTCAGCCCTTTTGTTCAAATGCCTTGTGTTGGTCCCGGTGCTAACGAGTCTCACACATGTATGGGGGGGGAATACACGTGTTCAGTAATTTTTAAAACTTTTCTTTCACTGAGGTCAGATGGGTCAGGTTATCCTGATGATTTTGCCCTGAGAAGCACAGATTGCCCTGAGTCAAAGTCTACTGAGACAATGATCCTGAGCTGCTTTCAAAAGCTTCAGATTAACCCAACTGAACCTGAGCTTATCAGAGATCCTGAGGCGCTTGGATCAGATAATTATCTTATTGAACTCTCAGTAGAGTTAGTTCATTTTGGTAACTATCTGTTCTAGCTACTCAAGTGTGCGGAATGGTTGGCCCTATGTTTATACTCGTTTTAGCTTTGCTGAAAATCTTCCCTTTAATAAAACAGTGATTAAGGTTGTGATCAATTTGATGCAAGTTCAGTGGATTGGTTCCAACTGAATATCAGTGAATTATGCTTTCAGTGAAAAAACATGCAACAGATAATAATGCAGTACAGAAATCAAAACAACACAGCAATTATAGTGGTTCAGAGACTCAAGCTCCAATGTCCACTCTCTCTGACCTTCAGAGAAATTCCTTAACCACTTCCTAAAGCTTTCTGGCTAACTCACTGTAGCTTACTCACTTTTCTACCTTGAGTTTTCTGGCTGACTCACTGCAGCTTACTAACTCAAACACACACAAGTGTTCAGACTACCACAAGTAGCTTACTAACTTCTTCTCTAGAGTTTTCTGGCTAACTCACTGTAGCTTACTAACTCTTTACAACTCCAACTCACAAACAAAACACACACAAACTACCTTAACAAAGGGTTAGGGTTTTGGGTTAGTTTCCAACTAGGATGAGATATCCTTTACAATAAGAACAATGTAAAGGCTAGGATATCTCTACTAAGCTTTGGATATTTCTTATCAATCTATGCTTAGTGAATGAGCTCTCTCCAATGTGAAACACTTGGAAAATTCTAGGCTTTTCGAGTGCTTCAATTTGCAATAATACGAATGATCTCTTGAGTTGCTTTCAAATTTCCCATAACCTCTCAATGTAAAGGGTCACTAGTATTTATAGGCAACTTCACCAAGGTCACTCTTGAAAAACTATTTGTTGGAGGAGATAGCTTCGTGCGTTTCCTCTTATGGTGTTTGATGAGCGGCTATATTTAGGGTTTGAATACTCCCTTGCATGTTTTAGGAAATATGCAGTCATGTAGCCAATCACCAATTTTTTCAGTCTGGACCATAGTACTACTGACATGATTCAGTGTCCTGTCGATTTCAGTGTCAGTAAAGTACGGTGTTGTCTTCCTCTGATTATTTCTTGTCTTCAGTAAATGTAGACAAACATAACGACTCTTTTTGGTCAATCTCTCTGAATGAGATAACCTTAAACAATACTTAGACTTAGTTCCTTTTCTCTGTATATGAATGTTTTGGGCAATATCTACTTATCTGAATGTTTGCATTTTTCTCAGTTTTGTAGTCTAAAGATAGATATTATTGATTGCCTCACGAACATTCGGGTTATCTTGAGTATTGATAAAGATCTTGAATCTTTTAGTAACTACTGGGTCTTCAGTATCTTCTGTGTCTTCAGTGTCTTTAGTGACATCTTGAGTCTTGATGTCTTGATGACATCTTGAGTCTTGATGTCTTGATGACATCTTGAGTCTTGATGTCTTTAGTGACATCTTGAGTCTTGATGTCTTGATGACATCTTTGAGTCTTGATGTCTTTAGTGACATACTGAGTGTTCGGTTTCTTCAACAACTTACTTTGTCTTGATTTCTTGATTATTTATCGAGTCTTGATTTCTTGAGAACTCATCGAGTCTTGGTTTCTTGATTCTTATCGAGTCTTGATTTCTTGATTACTTATCGAGTCTTGATTTCTCAAAGAACTTCATTGAGTCTTGATTTTCTTTAGTTACTTATCGAGTCTTGATTTCTTGATTCTTGAATAATCTATCTTTGAATCGACTCGATCTATCAAGATTATCTTGAACATGTCATACTCAGGAGTTTTGGGATCTAATCAAAACTTCTTTATTAAATTCATCTCCCAACAATTTCCCCTTTTTGATGATGTCAAAACCATCTTGTTACAAAAACCTAACCTATACTCAGATTTCAGTTTGTCTATTACAATCCAAAATGGCAATTCTCCCAACAATTTCAAAACATAAGGCATATCAAACATAAAAGACATGTAAAAAGATAATGAGATATTATCTTTGAGCATAAAGATAAAATTTTCATTGATGTAAGATAAGAGTTACAGATTACAATGAAAATCAAAAACAAAAAAAGAAGTACAGAATCTTCAGTCTTCTTCTACTTCATCCTCTGGCACTTCTAGGTTAAACATCCCATAGTATCTCTTCTTCAATTCATCCCTTGCTTTGATGATATCAGGGTTGTTTCCTGTTAGGCCTAGCTGGATGGCATACTGAGCTATCTCCTGAGAAATGGTCGTTTCATTCACATAGCGATTCTCAAGTCTAGGAGCTAGGTAAGTGTATGGACCAGGGGCTACTATCTGAGTATTTCCTTCATCTGCCAAGTTGATCCAACTTTGCAGGTACTTAGGATAGAATGTTAGTAAGTATTCAATGAAGGCTTCATTCATATCCTAGCTGCTCACCCTCCATTCTCTCAGAATCTCATAATAGAACCAGAAGGTTCTCTTGATCTCCTCCCATGCATCATTGAACTGAATAGGCATCCATTTGTCAATGTGCGGTCATTTCTGAGTTTTCTCTGTACCCCTCCTTTTGCTCAAAAACTTCTTAAAACCACTTCTTCTTTTCTGCTCTTCTTCTTTCTTTTTCCTGTTCACAGGAACACCTGATACAGAAGCAGCAGTCTTCTTCTCTTTTTCAATTTGAAGGGTTTTCAGAGTTTTCTTGGTATTGAAGACTTCTTTTTCAGCTTCTTCCTCAGATTCTTCAAAATCTATTATCAATTTCCTCTGAGTAGACTTAGAAGCTTTAGCTCTTTTCTTCTTTTCTTGTTCTACAAATGCCACAGCCTTTCTCTTTCCTGGTCTGACTTGTTCTTCACTGGCTTGGCTTGTCTCAATCATCCTTCTATCACTCAGTTTCTCAGAAATTACTTCCTGAATAGTTTGCTCAGAAGTTTGAGTGTAGATAAGTTTCTCAGCTTCTTTGAACTTGAGCTTCTCAGTGGCTTCAACTTATTTTAAGGCATCAGCAATTTTCTTTTCTTCAGCTTCTTTCTGGGCCTTTCTCTTCAAGGTTTGTGCAAACAACTCACTTAGTTTGCCACCAGGCCTTTCCCCCTTTCTGGCACCATACCTTGGGAGTAGTTGAGTCAGTGCAGTATCCATATGGTATTGCTCTTTGCTTATACTTCGCACTTCCCCTGCCAACTGATCATGCTCATCCTCTAGCCTTCTCATGTAATTTTTAGCCATTGAGAGCTCATCTTAAAGAGGTGCAAACTGATTTGAGAAGACATTATGCATCATCTCTGTCATTTTGGTCATGAGCATAGAGCCCATTTCCTCAACAACTGTCTTGATCATCAGATCATTCTTCTCAACCAGCTTGGCTTCAAGATCGGCAGTTCTTTCCTGATACATCTGCTTCATCTCTGCATTGAGCTCAATTTTGACTACATCAATCTTTCCTTCCAAAGTAGTCATTTTATCAGCAAGAGATGTTTGTAGTTGCAGCATGTCTGAAGATGAACTCAGATTTTCCAGCTTTTGAGATTGGCTTGCCAAGGTTTCTTCAATTTGAGTCACTTTCTCCACCATTGGCACCACCTTCTCCAATTTATCCAGGATAGGACTGAAGTCAATTTCTGGAGTGTGTACAACTTTTTCCACCTGAGCTGGGTGCTCCAACTGAGCCTCAGTCTGCATATCATACATAACAGATTTAAAGATAGGAACTTCAGTAGCTTTGGCATAATGTTTAATAGTGCCAAAAGATACCTGAAGAGTGCTAACTTCAGTCTGAGGATGTGTGATATCAGTCTGTCCAACATCAGTGCCCTTCTCCATCTGAGATTGTTTTTCAGTATCATCTTGTTTGTCACCCTCTTTATCTTGATCCTCATCTCTTTCTGGATACATAGAACTGGAGGCATCACCATCAACTTTCCTTTTCTCAACCACCCTTCTCTTTACTAGCTCATCAAAATCAGCAATTTTCATTCTGAGCTTGGTCTTCCTGAATCCAGAGAACTCTGTCAAAACAGCAGTTTCAGCATTCCACCAATCTTCTCCTCTGAAGGAGGCTATATTCAGCATCTCCGGAAGAGTCTGATTCAGGATGTAGATAGTGGTTCTGAGTCTGAAGAAGAGATCCTAAAGGTAAGGATATGCGCTCAGCTCAGGGTACCTATCAAGAATGAATCGTTCCCCCTTGCTGCGCCACTCAGTTTCTTCTGCCTCTCCCTTCTTCAACTTTGGGCTTTCAGGAGTAGTATGATCGGATTGAAAGAGTTCTGGTGCTGATGGATCAAGAAATGGTTCATTTAGAAGCTCATCCAAGTTCAGCAGTTCCTGAGGTTCAGACTGATCTGAAGTCTGAACAGGTCTCTCTTTAGTAGGAATCTGAGGTCCCTTAAAGATTTCCTGAGAAATTTTATCTGAGCTCAGAGAAGTTCCGAGTACCTCAGAGAAAACCTGTTCCTCAGTTTCTTGATCCTGTGCAATTGTCACAACCTGAGCAAGAACCTACAGTGGAGATTTCAGCCCTCGCTGGCCTTCAGGTTGAATTTCTTCAGTGTCACTGACCTCCTCCTTAGTAATAGATTGAAGCTTTCTGCGTTTCTGAGGAGCCAGTGTTTTCTTCTTCAGTTTTTCTCCTTTTTCTCTTTTCACTTTCATCGGGGCTTTCCCCCTAGCTTGTTTGGCTTCAACAGCTTCTTCTTCAGCAGTCTCGTCGTGAGACTCGGAGCTTTTCTCTTTCTTTCCTTTCAAAGTCTTCTTTGTTGTTGGTTTGAACATTATTTTTGACTTTGGAAAGGATGAGGAATTGGCAAAGATGTCCTCCTCTTCTTTGCACATTTCCAAGATAAATGCAATATTGGTTGCATGTAGGATCTTTTCTTTAACAACAACAGAGTCATTCACCTTCTGAACTTGTTTGGCTTGATCACACACCACCTTGATTAAATAGTGTAACCAGTTGAATGCCGTGGTAGGTGAATCTTCAATCGCTGCCATTAGCCTCAACTTAGGCGTGCTTATCTGTTCAAAGCTACCAGACCTACTCATGATACATTTGCTTACAATGTCCAGCAATACTAGATATTTAGGCTTCAAATGCCTTTTATTCAGAGTAGCTTCAAACTTTACTGGATGCTCTGCAATTTTATCCAGATATTCTTGCTCCCTACCCATCATATATACCGTAGGGTCTTCACCTCTATCGCTTAATTCATATATGGCATTAAGATTCTTAGGAATAATATACAATTCCCTAACAAAATCCACATATTTTGAACTATGCTCTAAATGCTAGACTGTAATATGCAATTCTATACAATCTTCATCATCTAACTTGAAATTAGAGATAAACTCAATTACCTCTTTTGCATACTCGGCCTCCGATTGATTCGCGACCAGGCAAGTAAGCTTTGCCAAATGAATCATATGCAACACTTCCTCTTCGTGAGTTGCATTGGATGAGCTTTTGAGAGAGACGACATATTCGTACCAAGGTTTATTAGAAATGGCGAGCTTGTCGTATACCGAAAATGTCATTTTTGGAGAATTTTTTTTTTGGTGAAGGGTTTTGAGATAGGTGAAAAATTTCTGGGTAATCGAGAGTTTTTGAAGCAGAGTGTTTGAAGATGAAGGCTTTTTGGAATCGGGCTTTGAAAGAAATTCTTCAATAGATATAGGATTTTGATTTATTGAAAATCGCATAGATGAAGAAATCGACGGTCGAGATTAAAAACTGACTAAATTGGGTATATGAAAGGACAATTTCACAAATATTAAGCCGCCAATTTATCCCTATTGGTGATTAATGAACAATGCATTTAATTACTGTTCCTGCAGACCATTGACTTTCCTCGTGTATTTCAAAGGTCGGGCCCAAATATTCCTTCAGGTGTTTTGTTATTTATTGCCAATGATTACTGTTGGGATATTTTAGTTTTGATGAATTATGCCAAAACATTATCAACTTGTGTTTTTGAAGCAAATCTACAGATAACAAGTTGAGGGGGAACGAGAGAACAAATTGAGGGGGAACTCACGAAATCAGACGTAGATGATCGAGATCAGACGAGGCTGCAGATGAGACTGATCGAGATCAGATGAGTTAGATGAGTTCCGAGCTAACTGATGAGCTGTGCAAAATCAGAAGAGAAGAAAAGCAAACCATTAATCGGAAGATCGGATGACTGTAGCGGACTGATCGGATGATCGGAAAGAATAAATGAGTGATATGGTGGTCTCAAGAGCGCATGTCGATCAAAAAGAAATTGATCGTAAGAGAAGGTTGCGGATCGAAGAGGAGCGGATGAGATCGACGAGATCGACGTGATCGAGATCGGATATGAAGATGAGCAGATGATCAAGATCAGACGTGATTGAGATCAGATGTGCTAAACTAATATGCTAAACCTAATGTACTGACCTAATGTTATCCTGAGATATTGATCTGAAGAAGTATTGATCGGATCGGTCGATCCGATCGATCGGCAAAAGAAGAAATCGGATAGCTCGAAGTCAAATTGACTGAAGGTCGGGATCTACGAAGAGAACCGAACTCGGTCGGCTGAGTGTCGATATGCTGATCGACAAGGTCCGCCAAGAGAAGTCTGCTTGAATCAAGTATCCCGAGGCTCGGATAAACCCGAGGCTCGGATGAGAAATCTGAGGACTCGAGATAGAATCGAAGACTCGGTATGTCTCTCGGTTCTTGAGACTCGAGAGAATCCTGAATGATTCCAAGGCGAGGAATCTAAGGAATATAGCCGTTAAAATCAGCTGACGTGGACCAATGAGAGGAAGACAACCGGCTGAAGAAGGCTGCCAGTACTTACAAGAATAGTATGGATTTGAATGTGATTCTCTCCAACGGTAACATTCAAATCCACACTATAAATACAAGGTCTTTCATCATTCTAATGTGTGGATCGTGGAGAATATATACGAGATTTCTGAGAGCCAAAGAGAGTTATACCCAAAGCATTCCCCCTAGAACACAAGTCT
The DNA here is from genome assembly GCA_037126765.1 of Stenogyne calaminthoides. NCBI lineage: Eukaryota > Viridiplantae > Streptophyta > Magnoliopsida > Lamiales > Lamiaceae > Stenogyne > Stenogyne calaminthoides. Next base: position 13,322,680 of record JBBCBC010000014.1, read on the forward strand.
GTAGATATACATATATATTCAAAGAGTGTTCTATAACCCAACCTAAGCTACCCCGATGTATCTTAAGCTTAGAGAGATTTTTCCCAACCTTAGCTTTTAGGCTAAACCATTGTAAGGGAAAGTCTCACCATAGTTGGAGACAACACCAAACCCAAACCCATTCTCATAAGAGATAACTAGTGGTGAAGTGAGGTAGTTGATTAGGCAATCCCGAGTGAGGGTGATAAGTCCCGAAGGAGTGTGAACTCGTTAAACATCTAAAGAGGCAAGCCAGAGAGGGTGATAAGTCCAGTTTGAGTTAGTAAACTAGAGGTAGTCGAAAAGCTCAAGGTCGGGTTAAGTAAGTAAACTACGTGGAGTAGTGTAAAGCTCGGGGTACGAGTTGAGTAAGTAAACTACGCGAGGTAGTCAGAAAGCTCAGGAAGTGTTTGGAGGAATTTCCTTAGGAACAGGGAGAGTGGATGTAGGAGCTTGAGCCTCCGAACCACTATACTTTGTTGTGTTCTTTACTGCTTTACGTTCTTATCTTGTCATATCCATTCGATTATAAGCAAAACACAACACATGAGCTTAAAATGCAAAAAATCTGTAATCACCATTCCTTCACCCCTGTTTTTATATGCATTTCATGATTATTCCGCATTTCATGGGTTTTCCACTGGGCCTATCAATTGGTATCAGAGCAGGTGTTCAAACGGTTCACCGATTTCAAAGTAACCACCTGAACTGATCTTTTTAAAAGAAAACCTGTTTCTTTAAAAATGCATATATTCTAATGTTTTGGCGTCATTATCAAAAAGGGGGAAATTGTTGGGATATTTTAGTTTTGATGAATTATGCCAAAACATTATCAACTTGTGTTTTTGAAGCAAATCTACAGATAACAAGTTGAGGGGGAACGAGAGAACAAATTGAGGGGGAACTCACGAAATCAGACGTAGATGATCGAGATCGACGAAGTTTGCAAGAGATTTAGACCGATCGAGATCGGATGAGTTAGATGAGTTCGAGCTAATCGATGAAAGCATGCAAAATCGGAAGAAAAAGAAAAAGCTAAACCCGGTCGAAGATCGGATGACGGAAACGAACTGATCGGATGATCGGAAGAATAAATGAGCCGATATGGTGATGGGAAGAGAAGACAAGCCGATCAAAAAAGAAATTGATCAAGATCGGAGAGAAGGTTCGAGATCGGAAGAGGAGCGGATGAGACTGATCGAGATCAGACGTGATCGAGATCAGATATGAAGATGAGCAGATGATCAAGATCAGACATGATTGAGTTCAGATGTGCTAAACTGATATGCTAAACCTAATGTACTGACCTGATGCTATCCCCGAGATATTGATCTCGAAGAAGTATTGATCGGATCGGTCGAAGCCGATCGGATCGTCAAAGAAGAAATCGGGATTTGAGTCAAAGTGACCGGAAGGTCGATGTCGAAGAATGAACTCGGTCGGCTGAGTGTCAGATACTGATCGACAATGAAGGCCAAGAGAAGTCTGAAGACTTGAATCAAGTATCTCGAGGCTCGGATAAACTCGAGGCTCGGATGAGAAATCTGAGATTCGGGATAAATCAAGACTCGGATAGAATCGAAGACTCGATATGTCTCTGAAGACACCGAGACTCGAGAGAGATCTGAATGATTCAAAGGCGAGGAATCTAAGGAATATAGCAAGTTAAAATCGGTGGCGTGGACCAATGAGAGGAAGACAACCAAACTGAAGAAGAAGGCTGATTACTTACAAGAATAGTATGGATTTGAATGTGATTCTCTCCAACGGTAACATTCAAATCCACACTATAAATACAAGGTCTTTCATCATTCTAATGTGTGGATCGTGGAGAATATAGCACGAGATGCTTCTGAGCCAAAAGAGAGTTATACCCAAAGCATTCCCACCCTAGAACACAAGTCTGTAGATATACATATATATTCAAAGAGTGTTCTAGAACCCAACCTAAGCTACCCACGATGTATCTTAAGCTTAGAGAGATTTTCCCAACCTTAGCATTCAGTCTAAACCATTGTAAGGGAAAATCTCACCATAGTTGGAGACAACACCAAACCCAAACCCATTCTCGTAAGAGATAACTAGTGGTGAAGTGAGGTAGTTGATTAGGCATTCCCGAGTGAGGGTGATAAGTCCCGAAGGAGTGTGAACTCGTTAAACATCTAAGAGGCGAGCCCGAGAGGGTGATAACTCCAGTTTGAGTTAGTAAACTATAGAGGTAGTCAGAAAGCTCAAGGTCGAGTTGAGTAAGTAAACTACGTGGAGTAGTCAGAAAGCTCGCGAGGTAGTCAGAAAGCTCAGGAAGTGTTTGAAGGAATTTCCCTAGGAACAGGGAGAGTGGATGTAGGAGCTTGAGCCTCCGAACCACTATACTTTGTTGTGTTCTTTACTGCTTTACGTTCTTATCTTGTTATATGCATTCGATTATAAGTCAAAACACAACACATTAGTTTAAAATGCAAAAAATCTGTAATCACCATTCACCCCTGTTTTTATATGCATTTCATGATTATTCCGCATTTCATGGGTTTTCCACTGGGCCTATCAATTACTGAGATTCAGTTAGGCAATAAATGTTTTGCATGAGTCAATACTTCTTCAGACTAATTTTCTCCATCAGTCTTACTGAGTTTTGACCTTGATAAAATGTTAGTATAATACTGAGTACTGATCTTGATAAAATGTCAGTATAATACTGAGTACTGATCTTCAGGATATCTGAGTTTCCCAAGACTCATTTTCAGTACTTTCAATTTTATCCTGAGTTTTTCAGTAAAACCCTGAGAAAACTTCATGCATCTGAAAACCTTCAATTTTTCAGATTTTTTTTTCACCTGGATCCAACATACCTAATTCAACTGATAGTTTCTGAAATCTTGATTCAGCAAAAGGTTTAGTCAAGATATCAGCTCTCTGTTTATCAGTATGAATTTTCTCCATTCTGATGTCTTTCTTCTCAACGTGATCTTTGATGAAGTGATGTCTGATATCAACATGCTTACATCTAGTGTGTAATACATGATTTTGTGTAATAGCAATTGCACTATTATTATCACAAAATATAGGTACTTCATTGGCTATAATCTTATAATCCCTCAATTTTTGTCTGAGCCAAAGAATTTGTGCACAACAGCTTCTTGCAGCCATGTATTCAGCTTCAGTAGTACTGGTTGCTACTGAGGTTTGTTTCTTTGAAAATCATGATATCAGTTTACTTCCAAGAAATTGACAAGTTCCTGTGGTAGACTTCCTGTCAATTCTACATCCTCCATAATCAGCATCTGAATAACCAGTTAATTCAAGGTTATCATCAGCTGGATACCATAATCCTCTATTCACAGTGCCTTTAAGATATTTCAGAATCTTTTTGGCAGCCTCCATGTGACTACTCTTAGGATTAGCTTGGTATCTTGCACATATCCCAACAACAAATGTAATATCAGGGCTACTTGCTGGGAGATATAGCAGTGATCCAATGATCCCTCTATAATCAGTGTGATTTACTGATTTGCCTTTAGGATCGGGATCCATCTTGTAGTTAGTATTCATAGGAATTCTAACTGAATTGCAATTCTGTACACCATACTTTACAATCAGATCTCTGGTGTATTTTGCTTGATTGATAAAAATTCCTTCCTTAGTTTGTTTCACGTGAAGTCTAAGAAAGAAATTCATCTCCCCCATCATTGACATCACAAACTTTCCTTTCATCAAGGTAGAAAACTTTTCACACAGCTGATGATTTGGAGATCCAAATATGATGTCATCTACATAAATCTGAACAAGTAAGATGTCTTTCCCATCTTCTATCCTGAACAGAGTCCTATCAATAGTTCCTTTGATAAAACCATGGTCAGTAAGAAACTGAGAAAGGGTATCATACCATGCTCGGGGTGCTTGCTTAAGACCATACAAGGCTTTTCTGAGCCTATAAACTTGGTCATTCTGTCTGAAACCAGGAGGTTGTTCCACATAAACCTCTTCCTTAAGCACACAATTCAGAAATGCACTTTTCACATCCATCTGATTAACTGTGAATTTCATGTGGGCAGCATATGCAAGAAAGAATCTGATGGCTTATAGTCTTGCAACAGGTGCAAAGGTTTCATCATAATCCAAGCCTTCTTCTTGGGAATAACCTTGTGCAACTAGCCTTGCCTTGTTTCTCACAATGTTGTTGTTTTCATCTCTCTTATTCTTGAACACCCACTTAGTTCCAATCACATTGTGCCTCTTAGGTCTATCCACTAGCTCCCAGACTTCATTCCTTGAGAACTGATTCAGCTCTTCTTGCATAGCAGTAATCCAAAATGAATCTTGTAGAGCTTCTTCAATCTCAGTATGTTCTTTTTCAGATAGGAAGCAGCAGAACAAAGCACTTTCTCCACGGAACCTTCTTGTTTTGACACCATCTGATACATCACCCTCAATCTGACTTGTAGGATGACTATCCAACCATTTTCTCCTGGATGTTCCCCCTTCAGTAGTATCCTCAACATCAGAAATGTTAGATTCAGGTAGTTCATTAAATTCAGGGAACAACAGAAAAGGAGAAAGAGAATCATCTTCCTCAGGGGAAATTCCATTAAGAACATTGTCAGAGACATTTGTTTCCCCATTGGTTGATAGATTGAGTTTGCCTCATTTGTGACCACATCTTCATCGGCATTACATTCCCGAGTCGGAAGCTGTTGTATGTTTAGATTGGTTGACTTCGATTGTGTTGGCTTTCCTTCGATTGGAGAATTTCAATCACGAGTCTCACCATCCCGAGTTTTTCCATCACGAACTTCTTTATCGAGTCTAATTCACTCCATTCATAGAAAGTGGTGACTTCTTCTTTTCGAGTTCGAGGGATGTTTTATCATTCTTTTTCAGGCTAAGTCTGGTGATTCTCTTGATCAGTTCTCCTGACTCATGTTCCTGTTTCTTCTGAACACAAGTAGATTCATCAAAAATAACATGAGGTGTTTCTTCCACAGTAAGAGTCCTATAGTTGTAAACTCTGAAAGCTTTACTGACTTCAGAATATCCTAAGAATATCCCTTCATCATCTTTGCTATCAAAAGTTTTCAACTGATCTTTACCATTATAGTGTATGAAACACTTGCAAACAAACACACGAAAGAAAGAAACAAGAGGCTTCCTTTCATTCCACAACTCATATGGATTTTTTCCTTGGTTCTTGGTCAGCATGGATATGTTCTGAGACTAGCATGCAGTGTTGATAGCTTCAACCCAAAATCTCTTAGGAATATCAGCTTCAGCAATCATCGTCCTTGCAGCTTCTTTCAGAGTTCTATTTCTTCTTTCAGCAACACCATTTTTTTGTGGGGTTCTTGCAGCTGATGTTTCATGAGCTATTCTATTTGCTGCACAATAATCAGATATGATATGATTGATAAACTCAGTTCCTTTATTTGATCTGATTTTGACCACACTCAGATTCTTTTCAGTATTGAGCCTTTTCAGTAGTTTAGGCAATTTTGTCTGAGTCTCTTTCTTACTGAGTAAGAATATGACCCATGTGTATCTAGAGTAGTCATCAACTACCACAATTGTGTATTTTCTGCCATTAGTGCTCATAGGTGTTACTGGACCAAAGAGATCCATATGTAACAGTTGTAGTATTCTATCAGTAGAAACATCTACTTTGCTTTTGAAGGATGCTCTGATTTGTTTTCCTTTCTGACAAGCATCACATATATGATCTTTACTAAACACTTCATTGGGTAACCCCCTCACAAGTGCTAATCTTGCAAGTTTGTTCAGGGTTTTGAAGTTTAAGTGATTCATTTTTTTGTGCCACAACCAACTGGTATCAGTGGAACTTTTTTTGCAACCAAACATGTATCTTTAGGAGTTGAACTCCAATCAGTAAGATACACATTTCATTTTCTAGTACCGGTCGATAAAATTTTTACGTGAAGTATTGTCTTTTTACATAACATAAGTTCTTTGAGAACTCAAACTTTGAATCCTTTATCACGAAATTGGTGATAGAAAGCAAGTTATGCTTTAGACCAGACACATATGAAACACCATGGATATGAACAGAGTCAATTTCAAGAGTTCCATATCCTTCAGTTTGTCCTTTGGAATTGTCTCCAAATGTTATCTAAGGGCCATGTTGTCATATGTCTTGAACATCCACTATCCAGATACCATACAGCAGGAGCCAACTCATTTCCACTCATCAGTGCTATGTTGTTTTCATTCAGCTCAGTGCCCTTTTCCTTCACCTGAAAAACATATCAGTTCTTAGGTACCCATTTGGTGTAGGGTCCTACCAAGTTAGCTGTACCTTTTGGAACCCAAATCTGCCTAACAACTTTAATTACTTTAGAGTGGCTCATTTGTCTCCCATAAACATCTATATACACAATCACCACCCTAGGTGCCTTGGCAATATCCTGTGTATGAGTGCCAGACTTAGCATGAACATGAGCCTTAGAGTTTTTCTTGGGTTCAGGCCTTTTGTTCAAGTGCCTTAGCTTTTTTTGTGTATTTGGTCTCTATCTCACGACTTGGGTTAGAAACCTTTACCCTTAGGCAAGTGGGGTTTAGGTTGACTATCTTGGCCCAGGGTCTTTCAAGAATGTCGAGGACTTGGTCTTTTTCGGTTGAGAATCTCATTTCTGAAAGTGTTTCTCTTACGAAAATTCCTCGATGGTTAAGTCTGCAGATCTCTTTAGGTTGGTATTCTTAGCTTTGAGGTTTTGAAATCTTGGCACGATGATTTCCCTCTTGAGTGTTGATTTTCTAGCCTTTTCACGAGGTGCGGGCTTTCTTCCCCTGAACCTTGGTTTTTTTCGAAACCATAGGTCCTTTACCCTTGTCTAAAACTCGGGCGGTTCTTTAGTAAGAAGATTAGATGCCTTTGGTTTAACAAAAAGGCGGTCTTTGTGCTACTAGAAGCGACATTGAAGACCTTGTGAGGTTCCCCGAATTTATCCCAATCCGGCTTTTTTATAGTTCTTGGTCTTTGATAACTTTCGAATTTCATCTATCACTTTAGATCGAAGTCAATAGAGCTAACTTTCTATGCGCACTATCCTAACATTTCTTTAGAGTTTCATGCTTCTCAAAGAGGTCATTGAACTCAGTTCTGATAAGCTGAATCTCTTTAGTGGATTTCTTTAATTTTCCATTCAGGATCTCTATCACCTTCTCTTTTTCTGAGGGTTGTACTTTCAGAACATCCAGTTCATCAGTAGTTCCCATCAATTGGGAAGTGATCTCAGCATTTTTATAGTCTTTCCACTTTAGATTCTCGTGATCGGTTCCTTGTTACGCTCTTGAGTTTCGATGTAGAGTTCTTGTAACACAAAATAGTCCTTCATAAGATTCTCAAGCGAATCCATCAGTCAAAATTCATTTTACAGTTGAACTTGAGAACTCATGTGCTTGTGTAGGACCAACAACAGAGATAGAAGAATTTACCTTCACTACAGCCATAAGACAGATATCATCACTGTCACTATCTGAAAAAATTTCATCTGAGGAACTGGAACCTTCTTCAGAATGTTCTTCTTCCTCAGCAATCATAGCTTTCTTGCTGGAGATCTTCCTGTCTTTCCTTTCTTTCTTTGCTTTTTCATTTCGGGGCGGTCATATTGGAAGTGACCTTTCTTTTGACGGTTGTAGCATCTGTTGGCATCATCATCCTGATCACTTTCCTCCTTGGTCTTGGAGTTCTTCTTCTTGGATGAGGATCCTTCAGCTTTCTGGTCCTTTATTTTCTCAGTGTATCTGTCCTCAGCTTCTGAGTCTCTCTTGTACCTGTGACTCCTGTAATATTTCTTATATTTCTCATATCTACTATTGAGTCTTTCAAACCTCCTTGCCATCAGTACTAGCTTATCCTCCCGCTTCATCGTCGATTTTTGGCAAGTGAGTTCTCGAACTCTCTAGACTTCTGAGATTTCTCTTTGGCTTTGAAAGCCACATTCTTGCTAGATGAAGAATCATCTTTGCTGTCAGATTTCTTAGTTTTCTTATCAATCACAAACTCATAAGCTTTCAGTTCAGAGAAAATGATGGTCCCGATTAAAACCGAATTTTGCGCGTACGGAAGTGAAACATGTCACGTGAGATGCATATAGAACAGGGGTGAGGGTAGAGTGATTCCAATTTTTTTGCTTTTAAGGTTCATGTGTGTTGTGTTGCTTGTAATCGAATGCATACGACAAGTATAAACATAAAGCAGTAAAGAACACACGATATTTTATAGTGGTTTCTGAAACCCGCCCTACAAACTCTTCCCCCTTAACCATCCGGGACTTATCACCCTCTTTATCGAGTTCAACTCAGCGGGACTTATCAGGGACCTATAGACCAAACTTAACTGCGGGACTTATCACCCTCACGGGATTGCCGATAGATGTTTGCCGGGAGTTCATAGATATCGCGGGATTTATGTTTCGAGTTCACACTCAGCGGGACTTATCACCCTCACGGGATTGCCTATAGATGTTTACCGAGTTCACACTCAAGCGGGACTTATCACCCTCACGGGATTGCCGATAGATGTTTGGGAGTTTCACGGGACTTATCACCCTCAGCGGGATTTATAGATGTTTACAGGAGTTCACACTCAAAGCGGGACTTATCACCCTCGCGGGATTGCCGATAGATGTTTACCGAGTTCACACTCAAAGCGGGACTTATCACCCTCACGGGATTGCCTATAGATGTTGCAGAGTTCACACTCAGCGGGACTTATCACCCTCACGGGATTGCTTTATAGATGTTTCTGGGAGTTCACACTCAAGCGGGACTTATCACCCTCTCGGGATTGCCGATAGATGTTTATCGAGTTCACACTCAAGCGGGACTTATCACCCTCACGGGATTGCCTATAGATGTTTACCGAGTTTCAGCGGGACTTATCACCCTCACGGGACGATAGATGTTTCTGAGTTCACACTCAAAGCGGGACTTATCACCCTCATGGGATTGCTATAGATGTTTCACAGAGTTCACACTCACCTAAAAAACTTAACCTAACTTTGAGATTGGGTAAAGGTTTGTTTGGTTTCCAACTAGGTTGAGATTTTCCCTTACATTTGTTTAGCCTCAATGCTAAGGATGGGAAAATCTCTCTATGCTTAGGATATTACATTTGTGCTTAGATCTAGGGTTGAACACTTTTGAATATATGCGTGTATTTCTTGCTCTGTGTTCTATGGTGGGAATGCTTGAGTATATAGGATCGGGAGCACAATTCCTTTCAACGTGCCTTGTGTTGAATGCCTTTAGCCGCTTCTGATCGAGGGCCATATTTTCGCATCATCGGCAAACGACCTTGGCGGAACCGCTTTGGAACCCATATCTTCATAGCTCTGTAGCATCGTTTGCTACATTCTCCATACTCTTCCACATTCATCCACAGTTGATAATGGAGGAAGAACTTGTATTTATAGTGTGGATTTGAATGTTACCGTTGGAGAGAATCACATTCAAATCCATACTACTTTGTAGCTTTTTGCAGCTTTTTCAGGGCTTGTCTTCTTCCTTTCATTGGTCCGTCAAATTTGAATCTACTTGGTTTATATTCTTGAGGATCTTTTGTCTCGGGATCTCGGGATCTTGCATTCAGTTATCTCGAGCCTTCGTTATCTAAGCCTTTAGGTTATCCCGAGCCTTGAGTTATCTCGAGCCTTGAGGTTATCGAGCCTCGGGTTACTCGGGTGGTTCTTGATTCAGCGAGACTTTTCTTCAACGGACCTTGTGCGATTAGGCATCTTGACACTTTCGAGGCTTCGAAGTTGAGTTCTACGAATTTAGACATCGACCCTCGGTCACATTTATTTCGACTATCTCGATTTCTTCTTTTGTTCGATCCGATCATTTCGGTGATCGAGATCAACATATCTTCAGGATCATCTCAGGATAGCATCAGGTCATCTGCATTAGGTTTGTATATCAGTTTATCATATCTAATCTCGATCACGTCTGATCTTGATCAGTCTCTTTTGCTCATCTTCTGATCTGCAACCTTCTCTTTCCGATTTCTTTGCTTTTAGCTTTTTTTTTTTCTTCTAATTTGCTCAAATTTCATCGCCTAAACTGGAACTCATCTAATTTATCTGATCTCGATCAGTCTCGTCTGCAGCCTCGTCTGATCTCAATCATCTTCTTCTGATTTCTTGAGTTCCCCCTCAATTTGTTCTTTCGTTCCCCCTTACCTTGATATCTGTAAAATAGCTTGAATAACACAAGTTAATAATGTTTTGGCATAACTTATCAAAACTAAAATATCCCAACAATTTCCCCCTTTTTGATAATGACGCCAAAACATTTAAATATATGCATTTACAGAGATCGGGTTTTAATTTAAAAAGATATGTTCAGGTGTTCACTTTGAATTAGTGAACTTTAGAACAACCCGCTCTGATACCAATTGATGGTCCCGATTAAAACTAATTTTGCGCGTGCGGAAGAGAAACATGTCACGTGAGATACATATAGAACAGGGGTGAGGGTAGAGTGATTCCATTATTTTTACTTTTAAGGTTCATGTGTGTTGTGTTGCTTGTAATCGAATGCATATGACAAGTATAAACATAAAGCAGTAAAGAACACACGATATTTTATAGTGGTTCGGACCAAACCCGCCCTACATCCACTATTCCCTTAACACAGGGGCACCTTAACCAAACTTAACCTGCGGGACTTATCACCCTCACGGGATTGCCGATAGATGTTTACCGAGTTCACACTCAAGCGGGACTTATCACCCTCACGGGATTGCCTATAAATGTTTACCAAGTTCACACTCAAGCGGAACTTATCACCCTCGCGGGATTGCCGATAGATGTTTAACGAGTTCACACTCAAGCGGGACTTATCACCCTCACGGGATTGCCTATAGATGTTTACCGAGTTCACACTCACCTAAAAACTTAACCTAACTTTGAGATCGGGTAAATGTTTGTTTGGTTTCCAACTAGGTTGAGATTTTCCCTTACATTTGTTTAGCCTCAATGCTAAGGATGGGAAAATCTCTCTAAGCTTAGGATATTACATTTGTGCTTAGATCTAGGGTTGAACACTTTTGAATATATGCGTGTATTTCTTGCTCTGTGTTCTATGGTGGGAATGCTTGAGTATATGGGATTGGTAGCACAATTCCTTAAAACGTGCCTTGTGTTGAATGCCTTAGCCGTGCTACGATCAGGCCATATTTCAGGACTCGCATCATCTGGCACACGACCTTGGCTGGGAACTATGAAACCCATATCTTCTTAGCTCTGTAGCATCGTTTGCTATATTCTCCATACTCTTCCACATTCATCCACAGTTGATAATGAAGGAAGAACTTGTATTTATAGTGTGGATTTGAATGTTACCGTTGGAGAGAATCACATTCAAATCCATACTACTTTGTAGTTTTTTGTAGCTTTTTCAGGCTTGTCGTCTTCCTTTCATTGGTCCACGTCAGCTGAATATAACGGCTATATTCTTGATTTCTTTACGAGTCTCTAACGGCTATATTCTTGAGGATCTTACGAGTCTTAGGATCTTGATTCTATCTCGAGCCTTGAGTTATCTCGAGCCTTAGGTTATCGAGCCTTGAGTTATCCCGAGCCTCGAGGTTACTCGGGGAGTTCTTGATTGCCGAGACTTCTCTTGATGGACCTTATGCGTCGAGGCATCGACACTTAGGAAAGCCATGAGTTCAATTCTCTGAATTCAGACATCTTGACCCTCAGGTCACATTGACTCCGGCTATCTGATTTCTTCTTTGCCTGATCTGATCAGCTCGATTGATCAGATCAACATATCTTCAGGATCATCTCAGGATAGCATCAGGTCATCTGCATTAGGTTAGCATATCAGTTTATCATATCTGATCTCGATCACGTCTGATCTCGATCACGTCTAATCTTGATCAGTCTCTTTTGCTCATCTTCTGATCTGCAACCTTCTCTTCTGATCTGCAACTCTGGAACTCATCTAATTTATCTGATCTTGATCAGTCTCGTCTGCAGCCTCGTCTGATCTCGATCATCTTCTTATGATTTCTTGAGTTCCCCCTCAATTTGTTCTTTCGTTCCCCCTTAACTTGTTATCTGTAAATAGCTTGAATAACACAAGTTAATAATGTTTTGGCATAACTTATCAAAACTAAAATATCCCAACAGAAAACTTGTTGATATGGCATGGAATCAATATTGTTGGTGTTTTCAATCACCACAACATGTATATCCCATTTCTTAGATAATCCTCTAAGAATTTTTAGTGCCACTTCTCTCTGTGGGTATCTTTTCCCAAGAGCACTCAGATCATTCATGATGCTAGTGAATCTGACCTCAACTTTGTCAATGGATTCACTATCTTCCATTTCAAAGCTATCAAATTTTCCAATAGCAACCGAAAGTTTGTTTTCCTTATATGATCTGTGCCTTGACCCATAACAGCAAGTGTGTCCCATATTTCTTTTGCAGTTTCACAGTGAGAAATCATCTCCATAACAACATCATCAATAGTGTTATATAAAGTATCTTTAGCAATGTAGTCAAGATTGACTAACTTTCTCTAATCAGGAGTAAGTTGAACATCAGATTTTGGGAATTCATCTCTGGGATCATTCCTCTCAGTATCAGTGATTCTGGGATTCACAACAGTAAATTTGAATGGTCCTTCAGAAACCACTCTCCACATTTTTTCATGTTTTGAATACAGATGAGCCTACATTCTCAATCTCCATAGATCATAGCTCTCAACAGAGAACATAGGAAGCTTCTTAGAAGGCATGATGACTGAGCCTTGTAAGATATCAGCAAACAGATCTATTCAGTAGGCCACCAAAGTCTTTCAGCAAATTAGACTATGGCTACCAAAGCAAGTGGTAAAATGAACCACCGCTCGATACCACTTGTTGGTCCGGTGCTATTGAGTCTCACACGTGTATGGGGGAATACACGTGTTGATGATTTTTAAAACTTTTTCTTTTTCGAGGTCGGATGGGTGGAGGGTTATCCGATGATTTTTGCCGAGAAGTCTGATTGCCTCGAAGTCAAAGTCTCATCGAGAGAATGATCCCGATCGCCGGAAGCAGATTAGCCCAACCGAGCTCGAAGTTTATCGGAGATCCCGAGGCGCTTGGATCGGATAATTATCTTCTTGAACTCTCAAAGAGAGTTAGTTCGATTTGGTAACTATTTGTTCTAGCTACTCAAGTGTGGAATGGTTGGCCCTATGTTTATACTCGTTTTAGCTTTGTTGAAAATCTTCCCTTTAATAAAAGCAAAGTTGATTAAGGTGCGATCAATTTGATTCAAGTTCGTTGGATTGGTTCCAATGAATATCGATGAATTATGCTTTCGGTGAAAAAACTTGCTTGCAGAATAATAATGCAAAGATGAAAGCAAAACAACACAGTAATTACAGTGGTTCAGAGACTCAAGCTCCTACGTCCACTCTCTCTGATCTTCGGAGAAATTCCTTAACCACTTCCTAAAGCTTTACGGCTAACTCACCGTAGCTTACTCACTTTTTCTACCTTGAGTTTTTTCGGGTGACTCTCATTTGTAGCTTACTAACTCAAACACACATAAGTGTTCAGACTACCACAAGTAGCTTACTAACATCTTCTCTAGAGTTTTCTGGCTAACTCACTGTAGCTTACTAACTCTTTACAACTCCAACTGACCAACAAAACAAACACAAACTACCTTAACAAAGGGTTTGGGTTTTGGGTTAGTTTCCAACTAGGGTGAGATATCCTTTACAATAAGAACAATGTAAAGGCTAAGATATCTGAACTAAGCTTTGGATATTTCTTATCAATCTAGGCTTAGTGAATGAGCTCTCTCCAATGTGAAACACTTGGGAAATTCTAGGTTTTTTGAGTGCTTCAATTTTTAATAATACGAATGAGCTCTTGAGTTGCTTTCAAATTTCCCGTAATCTCTCAATGTAAAGGGTCACTAGTATTTATAGGCAACTTCACCAAGGTCACTCTTGAAAAACTATCCGTTGGAGGAGATAGCTTCGTGAGTTTCCTCTTATGGTGTTTGATGAACGGCTATATTTAGGGTTTGAATACTCCCTTGCATGTTTTAGGAAATATGCAGTCAAGTAGCCAATCACCAATTTTTTCAGTCTGGAACATAGTACTCTTGACATGATTGGTGTCTGTCGCTTTTCGGTGTCGAAAAAATGCGGTGTTGTCTTCCGATTGGTTCTTGTCTTGATAAATGTAGACAAACATAAGGGCTCTTTTTGGTCAATCTCTCTGAATGAGATAACCTTAAACAACACTTAGACTTAGTTCCTTTTGTCTGCATATGAATGTTTTGGGCAATATCTACTTATCTGAATGTTTGTGTTTTTCTCAGTTTTGTAGTCTTCAGATAGATAATATTCAGTGCCTCTGAACATTCAGGTTAGACTGAGTATTCAGTATCTTACTGAATCTTTTAGTAACTACTGGGTCTTCAGTATCTTCTGTGTCTTCAGTGTCTTTAGTGACATACTGAGTCTTGATGTCTTGATGACATCTTGAGTCTTGATGTCTTGATGACATCTTGAGTCTTGATGTCTTGATGACATCTTGAATCTTGAGTGTCTTGATGACATCTTGAGTCTCTGAGTGTCTTTAGTGACATACTGAGTCTTCAGTTTCTTCATCAACTTCTTGAGTCTTGATTTCTTGATTTTACTTGAGTCTTGATTTCTTGACAACTTCTTGAGTCTTGATTTCTTTAGTTACTTCTTGAGTCTTGATTTCTTGATTCTCTTGAGTCTTGATTTCTTGACAACTTTTCGACTCTTCAACTTCTTGATTTACTTCTTGAGTCTTGATTTCTTGATTACTTCTCGAGTCTTGATTTCTTGATTTACTTCTCGAGTCATTAGTTTCTTCAAAATCTAACTTGATCTATATCTGCTGGCTATACGTGGTGGAGATGAATTTAATAAAGAAGTTTTGATTAGATCCCAAAAACCCTGAGTATGAAATGTTCAGGATAATCTTGATAGATCGAGTCGGGGTTTCAAATTATAGATTGTTCAGAAGTTATCGCACCTATGTATAGTCAAGCAGATATAGATCAAAGTTAGATTTTGAAGACATCAAGACTAAGTAAGTAATCAAGACATCAAGACTCAAGATGTCATCAAGACATCTGAAAAACTCAAGATGTCATCAAGACATCAAAGACTCAAGATGTCATCGAAGACATCAAGACTCGTAAGATATCAAGACCAAAAGAGTTTCAAGACTCAAGAAGATAATGAATACTCAAGATAACTCAATGTTCAGAGGCATCAATATAATCTATTCAAGACTACAAAAATCGAGAAAACGCAAATATTCGTAAAAAAGTAGATATTGCCCAAAACATTCATATGCATAAAAGGAACTAAGTCTAAGTGTTGTTTAAGGTTGTCTTTATTCAAGAGTACTAAGTTCCGCATCGCAAAAATTGGTGATTGGCTACATTTCAAGATATTTCCTAAAACATGCAAGGGAGTATTCAAACCCTAAATATAGTCGTTCATCAAACACCAGAAGAGGAAACCCTTGATACTATCTCCTCCAATGGATAGTTTGTCAAGAGTGACCTTGGTGAAGGTTGCCTATAAATACCAGTGACCCTTTACATTGAGAGGTTACGGGAAATTTCAAAGCAACTCAAGAGCTCAATTGTATTATTGCAAATTGAAGCACTCGAAAAACCCTAGAATTTCCCAAGTGTTTCACATTGGAGAGAGCTCACTATTCTAAGCCTAGAGTGATAGATATATCCAAAGCTTAGAAGAGATATCCTAGCCTTTGCATTAGTTCTTATTGTAAAGGATATCTCACCCTAGTTGGAAACCAACCCAAAACCCAAACCCTTTGTTAAGGTAGTTTGTGTATGTTTTGTTGGTGAGTTAGAGTTGTAAAGAGTTAGTAAGCTACGGTGAGTTAGCCAGAAAACTCTAGAGAAGAAGTTAGTAAGCTACTTGTGGTAGTCTGAACACTTGTGTGTGTTTGAGTTAGTAAGCTGCAGTGAGTCAGTCAGAAAACACAAGGTAGAAAAGTGAGTAAGCTACACTGAGTTAGCCAGAAAGCTTTAGGAAGTGGTTATGGAATTTCTCTGAAGATCAGAGAGAGTGGACGTAGGAGCTTGAGTCTCTGAACCACTATAATTGTTGTGTTGTTTTGCTTTCTGTACTGCATTATTATCTGTTGCATATTTTCACTGAAAGCATAGTTCACTGATATTCAGTTGGAACCAATCCACTGAACTTGCATCAAATTGATCACAGCCTTAATCACTGTTTTATTGAAGGGAAGATTTTTAGCAAAGCTAAAACGAGTATAAACTTAGGGTCAACCATTCCGCACACTTGAGTAGCTAGAACAGATAGTTACCAAACTAAACTAACTCTACTAAGGGTTCAGTAAGATAATTATCTGATCCAAGCGCCTCAGGATCTCTGATAAACTCAGGCTCAGTTGGGCTAATCTGAAGCTTCTGAAAGCAGCTCAGGATCATTGTCTCAGTAGAATTTGACTCAGGGTAATCCGTGCTTCTCAGGGCAAAATCATCAGGATAACCTGACCCATCTGACCTCAGTGAAAGAAAAGTTTTAAAAATCACTGAACACGTGTATTCCCACCCCCATACACGTGTGAGACTCATTAGCACCGGGACCAACAAGTGGTATCAGAGCAGTGGTTCATTTTGACCACTTGCTTTGGTAGCCATAGTCTATTTTGCTGAAAGACTTTGGTGGTCTACTGAATAGATCTGTTTGTTGATATCTTACAAGGCTCAGTCATCATGCCTTCTAAGAAACTTCTTATGTTCTCTGTTGAGAGATATGACCTATGGAGATTGAGAATGCAGGCTCATCTGCAAAACATGAAAGAATGTGGAGAGTGGTTTCTGAAGGACCATTCAAATTTACTGTTGTGAATCCCAGAATCACTGATACTGAGAGGAATGATCAAAGAGATGAATTTCCAAAGCCTGGTGATCAACTTACTCCTGATGAGAGAAAGTTAGTCAATCTGGACAACATTGCTAAAGATACTTTGTATAGCACCATTGATGATGGTGTTATGGGGATGATCTCTCATTGTGAAACTGCAAAGGAAATATGGGACACACTTGATGTTATGTGTCAAGGCACATATCATATTAAGGAAAACAAACTTTATGTTGCTCTTGGAAAGTTTGATAGCTTTGAAATGGAAGATGGTAAATCCATTGACAAACTTGAAGTCAGATTCACTAGCATTATGAATGATTTGAATGCTCTTGGGAAAAGATACCCACAGAGAGAAGTGGCACTGAAAATTCTTAGTGGATTATCTAAGAAATGGGATATACATGTTGTGGTGATTGAAAACACCAAAAATATTAATTCCATGCCATACCAACAAGTTTTCTCTGAACCGAAAGCTTATGAGTTTTTGATTGATAAGGAAACTAAGAAATCTGACAGCAAAGATGATTCTTCATCTAGCAAGAATGTGGCTTTCAAAGCCAAAGAGAAATCCTGTAAGTCTAGAGAGTCTGAGAACTCACTTGCCAAAAATCAGGATGAGCAGGAGGATAAGCTAGTACAGATGGCAATGAGGTTTGAAAGACTCAATAGCAGATATGGGAAATATAAGAAATATTACAGGAATCATAGGTACAAGAGAAACTCAGAATCTGAGGACAGATACACTGAGAAAAGGAAGGACCACAAAGCTGAAAGATCCTCATCCAAAAAGAAAGACTCCAAGATCAAGGAGGAAAGTGATCAGGATGATGATGCCAACAGATGCTATAACTGTCAAAAGAAAGGTCACTTCCAATATGACTGTCCTGAGTTGAGTTCTAAAGAAAGAAAGGAAAGACAAGCCAAGAGAGACAAGAAGATCTCCAGCAAAAAGGCTATGATTGCTGAGGAAGGAGAACAATCTGAAGAAGGATCCAGTTCCTCAGATGAGATATTCTCAGATAGTGACAGTGATGATGTCTGCCTTGTTTCTATGGAGGAGGTAATTCTTCTATCTCTGTTGTTGCTCCTACACAAGCACATGAGTTCTCAAGTTCAACTGTAAACAGTAATTTTGACCTGATGGATTCTTTTGAGAATCTTATGAAGGACTATTCTGTGTTACAAGAACTGCTCACTGAAACTCAAGAGCAGAATAAGGAACTGACTGCTGAGAATCTGAAGTGGAAAGACTCTAAAAATGCTGAGATCACTTCTCAACTGATGGGAACTACTGATGAACTGGATGTTCTGAAAGTACAACTCTCAGAAAAGGAGAAGGTG
Source organism: Stenogyne calaminthoides (assembly GCA_037126765.1). NCBI lineage: Eukaryota > Viridiplantae > Streptophyta > Magnoliopsida > Lamiales > Lamiaceae > Stenogyne > Stenogyne calaminthoides. The sequence goes on from JBBCBC010000014.1 coordinate 13,340,974, forward strand.
ATAGAAATCCTGAAAGGAAAATTAGAGAAATCCACTGAAGAGATTCAGCTTATCAGAACTGAGTTCAATGACCTCTTTGAGAAGCATGAGACTCTAAAGAAATGTGAGGATATTGCGCAGAGAAAGTTAGCTCTATTGAATTCTGCATCTAAAGTTATAGATGAAATTCAGAGTTATCAAAGACCTGCAACTATAAAGGCTGGATTGGGATATAATCCAGGGGGAGCACCAAGACTTTCTTTGTTAAACCAGTGGCATCTAATCTTCTTACTGAAGAACAGCCCAGAGTTTTAGACAAGGGTAAAGGACCTATGGTTTTAGAAAAACTGAAGGTTCAGGGAAGAAAGCCCAAACTTCAGGAAAAGGCTAGAAAACCTGAACACTAAGTAGGAAATTTTTAGGCCAGTACTTCAAAGTCTCAGGCTAAGAATACCAACCTGAAAAGATTTGTACTGAATCATCAGAGGAATTTTCAGAAGAGAAACACTCAGTACATATATTCTCAACTAAAAAGATCAAGTCCTCAGATTACTGAAAGACCTCAATTTCAGTACAGGCAACCTAAACCCCACTTGCCTAAGGGTAAAAATTTCCTGAACCCAAGTCAGCAGAGACAGAGACCAGCTGCACCAAAGCCAAAGCACTTGAACAAAAGGCCTGAACCAAAGAAGAACTCTAAGGGTCATGTTCATGCTAAGGCTGGCACTCATACACAGGTTACTGCCAAGGCACCTAGGGTGGTGAATGTGTATGTAGATGTTTATGGGAGACAAATAAGCCACTCTAAAGTAATTAGAGTTGTTAGGCAGATTTGGGTTCCAAAAGGTACAGCTAACCTGGTAGGACCCTACACCAAATGGGTACCTAAGAACTGATCTGTTTTTAAGGTGAAGGAAAAGGGCACTAAGCAGAATGAAGACAACATAGTCCTGATGAGTGGAAATGAATTGGCTCCTACTGTATGGTATCTGGATAGTGGATGTTCAAGATATATATCAGGATATAAGCAATTACTCACTGACTATGTTGAGCAAAAAGACCCTCAGATCACATTTGGAGATAACTCCAAAGGACAAACTGAAGGATATGGAACTCTTGAAGTTGATTCTGTTCATATCTATGGTGTTTCATATGTGTCTGGTCTAAAGCATAATTTGCTTTCTATCAGCCAATTTTGTGACAAAGGATTCAGTGTTGAGTTCTCAAAGAACTTATGTTATGTAAAAGATAATGTTTCACATAAAATTTTACTGACTGGTACTAGAAAAGGAAATGTGTATCTTGCTGATTGGAGTTCAACTCCTAAAGATACATGTTTGGTTGCAAAAAGTTCCACTGATACCAGTTGGCTGTATTCAAAACATGAAAGAATGTGGAGAGTGGTTTCTGAAGGACCATTCAAATTTACTGTTGTGAATCCCAGAATCACTGATACTGAGAGGAATGATCCCAGAGATGAATTTCCAAAGCCTGATGATCAACTTACTCCTGATGAAAGAAAGTTAGTCAATCTGGACTACATTGCTAAAGATACTTTGTATAGCGCTATTGATGATGGGGTTATGGGGATGATTTCTCACTGTGAAACTGCAAAAGAAATATGGGACACACTTGTTGTTATGTGTCAAGGCACAGATCATATTAAGGAAAACAAACTTTCTGTTGCTATTGGAAAGTTTGATAGCTTTGAAATGGAAGATAGTGAATCCATTGACAAACTTGAGGTCAGATTCACTAGTATCATGAATGATTTGAGAGCTCTTGGGAAACGATATCCACGGAGAGAAGTGGCACTGAAAATTCTTAGAGGATTATCTAAGAAATGGGATATACATGTTGTGGTGATTGAAAACACCAAAAATATTGATTCCATGCCATATCAACAAGTTTTCTCTGAACTGAAAGCTTATGAGTTTGTGATTGACAAGAAAACTAAGAAATGACAAAGAAAGATGATTCTTCATCTAGCAAGAATGTGGCTTTCAAAGCAAAAGAAATCTCAGAAGTCTAGAGAGTCGGAGAACTCACTTGCCAAAAATCAGGATGAGCAGGAGGATAAGTTAGTACTGATGGCAAGGAGGTTTGAAAGACTCAATAGCAGATATGGGAAATATAAAAATTATTACAGGAATCACATGTACAAGAGAGACTCAGAAGCTGAGCATAGATACACTGAGAAAAGGAAGGACCAGAAAGCTGAAGGATCCTCATCCAAGAAGAAGGACTCCAAGACCAAGGAGGAAAGTGATCAAGATGATGACACCAACAGATGCTACAACTGTCAGAAGAAAGGTCACTTTCAACATGACTGTCCTGAGCTGAGTGTTAAAGAAAGAAAGGAGAGACAAGCCAAGAGAGACAAAAAGATCTCCAGCAAGAAAGCTATGATTGCAAAAGAGGAAGAACATTCTGAAGAAGGTTCCAGTTCCTCAGATGAAAAATTTTCTCGACAAAGGTGGTGATGATGATGTACATCTTTGGGCCGTGGAGGAGGTAAATTCTTCTATCTCTATTGTTGCTCCTACACAAGCACATGAGTTCTCAAGTTCAAATCATAAAAATGAACTTTGACTCGATGAATTCGTTTGAGAATCTTATGAAGGATTATCCTGTGTTACAAGAACTACTCACTGAAACTCAAGAACAGAACAAGGAACTGACTGCTGAGAATCTAAAGTGGAAAGACTCTAAAAATGTTAAGATGACTTCTCAATTAATGGGAACTACTGATGAACTGGATGATCTGAAAGTACAACTCTCAGAAAAAGAGAAGGTGATAGAGATCTGAATGGAAAATTAGAGAAATCCACTAAAGAGATCCAAATTTTATCGTAAGGCGAGTTCAATGACATCTTTGAGAAGCATGAAACTCTAAATAAATGTGAGTATAGTCTTGCAGAGAAAGTTAGCTCTATTGAATTACGCATCTAAAGTGATAGATGAAATTCAGAGTTATCAAAGAGACACGAACTATAAAAATTTGGATTGGGATACATTCGGGGAACCTCACAAGGTCTTTGAATCTTTCGCTTCTAGTAGCACCAAGATCTGTCTTTGTTAAACCGGTGGCATCTAATCTTCTTCAAGAAGAAGCGCGAGTTTTAGACAAGGGTAAATGACCTATGGTTTGAGAAAAAACTGAAGGTTCAGGGAAGAAAGCCCAAACCTCAGGAAAAGGCTAGAAAACCAGAACACTCAGTAGGAAATTTTCAGGCCAGTACTTCAAAGCCTCAGGATAAGAATATCAACCTAAAGAGATCTGTAATGAACCATAAGAGGAATTTTCAGAAGAGAAACACTCAGCAGAGATATTCTCAACTGAAAAGACCAAGTCCTCGACATTGAAAGACCCCGATTTCAAGACAGCAACCTAAAACCCCACGTGTCTAAGGGTAAAGGTTTCCTGAACCCAAGTCAGCAAAGACAGAGACCAGCTGCACAAAAGCTAAGGCACTTGAACAAAAGGCCTGAACCCAAGAAGAACTTTAAGGCTCATGTTCATGCTAAGGCTGGCACTCATGCACATGATACTGCCAAGGCTCCTAGGGTGGTGAATGTGTATGTAGATGTTTATGGGAGACAAATCAGCCACTCTAAAGTAATTAGAGTTGTTAGGCAAATTTGGGTTATAAAAGGTACAGCTAACCTGGTAGGACCCTACACCAAATGGGTACCTAAGAACTGATCTGTTTTTCAGGTGAAGGAAAAGGGCACTGAGCTGAATAAAAACAACATAGCACTGATGAGTGGAAATGAATTGGCTCCTGTTGTATGGTATCTGGACAGTGGATGTTCAAGACATATGACAGGATATAAGCAACTAATCACTGACTATGTTGAGCAAAAAGGCCCTCAGATCACATTTGGAGACAATTCAAAGGACAAACCGAAGGATATGGAACTCTTAAAGTTGACTCTGTTCATATCCATGGTGTTTCATATATGTATGCGGTCTAAAGCATAACTTGCTTTCTATCACCAATTCTGTGACAAAGGATTGGTGTTGAGTTCTCAAAGAACTTATGTTATGTAAAAGAAAATACTTCACGTAAAAATTTTCTCGATTGGTACTAGAAAAGGAAATGTGTATCTTCTTTGATTGGAGTTCAACTCCTAAAGATACATGTTTGGTTGTAAAAAGTTCCATCGATACGGTTGGTTTGTGGCACAAAAGAATGAATCACTTAAACTTCAAGACCACGAACAAACTTGCAAGATTAGCACTTGTAAGGGGGTTACCCAATGAAGTGTTTAGTAAAGATCATGTATGTGATGCTTGTTAGAAAGGAAAACAAATCGAGAAGAATCTTTTCAAAACCAAAGTAGATGTTTCTCTCGATAGAATACTACAACTCATTACATATGGATCTCTTTGGTCCAAGAACACTGTGAGCACTAATGGCAGAAAATACACACTTGTGGTAGTTGATGACTACTCTAGATACACATGGGTCATATTTCTTACTCATGAAGAAAGAGACTCGAACAAAACTACCGAACTACTAAAAAGGCTCAATCTTTGAAAAAGAATCGAGTGTGGTCAAAATCGGATCGGATAAAGGAACCGAGTTTATCAATCATATCATATCTGATTATTGTGCAGCAAATTGAATAGCTCATGAAACATCATTTGCCAAGGACCCCACAAATGAATGGTGTTCTTTGAAAGAAGAAATAGGACTCGAAAGAAGTTGCAAGGACAATGATTCTTTGAAGGCGATATTCTTAAGAGATTTTTGAAATTTATCAACACCGCATGCTACTCTCGTAATAGATCCATCTTGACCAAGAACCAAGGAAAAACTCCATATGATTTGTGGAATGAAAGGAAGCCTCTTGTTTTTTCTTTTCGTGTGTGTTTGGTTGCAAGTGTTTCATACACAATAATGGTAAAGATCAGTTGAAAACTTTTGATAGCAAAGCTGATGAAGGGATATTCTTAGGATATTCTGAAGTCAGTAAAGCCTTCAGAGTTTACAACTGTAGGACTCTTATTGTGGAAGAAACACCTCATGTTATTTTTTATGAATCTACTTGTGTTCAGAAGAAACAGGAACATGACTCAGGAGAACTGATCAAGAGAATCACCAGACATAGCCTGAAAAAGAATGATAAAACATCCTCTGAACCTGAAAAGAAGAAGTCAGTCACTTTCTATGAATGGAGTGAATCAGACTTAGACAAAGAAGTTCAGGATGGAAAAACTCAGGATGGTGAGACTCAGGATGGAAATTCTCCACTGAAGGAAAGCCAACACACTGAAGCTGACCAATCTAAATATACACCAGTTCAGACTCAGGTATGTAATGTCGATGAAGATGTGGTCAAAGCTGAGGCAAACTCTGAATCTATCAACCAATGGGGAACAAATGTCTCTGACAATGTTTTGAATGGAATTTCCCCTGAGGAAGATGATTCTCTTTCTCTTTTCTGTTGTTCCCTGAATTTAATGAACTACCTGACCCTAACATTTCTGATGTTGAGGATACTACTGAAGGGGGAACATCCAGGAGAAAATGGTTGGAAAGTCATCCTACAAGTCAAATTGTGGGTGATCTATCAGATGGTGTCAAAACAAGAAGGTTCCATGGAGAAAGTGCTTTGTTCTGCTGCTTCCTATCTGAAAAATAACCTACTGAGACTGAAGAAGCTCTACAAGATTCATTTTGGATTACTGCTATGCAAGAAGAGCTGAATCAGTTCTCAAGGAATGAAGTTTGGGAGCTAGTGGATAGACCTAAGAGGCACAATGTGATTGCAACTAAGTGGGTGTTCAAGAATAAGAGAGATGAAAACAACAACATTGTGAGAAACAAGGCAAGGCTAGTTGCACAAGGTTATTCCCAAGAAGAAGCCTTGGATTATGATGAAACATTTGCACCTGTTGCATGACTAGAAGCCATCAGATTGTTTCTTGCATATGCTGCCCACATGAAATTCACAGTCTATTAGATGGATGTGAAAAGTGCATTTCTGAATGGTGTGCTTAAGGAAGAGGTTTATGTAGAACAACCTCCTGGTTTTTCAGACAGAATGACCAAGTTTACAGGCTCAGAAAAGCCTTGTATGGTCTTAAGCAAGCACCCCGAGCATGGTATGATACCCTCTCTCAGTTTCTTACTGACCATGGTTTTATCAAAGGAACTGTTGATAGGACTCTGTTCAGGATAGAAGATGGGAAAGATATCTTACTTGTTAAGATTTATGTAGATGACATCATATTTGGATCTCCAAATCATCAACTGTTTGAAAAGTTTTCTACCCTGATGAAAGGAAAGTTTGAGATGTCAATGATGGAGGAGATGAATTTCTTTTTTGGACTTCAGGTGAAACAAACTAAGGAAGGAATTTTCATCAATCAAGCAAAATACACCAGAGATCTGATTGCAAAGTATGGTGTATAGAATTGCAATACAGTTAGAATTCCTATGAATACTAACTACAAGATGGATTCTGATCCTGAAGGCAAATCATTAAATCACACTGATTATAGAGGGATCATTGGATCACTGCTATATCTCACAGCAAGTAGGGCTGATATAACATTTGCTGTTGAGATATGTGCAAGATACCAAGCTAATCCTAAGGCTAGTCACATGGAGGCTGCCAAAAAGATTCTGAAATATCTTAAAGGCACTGTGAATAGAGGATTATGGTATCCAGCTGATGATAACGTTGAATTAACTGGTTATTCAGATGCTGATTATGGAGGATGTAGAATTGACAGGAAGTCTACCATAGGAACTTGTCAATTTCTTGGAAGTAAACTGATATCATGGTTTTCAAAGAAACAATCCTCAGTAGCAACCAGTACTACAGAAGCTGAATACATGGCTGCAGGAAGCTGTTGTGCACAGATTCTTTGGCTCAGACAACAATTGAGGGATTATAAGATTATAGTCAATGAAGTACCTATATTTTGTGATAATAATAGTGCAATTGCTATTACACAAAATCCTGTATTGCACACCAGATGTAAGCATGTTGATATCAGACATCACTTCATCAGAGATCATGTTGAGAAGAAAGACATCAGAATGGAGAAAATTCATACTGATAAACAGAGAGCTGATATCTTGACTAAACCTTTGGCTGAATCAAGATTTCAGGAACTATCAGTTGAATTAGGTATGTTGAATCCAGGTGAATAAAGCAAATCTGAAAAATTGAAGGTTTTCAGATGCATGAAGTTTTCTCATGTTTTTACTGAAAAACTCAGGATTGAGAGTACTGAACAATGAGTCTTGGGAAACTCAGTTATCCTGAAGATCAGTACTCAGTATTATACTGACATTTTATCAAGGTCAAAACTCAGTAAGACTGATGGAGAAAATTAGTCTAAAGAAGTATTGACTCATGCAACACATTTATTGTCTAACTGAATCTCAGTAATCATTGGCAATAAATGACAAAACACCTGAAGAAATAATTGGGCGGGACCTTTGAAATCCATGAGGAAAGTCAATGGTCTGCAGGAACAGTAATTAAATGCACTGTTCATTAATCACCAATAGGGATAAATTGGTGGCTTAGTATTTGCGAAATCGTCCTTTCATATACCCGTTTTAGTCGGTTTTTAATCTCAACCGTCGATTTCTTCATCTATGCAATTTTCCATAAATCAAAATCCCATATCCATTGAAAAAATTTCTTTCAAAGCCCTATTCCAAAAAGCCTTCATCTTCACAAACACTCTGCTTCGAAACCCTCGATTGCCTAGAAATTTTCACCTATCTCAAAACCCTTCACCAGAAATTCTCCAAAAATGACACTTTATGTATACGACAAACTCGCTATTTCCAATAAACATTGGTACGAATATGTCGTTTCTCTAGAAAGCTCGTCCAATGCAACTCACGAGGAGGAGGAGTTGCATATGATTCATTTGGCAAAGCTTACATGCCTGATCGCGAATCAACCAGAGGCCGAATATGCGAGAGAGGTAATTGAGTTTATCTCTAATATGCAGTTAGATGATGAGAATTACATAGAATCTCAGATTACAGTCTCGCATTTGGAGCATGGTTCGAAATATGTGGATTTTGTTAGGGAATTATATATTATTCCTAAGAATCTAAATGTCATATATGAGTTAAGTGATAGAGGTGAAGACCCTACGGTATACATGATGGGTAGGAAACAAGAATATTTAGATAAAATTACTGGGCATCCAGTAAAGTTTGAAGTTACTCTGAATAAGAGGCATTTGAAACCTAAATATCGAGTATTGTTGGATATTGTAAGCAAATGTATCATGAGAAGATCTGGTAGTTTCGAACAGATAAGCATGCCTAAGTTAAGGCTAATGGCGGCGATTGAAGATTCACCTTCCACGGCATTCAATTGGTTGCACTATTTGATCAAGGTGGTGAGTGATCAAGCCAAACAAATTCAGAAGGTGAATGTCTCTGTAGTTATCAAAGGAAAGATTCTACATGCAACCAAGATTGCATTTATCTTGGAAACGTGCAGAGAAGAGGAGGACATCTTTGCCGATTCCACTTCCTTTCCAAAGTCAAAAATCATGTTCAAACCAACAAAGAAGACTTTGAGAGGAAAGAAAGAGAAAAACTCTGAGTCTCGGGAGGAGACTGCTGAAGAAATAACTGATGAAGAAGCCAGACAGGCTAGGGGGAAAGCCCTGATGTAAATTAAAAGAGAGAAAGGAGAGAAACTAAAGAAGAAAGCACTGGCTCCTCAGAAGCGCAGAAGGCTTCAATCTATTGCTGAGAAGGAGGCCAGTGAAACTGAAGAAACTCAACCTGAAGGCCAGGAAGGGTTGAAATCTCCAATTCAGGTTCTTGCTCAGGTAGTGACAAATGTGCAGGAGCAAGAAAATGAGGAACAGGTTTTTTCTGAGGTACTCGAAACCTCTCTGAGCTCAGATAAAATCTCTAAGGAAATCTTCAAGGGACCTAAGATCCCTACTGAAGAAAGACCTGTTCAGACTCCAGATCAGTCTGAACCTCAGGAATTGCTGAACTTGGATCCGCTTCTGAATGAACCATTTCTAGATCCATCAGCTCTATAACTCATACACTTTGAATCTACTGCTTCTGAAAGCCCAAGATTGAAGAAGGGAGAAGCCGAAGAGACTGAATGGCGAAGCAAGGGGGAATGGTTCATCTTAGATAGATACCCTGAGCTGAATGCATATCCTGACCTTCGGGATATGTTCTTTAGGCTCAGAACCACAGTGTATATTCTGAATCAAACACTCCCGGAGATGCTGAACATTGCTTCATACAGAGGAGAAGAGTGGTGGAATGCAGAGACAGCTGCCCTGACAAATTTCTCAGGTTTCAGAAAAACCAAGCTGAGAATGAAAGCTGTTGATTTTGATGAATTAGTTAAAAAGAAGCTAGCTGAAAAGAAAGCTACTGAAGGAGTTGATGCTTCTAGCTCCCATGATCAAAAAAAAGATAATGATAAGGGAGATGATGCAGAAAAGAAATCTGAGAAGGAAAAGGAACCTCAGATAGATATGAGAAAGAGAAGGAAACTGAGAGTCAGACGAGGACAGATACTGATGCTGAACCAACTGATATCAGACAACCTCAGACTGAAGTTAGCATTCTTCATGTATCTTTTGGCACTGTTATACATTATGCCGAAGTTACTGAAGTACCTAGCTTTAAATCTGATGTTTATGATATGCAGACTGAGGCTCAGTTGGAGCACCCAGCTCAGTTGGAAAATGTTGTACAAACTCCAGTGGTTGATTTCACACCAATCCTGGATGAGTTAAAGAAGATAGAGCCAAGGATGGAAGAGATACTGGTAGGTCAATCTCAAAAGCTTGAGAATCTAAGCTCTTCATCAAGCATACTGCAAACAATTCTCACAGACAAGATGACTCAGATGGAGTTAGTTCTGGGTGCTCAAAATCAGAAAATGGAGAACCTGAGTTCATCATCTGATACGCTTCAAACAACTCTATCAAGTAAATTAGCTACATTAGATGGAAATATTGATGGAGTACATACAGAGCTTAATGCCAACATGAAGCAGATGTATCAAGAAAGAACTGCCTATCTTGAAGCCAAGCTGATTGAGAAGAATGATCTGATGATCAAAATAGCTATTGAGGAAATGGGCTCTTTGCTCATAACCAAGATGACAGAGATGATGCATGATGTCTTCTCAAAATAGTTTTCTCCTCTTTCGGATGAGTTCTCAATGGCCAAGAATTACATGATAAGGCTGAAGATGAGCATAATCGTTGGCAGAAGAAGTGCGCAGTATGAGTAAGGTGCAATACTATATGGATACTGCACTGACTCAACTACTCCCAAGGTATGGTGCCAAAAAGGGGGAAAGGCCTGGTGGCAAATTAAGTGAGTTGTTGGCACAAACCTTGGAGAGAAAGGCTCAAAAATAAGCTTAAGGAAAGAAAATTGTTGATGCCTTAAGAGAAATTGAAGCCACTGAGAAACAAAAGTTTAAAGAAGCTGAGAAACCTACCTTCACTCAAACATCTGAGCAAACCGTTCAGGAAGTAATTTTTGAGAAATTGAGTGATAGAAGGATGGTTGGAACAAGCAAGGCAGAAGAAGAACAAGCCAGACCAGAAAAGAGAAAAGCAGTTGCCTTTGTTGAAACTGAAAAGAAGAAAAGAGCAAAGGTAGTTAAACCTACTCAGAGGAAGCTGATTATGGATTTTGAAGAATCAGATGAAGGACCAGAAAAGGAAACTGAAGCTCAACCAGAGACTTTTGATACCAAGAAGACTCTGAAGGCCCTACAGATTGAAAAGGAGAAAGGAACTGCTGCTTCAGTATCTGGTGCTCCTCTGATCAGAAAGAAGAAAGAAGAAGAACAGAAAAGAAGAGGTGGATTCAAAAAGTTTCTAAGCAAAAAGGAGAGGTCTGAGAAAAGACTCGAGAAGTGGTCGACATTGACAAGTGGATGCCTATACAGGTTCAATGATGCATGGGAAGAGATCAAGAGAACCTTTCGGTTCTATTATGAGATCGAGAGAATGGGGGGAGCAAATTTCGGATAAGAATGAAGCCTTTATTGAGTACTTACTGACATTTTATCCTAAGTACCTGCAAAGTTGGATCAACTTAGCAGATGAAGGAAACACTCAGATAGTAGCTCCTGGTCCATACATGTACCCAGCTCCTAGGTTTGAGAATGGCTATGAGAAATAAATGTATGCCATCCAAACCATTTAACAGAAATAGCTCAAGATATGCCATCCAACTAGGCCTACAGAAACAACCTCAAATCATCAAGGCAAGTGATGAACTGAAAAACAGATACTACGGGATGTTCAACCTGGAAGTGCCAGAGGATGAAGTGGAAGAAGACTGAAGACTTTGTACTTCTGTAAAAAAAATTTATTTTCATTGTAATCTGTAACTCTTATCCTACATCAATGAAAATTTTATCTTTATGCTCAAAGATAATATCTCATTATCGTTTTACATGTCTTGATATGCCAAATTGTTAAAGAACTTGATTGGAGAAATACCATTTTGGTTGTAATAGATAAACTGAAACCTGAGGATAGGTTAGGTTTCTTAAATGTAACAAGATGGTTTTGGCATCATCAAAAAGGGGGAAATTGTTGGGAGATGAATTTAATAAAGAAGTTTTGATTAGATCCCAAAAACCCTGAGTCTGACATGTTTAGGATAATCTTGATAGACTGAGTCAGGTTTCAAAGATATATTGTTCAGAAGTTATCTGGCACCATGTATAGTCGCAGATATAGATCAAAGTTAGATTTTGAAGACATCAAGACTCAAGAAGTGGCGAAGACATCAAGACTCAAAGATGTCATCAAGACACTAAAGACTCAAGATGTCATCAAGACATCGAAGACTCAAGATATCATCAAGACATCAAGACTCGTAAAATAAAGACCTAGTAATCAAGACTCAATAAGATACTAAATACTCAGTATAACCTGAATGTTCAGAGGCACTGAATATAATCTATCTGAAGACTACAAAAACTGAGAAAAATGCAAATATTCAGAAAAGTAGATATTGCCCAAAACATTCATATGCAGACAAAAGGAACTAAGTCTAAGTGTTGTTTAAGGTTGTCTCATTCAGAGAGATTGACCAAAAAGAGTCGTTTTGTTTGTCTACATTCACTGAAGACAAGAACCAATCAGAGGAAGACAACACTGTACTTTACTGACACTGAAAGCAACAGGACCCTGAATCATGTCAGTAGTACAAAGTTCCAGACTGCAAAAATTGGTGATTGGCTACATGACTGCATATTTCCTAAAACATGCAAGGTAGTATTCATACCTTAAATATAGTCGTTCATCAAACACCAGAAGAGGAAACCCTTGATACTATCTCCTCCAACGGATAATTTTTCAAGAGTGACCTTGGTGAAGGTTGTCTATAAATACCAGTGACCCTTTACATTGAGAGGTTACGGGAATTTTCAAAGCAACTCAAGAGGTCATTCGTATTATTGCAAATTGAAGCACTCGAAAAACCCTAGAATTTCCCAAGTGTTTCACATTGGAGAGAGCTCACTATTCTAAGCCTAGAGTGATAGATATATCCAAAGCTTAGAAGAGATATCCTAGCCTTTGCATTAGTTCCTATTGTAAAGGATATCTCACCCTAGTTGGAAACCAACCCAAAACCCAAACCCTTTGTTAAGGTAGTTTGTGTGTGTTTTGTTGGTGAGTTAGAGTTGTAAAGAGTTAGTAAGCTACAAAGTGAGTTAAATTTTAAAACTCTAGAGAAGAAGTTAGTAAGCTACTTGTGGTAGTCTGAACACTTGTTTGTGTTTGAGTTAGTAAGCTACAGTGAGTCAGCCAGAAAACTCAAGGTAGAAAAGTGAGTAAGCTACAGTGAGTTAGCCAGAAAGCTTTAGGAAGTGGTTAAGGAATTTCTCTGAAGATCAGAGAGAGTGGACGTAGGAGGTTGAGTCTACGAACCACTATAATTCTTTGTGTTGTTTTGCTTTCTATCTTTTGCATTATTATCTGTTGCATGTTTTTCATCGAAAGCATAGTTCATCGATATTCATTTGGAACCAATCAATCGAACTTGCATCAAATTGATCACGACCTTAATCCTTTGTTTTTATTGAAGGAAGATTTTCAAACCAAAGCTAAACGAAAGCATAAACTTAGGCCAAACAGAACTAACTCTACTGAGGGTTCAGTAAGATAATTATCTAATCCAAGCGCCTCAGGATCTCTGATAAACTCAGGCTCAGTTGGGCTAATCTGATGCTTCTGAAAGCAGCTCAGGATCGTTGTCTCAGTAGACTTTGGCTCAGGGTAATCTGTGGCTTCGAGGCAAAATCATCGAATAACGACCCATCCGACCTCGATGAAAGAAAAAGTTTTAAAAATCATCGAACACGTGTATTCCCCCATACACACATGTGAGACTCGTTAGCATCGGGACCAACATTTACCCTTAGGAAAGTGGGGTTTGGGTTGCCTGTACTGAAATTGTGGTCTTTTAGTAATCTGAGGACTTGATCTTTTCAGTTGAGAATATCTCTGCAGAGTGTTTCTCTTCTGAAAATTCCTCTGATGGTTGGTCTTGATTTCTTCATGTTGGTATTCTTACCGAGGCTTTGAAATCTTGGTGCGAAAATTTCCCTCCGAGTGTTCAGGTTTTCTATCATTTTCCTGAGGTTTGGGCTTCCTTCCCGAACCTTGATTTTCGTAAAACCATAGGTCCTTTACCCTTGTCTAAAACTCTGGGTTGTTCTTCAGTAAGAAGATTAGTACAAGCCACTGGTTTAATAAAGACGATCTTAGTGCTACTAGAAAAAGATTCATTGAAGACCTTGTGAGGTTCCCCCGGATTATATCTCAATCCGGCCTTTATAGTTCTTGTGTCTTTGATAACTCTGAATTTCATCTATTACTTTAGATGCAGAATTCAATAGAGCTAACTTTCTCTGTGCACTATCCTCACTTTTCTTTAGAGTCTCATGCTTCTCAAAGAGGTCATTGAACTCAGTTCTTATAAGTTGAATCTCTTCAGTGGATTTCTCTAATTTTCCATTCAGGATCTCTATCACTTTCTCTTTTTCTGAGAGTTGTACTTTCAGAACATCTAGTTCATCAGTAGTTCCCATCAATTGAGAAGTGATCTCAGCATTTTTAGAGTCTTTCCACTTCAGATTCTCAGCAGTCAGTTCCTTATTCTGCTCTTGAGCTTCTATGAGCATTTCTTGTACACAGAATAGTCCTTCATAAGATTCTCAAAAGAATCCATCAGGTCAAAGTTACTGGTTACAGATGAACTTGTTAACTCAGGTGCTTGTGTAGGAGCAACAACAGAGATAGAAGAATTTACCTCCTCCATAGCAACAAGGCAGACATCATCACTGTCACTATCTGAGAATATCTCATCATCACTGTCACTATCTGAGAATTTACCTCCTCTATAGCAACAAGGAAGACATCATCACTGTCACTATCTGAGAATATCTCATCATCACTGTCACTATCTGAGAATTTACCTCCTTCTTCAGATTGTTCTTCTTCTTCTGCAATCATAGCCTTCTTGCTAGAAATCTTTCTGTCTCTCTTGGCTTGTCTCTCCTTTCTTTCTTTGGCACTCAGCTTAGGACAGTCATATTGGAAGTGACCTTTCTTCTGGCAATTGTAGCATATGTAGGTATCATCATCCTGATCACTTTCCTCCTTTGTCTTTGGAGTCCTTTTTTCATCCTGATCACTTTCCTGACCTTTCTTCCAGCTTTGTGGTCTTTCCTTTTCTCAGTGGATCTGTCCTCAGCCTCTGAGTTATTCCTGTTTTTGTACCTGTGGTTCCTGTAATATTTCTTACATTTTCCGTATCTGCTATTCAGTCTTTCAAACCTCATTGCCATCAGTACTAGCTTATCCTCTTGCTCATCCTGATTTTTGGAAAGTGAGTTCTCAGACTCTCTAGATTTACAGGATTCTCTTTGGCCTTGAAAGCCACATTTTTGCTACATGAAGAATCATCTTTGCTATCAGATTTCTTAGTTTTGTTGTCAATCACAAACTCATAAGCTTTCAGTTCAGAGAAAACTTGCTGGTATGGCATGGAATCAATATTTTTAGTGTTTTCAATCACCACAGCATGTATATCCCATTTTTTAGAAAATCCTCTAAAAATTTTCAGTGCCACTTCTCTCTGTGGGTATCTTTTCCCAAGAGCACTCATATCATTCATAATGCTAGTGAATCTGACTTCCAGTTTGTCAATTGATTCACCATCTTCCATTTCAAAGCTATCAAACTTTCCAATAGCAACAGAAAGTTTGTTCTCTTTAATATGATATGTGCCTTGACATATGATAGCAAGTGTGTCCCATATTTCTTTTGCAGTTTCACAGTGAGAAATCATCCGCATAACACCATCATCAATAGTAATATATAGAGTATCTTTAGCAATATATTCCAAATTGACTAACTTTCTCTCATCAGGAGTAAGTTGATCATTAGGTTTTGGAAATTCATCTCTGGGATCATTCCTCTCAGTATCAGTAATTATGGGATTCACAACAGTGTATTTGAATGGTCCTTCAGAAACCACTCTCCACATTCTCTCATGTCTGGAATACAGATGAGCCTGCATTCTCAGTCTCCATAGCTCTCAACAGAGAACATAGGAAGTTTCTTAGAAGGCATGATGAATAAGCCTTGTAAGATATCAGCAATAAGATATATTCAGTAGACCACCAAAGTCTTTCAGCAAATAGACTTTGGCTACCAAAGCAAGTGGTCAAAAATGAACCACTGCTCTGATACCACTTGTTGGTCCCGGTGCAAACGAGTGTCACACGTTTATGGGGGGGTACACGTGTTCAGTGATTTTTAAAACTTTTTCTTCACTAAGATCAGATGGGTAAGGTTGTCCTGAGAATTTTGCCCTGAGAAGCACAACTCGCCCAGAGTCAGAGTCTACTAAGACAATGATCCTGAGCAGCATTCAGAAGCTTAAGATTAGCCAACTGATCCTAAGTTTTATCAGAGATCCTGATAAGCTTGGATCAGATAATTATCTTACTGAATACTCAGTAGAGTTAGTTCAGTTTGGTAACTATCTGTTCTAGCTAATCAAGAGTGCGAAATGGTTGGCCCTAAGTTTATACTCGTTTTAACTTGCTGAAAATCTCTTCCTTAATAAAATAGTGGTTAAGGTTGTGATCAGTTTGATGCAAGTTCAGTGGATTGTTTCCAACTGAGTATCAGTGAAATATGCTTTCAATGAAAAATATACAACAGATAAAATGCAGTACACAAAGCAAACAACACAGCAATTATAGTGGTTCAGAGACTCAAGCTCCTACGTCCACTCTCTCTGATCTTTAGAGAAATTACTTAACACACTTCCTAAATCTTTCAGGCTGACTCACTGCAGCTTACTAACTTTCCTACCTTGAGTTTTCTGGATGACTCACTGCAGCTTACTAACTCAACACACGCAAGTTTTCAGACTACCACAAGTAGCTTACAAACTTCTCCTCTAGAGTTTTCTGGCTGACTAACCTGCAGCTTACTCACTCTTTACAACTCTAACTCACAACAAAATACACACACTCAAACCACCTTATCAAAGGGTTTGGGTTTGGGTTGGTTTCCAACTAGGGTGAGATATCCTTTACAATGAGAACAAATGCAAAGGCTAAGATATCTCTACTAAGCTTTGGATATTTCTATCAAATCCAGGCTTAGTGAATGAGCTCTTTCCAATGTGAAACACTTGGGAAATTCTAGGGTTTTCGAGTGCTTCGATTTGCAAGAATACGAATGAGCTCTTGAGTTGCTGAAATTTCCCGTAACCTCTCAATGGTGAAGGTCACTGGTATTTATAGGCAACATCTCCAAGGTCACTCTTTGAAAAACTATCCGTTGGAAGAGATAGCATCAAGAGTTTCCTCTTTTGGTTATTGATGAACGGCTGTTTTTAGGGTTTGAATACTCCCTTGCATGTTTTAGGCAATATGCAACCATGTAGCCAATAACCAATTTTTTCAGTCTGGAACATAGTACTACTGACAAAATTCAGTGTCCTGTCGCTTTCAGTGTCAGTAAAGTACGGTGTTTTCTTCCTCTGATTGGTTCTTGTTTTCAGTGAATGTAGACAAACAAAATGGCTCTTTTAGGTCAATCTCCCTGAATGAGACAACCTTAAACAACACTTAGACTTAGTTCCTTTTGTCTGCACTTGAATTTTTTGGGTATATGTGCGTTTTCCTCAGTTTTATATGTATTCAGATATATATTTCTTCAGTGCCTCTGAACATTCAGGTCTTCCTGAGTCTTCAGTAACTTATGAGTCTTCAGTAACTTCAGTATCTTCTGAGTCTTCAGTTCTTCAGTATCTTCGGAGTCTTTAGTTACTACTGAGACTTCAGTAACTTCAAAATTCCTTGATCTATGTGCAGATATCTTCCTTAACAATTCTATACTGAAACCTGACTCAGACTATCAAGATTATTCTGAACATGTCATACTCAGGGGTTTTGGGATCTAATCAAATTTTTTTATTAAATTCATCTCCCAACATGGCTGGTCGTTGATTTTCAGACTTGATCATTTATCAAGTAAGACATATCCTAACAAACTACGCGTTCGACCATTTCATGCCCCTCCATCAGAAGCCACTCTTGAGGTCTCTATACACCTTCATTTCGCCTGGATGTGTAGTATATAATGTGTTATGAGCTTCCCTCATTACATCGTCTCAAAATTCATCTTTCTTAGGCACGCAAATTCTACTTCTAAATAAATAAGCTCCATCTTAGACTGTAGTAAAATCTTTGGTCAGATTCTCTTTTACTTTGTTGCTCATCGGTTGGAGAATTCAATTGATCTATAGTGTTTCTATTATTTGTTCTCAGTGTCTGTTGGATTGACATTGTAGTTAATATTGAGGTTGACTTCCCTGGATTGACTACTGTCAACTTCATCCTGTCAAATTCCTCAATCAAATGCTCTTGTTGAGTGGGCAGCACAACCAATTGACATTCTCCTTTCCTGGTGAGTGCATATGTCACCAAATTCGCCTTGCCTAGGTTGTAAAGAATAGTGCAATCATAATCTTTGACCAATTTCAGCCATCTCCTCTGACGCATGTTCAATTCCTTCTGTTTGAAGGAATATTTCAGACTGTTATGGTCTGTGTAGATCTCACACTTCCCTCCATTACAGATAATGTCTCCAAATCTTTAGTGTATGTACGACAGCGGCTAACTCTAAGTCGTGCGTCGGATTATTCTGCTCGTGCACCTTCAGTTGTCGTGATGCATAAGCTACAACCTTTCTATGTTGCATCAATACACAACCTAATCCCGACTTAGAGGCGTTCGTGTAGATTACGAACCCTTCTGATCCTTCAGGCACTATTAGAACTGGTGTTGTTGTTAGCTTCTACTTTAACTCTTGGAAGCTGGCCTCACATTTAGGCGTCCACTTGAACTTTTCATTCTTCTTTGTGAGATGTGTGAGTGGTTTTGCAATACGTGAAAAGTTTTGAATGAACCTTCGGTAGTACCCTGCCAAGCCAAGAAAACTGTGAACTTCATTCGCATTGGCTGGTATTTTCCAATTCAGAACCGCCTCAACTTTAGCGGGATCAACTTCTATTCCCTGCGCCGTGATCACATGCCCCAGAAAAGTCACTCTGTTGAGCCAAAATTTGCATTTACTAAACTTAGCATACAACTTTTCTTGACTCAATACTTCCAAAATGATTCAGAGGTGTCCCTCATGATGCTTTGTGTCCTTTGAATAGACCAAAATGTCATCAATGAACACGATGACAAATTTGTCTAGGTATTCATGACACACGATTCATCAAATCCATGAATAATGAGGGTGCATTAGTAACCCCAAATGGCATTACGGTAAACTCATAATGACCATATCGGGTCCTAAATTCGGTCTAAGGTATAACACAAATTAAACTAACTAATATAAGAGTAATTACGTGTTACCCACTTTCTTGAAGTTTGGATGTGGTGGGATAGCTCCTTCAGAGTCCGACTGTCTCGCACTGCACTCGACACATTTTTCTAACTTTCAGTCTTTTAAATCTTTAAAAGTTTCAATGCACACATATTGTTTTCACTATCTCTTGTAATATAATTAAACACATATATACTTTATTCCCACCTTTATTCAATGAAATTCTAGTTAAGAAAATTAGGCAAATTGACATGGAAAGACATGTCGAGTCATAACATTTATGTAAGTATCCCACACCTCCAAAATGAATGATAATAGTATTTTAAAATGCTCATAACAAGTCAAATTTGTTCATTTTGGAGTTCTCATATTCTTAGTTAACTAGGTGATTAAATAAAACAATCTACCAACTCACTTCTATATGTTAAACTTCCTTAAAAGACAACTTGTAGTAGATAATTTATAGACAAATACAAACACATCAGAATATTATGAAATTTATACAGTAGGTTAATGACACATGTACATATAGCTTCATAACATAAAAATTTCAATTCAAAATTACCTGTAGATCTTTTATTGTGATTTTCACAAGTGGACTGAAAATCAGGTTACGAATAGGCCTACGTCAAGTCATTTTATAAAATTTGGTAGGAATTTTTGTATTTCTTATAAAAATATAAAACAAAATCCTTTGTAACCTTAAGAGTCAGTAGTAATACCAGTAAAATAATAACAATTTAAATCTTTGAATTGCCTATTTAATGGTATAATGATCTAGAGCCTTAAAACTGCCCATTTTTCACTGTCCATGTATTGTTTGCTAGAAAAATCATTAAAAATATAATATGACTTCAAATTTACCCAAATAAAATTAATATGATAGCTAAGATGTGAAAGAACAACATAGTCAAAAATTAGTTTCAAAGACGAAGTTATATGTACCCAGTAAATTTATACAATCATCGTAAAAAACAAGGCCGATTTTTCTGCTGTGCAACAGTTTAGTAGAAAATTCATATAAAATCGAAAACAACTCCAAATATTCCGAAATATTTACCACACAATCTAGACTTCCAGGCCTTTACTGTGATAAAAGGGTTTTATAAAATTCATTCAGAAAAGATCAGAACAATTCTCGAAATTAACATGCAATTTATCAACAAGCATCAAATAGTCACATAAATTGTAAATCCCACAAGAAAATCAGAAAATCCAACAAAATACCCAAACTCTATGACCAAAAACGTTTTTAGGCTTAAAGTACTAAATCTTAAACACCACAATACTATAAATCATGGGAAAGAAATTGGGGAAAAGCCAAAATTCCTTGTCATACAATCACAGCAGATTTTTATTGAAACCTAGTTTGGAGAAAAGGGTTGATAGAGAGTGTATGTCCTTCTATTTCTTGAAAGGCTCTTGAATCTTCAAAATCTCTTGAAAAAATTACAGAGCTTGATAGTTGTTTAATGGGAATTTTAGAGAGAAAGAGAGGAAGAGATGGAGAAAGAGCAGAGAAGAGACGATGAATGAGCATAAAGCGTCTCTTGGGCGTGAGTTTTCTAATATTTCTTTGTGTGAGTTTTCTTCTCTCTCTTTTTTTTTATTATTAAGCGTTCTATTCTTTTTTTTTAGGCGTGAGTTTTTCTTTCTTTCTTTTTATGCGTGAGTTTTTTTTTTATTCTTTATTATATTCTTAATTTAATTTATAAGTATTTTATGTAGAAGCTTTACACACACATATATAAAGATACACCAATAATCAAGGTATGGAAACAATCTAATTAAATCCCATGATTATAGGAATTTATGTGACTAAATAATATGTGCAAAATATTTCTTGATATGTGATCTTTTATGATTATATATTATAAATTTTATTATTACTAAATATATTATCATTATTATTCAATTTTGTCACAATTATTTCAAATAAAATAACTTATCTCTTTTCATTAATTGCTTGTGTCGAGTGAGTTGCAATCAAGCTCGGTCTCCTCTGTACGCTATCCTGCAAAAATTCTTTAAAACTCCATTGAAATCATTAGCTCTTAAAATTCATAAATTTTAAGCTTGCACGAACTTGAAATAATTCACAACTTTGATTCTTAAATAAATAATTTAATTGTTTAAAACATGACCCTCCATCAGAAGGTCAGAACGTGGTGTTACACTTTTTGATGGAAAGATTGGGATCTTTCCATTCACTGAAGAAGTTCCAGCAGTGAGAAACAACAAAAATAGGATAAGAGGGACTGTGGAGACCAAGAATGTTGAGTCAATTACAAAAGAGGTAGTAAAAAACTGCATTATCAATGAGGTAAGTGAACTATCAGAATATTTTCATCATTTAGTTCATACATTTAGTATCTTAAAAACATTTTGGTTACTTTACCATATGCAGTAAGCATCCTAAAATATTCTGGTTACTGTACTAAATTGCAGATGATACCAAAACTGAAGGCTAAGTGTGGCCCCCCCAATGCGAGTAAAGACATTGTTATACAGCAAGACAATGCAAAACTCCACCTTGCCAATGATGATGCAGATTTTAGAGCAATAGCAAAAAGTGATGGATTCAACATCAAATTGTATTGTCAACCTCCAAATTCTCCAAATACAAATGTTTTAGACTTGGGATTTTTTAGTTCAATTCAGGGACTACAACAAAAGAAGAAAGTTATGACTGTTCCTGACCTAGTGCAAAATGTGAATCGGGCATTTGAAGAACTCAGTCACATAAGTTTGAACAAGGTTTTCTTAAGTTTGCAGATGTGTTGTGTTGAGATATTGAAAGCTAAAGGAGGAAATCAATTTCCACAGCCACATATGGGTAAGGACAGACTTGCAAGACAAGGATTACTGCCTGATTGCATCGAAGTAGATGAGGGGCTAACTAGAGAATGCATAGAGATGCTAAGGAAGAGTCAGGGTTCTGATCAAACCACATATGATATGGAGACTCTTATGAATGATCTAGGGTATTAGGAGTTTTGGAAATGTAACTAACCTTTTTGTATGTTTACTGCATAAACATAGGATTATCCATCAGTTGGCAGGATTAGGAGTTCAGGTAGTGTTTAAGCAATAAACATAGTTTTTGCAATCATTTTGGGAAGTACAATGATGTAAGTTAGCATCCTAACTCACATTAATGTGAGTGGTTACTGAAAATTTCATGTTAAAATGTGAGTTTTGACTAGAAAAACACATCCATGTTCATACTTGTCATGAATAATCACCCTCAGAAAAATTTCATCATTGGGTTAAGCTCAATGATGTAAATTAGTCTCCTAACTCAAATTAATCAAAGTGGTTGCTTGAAATACATCAACATATCCAACATTTTAACACAACCAGATTACATTTAACACAAACATATCACATTTCAGGAAGAAATCAACCAGAACACATTTCACCTGAATATGCATGATTAAGATTACATAGGATTACATAGGATTTCACCAGAATATGCAGGATTAGGATTACTTAGAAATCAACAAGATCACATTTAACCAGATGAAAAGTATGTTAGTGTTAGTGTCCTAGAGACAATCTATTGTAAGGACATAATACTCGATGATATTCAGTTTGACTTAATATTATAGTTAATTTAATATTAATATATGGCAATACACTTGTTTGAATATTATGTTTTATTGTTTGCATTTATTCATGCAAGTGTTCCCATGAGTCATTGATGTCATTGAGGTTGTGAGAACTCAGATGACTTAAGCATGATTCTCAAATAGCCCCGATCAAGGATCATCAAGAATGGGATATTGATGATGCAATTGAGATTGGTGTGCGATCTGCATCATACTCGTAGAGAGTGTAGTAAGATCTCACTTACTACGAGATACTAGGTGTAGCGCCCCAAAAATCGACGCCACTCACTTAGGAGAAAATCATTTGACGTTTAAAGAATTTAAATTTTATACTTAAAGTGATTAAAGTGGAAGACCACATTTATGAGAACACGAGTCTTTTTTTTAATATTTTATATATACATATGTATATATTGTTGAAAGTGTCTAACCTTGCTTGTGCCTAACTCGTGTCTTGCCCACGTTTCTAAGCCAAACATTTACTCAATTAAAATTCTCAATGCATAGCATCATACACGAAATAAAATATTATAACTAGATATAATATATTTAGAATAAGTTTGACAGTGTCATGCATGTGAGTTCAAGTTTAAAAGATCGTCATAGTTACTGAAAGGTCTACAAAAGATTTGACTCCATGACATAGAAATTTAGACATAAACACGAAATTAAAATATCTAAGATGTCCACATATGTCATACTAATACTTAATACTCTTCTTACGGAGTTTTAAAACACAATATTTAAAACTGGAGGGGTCCGTCGCAGTCAGTTACACGTCCACCTCGTCTCCAGCAAGACCTGAAATGATTTAAGGAGCATCATGAGTCTTCCCCCGGAGAGGAAACCCAGTGGGATAACACTTAATGTAGGTCCCGAACGGGTTTCGTGAGGGCAGAAGTCTATAGGGGAGGGGTGAATAGACTTCTGAAAACTTTTATGTGCAGATCAGGTGTGATTCCAGTTTGCCTGATCAGAGTGCAAGTGAATCACTTTGGACTGATGTTCAATCTTACTGAGTGCCTGAGGGCAGATCAGTTTGATATCTGTCAGTTTAACTGATAGTGCGGAAGCTTGTTAATACCCGTGTGAAAAACCAGTTTTATCAAATCAGATTCTTAAGTCAGTTTTCAATCGGCTGACTAAGCTGTCAACCTGATCAGATCAGTTGCTTGGTGCAGACTGATATTAACTCAGAATATGTATGCAATTTTAACCTTAGTTGTGTGTAATAGTGTAAAGCAATAAAGAGCAAGTAAATGCACACAAGATTTTTATAGTGGTTCAGACAATCGGTCCTACGTCCACTCTTCCCTTAACACAAGGGGCACCAAATAAACTAACTTAACCGACTGGTCTTAGTTTAATGTGTTAGTCCAACACCCAACAGATGTTTATCGAGTTCACACTCAACCGATCCCAGAAATCAGAAACTAGAATCCCTAGTCTGAAATCTTGCAAAAACAAACTTAACCTAACTTTGAGTTTGGGTAAAGATTTGTTGTGGTTCCAAATGGAAATCTATCCTAGTGTTTATGTAGCCAAATGCTAGAGGATGAGTTTCTATGCTAAGAACAATGGAATGAACACTTAAGAATAATCTTCAAATTCGGTGTTCTCCAAGCGGAAATTCTGCTATAATTTTTTGCTTCTTTTTCAGTCTGCTCGATCCGGTGTATTCTTCACTTTGAAGAGAAATCCCATTTTATAGACCACGAAATCAAAGAGCCGTTGGAGAGCAATTTGAATTTTGGGCTATATTTGGTAGGTTTGTAGGATTTGATGTGACGTGCTTCGAATATCGGCGTGGCCAAAGGCATGATTAGCGTCATTTGTGTCCGCAGCGTCGAATCCCGCATTGTCAGCTCTTTTTGTGCACGTGTCGCTTTCTCTTTGGCTTTATGAGACGGTACTTCAGTATTTGTCCATTTGACGTTCGATATTCCTTTTGTAGAATATTCGTCTTGTCTGGTGTACCATTTTGGTTGACGCCAGGTTTGAGCTGACCTGATCAGATAACTGATCAGTCTACCTGATAGAGTCTTCTGATGCAGATTGTCTTAGCACAATTTGCAGACTCGGCTGATGTAGGTCTTCTGATCTTCAGGTTACTCTGAGTCTTAGTGTCTTCAGTCATACTTAGTCTTCAGGTTTGTTACTGAGTCTTCAGGCTTATCTGAGTCTTCAGGCTTATCTGAGTCTTCAGGTTTATCTGAGTCTTCAGGTTTATCTGAGTCTTCAGGTTTATCTGAGTCTTCAGGTTTATCTGAGTCTCAGTGTCTTCTGTCTTCACCTGATCTGACTTCTTCTTGTCTTCTGACTCGTCTTAGTTTTCTGATCATCTGACCTTATCTGGTCATCTGATAACCTTGACCTGACCTATACATATTGAGTTCCCCCTCAATATGTGACCTATCTTTTACATCAGCTATCTATACATTTCAATTTGGTCATCTTAATCGATTCTAAGTCATCGATTAGCTACTTGATCCGACCGGGTCCTATTACATCCTGTTTTGGAACTTCCATCAAAACTGAATACAAATTTCCCAACAATTTCCCCCTTTTTGATGGAACCAAAACACTTAATCAGAAAAACAGATAACATGAGTAGAAATGCAGATAATGTAAAACAGTACATACTTCAGAAGACAATGAGATGTTGTCTTAGAATCAAAGAGATAGAGTATTTCATTCAGATAGGTATGTGCATTACAGAATACATAAAAATGTACCTATCATCTAATTCCAAGTTGTCTTCCTCAGATGTACTTGAACCTTTGAAGTTCTTTGGGGATGCCAAACATCTTGTACATCCTTTGCATTAGCTTGTCCAGATCTTCTCTTCTATGGATCCCTCCTTTGTCAGCAAATCCATAGTAGGCATCTTTGAATTTGATAGCATCTAGCTTGTTGTCTGGACGCAATGGTGGAAGGAGTTGTTCAAAGGGAGGAACTTCAGGTATTAGTGACATGATCTTCCCTTTCTTCATCACCGTCTGGTAGAAGTCTGGGCACTTCGTTTCTAACCAGTTTCGAAATTCATCATCATTTTTTGTCTGATCTTGATGAATCGGAATCATCTCCAGGATGTACACGTCACACAACCATTACTCTCTCTAATCGATCTCATTCAGAAGCGAGATCTAGCGGAACCATGAGAGGATGTCTTTAACAGTCTTGGGAAGGGCATTCTTTTTCCCAAGCAATCTCCTCTGTTGCAGCTTCATTCTTTCTCTTCCTTCGGATGTATGCGATGTTTAGTCCCTTAGCCTCTGCTAACTTCTGCTTCTTGATGGCACCCTCTCTTATTCTTTGTCTGGTTTACTCTTGAATTTGTTCAGGAGACATCTGGCTTTTGGTAGAGGATAATTGCCCTAGTCTCGAACGAACGGTGATAGCTTTCACCATCTGCCTTTGCCTTTCTTTTCTCCTCGAGTCCTTTTCGGAGTTCATCTCGTTCATCTTCTTACCGCTAATTTCTTAGCGAGTTCGGGCTCTTGGCACGATCATCAATTTCCATTCTTTTTCATGCTGGACGAAAAAAAGTCTTCAATCTTATCGACTCTGGCAATAACATCTGAAAGAGCAGTCTTCTGCTCAGTGATCTCATTGCTATGTTGCTCCACAGTTTCTTTAAGTTAAGCAACAAGATCAGTAGATGGAGTGGCTGGCAAGTCAGATACAATGGTTTCTGGAAAAGATGCAATAGTTACCAACTGTGCCTGTTTTTCTTCTTTCTCTTGTCCTTCCCCCTTTTTGGTTTCATCAAAAAGGTTGGACAGCCTGCGATTCAGAGCAATAAACTGCCGTGTGATCTCCTCTCTGGGTTCCTCAACAGCAAGAGGTGATGAGCAGTGGCGAAAGTCTTGAGGAGTTAAAAAGCGTCTGAGAGCAAATTCTATGTCCTTTCTTGCTCCTTCTGTAGAAGCTGCAAAGTGCTTCCAACTCATATCCATGTGGTTGTCAGTCTTCTCCAGGGATGCCCAGACACTTTCCAGTAGCACCTGTGTCTCATTGAGCATGTCTGTCTGAACTTTGAGTTTATCAGACTAGAGAGTGAGCTTCTCGGCAAGAGGATTTACTAGTTGCATCACATCAGAAAGGATGGCATTATGCATCCCAACTGTGAGACTCCTTTCTCTGTCAACCAGTTTTGTTTGCTCTTCTTCAAACCGCTTCATCAGATCTGCTGTGAGAGTTGTGAATTTGTCTTCAATAGCAGCCTTGACCCCATCCTGAATCTTCTCAGTATAAAGATCTAGGGTATCGAAGCTTAGCATAGCAGTATGGTCAGATGTTGAAGCCTTGCCAAGTCGGGTCTCATCTGCAGCACCCATTCTTGGTTCATCGGCAGCTCCCTCAAGATCTGTAGGAGGTTGAACAGTTTCCTCTCTATTATCAGCAATCCCGAAACTTTCATGAATCAACCATCTGATATCATCCTCAGAGGCCAATTCAACAGCACTATCAATCCCAACATTGTTCAAGCACTTCATCTCCAAGTCTACAAAGAAATCAGATCCCAGAGTTGTCATGAGGATCAGAAACTCCTCGATGCTTTTCAATCTGATATCCCTCCAGAACACAATCTCTTCTATCGATGCTGGATGCCAGGATGTAGATCCAATTCTGGGCACAGGTCCAACAGATACTCCTTGATTTGTTGCTTCATTATCCTTATGATGGGGCTTTCAGAATCAGGTGAAGCAAGCACGGTTCTGGTATTGAAGGGATTGTGAGAGATGGACACATATTTGTCAGATCTCTCAGATTCTCGTATCTTTTCTGGAGATTGGGAGTGAGATGGGGATATTTGTGGTTCAGGTTCATTTTCCACTTGTTGAGGGGGTTCAGTTTCCTGAACAGGTTCATTGGTTGGGGGAGTGGGAAATCTGGGTGATCTGACTGGTGAGGGTGAGAATATTTTGTGAGGAGAGGGTGGTGTTGATGATTTTTGAGGAGAGGGTGATGGCGATTTGGAAGTGGGCGTGGGCTATCTTTCTTTCTGGAAGATCTTGGTGAGAGGCAGAGAATCAGATGGTGATTCTTCCTCAGAGTGCTCCACTTCAGTTCCTCTGACAGCTTTCTCTCCTTCTTCTTCGATCATCTACTCGTCCCTTACTTCACTGGCAGTGTGCTCAGAGCTGACTGCTATCTCTTTTTCTGATTCAACTTGAATCAGATCCTCCGTTCTGTGAACTTGCAGAGCAGAACTAGGAGCAGTCTTCAGAGGAGAAGTAACTCTCTTCTGACGTTTTCGTTGAGCATCTGGTTTCTTGGCCAGATCCTTCCTCTTCAACCTCTTCTCTGGAATGGCCGTTCCCTGCGCTTCTGAAGATGCAGTGGCCTTTTCTTTTCCCTTCTTTTCTCCCTTTGGGTTGGGCACATAAGGAGTAGGATCCTCATCAGATTGACCAGGCAGAGGCTCATCCTTGCCCAAGATGGCCTTGTGCTTTGCTTGATACATCTTCGCACCATTCTCATTCCATTCATAATTCTTTAGCAGCTTGTCGGATAGAATGATTGAGATTTTGTGCATGAAAGAGCACTTGGAAGATAAGCACACTTCATTCCTCTGGGTCAGATCGAACTTCCCCGAGTCATTCCGCAGTCGTGCCTTGACCTTACCCAACCAATCCATATCTGAAGCCTTCTTGATGATTGCAGTCATGACACTGATCTTATAAGAGGTGACAGCATCAATACTGTAGATTGAGCACATAATCACCTACTGAACGATCTCAAGTAGAAGGCGATATTTTCTCTTCAGGTAGAAGGCTTTGACATTCGTTTTATTCTCCTTGTTTGCTGGTCTCAACAGCTCGGCTTCAAGAAAGTCCTTCTCTCCTACATCAGTCGTGTAGGTTTCTGGGTTGATGCTTCCTCGAGTGAGACCGAAGATCCTCTGGAGATCATCATTCGACACTCTTACTTCCAATCCACCAACGGAAGAAATCAGGTCAGCATCAATGTCCTCATCCTTCTGTAGATTGTACAGAAACTCTAGGGCTTCATGAGTGTGGACTATGTTCTGATGTCTAGAGCAATATTGTTCAAGACCACACGCTCGTAAGCACTCCAGAATTTCCAGTGATTCAGGATGGCCGAGATGTTTACCAAGTTCTCACTCTTACAAACTTAACCTGCGGGACTTATATCCTTTTCAGGATGGCCGAGATGTTTACCGAGTTCCCACTCAAGCTTAACCTACGGGACTTATATCCTTTTCAGGATGGCCGAGATGTTTATCGAGTTCCCACTCTACAAACGTAACCAGCGGGACTTATATCCTTAAAAAGGATAGCCGAGATGTTTAATGAGTTCGCACTCTACAGACTTAACCTAACTTGCGTTTGGGTAAAGAATGATTGAGGGTTCCAACTGGAAATCTATCCTGATGCTTTAGGTAGCCAAAATGCTAGTGGATAGGATTTCTTGCTAAGAACTAATGGGATGAACACTCTAAGAATAATCTTCAAATGTAGTGTTCTTTGAATGGAGATTTTGCTGTAGCTTTAGCTTCTTTTGCTTGTTCTCACTCATTGGTTCTTGCATTTTATCTCTGTTGGTCCTGTCTCTTCAAAGTGAAGATCGGTCCCATTTTATAGACCTCGAAATCAAAGAGCCGTTGGAGAGCAATTTGAATTTTGGGCTATATTAGGTAGGTTGTAGGATATCATTGTGACGTGCTCCGATTATCGGCGTGGCCGTAGGCATCATTAGTGCCGTTTTTGTCCGCAGTGTCGTATCCCGCAATGTCAGCTCTTTTTGTACACGTGTCGCTTTCTTCTTGGCTTCGTGAGGCGGTACTTAAGGAATTTGTCCGTTAGACGATTGATATTCCTTTTGTAGAAGATTCGCTTGTCTGGTGTATTATTTTGATTGTCACCAGGTGTGAGCTGACTTGATCAGGTAACTGATCAGTCTACCTTGATTGAGTCTTCAGATGCACATTGTCTTAGCTTCAATATGCAGACTCTGCTGAATGTAGGTCTTCAGGTCTTTTGATCTTCAGGTGTCTCTGAGCCTCAGTGTATTCAGTCATACTGAGTCTTCAGGTTTGTTACTGAGTCTTCAGGATTATCTGAGTCTTCAGGTTCATCTGAGTCTTCAGTGTTTATCTGAGTCATCAGGTTCATCTGAGTCTTCGGGTTCACATGAGTCTTCAGTGTCTTCTTGTCTTCACCTGATCTTCTGACTTCTTGTCTTCTTATTTGCACTTAGTCTTCTGATCATCTGACCTTATCTGGGTCATCTGATGCTTCGACCTGACCTATACATTTCAGCTGGTCATCTTAATCTGATTATAAGTCATCAGTCAGCTAACAGGTCTGACTGGTCCTATTACAACCTGTTTTGGAACTTCCATCAAAACTAAGTTACATATTTCCCAATAATTTCCCCCTTTTTGATGGAACCAAAACACTTAAACAAACTTAATCAGAAAAACAGATACCATGAATGGAAATGTAGATGATACAAATGGTACATACTTCAGAAGATAATGAGATGTTGTCTTAGAATTAGTGAGATGTAAAATTTCATTCAGATAGATGTGTGCATTGTAGTATACATGAAAAGCGTACCTATCATCTGATTCCAAGTTGTCTTCTTCAGGTGTACTTGAACATTTGCAGTTCTTTGGGGATGCCAAACATCCTGTACATCCTTTGCATTAGCTTGTCCAACTCTTCTTTTCTATGGATTCCTCTTTTTTCAGCAAGTCCATAGTAGATATTCTTGAATTTAACAGGATCTAGTTTGTTGTCTGGATGCAAAGGTGGAAGAAGTGGTTCAAAGGGTAGAGCTTCTGGTATAAGTGACATAATCTTGCCTTCTTTCATCACTGTCTGGTACAAGTCTGGATACTTTGTTTCTAACCAGTTCCGGAATTCATCATCATTTTCAGTCTGATCTTGATGAATTGGAATCTTCTCCAGGATGTAGACGTCACATAACCATTCTCCTCTGATTTGATCCCATTCTGGAAGCAAATCTTGTCGTGCACAGACGATGCCTTTAACAGGTGCCGGAAGGGCATTCTTCTCCCAAGCAATCTCCTCTGTTGCAGCTTCGTTCTTCCTTTTCCTTCGGATGTAAGCGATGTTCAGTCTCTTTGCCTCTGCTAACTTCTGCTTCTTGATTGCGGCCTCTCTTATTCTCAGTCTTGTCTGCTCTTGAACTTGTTCAGGAGTCATCTGGCTTTTGGTTGAGAATAGCTGGCCTTGTCTCTGATCTTCCGCATTTGCTTTCATCATCTTGCTTTTGCTTTTCTTCCTCCTCAGAGTTTGCTCAGGTTCATCTTGTTCGTCTTCTTCAGCTAATTTCTTAGCGAGTTCAAGGCTCTTGGCCTGGTCATCAGTTTCCATTCTTTTCTGGACGAACGAGGAAAAGTCTTCAATCTTGTCGACTCTGGCAGTAACCTCTGAAAGAGCATTTTTCTGCTCAGCGATCTCTTTACTGTGTAGCTCCATAGTTTCTTTCATTTCAGGAACGAGATCGGTAGATGGAGTGGCTGGCAAGTCAGATACAGTGGTTTTTGATAGAGATGAAAATTTTACCAACTGTGTCTGAGTCTGTTTTTCTTCCTTCTCTTTTTCTTGAGTCTGTTTTTCTGTATTCTCTTTTTCTTCAGACTCTTTTCTAGACTCTTTTCCTTCCCCCTTTTTGGTTGCATCAAGGAGGTTGGACATCTTGCGGTTCAGAGCTGTTAAATGCCGTGAGATCTCCTCTCTGAGTTCCTCGACAACAAGATGAGTGATCTGAATGGTGGCAGAAGGTGCAGGCGTGAAGAAGCGTCTGAGAGCAGTTTCGATCTCCTGTCTTGCTCGTTCTGTAGAAGCTAGAAAATGTTTCCAACCCATATCTAAGTGGTTGTTGGTCTTGTCCAAGGATGCCCAGACACTCTCCAAAAGTACCTGTGTCTGATTGAGCATCTCTGTCTGAACTGTGAGTTTGTCAGACTGGAGCTTGAGCTTCTCAGCAAGAGGATATACTAGTTGCATTACTTCAGCAAGGATGGCATTGTGCATCCCAACTGTGTGACTTTATTCCTTGTCAACTAGTTTCGCTTGCTCATCTTCAAACCGCTTCATCAGATCTGCTGTGAGCACTGCGAATTTGTCTTCAAATGCAGTCTTGATCCCATCCTGAATCTTCTGAGAGTGATGATCTCGGGTATCAGAGCTCATCGTAGAAATCTGTTCAGATGTTGAAGCCTTGCCAAATTGGGTCTCATCTGCAACACCCATTCTTGGTTCATCAGCATCTCTCTCATGATCTGTAGGAGGTTGAACTGTTTCCTCCCTGTTATCAGTAATTCTGAACCTTTCGTGAATCAGCTATCGGATATCGTCGTCTGATGCCAATTTAACAGCACTTTCAATCCCAGCATTGTGTAGACATTTCAACTCCAAGTCTATAAAGAAATTTGATCCCAGAGTTGTCATTGGAATTAGAAATTCTTTAATGCTCTTCACTCTGATATCCCTCCAGAACACTATTTCTTCTATCTGTTGCTGGATGCCAGGATGTTGATCCAATTTAGGGCATAGATCCAGCAGATATTCTTTGATCTGTTGCTTCATTATTCTTAAGATAATGCTCTCTGGAGCAGGTGAAGCAAGTACAGTTCTAGTGTTGAAGGGATTATGAGAGATGGAGACACGTTCGTCGGATCTCTCAGGTTCTTGAGACTAGATCGGGGATTGGGATGTTTGTAGTTCAGGTTCTTTTTCAGTGTGTTGAGGGTGTTCAGTTTCCTGAACGGGTTCATTGATTGGTGGTGTGGGAGATGTTGTTCTGAGAGGTGAGGGTGAGGGTGAGAAGGTTTTGTGGGGAGAGGGTGGAGGTGATGATTTTTGAGGAGAGGGTGATTTGGAAGTGGGCGTTGGCGACCTTGCTCTCTGGAAGATCTTGGTTAGAGGCAGAGAATCAGATGGTTATTCTTCCTCAGATTGCACCACTTCTGTCCTTCTGACAGATTTCTCTCCTTCTGCTGCGATCATCTGTTCTTCCCTTACTTCTCTGATAGTTAGCTCAGAGCGGACTGCTATCTCCTCTTCTGATTCTTCTTGCATCAGATCTTCCGTCCTGCTACCTGTATTGGCATAACTTGGAGCAATCTTCAGAGGAGATTAATCTCTCTTCTGACGTTTTCGCTAAGCATCTGGTTTCTTGGCCAGATCCTTCCTCTTCATCCTCTTCTCTGGAATGGCCTTTTCCTGCACTTCAGACGATGCAGTTGCCTTATCTTTTCCTTTCTTTTCTCCCTTGGGTTTGGGCACATAAGGAGTCGGATCCTCATCAGCTTGTCCAGGTAGGGACTCATCCTTGCCCAGTATGGCCTTGTGCTTTGCTTGGTAAACCTTCGCTCCATTCTCGTTCCATTCATAATTCTGTGGCAGCTTATCTGACAGAATGATAGAGATTTTGTGTATGAATGAGCACTTCAAAGATAAGCACACTTCATTGCTCTGGGTCAGCTCGAACTTCCCGGAGTCTTTTCTCAGTCTTGTTTTGACCATACCCAACCAATCGATGTCTAAAGCCTTCTTGATTATTGCAGCCATGACACTTATCTTGTAAGAAGTGACCGCATCAAGGCTGTTAGTTGAGCACATGATCACCTTCTGAACAATTTCAAGAAGAAGGCGATACTTTCTCTTCAGATAGGAGGCTTTGACGTTCGTCGTTTTCTCCTTGTTTGCTGGTCTCAATAGTTCGGCTTCAAGAAACTCCTTTTCTCCTACAGTAGTCGTGTAGGACTCTGGATTGATGCTTCCTCAAGTTAGGCCGAATATCCTCTGTAGATCGTCATTCGTCACTCGAACTTTCATTCCACCAACGGAAGAAATTAGGTCAGCATCATTGTCTTCATCCCTCTGCAGATTGTAAAGAAACTCCAGGGCTTCATGGGTGTGAACGATGTTCTGATGAGTAGAGCAATATCGTTCCAGTCCACACTCTCGAAGGCACTCCAGAATTTCCAGCGATTCCGGATCTGAGGTGATGTTGAAGACGACGTGCTTTTCATCAATGATGTCTTTCTTCATCGATGCAAAGTTGCAGTACTTTTTCCCTTGGCCTGGTCTTGAAACAAGGTGTGCCATTTCTGTACGATATGCAAATTGATGTTTAGTTTGAGTAAGATAATTCATAAAATTCAGTCAAACTCGTAATTTCAGCAACAATTTAGCAAGAAAGTGTTTAGATCATGTAAAAATAGAATCACAACTTGAAAACCTAGTGTTGGGATATTTTAGTTTTGACGAATTATGCCAAAACATTATCAACTTGTGTTTTTGAAAGCTGATTTACAGATAACAAGTTGAGGGGGAACGAGAGAACAAATTGAGGGGGAACTCACAAAATCAGACGTAGATGATCGAGATCAGACGAGGTTGCAGACGAGACTGATCGAGATCAGATGAGTAAGATGAGTTCCGGAGTTAACTGATGAGCTGAGCAAAATCAGAAGAGAAGAAAAGCTAAGCTACCGATCGGAAGATCGATGACCGGATGACTCGATCGGATGACTGAAACAGACTGGATCGGATGATCGAAGAACAGATTTAGCCGATCTGGTGATCTTTTGAGAACGCATGACAATCAGAGAGAAACCGACGTAAGATCGGAAGAGAAGGTTGCGGATCGGAAGAGGAGCAGATGAGACCGATCGAGATCGGGGCGTGATTGAGATCGAGATATGAAGATGAGCGGATGATCAAGATCGGGACGTGATTGAGATCGGATGTGCTAAACCGATATGCTAACCTAATATGCTAACTCGATGTACTAATCGATGCAGATAAACCGATATGCCGATTGATGCTATATCGACCGATCATGTGAGCCGACGATCAAAGTGAAGAAGAAATCGATATCGAAAACCGTAAACTGCGATATCGATCAGAAAGAAGTCATCGTAAGAGAAGTCATCCGAAGTCATATTCACCGAGAATCGTAACGCTGCCGATGATCGTTAGCTCGAAGTGCTAGTGACCCGAGGGTCGATTGTTCAAGTCGAAGAAGTTTAACCGAGTGTCAAGATGCCAGACGTATAAGGTCCGGCCAAGAGATGTCTCGCTGAATCAAGAAACTCGAGACTCAAAGATGTCACCGTATTAATCGAGGCTCAGAGAGACCAAGGCTCGATAGAATCAAGATCCCGAGACTCCTAAGAATCAAGAATATAGCCATTGCAATTCAAATTTAACGTGGACCAATGAGAGGAAGACAACCACCGAAAAGTTGCAAGAAGAAATTTATAGAATAGTATGGATTTGAATGTGACTCCATCCAACGGTAACATTCAAATCCACACTATAAATACAAGATCTTCCTTCATTATCAAGTGTGGAAAAATGTGTGAAACATCCATCAAGCCAAATCATCAAGCATTCCCACCATAGAACACTGAGCAAGAAATACACGCATATATTCAAAGAGTGTTCTAGAACCCAATCTAAGCAACTCACGATGTATCCTAAGCTTAGAGAGATTTTCCCAACCTTAGCATTGAGGCTAAACAAATGTAAGGGAAAATCTCACCATAGTTGGAAACCAAACAAACCTTACCCAAATCAGTCGGTTAAGTTTGTAGGTGAGTGTGAACTTCGGTAAACATCTAAGAATCGCGAAAGGGAGGGTAGGCAATCCCGAGTGAGGGTGATAAGTCCCGTTGGAGTGTGAACTCATTAAACATCTCAGAGGCAATCCCGTGGAGGGTGATAAGTCCCATTGGAGTGAGAGCTCGTTAAATATCTAGAGGCTAAACCGAGAGGGTGATAAGTCCGATTGGAAGGAATTTCCCTAGGAACAGGGAGAGTGGATGTAGGAGCTTGAGTCTCCGAACCACTATACATTGTTGTGTTGTTTACTGCTTTATGTTCTTATATTGTCATATGCATTCGATTATAAGCAAAACACAACACATGAGCTTAAAATCAAAAAATTGGAATCACTCTGCCCTCACCCCTGTTTTATATGCATCGCTTTTAAAATGTTTTGCTTCCGCACGCGCAAAATGGGTTTTCAACCGGGACCATCACCTTGGTACCATAGAGAGATTGAGATCATATAATTAATTAAAATAGGAAATTACCAGTAATTGATTCGAAAGATTTTGAAATCGGAAGAGTAGAATCAAATAATTTTGAAGGTAATTCTCTGGGGATTAAAAAAAATGATCTTTTAAGAGCTTTTGAGAAGACGAAGCAGTGGAAAGCGGTTTTCTGATAAAAAATTGGATTTTGTAGAATACGAGGGAAAACCTTTTTGCACAACTTTCCAAAGTACTCAAGTATCCGTGTTTTGAAATCGGTGGCTGAGATTAATCGGCCAAAAGGTATTTTGATCGCACAGTTGAGAAAAGTAGTCTTCTCGTTTTCCAGACTCGAAAAATCGCAATAAAACGTTTTGAAAACATTTTCCCAAGTCCGCATTAAAAGCTTTGCAGAGCATGCGTCATGAACAGTGTAAAATCAATTAAAATAAATAACTCATATAAGGTATTCAAAAAGAGATAAATAAGAGAGCGTATCTGACTGATTGATATTGTAATCAATCAGTTACCACGGTGATCTGATCTGGTACTTTGTTGACTTATCTGATGGTTGCCTTATGCATTTCCCAACAATATCTCACTTATCTGATCAGATTCTTGCTTCAAACACTTCGCCACTTATCTGATCCTCTTTTCTGATACTCTATATCCTTCAGTCTTCTTCTAAACATTCTTCTAAACAACCCGCATTTACTAAAGTCAACTCCCGCCAAAACTTTTACTTCGGGGAGTCCAAAAGTCGCCTTGATTCCCAAATCGGTGTGATTTGACATACGTAATAATGGCATAGATACGCTGTGATTTAATCACACCATTAACTCATCCAACAATTAGTCGTGTGTACCTAACGCATTGTCGATGCAAATTTCACTTAAGATTTTCTGAGAAGATAAAATTTACATTTATACCCCTAATTTCCTTTTATAAATTAGCCTGGGGTGTTAGGCAAACAACAAAATCATAAACCATTTCATCTTCTCTAGCATATCCTTCATGCTTTTCCGATGAGTTTCTTATTTCCGGTGAAACTTCCGGTGGGAACCTTTAGCCCTTTTCCAATGAATTCAGCTTCTCAGATCAACCATGTGTGTTACTTCACACTGCTTTCGTCGTCATCTAAGATTTCACATACGATCAATGCTAAGCTTCTTTACCACCGTGGAGGCGGATCTGCTAAAGCAAATTAGAAGGCAATTCTCCTAACCGTATGCATCTTGTGCGCCTATCGAGATGACGGAATTAGCATCAACAGACTTAGTCTGAAACAAAACATGGGTTTGATATACAAAATAGTGTATCAAACTCAATATTTGCATGAGACACTCATGGCCATATGGTCTTTGTGACCAAACCTGTGGCACTGTGTCCCATTTAACAGCTGGAGAGTCCATTGATTTTAGGTCTAAGGGCTCCTAGCTTAAAGATCCTTCAAGGCTCGCTCTCGCTTCTCACTCCAAGATTCTAAGAGCAGCTTTCAGGATTCTAGAAGCTTCTCTGCTGCCCCCTGGGTCGGAGAGTCTGAGAGCATCAACTCTTAAAATCTCTCTCTCTCCTTCCCTGCCTAGGGTTGTCTTAGGGCTGATGGTTCATGTATCGACCTCCGGGTCTTCTTGCACTTGTAATACCACTTGAAGATAGCTGTAGCATTTGTAGCTTGTGATATCACTTGTAACTTGTAAATCTGATCTCCGGGTCTTTATTAATGAAAAACTATGTTATTCCATTGCTGTGTTGTTTCTTCTGACTTATGCAATCTGTAGCTTTAATCTTGATTTGCTTGTTGACTGTAGCTTTAATCGACTTATAAAGTAATCTTCCAATCTGATCAGTTCCCCCTTAATCTGATATGTCTTGAACTGATTTGCCCTTTGTCTGAACTTCAGATCGGCTGCCTATCTGACTTTCTGATATGCTTCTTATCTAAACTTTAGATCGGCTCCTCGTCTGGTCGTCTGATCAGTTGAGATTCCTGACTCAACTGATTCTACTTAACCTGGTTAGTCTTTTAACCAACTGGTTCTGGAGATCATTCCTTCAACCATATCTGGTGCATTTTCTCCAAGATCCAGAAGCCCTAGCTCGTTGCATAACTCTCTGAATCTGATCTCAGCTAGCGGCTTGGTTAAGATATCAGCTTTCTATTTGTAAGTATGGATCTTTTCCATCCTGATATTCTTCTTTTCAACATGATCTCTGATAAAATGGTGTCTGACATCCACATGCTTGCATCTTGTATGTAGAACAGGATTCTGAGTGATTGCAATAGAACTATTACTGTCACAGAATATAGGTACGTTCTTAGCTATGATGTTGTAATCCCTTAGCTGCTGACTTAGCCAGAGCAGTTGTGAACAACAGCTTCCTGCAGCCATATAAGCTGCTTCAGTAGTAGATCTCGCAACTGATGTCTGCTTCTTCAAAAACCATGAGATCAGCTTATTTCCCAGAAACAGACATGAACATGAGGTTGACTTTCTGTCGATTCTGCAACCTCCGTAATCGGAATCAGAATACCCACTATGCTCTAGATTGTCATCTGATGGGTAAAATAAACCAAGGTTTACAGTCCCCTTCAGATACTTGAGAATACGCTTAGCTGCTTCTAGGTGGCTTTGCATTGGATTTGCTTGAAATCTGGCACATACACCTACTGCAAACGTAATGTCTGGTTTGCTGGCAGTCAGGTATAGTAGTGATCCAATTAAAGCTCTATACTCCTTCTGATTCATTTTTTGACCATCTTCGTCTGGATCCATCTTGAACCCGGTCATCATGGGAATTCTGGCTTCCTTGCAATGTTGAACTCCAAACTTTGCCAGTAGATTCCTTGTA
This sequence comes from Stenogyne calaminthoides, assembly GCA_037126765.1. Classification (NCBI taxonomy): domain Eukaryota; kingdom Viridiplantae; phylum Streptophyta; class Magnoliopsida; order Lamiales; family Lamiaceae; genus Stenogyne; species Stenogyne calaminthoides. The sequence goes on from JBBCBC010000014.1 coordinate 13,379,396, forward strand.
TACTTCGCTTGGCAGATGAATATCCCTTCTGTACTCTGCTTGACTTGTAAACCCAGAAAGTAATTCATCTGACCCATCATGGACATCTCGAACTTCCCTTGCATCAACTTGCTGAACTTCTCACACAACTTCTTGTTGGGAGATCCGAAGATGATGTCGTCCACGTAGATCTTAACCATTAGAATATCTTCTCCATCTTCTATTCTGAATAAGGTTCTGTCCACTATTCCTTTAGTGAACCCGTTGTCTATCAAGAACTGAGAGAGTGTATCATACCAAGCTCGAGGAGCTTGTTTTAGTCCGTAAAGAGCTTTCCTTAAACCGTACACTTGGTTGCCTTTTTCAAAGCCTGGAGGTTGTTCGACATAAACTTCCTCTGCTAGTACTCCATTTAAGAATGCACTCTTTACATCCATCTGATACACAGTGAACCCTCTGTAGGAAGCATATGCCAGAAACAGCCGAATGGCTTCTAGGTGAGCGACTGGTGCAAAGGTCTCATCATAATCAATTCCTTCTGATTGTGAATACCCCTTAGCAACAAGTCTTGCCTTATTCCTGGTTATGACATTTTTCTCATCTCTCTTGTTCTTGAATACCCACTTCGTGCCAATTACGTCTTGATGAGTTGGTCTTTCCACCAATTCCCAAACTTGATTCCTTTCAAACTGTTCCAGCTCCTCCTGCATGGCTAGAATCCAGCTTGCGTCTTCTAGAGCTTCCTCTACTGTAGTTGGTTCCTTCATAGACAGATAACAACAGTACATGGCACTTTCACCAATTTGATGTCTAGTTTTGACTCTATCAGATGGGTCTCCGATAATCAGATCAGTTGGATGACTGGTAATCCAGGTCCTTCTGTTCTGATGTGCGTTTGTTTGGAGAACATCATCCATATCTGATAGTTCATTACTAGTGATTGGGAGTTGTGCGGAGTTATGATCCACTTGATAAGAGCATGTCTCAGCTGATGTTGGACTCATCATGTGCTGATGTCTGTTCGTAGGAACTTCAGGAGTTCCCCCTGAACCAGATGGTTCAGTTGATACTGTCTCAGCTGTAACAGCTTCTTCACTGATAGTTGTGCGTACCTTAGGGTCTGATTGACCTGTTGAATCAGCAAGATCAAGTTCTGGGATGTACACTTTTATGTGTTCAGCTTCTTTCTCCTTGATGTTTAGCTGATCCATTTTCTGCGTGTCAGGTTTCGATTGATCTGGTACGGCTAGTTCTGAGGCAGCTTTCTCTTGTTCAGAAGATGTCTCATCAAAGACCACATGCGGTGTTTCTTCCACAACTAGGGTTTGTTTGTTGTAAACCCTGAAGGCTTTGCTGGATGAGGAATATCCTAAGAATATACCTTCATCTAACTTGGCCTCAAAAGTCTTCAACTGACTTTTCCCATTATTGTGAATAAAACATTTGCACCCAAAAACATGGAAGTATGAAACACGAGGTTTTCTTTCCTTCCACAGTTCATAAGGTATTTTGAAGTGAGTCTTAGGCAGAGAACATCTGTTCTGAGTATGGCATGCTGTGTTGATTGCTTCTGCCCAGAAACGGCTTGGTGTAGCATGTTCACCTAACATAGTGCGAGCAGCTTCCTTGAGAGTTTTGTTTCTCCGTTCTGCTACTCCATTTTGTTGTGGTGTTCTTCCAGCTGACGTTTCATGCTGTATACCAAACTCAGTGCAAAAATTAGTAATAAAGGAATTCAGGAACTCTGTACCTTTATCTGATCTGATTTTTACTATGCTGACACCCTTCTCGTTTTGTAGCTTCTTGAGCAGCTCGGGTATCTTAGTCGTTGTCTCGTTCTTCTTGTATAAGAATACAAACCAAGTAAACTTGGAATAATCATCCACGATTACAAGTGTATATTTGTGTCCACTGAGACTGACTGGTGTAACTGGTCCGAATAGATCCATATGGAGCAGTTGCAATACTCTATTGGATGCTGGTCCTAGTATTCCCTTGAATGAGGCTTTAACTTGTTTTCCCTCCTAACATGCGGCACATGTCTGATATTTGGAGAATATCTCATTCGAAAGTCCCTCAACCAAAGACATCCTAGCGATCTTGTTAAGAGTCTTGATGTTCAGATGACTCATTCTTTTATGCCAGAGCCAACTGCTACTTTCAGAACTCTTAACAATTAAGCATGTATTCTTTGGGCAACTATTCCAATCTGTTGTGTAGATTGTGCCTTTCCTTGAACCAGTTAGCAAGATTTGTTGAGTGGCTCGATTCCTTATCGTACACTTGTCGCTCGAGAACTCAACGCTGAATCCGTTGTCGCAGAATTGAGATACTGATAGTAGATTGTGCTTCAATCGTTCGACATACGAGACTCCAGTTACTTGTACATCATCATTCTCTAAGGTTCCGAATCATTTGGTAAAACCAAAGTTATCATCACCGAAGAGTACACGTGGGCCTTCTTGTTCTTTGTAAGAGCTAACTTGCAATCAAATCAGGCTTTAGGTACCCCTTTGGAATTGGGTCCTGGGGGGTTAGTGGTGGATTTAGGGATCCACACAAACAGAGCACTTCTATGAAAATCTGATATATTAGAAGGTCTGATTTGTCTCCCTTACATATCAACATAATCATACGTCTCTTTATATGATTTCTGATTAGTATGATTATTCGTGTGAGCCTTGGGTGACTTAGAAGACTTCGGATTTTTCTTTATATTTTGTCTTCTTTTAATCCAGTGTGGCTCAGGTGCAGTAGCCCTAGATCTCTGGTTATAGGGGTAGGTACGACTGCTACCATCAAAAGATTCATATCTTTTTGGCATAAGTGGTCTTTGCAGTTTACCTATAGCTTGCTTATTAGGCAGCTGAACTTGATTGGGTCTCAGATTAGATTTCCTTCTTACAGGTTGTCTCTTATGATACCTAATCTGCTGATCAGGTTGAGGTTTCTTCTGAAGAACTGGGTTCTTCTGTTGATTCCTCGGCTGATGCTTTATCAGTTGGGGTTCATTTCTGTTCCCTTTCTGATTAGGCACCTGTCTTACTTGCTCAGCAGGTCTTTTTCCCTTATCAGATACAAGTTTAGCTTTTAGTGTATCTTTGTCAGAGACTCGTTTGATTACACCCTTCTGAAGTGAATCAAAAGTGGCTTTTGAGGATGTAGAAGGGTTCTCATACCCAATTCCCTTCTTGTTAGTCGGCGTTCAAAAATAGGTGTTCATTTCTTGAACGGTTTTAGATGACTTCGTGAAAACCTCTATTTTCTTGCGCAACCTATCCTCAGTAGTTTTTAGACTCTCATGTAGTCGAAATAGCTCATCAAATTTAGCTTGAAGGATTTTGAAATTATCAGCTTGCTGTTTGTTGATTACTAGCTGATCTTTGATCTGCTTCTCCTGATCAGAAGATTTAATTTTCAGAATGTTAAGTTCCTCAGTTACCTTCTGAGCAGTTTCAGTGGATTTTAGTTTAGTAGCTTTACTAAGAGCGTTCTCTTTAACAAGCTGATTATTCCTGATCCTTAGCTTATCATTTTCAGCTTCCACTATTGTATAAGTGTCTACTGCATCAGAGAGATCATCAAGCAATTGCTCAGAGTAGAGCTGCAAGTCAATCTCTCCAGCAGGTGTGCTAATAATAACAGGTGTGGAATTAGAAAAAGCTGAAGGTTTGGAGGTTACCTCAGATTGGTCCTCCTTGGCCATCAGGCAGACTTCATCGTCATCTGAAGAGAATATCAGATCTTCATGCTAATGGAAGTCCATAGCACTGCTTATCAGACAGAAGTCTTCTACAGAAGAGTAGCCAGAGTCCTCAGAAGGCAGATAGGAATCATCAATTCCAGATGTGTCAGCTACCAGGGCTTTCCTATCTTTGAGGCATTGCTCCCTTTTGTTCCGTTTTTCTTCTCTTTCTCTGAGAGTCAGGTCAGGGCAGTCGGTGCTGTAGTGACCTGGTTTCTCGCAGTTGATGCATGATCCTTGATCTACGGAACTTCCTCTGCCAGGTGAGTCACTTCGTCTGTAGGATCTGTCAGGTGACTTTCCTTTCTGATAGTAATCTGAGCTCCTTCTGTCAGATCTGTTATCTCTTCTCTCATTTGTCAGATCATCTCTTTTCTTTTCTTCTCTGTGATCTCTTCGATCATCAGATCTGGTTCTTTCTCGTGATCTGTCAGTTGGCCTCCTGTTTCTTTGATAGTCACTGTAGAATCTCCGATACTTACCAAGCTGAGTATTTGTTCTTTCAAGTTTCCTGGTAAGCAGAGCGATCTGTTCCACTTGACTTATTATGTTTCCAACAGGTTCAGTGACCTTCGATCTGCTGCTGGTTGCTTTAAACGCAACTTATTTAGACGTTGAGGCTTCAGCAGGCGTTTCGTCTTCATCTGCTTGTCCTCTTTTGATTAAATCGAACTCGTGAGCTTTAAGGCTTAGGAACAAGCTACTCGGCTTCATCTTTGAAATGTCTTGGCAATCCTTGATTACCGTGACTTTCATGTCCAATTTCTTGGTGAGAGATCTTAAGATCTTGTAGTTGATATCTTTGTTTGACATCTCTCTACCAAGTTCTCGTAGCTTATTTACTGACATGGTGATCCTCCCATCGAGCTCGTTGATTGTCTCGTTGGGCAACATCTTTAACTTTTTGAACTTCACCAGTTCAGCTTGTAGGCGGCTGTCTTTGATCTGATCATTTCCTTCGCATATCTCAGCAAGAGTATCCCACATTGCTTTTGCGGTTTTGAGATACTTTATCTTCTCCTTGGTGACTTTATCCATTGTCTCATGATTATATGCCAGACGATTGTATCTAGAGTATACAGCTTTCTTTCCTCTGCATCCATCAAGGCTGGGCTTTTTCGCACAAGACTTCCCATGGCAAAATCTGGATCTCCTCCAACTGCTGGGTTGTCGTGATATATGATGATGGGTCCTCGTTCGATGACTTCCTTCATTCTGCCGCTTATCGATCCTAGATGGTTGCACATATATAACCCAATCTGCATACCCATCAATTGAAAACTTAGGCAAATCATGATACATACCAGAGGTATTATCCATGCTGAGTGATTTTGAAAACGAATGAGTATTAAAAACGGTTTTTCAAGATCTGTTCAAATGACCACAAAGATTCTTCCTCAAGAATCGATGATACTCAAAGCCAGTGGTCTGTAGAACCACTGCTCTGATACCACTTGTAGGTCCCGAACGGGTTTTGTGAGGGTGGAAGTCTAGAGGGGAGGGGTGAATAGACTTCCAAAACTTTTCGTGTGGATCATGTGTGAACTGCAGATTACCCGATCAGAGTGCTAGTGTATCAGTTTAGACTGATGTTCAATCATACTGAGTGCCTGAAGGCAGATCAGCTTGATATCTGTCAGTTTAACTGAATGGTGAGGAAGCTTGTTTTTACCCGTGTGAAAAACCTGTTTTATCAATCTGATTCTGAAGTCAGTTTTCAACCAGTTAACTAAGGTGTCAATCTGATCAGATCAATTGCTTGGTGCAGACTGAGCTTAACTTAGAATATGTATGTTGTTTAAAACTCAGTTGTGTGAGCAATAAGAAAGCAAGTAAATGCACACAAGACTTTTTATAGTGGTTTAGACGAAACCCATCCTACGTCCACTCTTCCCTTAACACAGGGGAACCATAACCTACTTTAACCTGCGGGACTTATATCCTTTTCAGGATGGCCGAGATGTTTACCGAGTTCTCACTCTTACAAACTTAACCTGCGGGACTTATATCCTTTTCAGGATGGCCGAGATGTTTACCGAGTTCCCACTCAAGCTTAACCTACGGGACTTATATCCTTTTCAGGATGGCCGAGATGTTTATCGAGTTCCCACTCTACAAACGTAACCAGCAGGACTTATATCCTTAAAAAGGATAGCCGAGATGTTTAATGAGTTCAAGACTCACTGGACTTAACCTAACTTGCGTTTGGGTAAAGAATGATTGAGGGTTCCAACTGGAAATCTATCCTGATGCTTTAGGTAGCCAAAATGCTAGTGGATAGGATTTCTTGCTAAGAACTAATGGGATGAACACTCTAAGAATAATCTTCAAATGTAGTGTTCTTTGAACGGAGATTTTGCTGTAACTTTAGCTTCTTTTGCTTGTTCTCACTCATTGGTTCTTGCATTTTATCTCTGTTGGTCCTGTCTCTTCAAAGTGAAGATCGATCCCATTTTATAGACCTCGAAATCAAAGAGCCGTTGGAGAGCAATTTGAATTTCGGGCTATATTAGGTAGGTTGTAGGATATCATTGTGACGTGCTCCGATTATCGGCGTGGCCGTAGGCATCATTAGCGCCGTTTTTGTCCGCAGTGTCGTATCCCGCAATGTCAGCTCTTTTTGTACACGTGTCGCTTTCTTCTTGGCTTCGCGAGGCGGTACTTAAGGAATTTGTCCGTTAGACGATTGATATTCCTTTTGTAGAAGATTCGCTTGTCTGGTGTATTATTTTGATTGTCACCACGTGTGAGCTGACTTGATCAGGTAACTGATCAGTCTACCTTGATTGAGTCTTCAGATGCACATTGTCTTAGCTTCAATATGCAGACTCTGCTGAATGTAGATCTTCAGGTCTTTTGATCTTCAGGTGTCTCTGAGCCTCAGTGTATTCAGTCATACTGAGTCTTCAGGTTTGTTACTGAGTCTTCAGGATTATCTGAGTCTTCAGGTTCATCTGAGTCTTAAGTGTTTATCTGAGTCATCAGGTTCATCTGAGTCTTCAGGTTCATCTGAGTCTCCAGTGTCTTCTTGTCTTCACCTGATCTTCTGACTTCTTGTCTTCTGATTTGCGCTTAGTCTTCTGATCATCTGACCTTATATGGGTCATCTGATGCTTCGACCTGACCTATACATATTGAGTTCCCCCTCAATATGTGACCTATCTTTTACTTCAGCTATCTATACATTTTAGCTGGTTATCTTAATCTGATTATAAGTCATTAGTCAGCTAACAGGTGTGACTGGTCCTATTACAACCTGTTTTGGAACTTCCATCTAAACTAAGTTACATATTTCCCAACACGCCCCTTTTATAGGGTCGGGGGATAATGAGAGCATCAAGCTCTAAAATCTTTAAAGCCTCTCTCCCCTTCCCTACATAGGGTTAGGCTTAGGGTTTATGGTTTATGTACTGACCTCCGGGTCTTCTTGTACTTGTAGCTTGTAATGTAAATCTGACCTCCGGGTCCTTATCAATGAAAAGTTCTATTATTTCATTGTTGTGTTGCCTCTACTTACTTATGCGATTTGTAGCCTTAACCTTATATAACTTGCTTGTTGACCGTAGCTTAATCGACATATAAAGTATAACCTTAAAATCTGATCAGTTCCCCCTTAATCTGATATATCTTAAACTGATCAGTTCCTTGTCTGATTTTCAGATCGGCTCCTTGTCTGATTTTCTGATCGGCTCCTTATCTGATCGTCTTATCGGCTCCTTGTCTGATCGTCTGATCATTTGAGATTCCTAACTCAACTGATTCCTCTTAACCTGGTTAGTCGTTTAACCAACTGGTTCTGGAGATCAGTCCACCAAAAATTTCTGGTGCACTTTCTCCGAGATCCAGAAGCCCTAGCTCATTGCATAATTCTCTGAATCTGATCTTAGCTAGCGGCTTAGTTAAAATATCAGCTTTCTGCTTATCAGTATGGATCTTTTCCATTCTGATATTCTTCTTTTCAACATGATCTCTGATAAAATGGTGTCTGACATCCACATGCTTGCATCTTGTATGTAGAACAGGATTCTGAGTGATTGCAATAGCACTATTACTGTCACAGAATATTGGTACGTTCTTAGCTACGATGTTGTAATCCCTCAGCTGCTGACTTAGCCAGAGCAGTTGGGAACAACAGCTTCCTGCAGCCATATATTCTGCTTCAGTAGTAGATGTCGCAACCGATGTCTGCTTCTTCGAAAACCAAGAGATCAGTTTACTACCTAGAAACTGACATGTACATGAGGTTGACTTCCTGTCGATTCTTCAACCTCCATAATCAGAATCAGAATACCCACTAAGCTCTAGATTATCATCTGATGGGTAAAATAAACCAAGGTTTACTGTTCCCTTCAGATACTTAAGAATCCGCTTAGCTACTTCCAGGTGGCTTTGCATTGGATTTGCCTGAAATCTGGAACATACACCTACTGCAAAAGTGATATCTGGTCTGCTGGCAGTCAGGTATAGTAACGATCCAATGAGAGCCCTATATTCTTTCTGATTAGTTTTCCGACCGTCCTCATCTGGATCCATCTTGAACCCTGTCATCATAGGAATTCTGGCTTCCTTACAGTGTTGAACTCCAAACTTGGCCAATAAATTCCTAGTGTACTTCACCTGGCAGATGAATATCCCTTCTGTACTTTGCTTGACCTGTAAACCCAGAAAGTAATTCATCTGACCCATCATGGACATCTCGAACTTCCCTTGCATCAACTTGCTGAACTTCTCACATAACTTCTTGTTGGGAGATCCGAAGATGATAACGTCCACGTAAATCTGAACCATCAGAATATCTTCTCCATCTTCTATTCTGAATAAGGTTTTGTCCACTATTCCTTTAGTGAATCCGTTGTCTATCAAGAACTGAGAGAGTGTATCATACCAAGCTCGAGGAGCTTGTTTTAGGCCATAAAGAGCTTTTCTTAAACGGTACACTTGGTCGCCTTTTTCAAAGCGTGAAGGTTGTTCAACATAAACTTCCTCTGCTAGTACCCCGTTTAAGAATGCACTCTTTACATCCATCTGATACACAATGAACCCTCTGTGGGCAGCATATGCCAGAAACAGCCGAATGGCTTCTAGGCAAGCGACTGGTGCAAAGGTCTCATCATAATCAATTCCTTCTGATTATGAATACCCCTTAGCAACAAGTCTTGCCTTATTTCTGGTTATGACATTATTCTCATCTCTCTTGTTCTTGAATACCCACTTTGTGCCAATCACGTCTTGATGAGTTGGTCTGTCCACCAGTTTCCAAACTTGATTCCTCTCAAACTGTTCCAGTTCTTCTTGCATGGCTAGAATCCAGCTTGCGTCTTGTAGAGCTTCCTCTACTTCAGTTGGTTCCTTCAAAGACAGATAACAATAATACTTGGCACTTTCACCAATCTGATGTCTATTTTTGACTCTATCAGATGGGTCTCCGATAATCAGATCAGTTGGATGACTTGTAATCCAGGTCCTTCTTTTCTGATTTGCATCTGTTTGGAGAACATCATCCTCTTCTGATAGTAGTTCATTACTAGTGATTGGGAGTGGTGTGGAATTATGATCCACTTGATATGAACATGTCTCAGCTGATGTTGGACTCATCATGTGTTGATGTCTGTTCGTAAGAACTTCAGGAGTTCCCCCTGAACCAGATGGTTCTGTTGATACTGTCTCAGCTGTACCAGCTTCTTCACTGACAGTTGTGCGTACCTTAGGGTCTGATTGACCTGGTGAATCAGCAAGATCAAGTTCTGGGATATACACTGTTACGTGTTCAGATTCTTTCTCCTTGATACTTAGCTGATCCATTTTCTGCGTATCATGTACCGGTTGATCTGGTACTGCTTGTTCTGAGGCAGCTTTCTCTTGTTCAGAGGATGTCTCATCAAAGACTACATGGGGTGTTTCTTCCACAACTAGGGTTCGCCTGTTGTAAATCCTGAAAGCCTTGCTAGATGAGGAATATCCTAAGAATATACCCTCATCTGACTTGGCCTCAAAAGTCTTCAACTGACTTTTCCCATTGTTGTGTATGAAACACTTGCACCCAAAAACATGGAAGTAAGAAACACGAGGTTTTCTGCCCTTCCACAGTTCATAGGGTGTTTTGTAGTGAACCTTAGTCAGAGAACATCTGTTCTGAGTGTGGCATGCAGTATTGATGGCTTCTGCCCAGAAACGGCTTGGTGTTGCATGTTCAGCTAACATAGTGCGAGCAACTTACTCCATTTTGTTGTGGCGTTCTTGCAGCTGACGTCTCATGCTGTGTACCAAACTTAGTGCAAAAATCAGTAATAAAAGAGTTCAGAAATTTTGTACCTTTATCTGATCTGATTTTCACTATATTTACACCCTCTTTGTTTTGTAGTTTCTTGAGCAGCTCAGGTATCTTTGTTGTTGACTCATTCTTCTTATATAAGAATACAACCCAGGTAAACTTGGAATAATCATCCACGATTACCAGAGTATATTTGCGTCCGCTGAGACTGACTGGTGTAACTGGTCCAAATAGATCCATATGAAGCAATTGCAATACTCTACTGGATGCTGGTCCAGGTATTCCCTTGAATGAGGTTTTAACCTGTTTTCCCTTCTGACATGCGGCACATGTCTGATCCTTAGAGAATACCTCATTCTGAAGTCCCTCAATCAAAGACATCCTAGCTATCTTGTTAAGGGTTTTAAAGTTCAGATGACTCATTCTTTTGTGCCAGAGCCAACTGCTACTTTTGGAACTCTTAACAATTAGGCATGCATTTCTTGGACAACTGTTCCAATCTGCTGTGTAGATCGTACCTTTCCTTGAACCAGTTAGCAAGATTTGTTGAGTAGCTCGATTCCTTATCGTACATTGATCACTCGAGAACTCAACACTGAATCCGTTGTCGCAGAATTGTGATACTGATAGCAGGTTATGCTTTAAACCTTTGACATACGAGACTCCAGTAACTTGTACATCATCATTCTCTAAGGTTCCGAATCCTTTGGTAAAACCAAAGTTATCATCACCAAAGAGTACATGTGGGACTTCTTGTTCTTTGTAAGAGCTAAGGAGATGTTTGCTTCCAGTCATGTGCCTTGAGCATCCACTATCGATGTACCAGATAGTTTCTTGTACACCTCCTTTGTTGGCCAAACCCACGCGGACCTGCAATCGAATCAGGTTTTAGGTACCCCTTTAGAATTATGTCCTGAGGGGTTAGAGGTGGATTTAGGGATCCATACAAACAGGGCACTTCTATTGTAATCAGATAGATCAGAAGGCCTGATTTGTCTCCCATAAACATCAACATAATCATACGTCTCTTTATATGCATTTTGATTGGTATGATTATTCGTGCGAGCCTTGAGTGAATCAGAAGACTTGGGATTTTTCCTTACAGTTTGTCTTCATTTAACCCAGTGGGGCTTAGGTGCAGCAGCCCTAGGTCTCTGGTTATAAGGGTGGGTACGACTGCTACCATTAAAAGATTCATATCTTTTTGGCATACATGGTCTTTGCAGTTTACCTTTAGCTTGCTTGTTAGGCAGCTGACCTTGATTGGGTTTCAGATTAGATTTCCTTTTTACAGGTTCTCTCTTCTGATACCTAATCTGCTGATCAGGTTGAGGTCTCTTCAGAAGAACTGGGTTCTTCTGTAGATTCCTCGGCTGATGCTTAATCCGTTCGGGTCCATTTATATTCCATTTCTGATTAGGCACTTTCCTTACTTGCTCAGCAGGTCTCTTTTCCTTATAAGATATATATTTTGCTTTTTGTGTATCTAAGTCAGAGACTCGTTTGATTACACCCTTTTGGAGTGAACCAAATGGGGCTTTTGAGGATGTAGAAGGGTTCTCATACCCAATTCCCTTCTTGTTAGTTGGAGTTCGAAAATAGGTGTTCATATCTTGTACGGTTTTTGAAGATTTTGTGAAAACCTCTATTTTCTTGCGTAAACTATCCTCAGTAGATTTTAGACTCTCATGTAGTAGGAAGAGTTCATCAAACTTAGCTTGTAGGATTTTGAAATCATCAGCTTGCTGTTTGTTGATTGCTAGATGTTCTTTAATCTGCTTCTCCTGATTAGAAGATTTAACCTTCAGAACTTTCAGTTCTTCAGTTACCTTCGGCGGCTTCACGATTTCGATTTCAATTTGCTTTCTTGACAAATTTTTTCTCTAACAAGCTGATTATTTTTTATCCTTAGCTTATCATTTTCAGCTTCCACTATTATATATGTGTCTCTTTGCTTTAGAGAGATCATCAAGCAATTGCTTTCGAGTAGAGCTGCAAGTCAATCTCTCCAGCAGGTGTGCTAATTATAGCTGGTGTGGAAATTGAAAGAGCGAGAAGATTTGGAGGTTACCTCAGTGGTCTTCCTCCTTAGCCATCGATGATTTCATCATCATCTGAAGAGAATATCAGATCTTCATGGTCGAAGAAATCAACAAGCATTGCCTATCAGACATAAGTCCTCTACTGAAGAGTAGCCAGAATCCTCAGAAGGCAGATAGGAATCATTAATTCCTGATGTGTCAGCAACCATGGCTTTTCTGTCTCTGTAGTGTTGCTCTCTTCATCCGCTTCTCTTCTCTTTCTCTTGGAGTCGTCCGGGAAGTCGGTACCAGTAGTGACTGGGTTTCTCCGCAGTTGAAGCATGATCCACGATCCACGGAACTTCTTCGCAGGTGAGTCACTCCGTCTGTAGGATCTGTCGGTGACTTTCCTTCGATTGTAATCTGAACTTCTTCTCTCAGATATGTTGTCTCTTCTCTCATCGACCGATCATCTCTTTTCTTATCTTCTCTGTGATCTCTTCGGTCATCTGATCTGGTCCTTTCGGAGATCTGTCGAGTTGGCCTCCTGTTTCTTCCTCTCTTTGTCTTGATAGTCCTGTAGAATCGTGATACTTACCAAGTTGAATGTTAGATCTTTCAAGTTTCCTGGTAAAAAGCGATATGTTCAAAGCTTGGCTTATTATGTTTCCAACAGGTTTAGTGGCCTTTGATCTGCTTTTGGCTGGTTGCTTTGAATGCAACTGATTTTGATGTAGAGGTTGTGGCTTCAGAAGGTGTCTCGTCTTCTTCTTCTTTCCCTCTTTCGATCAGATCAAACTCATGGGCTTTAAGACTTAGGAACAAGCTACTTGGCTTCATCTTGGCAATATCTTGGAAATCCTTGATTACAGTGACTTTCATGTCCCACTTCTTGGTGAGAGATCTCAAGATCTTATAATTGATGTCTTTATCTGACATCTCTCTTCCAAGTTCTCGTAGCTTGTTTACTGACATGGTGATTCTCCCATCGAGCTCGTTGATGGTTTCATTTGGCAACACCTTAAGCTTCTCGAACTTCACCAGTTCAGCTTGCAATCTGCTGTCTTTGATCTGATTATTTCCTTAACACATCTCAGCAAGCGTATCCCACATCTGTTTAGTTGTCTTGAGATACTTTATCTTTTCTTTGGTGACCTTATCCATGGTCTTCATGATTATATGCCTGGCTATTGTATCCAGTGTATACAGCTTTCTTTCTTCTGCATCCATCAGGGCAGGGCTCTTCCGGACAAGGCTTCCAACTGCAAAATCTGGATCTCCTCCAACAGCTGGGTTGTCGTGATATATGATGATGGGTCCTCGTTCAATGACTTCCATCATTCTGCCGCTTATTGACCCCAGATGGTTGCACATGTATATTGTCCAATCTGCATACTCATCAATTGAAAATTTAGGCAAATCATAATACATACCAGAGGTATTATCCATGCTGAGTGATTTTGAAAATGAATGAGTTTTGAAAATGGTTTTTCAAGATCTGTTCAAGTGACCACAAAGATTCTTCCTTAAGAACCGATGATACTCAAAGCCAGTGGTCTGTAGAACCACTGCTCTGATACCACTTGTAGGTCCCGAACGGGTTTCGTGAGGGCAGAAGTCTAGAGGGGAGGGGTGAATGGACTTCTGAAAACTTTTGTGTGCAGATCAGGTGTGATTGCAGTTTGCCTGATCAGAGTGCAAGTGAATCAGTTTGGACTGATGTTCAATCTTACTGAGTGACTGAGGGCAAATCAGTTTGATATCTGTCAGTTTAACTGATAGTGTGGAAGCTTGTTAATACCCGTGTGAAAAACCTGTTTTATCAAATCAGATTCTCAAGTCAGTTTTCAATCGGCTGACTAAGCTGTCAACCTGATCAGATCAGTTGCTTGGTGCAGACTGATATTAACTCAGAATATGTATGCAATTTTAAGCTCAGTTGTGTGTAATAGTGTAAAGCAATAAAGAGCAAGTAAATGCACACAAGATTTTTATAGTGGTTCAGACAATCGGTCCTACGTCCACTCTTCCCTTAACACAAGGGGCACCAACTAAACCAACTTAACCGACTAGACTTAGTTTAATGTGTTAGTCCAACACCCAACAGATGTTTATTGAGTTCACACTCAACCGATCCCAGAAATCAGAAACTAGAATCCCTAATCTGAAATCTTGCAAAAACAAACTTAACCTAACTTTGAGTTTGGGTAAAGATTTGTTGTGGTTCCAACTGGAAATCTATCCTAGCGTTTATGTAGCCAAATGCTAGAGGATGAGATTTCTATGCTAAGAACAATGGGATGAACACTTAAGAATAATCTTCAAATTCGGAGTTCTCCGAGCGGAAATTCTTCTATAATTTTTTGCTTCTTTTTCAGTCTGCTCGATCCGGTGTATTCTACACTTTGAAGAGCAATCCCATTTTATAGACCACAAAATCAAAGAGCCGTTGGAGAGAAATTTGAATTTGGGGCTATATTTGGTAGGTTTGTAGGATTTGATGTGACTTGCTTTGAATATCGGTGTGGCAGAAGGCATGATTAGCGTCGTTTGTGTCCGCAGCGTCGAATCCCGCATTGTCAACTCTTTTTGTGTACGTGTCACTTTCTCTTTGGCTTTACGAGACTGCACTTCAGTATTTGTCCGTTTGACGCTTGATATTCCTTTTGTAGAATACTCGTCTTGTCTGGTGTACCATTTTGGTTGACGCCAGGTGTGAGCTGACCTGATCAGATAATTGATTAGTCTACCTGATAGAGTCTTCTGATGCAGAATGTCTTAGCACAATTTGCAGACTCGGCTATTGTAGGTCTTCTGGTAGTCTTCTGATCTTCAGGTTACTCTGAGTCTCAGTGTCTTCAATCATACTGAGTCTTCAGGTTTGTTACTGAGTCTTCAGGCTTATCTGAGTCTTCAGGTTTATCTGAGTCTTCAGGTTTATCTGAGTCTCAGTGTCTTCTTTTTCACCTGATCATCTGACTTCTTTTTGTATTCTGACTCGTCTTAGTTTTCTGATCATCTGACCTTATCTGGTCATCTGATAACCTTGACCTGACCTATACATATTGAGTTCCCCCTCAATATGTGACCTATCTTTTACATCAGCTATCTATACATTTCAGTTGGTCATCTTAATCTGATTCTAAGTCATCAGTCAGCTAACAGATCTGACTGGTCCTATTACAACCTGTTTTGGAACTTCCATCAAAACTGAACACAAATTTCCCAACACTTAATATGCAACTGTATTAAGAAACTCATTTGATGCGAAAGAAAATGAGTACATGCCAAGACCCGTCGACCCGGCTATCCACACAGCGTAATTCCACACAGTGTAATCCACATAGCATAATCCACACAGAGCAAAATCCGAAGATCTGCTTATTTGAATCTTACATACAAATTAAACTAACCAATACCAAAAACAATTAAATGTTACCCACTTTCTTGACGTTGAATGCCTCAAGATAACTTCCCGGAAGCACCGTTGGCTCGTACTGCACTCGACACATTCTGTAGTTCTTTAGTCTCATAATCATTTAAATATTATTAAAGTATATTTGGAAACTCACACTTTATAATCATACCAAAAAGGTCCTAATTGTAAATCAACAAGTTAATCAACAATAGCTATATAACTTATAACCTAGATTTAACACCTTAGAATAACACGTTGTAGTGAATTATTTATTACAAATTGTAAACATACTATCAGTTTATAAAATTTGTACAGTAGGTGCCTAACACATATTAGTACATACAATTAAAATTTTCACATAAAAATAACTTGTGGTTTATTACTTATGGATTTTCCAATTTAGGTGAAAACAGGCCCCCAAGATGAGGTTGTGTCCCATCTTTTTCCAACATTTTATAACACATGAACATGTCTTAAAAAGAATTAAATAAATTTTTAATTGTAATTCTAAGAACCATTAGTAATACCAGTAAATAGAGCATAATTTAAAACTTCGAATTTCCTATTTAATGGTATAATTTTCTAGAGCCTTAAAACTGCCTGTTTTTCACTGTAAAAGTATTGTTTACTATAAAAATCATTAAAAATATAATATAACTCCAAATTTACCCAAATAAAATCCACATGAAATCTAAGATGTAATAGAAAAACATAGTCTAAAAATAGTTTAAATACGAATTTATCTGTACCCAGTAAATCCTACAATAATCGTAAAAAACAGGGCCGGTTTTTCTGTTGTACAGTAGTTTAATAGAAAATTCATATAAATTTAAAAACGATTCCAAAAATTTTGAAATTTTTACCACACAATATAAACTTCCAGGTATTTACTTTTAAAAAAAGTATTTTTATAAAATCCGTTCACAAAAGGTCAGAAACATTTTTGAAATCAACATGCAATTGCGAAATCAACATGCAATCACCTAAACAATAAGCAATCTACTAAATAATATCAAATAACTTTATAGTTGGCACATCCATTGCTAAAAACATATAACTCATCAAATCATTCAACCAAAATACCCAAAAAAAATATTTAAAAGTATAGTTTGTTCATCTCTTACCTTTGGAGACTCTTGAATTCCTAAGAAAAGTAGCGTTGATTTTTCTCCAGAATGTAGAGAAATAGCAGAGAGAAAGCGGAGAGTGGAGAGAGAAGGTAGGGGAAAGAAAATGAGAAGAGACGATTGATATTCTCTAAATATAAGAACGGGTTACTTGATATTATATTTATATATTCTTTTCTTCTTTCTTTTTTTTTTTTTTAGCGTGTGTTTGTTCTTTTTTTTTTATGCGTGTATTTTATTTATTTATTTAACTTATAACTAACTTATGTAGTATTCTTAATTTAATTAATTAATTAATATATGAAAGATTTATAAAGATAAATAAGATATGTAAATAATCTATTTAATATCTTTCTTGACATGAAATCTTTTATTATTAAATATTATAACGTTATTATTATTAAATACATTATTATTTTTATTCAATTTAATTCAACCACAATTAGTTCCAAAGATTAACTTATCTATTTTCATTAGTTACTGTTGGGAGATGAATTTAATAAAGAAGTTTTGATTAGATCCAAAAACCCCTGAGTATGACATGTTCAGGATAATCTTGATAGGCTGAGTCAGGATTCAGTACAGAGTGTTCAGGAAGTTATCTTCACCATGTATAGTCAGCAGATATAGATCAGGTTAGATTCTAAAGAAACTGAAGACTCAGTAAGTAATTGAAGACCTCAATAAGTTGCTTAAGAAATCAAGACTCGATAAATAATCAAGACTCGAAGAAGTTCTTCAAGAAATCAAGACTCGATAAATCAAGAAATCAAGACTCGATAAGTTCTTTGGAGAAACCGAAGACTCAGTAAGTGATGGTCCAAGTGGGAAACCGATGTTATACTGTTGGGATATTTTAGTTTTGATGAATTATGCCAAAACATTATCAACTTGTGTTATTGAAGCTAATTTACAGATAACAAGTTGAGGGGGAACGAGAGAACAAGTTGAGGGGGAACTCACGGAATCAGACGTAGATGATCGAGATCAGACGAGGCTGCAGATGAGACTGATCGAGATCAGATGAGTTAGATGAGTTCCGAGTCAACTGATGAGCTGAGCAAAATCAGAAGAGAAGAAAAAAGCTAAGCGGTGATCGGAAGATCGATGACGGATGATTTGATCGGATGACCGAAGAACAAACGAAGCGATATATGGTGATCGGAAGAGCGCAAAAGCCGATCGAAAAAACGGACTAGAAGATCGGAAGAGAAGGTTGCGGATCGGAAGAGGAGGATGAGACCGACGAGATCGGGCGTGATCGAGATCAGATATGAAGATGAGCAGATGATCAAGATCGGACGTGATTGAGATCGGATGTGATAAACCTGATATGCTAACTGGGTGTCTGACCTGATGCTATCCTGAGATGCTGAACTGAAGATATGATGATCTCGATCGGTCGGTGATCGATCGCAAAGAAGAAATCGGATGCTTCGAAGTCAAAGTAACTCGAAGGTCGATGTCTCAATTCAGAGAATCGAACTCGGTCCACTGAGTGTCAAGATACTCGATCGCACAAGGTCCGCTGAAGAGAAGTCGGCTGAATCAAGTAACCTGAAGGCTCAGACAGAACTGAAGACACTGAGACTCAGAGAATCCTGAATGATTCCAAGGCGAGGAATCTGAGGAATATAGCCGTTAGAATCAGCTGACGTGGACCAATGAGAGGAAGACAACCAGCCTGGAAAAGCTGCAAGAAGCTACAGAATAGTATGGATTTGAATGTGACTCCATCCAACGGTAACATTCAAATCCACACTATAAATACAAGTTCTTCCTTCATTATCAAGTGTGGAAAGTGGATATGTGGAGAAGATAGCACACGAGATGCTACAGAGCCAAAGAGAGTTATACCCAAAGCATTCCCACCCTAGAACACAAGCCTGTAGATATACAAATATGTTCAAGAGTGTTCTAGAACCCAATCTAAGCAACCCACGATGTATCCTAAGCTTAGAGAGATTTTCCCAACCTTAGCATTGAGGCTAAACAAATGTAAGGGAAAATCTCACCCTAGTTGGAAACCAAACAATCTTATACCCAAATCCAAGAGTTGGTTAAGTTTGTAGGTGAGTGTGAACTCGGTAAACATCTAGCAATCCCGAAAGGGAGGGTAGACAATCCCGTGAGGGTGATAAGTCCCGTTTGAGTGTGAACTCGGTAAACATCTGTTGGGTGTTGGACTAACACGTTAAACTAAGTCCAGTTGGTTTAGTAGGTTGCCCTGATGATAGGGAAGAGTGGATGTAGGAGTTGGACTCCGAACCACTATAAAATCGTGTGTTATTTACTGCTTTATGGTTATACTTGTCATATGCATTCTATTATAAGCAAAACAACACACATGAGCTTAAAATGCAAAAATCTGGAATCACTCTGCCCTCTCCCCTGTTTATATGCATCGCTTTTAAAATGTTTTGCTTCCGCACGCGCAAAATGGGTTTTCCCACAGGGACCAACAATTGGTATCAGAGCAGGTGCTCAAAAGATTACTTTTTCAATGTGATCACCTGAGCATATCTATTTTAAAACCTTTCTCGATCGATACCAACGATACTCAATTACTTTTTCAATGTGATCAGAAAGGATCTATTTTAAAACCTTTCAAGACGATCTAAGTTAAGAAATCAAGAAACTCAAGAAGTTCAAGAAGAAATCAAGACTCAAGATGTCATCAAGACTCGGTAAGACTCAAGATGTCATCAAGACTCGGAAGATAATGAAGACACGTAAGATAATGCGAAGACCCAAAGAGTTCTTGAAGACGCAGAAGAAGATCTTGAATACTCGAAGATAACTTTGAATGTTCCGAGGCACTGAATAATATCTATTTGAAGACTACAAAACTGAGAAAAATGCGAACATTCATAAAAATAGATATTGCCCAAGACATTCATATGCAGACAAAAGGAACTAAGTCTAAGTGTTGTTTAAGGTTCTCTCATTCAGAGAGATTGACCAAAAAGAGCCATTATGTTTGTTTACATTTACTGAAGACAAGAACCAATCAGAGGAAGACAACACTGTACTTTACTGACACTGAAAGCGACAGGACTGTGAATCATGTCAGAAGTACTATGTTCCAGACTTCAAAAATTGGTGATTGGCTACATGAATGCATATTTCCTAAAACATGCAAGGGAGTATTCAAACCCTAAATATAGCCGTTCATCAAACACCATAAGAGGAAACTCATGAAGCTATCTCCTCCAAATGATAGTTTTTCAAGAGTGACCTTGGTGAAGTTGCCTATAAATACTAGTGACCCTTTACATTGAGAGGTTACGGGAAATTTGAAAGCAACTCAAGAGCTCATTCGTATTACTGCAAATTGAAGCACTCGAAAAACCTAGAATTTCCCAAGTGTTTCACATTGGAGAGAGCTCATTCACTAAGCCTAGATTGATAAGATATATCCAAAGCTTAGTAGAGATATCCTAACCTTTACATTGTTCTTATTGTAAAGGATATCTCATACTAGTTGGAAACCAACCAGAAACCCAAACCCTTTGTTAAGGTAGTTTGTGTGTGTTTTGTTGGTGAGTTAGAGTTGTAAAGAGTTAGTAAGCTACAGTGAGTTAGCCAGAAAACTCTAGAGAAGAAGTTAGTAAGCTACTTGTGGTAGTCTGAACACTTGTGTGTGTTTGAGTTAGTAAGCTGCAGTGAGTCAGCCAGAAAACTCAAGGTAGAAAAGTGAGTAAGCTACAGTGAGTTAGCCAGAAAGCTTTAGGAAGTGGTTAAAGAATTTCTCCGAAGGTCAGTGAAAGTGGACGTAGGAGCTTGAGTCTCTGAACCACTATAATTGCTGTGATGTTTTGCTTTCTGTACTACATTATTATCTGTTGCATGTTTTTCACTGAAAGCATAATTCACTAATATTCAGCTGGAACCAATCCACTGAACTTGCATCAAACTTATCACAGCCTTAATCACTGTTTTATTAAAAGGAAGATTTTCAGCAAAGCTAAAACGAGTATAAACATAGGGCCAACCAGTCCGCACACTTGAGTAGCTAGAACAGATAGTTACCAAACTGAACTAACTCTACTGAGGGTTCAGTAAGATAATTATCTTATCCAAGCGCCTCAGGATCTCTGATAAACTCAGGCTCAGTTGGGCTAATCTGAAGCTTCTGAAAGCAGCTCAGGATCACTGTCTCAGTAGACTTTGACTCAGGGCAATCTGTGCTTCTCAGGGCCAAATCATCAGGATAACCTGACTCATCTGACCTCAGTGAAAGAAAAGTTTTAAAAATCACTGAACACGTGTATTCCACCCCCCCATACACGTGTGAGACTCGTTAGCACCGGGACCAACAGTTACTTGTGTCGAGTGCTTTGCAATTGAGCCCGGTCTCATCAGTTGGCTATCCTGCAAATTTTTTTCTAAAACTCGTAGATAACATCAGTTCTTTTCATTTAATAATTAAAATCATTTAGTAATAATAAAAATAGTCCACCAGAATAATTAAAATTTAAATCATGAAATATATATTTTAAAAGAAAATGGGGTGTTACAACTCCCCCCACTTTTTAAAAATTTCGCCCCCAAAATTTGGATTAACTATGTGAAAAGTTCAGGGTATTTGCTTAAGATTTCTCCTTCTCGTTCCCATGTCGCCTCTTTTTCTCCATGTCTATTCCATTGTATTAGGATCAAGGGTATTTCTCTATTCCTCAAGGTCTTAACTTTTCTTCCGAGTACTCTTCATACGTAAGATCCTTATTGAGGTCTAAATCCTCGAGTCTTATATGGTGACTGGGGTCGGGTATATAATTTCGAAGCATTGATATGTGAAACACATCATGAATTGCAGATAACTCTGGGGTCAAGGTAAGTCGATATGCTACATCTCCAATTCGCTCTAAGATTTCAAACTGCCCCATATATCTAGGTCTTAATTTCCCTTTCTTCCCAAACCTGACTATCCCTTTAATAGGTGAAACTTTCAGGAATACTTTTTCTCCTTTTTCAAATTGTAAGTCCTTTCTCCAAGAGTCGGCATAATATTTTTGTCGATTCTGGGCAATCTTGATTCTCTCCCGAATTTTACTGGTGGCTTCCACAGATTTCTCTACAAGTTCGGGTCCCAAAATTTTCCTCACTCAAACTCCATCCCAATGAATTGGTGTTCTGTATCTCTGTCTGTAGAGTGCTTCATATGGAGCCATTCCAATGGTAGACTGATAACTATTATTATAAGCAAATTCTACTAACGACAGGTAATCTTCCCAGCTTCCTCCAAAGTCCAGAATAGATGTCCTCAATAGATCTTCTAGTATCCGATTTGTCCTCTCTGACTGTCCATCCATCTGTGGGTGGAAGGCGGTACTGAAATTTAGTTTGGTGCCCATGGCAATTTTTAAACCCTTCCAAAATTTTGAAGTAAATCGCGGATCACGATCGGATACGATGGATATCGGCACCCCATGCAATTGTACTACTTCATCAATGTACAATTTAGTCAATCAATCCATCAAGTAGGTCATCTTAACTGGTATGAATCAGGCTACTTTTGTCAGTCTGTCGACAACAACCCATACTGCTTCATGTTGTTTTGGACTTCTCGGCAATCATGTCACAAAATCCATTGTCACATGTTCCCATTTTCATTCGGGAATATCTAATGGTTTCAACAACCCAGCAGGTCGTTCATGTTCAGACTTGGTCATTTAGCACGTGAGACAAGTTCTAACAAACTGGGCAATTGACTGCTTCATGCCCCTCCACCAGAAACTACTTCTAAGATCTCGGTACATCTTTATCTCACCGGGATGTGCAGTATATGGTGTGTTATGAGCTTCTTTCATTATATCATCCCTCAGCTCCTCCATCTTGGGCAAACAGATTCTTCCTTTAAACATCAATGCTCCATCTAAGGTTATGGAAAAATCCTTAGTTAATTTCTCCTTCACCTTGTTGCTCATTAATTGCAGGAACCGATCACCTTTTTGAGCTTCTATTATTCGTTCTCTCAGTGTTTATTGGATTGTCATTGTAGCTAATATTGAGGTTGACTTTCCTGGGTTGACGATAGTCAACTTCATCTTGTCAAATTTCTCAATCAAATGCTCTTGTTGAGTGGGCAGTACAGCCAATTGACCTTCTCCTTTCCTGCTGAGTGCATCTGCCACTACATTCGCCTTGCCTGGGTGGTAAAGGATAGTGCAATCATAATCCTTGACCAATTCCAGCCATCTCCTTTGTCGCATGTTCAGTTCCTTCTGTGTGAAGAAATATTTCAGACTTTTATGGTCTGTGTAGATCTCACACTTCCCGCCATACAGATAATGTCTCAAAATTTTCAGTGCATGTACGACAGTGGCTAGCTCCAAATCATGCGTCGGATAATTCTTCTCATGCACCTTCAGTTGTCGTGATGCGTAAGCTATAATCTTCCCGTGTTGCATCAACACACAACCTAATCCTGATTTAGAGGCATCTTTGTAGATTACGAACCCTTTTGATCCTTCAGGCACTATTAGAATTGGTGCTGTTGTTAGCTTCTGCTTTAACTCTTGGAAGTTGGCCTCACATTCAGGCGTCCACTTGAACTTTTTATTTTTCTTTGTGATATGCGTGAGTGGTTTTTCAATACGTGAAAAGTTTTGAATGAACCTTCGGTAGTATCTTGCCAAGCCAAGAAAATTGTGAACTTCTTTCGCATTGGATGGTATTTTCCAATTCAGAACCGCCTCAAATTTAGCGGGATCAACTTCTATTCCCTGTGCCGTGATCACATGCCCCAGAAAAGCCACTCTGTTGAGCCAAAATTCGCATTTACTGAACTTAGCATACAACTCTTCTCGACGCAATACCTCCAAAATGGTTCTGAGATGTCCCTCATGCTACTTTATGTCCTTTGAATAGACCAAAATGTCATCAATGAACACGATGACAAATTTATCCAGGTATTCATGAAACACACGGTTCATCAAATCCATGAATATTGCGGGTGCATTTTTAACCCCAAATGGCATTACGGTAAACACATAATGACCATATCGGGTCCTAAATGCGGTCTTAGGTATGTCACTTTCCTTGACCTTGAGTTGGTGATACCCAGACCTGAGGTCAATCTTAGAAAATACCCCTGCATTCTTCAACTGATCAAAAAGATCTTCAATCCTCTGTAACGGGTATTTATTTTTTATTGTTAACCGATTAAGTTCTCGATAATCAATGCACATCCTCATCATCCCATCCTTCTTCTTCACGAACAAAATAGGTGCCCCCCATGGTGAAGCATTACGCCAGATAAACTTCTTATCCAAAAGCTCCTCTAACTGTTTCTTCAATTCTTGCAACTCCTTTGGTGCCATTCGATATGGAGGCTTAGACATTGGTGCAGCCCCAGGAACCAAGTCTATAGTGAACTCTATGGATCGATCTGGTGGAATTCCAGAAAGATCTTCTGGGAAGACTCTCACTATCGGCACATCATTCGGTGTCGAATTCTCCCCTTCTACCTTGGCAATATTTACTAGGTACGCCTGACACCTTTCCTTTTTCAGCAGTTTAACTGTCCTTACTGCAGATATAACAGGTATGTACTCTCGTTTATTTGTCCTATAAAAGGTGAGATGTTGACCGTCCATTGTTTCTAAGTCTACTTCTCGTTCCATGCATTGGACCACATCTTTTTGTTTGCTCAACCAGTCCATCCCCAAGATAACATCATAATTCTTCATTCCGATCACATGCAAATTGGCGGATAGGTCGTTTCCACAAATTTTTAACCTAACAACCTTAGCTAAGTTTCTAATTCTAATGTTTTCTCCTGAAGGCACGCTAACCTCTAAGTTCACAATCATAACACAATTTAGCTTAAGTTTTTTCTTAAAGGTATCAGATATAAAGGAGTGTGACGCTCCGGTATCAAATAAGACATATGCAGGTACATTTGAGACATGTATCGTACCTGTCATAGTTTCATTTGCCTCATCACCTTTTTCAAATTGTCCTTTGTTGGGAGATGAATTTAATAAAGATATAATTTTGATTAGATCCCAAAACCCCTGAGTATGACATGTTCAGAATAATCTTGATAGTTGAGTCAGGATTCAGTTTTTAGAGTATTCAGGATGTTATCTGCAAAATGTATAGTCAGCAGACATAGATCAGGTTAGGATCTCAAGATTACGAAGAACTTCGATAAGTTTCAAGAAAACCGAAGTTTCGATATGAAACCGAAGTTTCAAGACTCAGATGAAACTTGAATCTATGAAGACTTCAAGATGAAACTGAGGAACTAAAGACTCAAAGATGAAGACTCAAAGATATCGGTCAATTACATCTGTAAAGACTCAGAAGTCCCTGAAGACTCAGAAGACTCAGAAGACTCTGAAGACATTGAAAAGAATCGAAGATCAAGAAATCAAGGCACAGTAACTACTAAAGAGTAAGTAATGTACTGAATGCCCAGTATAAACACAATGTTAAGAATTTGAACATATCTATCGAAGGATGCAATCATTGAGAAGATTGTGATTCCTTAGAAAGTTAGATATTGCCCATAACATTCAAAGTGCGGATAAAAAGGAACTAAGACAAAGTGTTGTTAAGGTTATATCTTTCGGAGATTGTAACCAAAAGAGCGTTGAGTTGTCCACCTTTAAAACGGGAGAAAAAAAGTCAAAAAAAGAGTAAGACAACCTTTGTACCATCGCGACCGACAACGACAGTCAGCGAAAAAAAGTCGAGAAGTACTAAGTTCCAGACTGCAAAAAGTGAAGACCGGCTACATGAAAGACTATTGCCTAAAACGTGTTAGGGAGTGTCAAACCCTAAATATAGTCGTTTCTCACACACCATAAGAGGAAACTCTCGGAGCTATCTCTCCAACGGATAGTTTTTCAAGAGTGACCTTGGTGTATGCCTATAAATACTTGTGACCTTCTACATTGAAAGGTTACAGGAAATTTGTAAGCAACTCAAGAGCTCAAACTTATTATTACAAGTTAAAGCACTCGAAAACCCAAGAATTTCCCAAGTGCTTTAAATCGAAGAGATCTCATTTCACTAAGCCTAGTTTGATAAGATATATCCAAAGCTTAGTCTAGATATCCTAGCCTTTGCATTGTTCTTTATTGTAAAGGATATCTCATCCAAGAAACCCCAAACCCTTTGTAAGGTAGTTTGAGTGTGATTGTTGGTGAGATTGGAGTTGTAAAGAGTGAGTAAACTACATTGAGGTAGTCAGAAAACTCTAGAGGAGAAGTTAGTAAGCTACTTGTGGTAGTCCGAAAGCTTGTGTGAGTTGAGTAAGTAAACTGAGAGGTAGTCGAGAAAGCTCAAGGTCGGGTTGAGTAAGTAAACCATGAAGTAGTCGAAAACTTCGAGGCGAGTTGAGTAAGTAAACTTCTGAGAGGTAGTCGAAAGCTCAAGGAAGTGATTAGTGAATTTCTCTGAAGAGATCGAGAGAGAGTGGGCGTAGGGAGCTTGAGTCTACGAACCACTATAAATTGTTGTGTTCTTTGCTTTTCTGTTTTTGCTTTATAGCTTTGTTGCTATATTCTCGAAAAGCATATTTTCATCGACATTCCAGTTGGAATCAATCCTTTGAAGTTGCATATAATTGAATCACGGCCTAATCACTATTCCATTAAAAAGGGTTTTGGTAAAAGCTTAAAAGCAGTATAAACTTAGGGCCAACCATTCGGCACATCTGAGTAGATAGAACAAATAGTTACCAAACTGAACTTACTCTTCTGAGGGTTCAGTAAGTTAGTTATCTGATCCAAGCAACTCGGGATCTCTAAAACTTCGAGGACTCGGTTGGGATTATCCGAGGTATCCGAAAGCGATTTCGATATCAAGCATCTCAGATAGACTTTGACTCGGGCGATTTGTGCTTCTCGGGGACCAAATCATCGGGGGATAACGACCCAAAGTGACCTCGATAAGAAAAGTTTTAAAAAAACGAACACGTGTATTCCCCCATACACGTGTAAGACTCGTTTATCTCCGGGACCAACAAGTGGTATCAGAGCAGTGGTTCAACTTGACCACCTGCTTTGTTGACCTAAGTTTCATTTGCTAAAATACTTGTGGTCTATGTGAACTGATCTTTTTTGCTGAATTCCTAAAAGACTCAGTTAAAATGTCTTCTAAGAAACTTCCCATGTTCTCAGTGGAGAACTATGATTTATGGAGGCGAGAATGAGGCTCACTGTATTCTAAACATGAGCATTATGTGGAGAGTGGTCTCTGAAGGGCCATTCCAATTTAATGTGGTGAATCCCAGAGGAACAGAAAATGAGAGAAACGATCCTAGAGAAGAATTTCCTAAGTCTGATGACCAACTGACTCCTTAGGAGAGGAAGTTAGTCAATCTAGACTATATTGCTAAAGACACACTATACAGTACTATTGATGATGGTGTGATGGGAATGATCTCTCTTTGTATCTTGCAAAAAGAAATTTGGGATACACTAGCTGTAATGTGCCAAGGCACAGATCATATCAAGGAAAACAAACTTTCAGTTGTAATTGGAAAGTTTGATAGTTTTGAAATGGATGAAGGTGAATCTATAGACAAATTGGAAGTCAGACTCACTAGCATTATGAATGATCTAAATGCACTTGGTAAGAAATATCCACAGAGAGAAGTAGCATTGAAAATTCTTAGAGGTCTTTCTAAGAAATGGGATATACATCGTTGGTGATTGAAAACACCAAAACATTAATTCAATACCATACCAACCAAGTCTTCTCTCGAAATTTGAAGGCCTATGAGTTTGTAATTGATAAGAAATCTAAAAAGGCTGACAGCAAAGATGATTCATCATCTAGTAAGAATGTGGCCTTTAAAGCCAAAGATAAAACCTGTAAAACTAGAGAGTCTGAGAACTCCCTTGCTAAAAATCAGGATGAGCTTGAGGATAAGCTAGCATTGATGGCAAGGAGGTTTGAAAGACTTAATAATCGATATGGAAAATACAAAAACTATTACGAGGAATCAAGGTGCGGAAGAAACACGAGGACGGATCAAGCGAGAAGAAGAAGGACACGAAAGTCGAGGATCTTCATCGAAAAGAAAGGACTCCAAGTCCAAAGAAGAAAGTGATCGGGATGATGATGCCAACGGATGCTATAATTGCTAAAAAGAAAGGTCACTTCGGTATGATTGTCCAGATCGAAAGTGCTAAGGAGGGAAAGAAAAGGCAAGCTAAAAAGAGACAAGAAGTTCTCTAGCAAAAAGGCCATGGTTGCGAGAAGAAGAACATTACGAGGAGGATCTAGCTCTTGAGGATGAAATATTCTCGAACGATTGAAAGTGATGACATCATGTCGATGGCCATTGAGGAGGTAAACTCTTCTTTCTCTTTGTTGCTCCTACACTAGCACAAGAGTTGTCAAGTTCAATTTAAACAGTCATTTTGACCTAATGGATTCTTTTGAGAGTCTAATGAAGGACTATGATGTTTTACAAGAAGCGCTAAATGAAACTCGAAGCGAGAATAAGGAGGGAAGAAATTTGAAAATCTTAAATGGAAAGACTCTAGCAATCTTAAAATCACTTCTCAATTAATGGGACTCTTGATGAACTGGATGTTCTTAAAGTACAACTCTCGGAGAAAAAGAAGTTGATAGTGACCCTAATTGAAAAAGCTAGAGAAATCCTTTGAAGAGATTAAATTTGATCGTAACTAAGTTCAATGACCTCTATGAAGCATGAAACTCTCTGAAATGTGAGGATAGTGTGCGAACAAGTTAACTCTATTGAATCTCGCATCTAAAGTAATAGATGAAATTGAGTTACCAGAGATCTGTCACTATAAAATCTGGATTGGGATACATTCAGGGGGAACCTCACAAGGTCATTTGAATCTTTGCATCAAGTAGCAAGAAGAAAATCTTTTGTAAAACCGATTGGCACCTACACTTCAAACGAAGAAATGCCTTAAGGTTGTAGACAAGGGAAAAGGACCTATGGTTCGGTAATGGCGAATGATCGGGTAAGAAAGCCTAAACCTCGGTGAAGGCTAGAAAACTGAGCTTTTCGATTCAGAAAAATTTACAAACGAAGTACTTGAATCCTCGGGGCTAAGAATGCAAACACGAAAGGATCTACTTTTGAACCATCGGAGGAATCTTAGGAAGAGAAACACTTTCGGCGAGAGACATTCTCAAGTTGAAGAGACCAAGTCCTCAATATCTTGAAAGACCAAAATTTTTAAGACAGAACAACTTTGAAACCCACTTGCCTAAGGGTAAAGGTTACTGAACCCGAAGTCAACAAAAGATTGGACCGGTGCACAAAAAGCTAAAGCAAATGAACAAAAGGCTGAAACAAAGAAAAATTCAAAAGCCCATGTTCATGCTAAAAAATTTAGCACTCATACGAGGGAAACTTCTAAGGCACCCAGAGTAGTAAATGTGTATGTAGATGTTTATGGAAGAAAGATCGGCCACTCTAAAGTGATTAGAGTTGTCGGCCCAGATTTGGATTCGAAAATCTGATTAACCTTGTAGGACCTACACAAATTAGGTACCTAAAAATTGATCTATTTTCAGGGGAGGAAAAC
This sequence comes from Stenogyne calaminthoides, assembly GCA_037126765.1. NCBI lineage: Eukaryota > Viridiplantae > Streptophyta > Magnoliopsida > Lamiales > Lamiaceae > Stenogyne > Stenogyne calaminthoides. Next base: position 13,408,490 of record JBBCBC010000014.1, read on the forward strand.
AAGAGCCTTTGGTGATTAAAGATCACATAAAGATGATGAGCAGAGATGAAAAAGCCCCTAATGTATGGTATCTTGATAGTGGATGCTCAAGACATATGATAGAGATTCAAGAAGATACTCGGTGACTATGTTGAACAAAAGGCCCTCATATCACTTTTGGAGATAACTCAAGGGACGGTATGAAGGATATGGAACTTTGGAAATCGACTCAGTTCATATCCATGGTGTTTCATATATGTCTGGATTGAAGCATAACTTGCTTTCAATAAGCCGATTGTGATAAAGGTTTTAATGTTGAGTTCTCTAAGAACTTATGTTATGTGAAAGATGATATCTCATGAAAGTATTCTTATTTGGTACTAGAAAAGGAAATGTGTATCTTCTTGACTAGAGTTCAACTCCTAAAGATACATGTTTGGTTGCTAAAAGTTCCCTGAGATACCGATTGGTTATGGCATAAAAGGATGAATCTTTGAATTTCAAAAACCTGAATAAGCTTGCAAGATTAGCTCTTGTGAGAGGGTTGCCTAATGAAGTGTTTAATAAGGAACATATATTTTGATTAGGTGCCAAAAGGAAAATAAATTAGAGCATCATTTAAAAGCAAAGTAGATGTTTTCTCTGAAAAGAATACTTGGTTGTTGCATATGGATCTTTTTGGTCCAATAACACCGATGAGCACTAATGGCGGGAAATACACACTAGTAGTAGTTGATGACTACTCAAGATATACTTGGGTCATATTCTTTTCGATGAAAGTATTTCGAGATGAAGCTGCCAAAATTCTTGAAAAGGCTCGATATTGAGAAAAATCGAGTGTGGTCAAAATTAGATCGACAAAGGGAACTGAATTTATAAATCATATTATATTTGACTATTAATAAACAAATGGAATTTCTCATGAAACATCAGCTGCAAGGACCCCTCAACAAAATGGTGTTGCTGAAAGAAGGAACAGGACTCTGAAAGAAGTTGCAAGGACAATGATAGTGAAGTTGATATTCCTAAAAGATTTTTGAAATTTTGAAAAGTGTGAACCTTTGCATGCTATTCTCATATGAGATCCATCTTGACCAAGAGTCAAGGCAAAACACCCTATGAGCTTTGGAATGAAAGGAAGCCTCTTGTTTCTTTCTTTTCGTGTGTTTTTGTTGCAAGTGTTTCATACACAATAATGGTAAAGATCGGTTGAAAAAATTTGATAGTAAAAGCGATGAAGGAATATTCTTAGGATATTGCGAAGTCGATTAAAACTTTCGAGTTTACAAGCTGTAGAACTCTTATTGTGGAGGAAACACCTCATGTTGTTTTTGATGAATCTACTTGTGTTAGGAAGAAAAGGGGAACATGATGTAGAAGAATGACCAAGAGGATCACCATTTAAGCGTGAAAAAAGAATGACAAATCATTCATTTGAACACGAAAAGAAGGCGTCGGTCACATTCTATGATTGAGTGACTCGGACTCGGAATAAAAAAAGTTGAGGATGGAACTCGGGATGGTGAGACTCGGGAAAGCAAACACACCAAAGGTGACCAATCGAGCAGACACCGGTTCATGCTCGGTATGTGATGTCAATGAAGATGTAGTCACGGTGAGGCAAATTCTGAATCTATCAACCAAAGGGAACAAATGTCTCGACAATGTTACGAATAAATTTCCACGAGGAAGATGAATCCCTTTCTCCTTTTATGTTGTTCCTGAGTTTCTTGAATTAACCGAACCTAACATTTTAAATGTTGAGGATACTATTGAAGGGGAACATCTAGAAGAAGATGGTTAGATAGTCATCCTACAAATTCAGTTGTGGGTGATCTAGCGATGGTGTCAAAACAAGAAGGTTCCATGGTGAGAGTGCACTATTCTGCTACTTTCTATCAGAGAAAGAGCCTACTGAGATTGGTGAAGCTCTACAAGATTCTCATTGGATTACTTCTATGCAAGATGTGCTGAATCAATTCTCAAGAAATGAAGTATGGGAGCTAGTGGATAGACCTAAAAGGCACAATGTCATTGGAACCAAGTGGGTATTTAAGAATAAAAGAGATGAAAACAACAACATTGTAAGAAACAAGGCAAGGCTAGTTGCACAAGGTTATTCCCAAGAAGAAGGCTTGGATTATGATGAAACCTTTGCTTTTGTTGCAAGACTAAAGCCATCGGATTGTTTCTTGCATATCTTTGCCCACATGAAGTTCACGATCTATCAAATGGATGTGAAAAGTGCATTTTGAGCGGTGTGCTTAAAAAAGAGGTTTATGTAGAACAACCTCCTAGTTTCAAAAGCAGAATGACCAAGTTCTGAGCTCGAGAAAACCTTTGTATGGTCTCAAGCAAGCACCCGAGCATGGTATGATACTCTTTCTCGGTTTCTTCTTGACCATGGTTTTGTCAAAGGCTGTTGATAGAACTCATTAGGGATAGAAGATGGGGAAGATATCTTCTTTGGTTAGGATATATGTTGATGATATCATTTTTGGATCCCCAAATCATCGGTTGTGTGAAAAGTTTTCTCTGCGATGAAAGGTAAATTTGAGATGTCTATGATGGGGAGATGAATTTCTTTCTAGGTCTTCAAGTGAAACAATCAAAGGAATGAATCTTCATCACCGGGCAAAAATACACGAGATCGATTGCCAAATATGGTGTCTGAAATTGCAATGCGATTAGGATTCCCATGAATACTAACTACAAGATGGATCGATTCTAAGGCAAATCGGTAAGTCATCTTTGATTATAGGGGAATCATTGGATCATTGCTCTATCTTCTGACAAGTAGGCGGATATAACATTTCTTTGTTGGGATTTGTGCGAATTCCAAGCTAATCTAAAATTTAGTAGTCATGGAATTGCCGAAAAAAATCTTGAAGTATCTTAAGGGCCGATGAATAGAGGATTATGGTATCGGTGATGATAACCTTGAATTAGCTTGGTTATTGAATCTTTGATTATGGAGGTTGCGAAATTGGGAAGTCCCTCGAGGAACTTGTCGATTTCTAGGAATGGTGATATCTTGGTTTTGAAAAGCAGGACCTCGATGTGACGATCTACTCTTGAATTTGAATACATAGGCTGCGGGAAGGCTGCGTGCCGCAATTCTTTGGCTCGAGACAACAATTAAGGGATTATAAAGTTGTAGCCAATGAAGTACAATATTTTGTGACAATAATAGTGCCATTGCTTTTTCACAAAATCGGTGTTACACACGGATGCAAGCATGTGGATATCGAGACATCACTTCATCCGGAGATCATGTCGAGAAAAAGGACATAAGGATGGGAAAATTCATCTTGATAAGCGAAGGTGATATCTTGACTAAACCTTTGGTTTGGATCAAGATTTGAGGAACTATCGATTGAATTAGGGATGTTGAATCTGGTGTATAAGTAAAATCTGAAAAATTGAAGATTTTTCGGATCGTGAGATTTTCTCGAAAATTCTCTTGAAACTTCGAGGATAAATGAAATCTTGGGCGAGTTTGAAACTTCAATTCTTTTGAAAAGTCGATTGCTCGATGTATCTTGAACCCATTCGATTACTTTCGATATCATCTTGACATTTTATCAAGGTCGATTTTTCGATAAAGGCGATAGAGAAACTAGTACGAAGAATTCACGAGACTCGATTCGATATTTCCATTTTATCTGAGCTTCTCGGTAGAATTGCGATAAACCTTCATGCATCGAAAACCTTGATTTTTGATTTTACTCTATTTGGATCAGAACATCACTAATTCATTTGAAAGTTCTTAAATCTTGATTGACCAAAGGTTAATCGAATGTTCGACAGTTCTGCTGTCGATACATCATGTCGACATCACGAACTTGTAGAACCTTGCTAGAGAAAGAAGAGTTTACCTCGCCAGTGGCCAATTGAATCTAATCACTTTCATCAGAATATAAAAACATCAAGATCCCCTCCTCAGTGTTTTCTACTGATTCATGGCCTTTTTGTTAGAGAACACTTGTCTCTTTCGATTGACTTTCTCTTCTCCAAGCTCAATCTGGGCAAATCATCTTGGAAGTGACCTTCTTGGGATTATAGCATGGTGGAATGGTCATCACGACCACTCTTCTTTGGACTCATGTTTGGAATGGATGGGTGATCCCTCGGCTTTCATTCTCTTCTTCTCCAGTTGATTTAATCCTCGAGTTCTCCTGTGGTTCTGTAATATTTTTTGTATTTTTAATCTACTATTAAGTCTTTTTTGCCCTCAGGCTTTGAAACTTTTCCTCAATCTCATCAAATTTTTTGGCATAAATTTTCGAGACTCAACCTGAGTTTTATCTTGGTTGAGGAGACTCGGCTCGATGATGAATCATCTGCGCTCACCAGTTTAATTCGATTACAAATTCATAGGCCTACATTGCCTCTTGTTGGTATGGCATACTTAATGTTCTTAGTGTTTTCAATCACCCTTTAGGCAATATCCGTGTTTTTAGAAGACCTCTGAAATTTTCATCTGCCTTCTCTTTGTGGACTACCAGGATGGTTTAGATCATTCATGATCTTTGGCAGAGCTTTCGATTTATTACATTGATTCACCAATAGCTTCGATTGCAAAGCTCAAACTTTCACTCAGGAAAGTTTGTTTTTCTTTTATATGATTCTTACCGTAGTGTATCATCTCTTTCAATACTGCATACCGAGGTTTGGGGTTTCACCGGTATAGTGTTCTTTTAGGATGAGATATTCTTTCTCTCCTGAAGTACAATGCAAAGGACTTAGGATATCTAGGATCTATTCTATGAATGGTTTCTCAACTCACCAATTGGAATGGTATAAACAGCACTGCTTAAATCTTATAATACGGGCTAAAGAGGTTCGATGGAAGTTTTCTCATGGGAAGTTTTTAGAAGCATTTTTACGAGCTTTAAAGAATAAGTTTGAGCTCTTGAGTTGCAATATAAATTTCCGTATTTTCAATGTATAACCTTCATTGACAAAAGGGTTTGGAATTTCTCCGTTGGTTAGTCTGGGATGATATTTCTCTTATGGTGTATGGGGCAAGGGTATTGATGTTTTAAACTCTCGTTTTAAATAATAGCCTTTTAGGTTAAAGGGCTATTCAAAGTCTCTGTTTGAAGAACGGAACTTTTATACCTGGAACATCTTTTTGCAAGATTGAGTTTGAGCTCTCGATTTCGATATAATTTCGTTTTGGTAACTTTTTGACTTTTGTCACTTAGTAAACTATCCTTAGAGGGAATCTTAGTGAGTTTTGAAAACTGCTGAGTTGATTAACCTTAACAAGTTTTGCGACTTAGTTCCTTTTATGCGCATTTGAATGTCTAAGGAAGCGATATATATCTATTTTTCTAAGGAATGAAAATTGATCTTCTCTGATTTACTTACTCCTTGAATGGACATATATTGACCTTGAGGATCTTTTTATCTTGAGCATTGTAGTTTGCTAACTCATTCTTCTGAGTCTTGACCTTCTCAAGGAGTTTGGGGTTTTCTCGGTTGGCTTTGCCTTTAATATTCTTGATCTTGATTCAAAGCAGTATTGAGTCTTGAGGGAAATTTGAGTTTCTTGAGGGTCTTTTGAAATAAGTTGACCTCTTTCTAACCTTTCAATCTTAGGCATGAGTCTTGAAATTTCTCGATTTCTTTTCTTTGATATCTCTTTTTTCTCATATTTGAGTCTTGATTCTCGAACATCTTTTTTTCTTGAGTCTTGAATCTTCCCTCTTTTGACTCGATTTTCTTTGAAGCTCTTTTGATTTTCTTGAAACTTATCTTTGAGTTCTTGAGTCTTTAAAACCTATCTTGAACTATGTCTGGCGACTACATTTAGTGCGAGATAACGGTAATTCTTTGAATATTCTTGATCTTCGGAGATCTGACTCAACTATCGAGATCATTACGAACATATCATGATCACTCTTGAGGGGTTTTGGGATCTTAATCAAAATCATAGTCTTTATTAAAATATTGACAAATGGAGAAGTTGAAAGGTCTTTGTGAAAGCACGATGTTTCATGCTTAATAAGATTGTGGATTTTTTAAAAGATGAAAGAGAGGGAAGAGTGTTTGAGGATCAGTGGGTCGATCTGGTCAATTACTGGAATAGAGATGATGTAGAGGCATTCCATGCAATTTATTTATTAGTAATGTAATTTATACTTTTTTTTAATTTGATTTGTCTTTCACCTTTTTAATTTTATTTTCTTCAATTTAGTTACAAAGTCAACAAAAGAAAGATGCTAGATCAAAAAAGAAATTGGATCAACGAACTGGAAAGAATTCATTTGCAGAAATCCATGAAAATATGGTGAATTTAGCTAGTCTTTGATATTTAATTTTAGTTATATACTATCTTCAAGATCAAAATTTTACTTTTTTCTTTATAATGTATAATTGGTGTGTACTTTAATAAACTGCAGTGTTGTTATATTTTTTGTTTTTTCAAATATGGATCAGTTTTCTTTATCCTGATTCCTGATACTATGTTGTTGTCACGAGCTGCTTGAATCACTCGGTAGTACAATGGATCGAGTGTTGTTTCCTGGCCATAATAAATAGAGGATTGCTAACTCCATTTTTTTTATAAAGCATCCACACAAGAATTCTATATATCATGCATTTACATAGTTACTAAAAATTCTTTACCTTAATTTTTAATTAGTAGTGAGATGCACTTTTTTGGTTTATGATAATTTACTATGATTAGTCTATTTGTGCACCATTCAAGTGGTCATTTGTTAATTGTTGGATAGTGCAGTTGTTATTGTTGTGACTATTATGGTATCATAGTGCACCTTCTATTTTCATAGTCTTATGTAAATTAGTAACTATTCACTCTTCCTTTATTATTTATTGGTAACCAGTTTATAGAGTTTAGAGTTTTTGTTCAATTCCTAATTTATGTTCACATGTAATCAATATATCTCTAATTAATAGAAGACAAATTTTTTGCTCATCAAGAAAAATGACTTTCTTTTTTATTTGATTGTTTTTCGAAGATTTTTTTTCTAGTTATAATTTTGAAGTGTGCTATACTTCTGCTAATGAATCTCCCTCTATTGAAGTTGTCAAGTATTTGGTAAGTTTTATTCAGTATAATATATATATTTTATAAATGTTTATTCTCCATATATATATATATATGTATGTATTTTAGGTATTTAACCTACAATGTCTTGTGAAAATACTCTAAAAAATCGTACTACTTGACACTTTATAGGAATCGATGAAATAATTGACGAATCAACTCCCTGCAGGCTCTAAGGATTTTGTTGGCCCGAATGACATATTTACTCAAGTAGTTGGCTTAGACAAACCAGGCCATGTTCATATGTTTGGCGGTGTTTCTGCATCAGATGTTTGGGGGGAATTTTTAGGCCGCAACTCGTACAAACATAAAGTGCTAGAGCAACAATCAAAAATTTCTGAATTGAAAAAGCAAATGGCTGAGCTAAAGTCACAACAACAAAGATTTATTTCACATCAGCCTTAAGGTTCAACATCACCTGAGAGTCTTCCTGGACAAGTTTTAAGAAAGCAAACTTTTCGGATATAATTTTATTTTTTCTTAAACTTTTATTTTAGTAATATACTCTAATTGTATACAAAATCTATCCAAGAAAAAAAAAAAGCCTTTAATAGTGCACCAACCTATTTTAACACTTTTTGGTGAGTTTAGACTAACCTATCTTAACATTAAAAGTGTGTTAATATCTAACATATCTTAACACGTTTTAATGTGTTTATATCCAACCAATCTTTACACTTTTAAGTTGTCAATCCACTCTATCGTAACACTTTTGAGTGTGTCAATATCTAATCAATCATAACATGTTGAGGTGTGTTAAAATTCAACCAATTTTTACATTTTTCGGTGTGTTAATATCCAATTATCCTAACTTCACACAAGTATAGATAGCAAAGTGAAATATGAAAGCTACAATTTTGAAATGGATAAAATTAGCGTTGAATATTGTGATCTTGATGACCCTCCAACGTGTTTGTCGTCGAAAGATGGTGAATTGAAGAATATTCACTGCAAGAAGAACAAACCGTTGTTGCAATGTAAATCTTCGGAAGAATGAAAAGAACTGGAATTTTATTATATATAGGACACGAAAAAATTTGGTTGGATGATTTGCACAGATCTAAGATATTTTTTAAAATATGCATACAAGTGTTTGCCAAAAATAATACTATGAAATATAATTAAATGATTTTTTTTGTAGACAACTGACTACTAAATTATTTGGTGTTTATCTTTGCATGTACTCAATTAAGATAAAATTTAATTAATAAGTTGAATCACGGAGAAGCTGAAATCTCAATACCTGAAGATAACTATAAGACCATCTAATGTTGGTTAAATATAACTCAGCTGACAACATTGTAAGATTCGATTTTTACATAGTTGAAATTATTAAATAAAAGCCGGATAATTTGGAAGTCAACTTATTATATAGAAGCCAACTAAAACAAATAGAGCAACTCCAGCAGTTGATTATACTCTATAGTCAACTCAACACTACTCTATTATAGAGCGAACACAAAATCTCAAGCAAATTGCACTAAAAGTGAATATTCTATAAATATTCTTTATTAATGATTTTTTTTATGTTATATATAATTATCTATATTTATAAAGTATTTGAATACTTATTTTAATATAAATTAATTTTTATTTTATATTTAAATTTAAATTTTGATCAAACTTAAAAAAAAATATAAAATTGATAAAATAGTTATGCAAATATATATTGAAAATTCAACATAATGTTAGAATGAAAATTTAAATTACAATGATAACTTAAATTACAACTAAAATATAAATTGCAATACAATAGTCACTGATTACTCAGTGTTGGAATATTCTTCCCACCAATAATCAATTAGTGCATTACAGAGTGCGAAATGAGCCTCTGCATCTCTAATTTGTCTAAACCTGCCACAAATATTTTGAAATTGATCAGGTTCATTATTAACAAATTCAAGATCTAGAGATGACACTTCTTGTCACTACAAGAAAAATGTTGAACAAAACAGTGGAACACTGTTGTTTTTCCAACACAAAACATGTTGTTGTATCCATCATTGTTTTTTCAACCCGTTGTCTTTTCAACTTTCTAAAACAATTTAAAACCGTTGTCTTTATAAACAAAAATCGTTGTTGTATGATCTGTTATTCTTCATATTGCGCGGATAGACAACGTTTTTATGACCATTATCTATCTATGTTTCTAAAACTTTTGAAAATCATTGTCTATCCAACTGAAAATCATTGTTGTATGGTCATTTTTTCGTCATATTGCGCGGATAGACAACGATTTATGACCGTTGTCTATTTGTGTTTCCACAACGGTTGAAAACCATCAAATATCCAACTTAAAATCGTTGTTCGTTTTGTAATTTGCACATATAGTCAATGGTTTAAAACATTGTGATATATATTTCTACAACGGTTTTTAGTCATGTCTATATATAAAACACAACTGCTAAAAAATTTGTCTTTTTTAATATTAAATAATTTCTTTTTAATCTAAAACCTTTGTATTTTCGTTATTTCATATATATACATTCCATTGGTATATTAATTTCAACCAAGTCCCAATCAAATAATAGACAAAATAATTCATACAATCTCAAAATTCATTCACAATCCCATAATTCAAAGTCATATAAAAGCGTACACAATCATACGAATAAAAGTTTACAAAAGGATTTCAATGTCACGAACAAGTTTCTTTGCACCAACTGATCATTACACTACCAAAAAACACATGCAATAAACCTCATCTTTGATGCAACTGCTGCTACTGAACTCCATATTGCTTCTCTAATTTTAATGGTCATCATAATCAATGTAAGAGACACAAACCCTGAATCATCAAATAACTTAACAATTTATAAGCAAAATAAAATACAATATCATAAATAGAATATAAAGTCTAAAGAACCGAGCTTATAAGAAAGTAAGAGGATTAATTAAAAAAAATGAAATCCATCAATTATTGATTGTAAAAGAGATGAGTACACCATGCAAGCCTACAAATGAAGAGATTTGTCTAAAAACTCCTAAATAAAAGTATGAAGGAGATGAGTACACCATACAAGCCTACAAATGATGAGATTAACCTAGAAACCAACCAAGTTTCACAACTTAAACATATATGAACAAGATATATGAATCTCTATGCAATTATGGACTTTCCATCAATATAAAGAGCATGTGTAAACAAAATAGAGCACAAACAAACTTCAATCTATTTATACATATGTTCTTGGATGCATTCAACCCATTCAGTCCGCATTTGATTGATTTCTTCTACGGAGTAGGACTTTTTTGAAAACTGTGAAACACGAAATAATTATGCATTATTATAAACATATATAAAAAACAATTATAAAATATATATGTAACATAAAAATGGAAAATAATATGAGCATACTAATGACTGCAATGAACGCATGTTCACTTGTCCATTAAATTCCATAACTTATTTCATATAGCAAAGAACAAAGAAACAACATTGATGACCATCGGGTTGTTTAAGGACACAAATTACTTTCCAATTTATGCTTTTCCTACTTTCTTATTCATCTCCACAACATATAATCTTAAAGTCCTTCACGTATTGAAAAGATATAGTCAGCAAATGAACTCGTTTTAATTATAAAAACAAAAACGAAAAACAAAAGGAATTTGCATATCAACTACACTCTTCCACACTTCATCATTGATTCCACCATAAAAGGATATAAAAACAAATCTCTAACTTGTGTGGGTCAATCACAGTCAAAATCCAATGATCTCTAGTAAACACAAGCCAATACAAAACATTTAACATAACAAGTAAGTAAAAACAGAAAGAAAATACATTTTCTTTTAACTAACAAAAAATTGAATATTTAATTTTTACTTACTCTATATTACACGGTACCAAAAGTAGTCGATTAAGAGGCATTTCAAGCAACCAAGATGAAAGATTGTGTGCCCTTTGAATAATATTGTAACTTTGAAATTTTTGTCCAGGGTAAGGTCATTTTGGATCCACAAATTTGAACCTAGCAACTTTGTTCTTACTAGTTGACCACTTAAATAGGCACCTACCATTAATAATTGATATTATAAAAGAAATCAATAAGTATGCAGTACACAATTGACTTAGACATGGTGAATTATAAATATATCACTAAATGCTTACCATATGTAAACAATAATACATGAGCACGATATTGGTTTTAATCGACAAAATGTGTCGATGTGTTCAAAGTCAATAGGAACAACCAACTCATGGCCAAAAAACATCCTTGTATAAGAGAATGCTTTTGCTACTTGCAAGCTTCGTGTAAGCACCCATGATTTTCAATCACCCTAAGTTATTAAAAAAAATGTATAAATTATATTTGTTAAAGGAATTAAAAATGAGTAAATAAATATATATGTCCACATATATATTATTTTGTTAGATGAAATAAAAAATTAAAAAAATAAAATAAATATAGGATTATATATATGTGTGCGTGCATGACAAGAAAAAAGAAAAGAAAAGAAAGAAAACGGATGGGTTAATTAGTTGATGACTTGATCATTATTTTTGGTTTATAAGCTTACATATGTATATATAAAGCCATAAAATATTAGCTTTTAAAGAATTTTATTATATATAATGAGTTATATACTAATATAGATAAGTCATAATCTCTCTAGTCTTTCCTTGAAAATCTCTATATTTGTTTTGAACACTATCTTCAAGCTTTTAAAATAAAACTCGTCTCACGTTTAATTCGGAATTCCCACGAGTATCTCAATTGATTCTTATTCCCCCATTCTATTTTTATACTCGGTCTTTTAAAAAATCAAAACACAGAAAATAGTTTTCATTTCTCTTTGGATTCAAAAATCTCTTTTAATATTTAAATTCTAGTCCAAGCCCAAGCCCAACTTTTTATTCATCTATTTATAAGAGAATTTACCCTAAATTTTTATTCATCAGCACTCCAATTTTTTTCGTGGCTGATCTGCACGGAATATCGATAATTATTTTTCTGCTATGTTTTCCTTTCATCAAATTGTTACAATTCTTTCAATTATCAAGTCTCCTTTCTGAGTTATTCTTTTATCAAATCATCTCTTGTTAATAATATTAACTCGTATTATATACTATTACGCTACTAGAGGATGGCTCTATGTGCAGACGTCACATAGGATTTAGGTTGAATAGATATATACTATTATTAATTTGTGTTTTGCCCGGTTTAATATTCCGGCCAACAAGTAAATTAAACAATGAATTGAGAATAGAAAACGATAAAGAACTCAGAAAATTTGTTGACTCGGTTCGTCTTTAAAGAGACTACATCTAGGGGCGAACCAAGCCAGGAGTGTTTTTACTATCTTCTTCGTTTTAACACTAAAGACTCGAACCCTTTTCTATGTGGCCATTGAGGCCTAATTTATACAAGTTTTCTCGCCTTTGGGCGGTCGATTACATATGGAAAGTCATTAATGGGCTTCAATTCAGCTACCCGAGAAATCCACCCTGCTGGGTCTATGATTGACTTGGTCAGTGGGTGCCATTTGTGGACCGAGCTTCGTGGGCGGATTTTGCGGCTAGTCTAGCGCTTACCCAGCGTTAATAAGATTTGCGACTTCCGACCTCTGGCTTCCGGAGACTTGTTCCTAGTCGCTCTTCCTGGTTGCCTGTAGCGACTTGTAATCCTTGCGACCTCCAGACATATCGCCTACATACTGTTGAAATTTAGAGACACGTAAACACGTAATACATGCGCAGCGGAATTGAACAGTTCACCAACAACGAACATATAATTGCATAATTAAATACGTGTAAACATAAAGAGAAACCTTACAGTAAATCGTATGCATATTTCTCTACTATGGTATCCACGTAATCCCTGTTCACAGACTTGCACAGATTTGCTAGGAAAATTCTAACTCTAGATTTTTTGGAGAAAATATGAACTAACGTTTTATGGATTCCCAAGAGCTCATATATATAGGAGAGACCCATCTTAAATCTTAAGCTAACCTGATTAGGAAATAAAATCTCTAATCTTTATTTAAATAAATCTCTTAGATTTATTTCCCACAAAATCTCTACGGATTTAATTCCCATGTATATCAAATCTCTACGGATTTGATTCCATATATATTAAATCCTACAATAATATTTCATATATTATTATTGGGAATTCTTATTTAATTAAATCCAATTTAATTAAATATTAATAATAATTAATTTCAAATTAATCTATTATTAATTAATTCTCCATAAATTAAATATTAAATCCAATTTAACATTTAATCAACCAACTATAATCCGTAAAAGGAAACTACTCGTTGTGTGACCCATAGACCCTCAAATATCGAGCGATTAGTCAAACTAACGGTTTTAATTAAACCCTAGACAATAAATCAGACATTCTCAATATATGAGGTACGTTGCGAGAAACGTGCAACTACCTGTAATTGAAACATGGGCTATTACGATTTCCTCCTTTCATTCGCGAATACTCGATTAAGTCTTGAACATGATGAAGTGTCTATTCAAATAACTTAATCATATTATCTCTAATCACTAATTGATCATGTATGTCACACTTGGACACAAAGTCTAAATTGACGTGCATCGGCCGATGACTTTGATCCAATTATGATGAGAAGGTGAGTATTCTCTCTAAATCCACATTGAGGAATGAATCCTATTCTTGACTCAACTACCACGCACATGCACTTCGTGATGAACCCAATCCAAGTCGTATCTACCATGGAAGTGTGCAAGCGTTGGTCATGGTCAAAGTTCATCACTTCACACATGTCGTGCGTATTGACCTCAAGTCAAAGGAGTATCGCATCGCTCCCACTAACCGAGACACCCGTAGACACATATAGTGGAAATACATCAAGCGGTTTCTCGGATGGGTATACCAATACCCTCCAAGGTATCTGTGCATCCATCATGAGATACCTAGTATCTCGTAGTAAGTGAGATCTTACTACACTCTCTAAGAGTATGATGCAGATCGCACACCAATCTCCATTGCATCATCAATATCACATTCTTGATGATCCTTGATCGGGGCTATTTGAGAATCATGCTTAAGTCATCTGAGTTCTCACAACCTCAATGACAGCAATGACTTATGGGAACACTTGCATGAATACATGCAAACAATCAAACATAATATTCAAACAAGTGTATTGCCATACATTAATATTAAGTGAACTATAATATTAAATCAAACTGAATATCATCGAGTATTATGTCCTTACAATAGATTGTCTCTAGGACACTAACACTAACACTCTCCCCTGGACTAGAGACATGTCTAACCCTAAACCATCAAATGTCTAGGTGTACATGAACACCGGTGTTTTGGTAAAATGATCTTCCAAATTAAATATGTGGGAATACATTTTAATTCAATTTCTCCTATCCACGATCTCGGATCAAATGATAAGTCTAACCCCTTTTTTTTCGATTTGGTTCCTTTGCTTGTGCATTCGCACCAACGTTGTCTTAATACAACTTTATTAGACAACTGGCACTCGGAACTTCCCCTAGTTCTCTTAAGAACTATAAAATCCAGACAACCTCCTTGAGGCTTCTGATACAACAATGTACACAACTTCGGATGTTAAAACGACAGTCGACTTGCTTGGAACTATTCCAACTGACCGCCTCATCATGTAGAGTGGAACGTAACCTGACTGTGATTTGTAATCATCACAGTCGGATTGGAAATTTGCGTCAGCATAACTAGTCATTACTAGTTATGACTGTCCATCATAGACAAGGAAACATTTTTTAGTTTGTCTAAGATACTTCATAATGGTTTTGACAGCAATCCAGTGAGACTCACCCGGATTCTGTTGGTATCTACCAGTGATGTTGATAGCGTAGGCCACGTTTGGCCTAGTGCAAGTCATGGCGTACATGATTGACCCAATTGCATATGCATATGGGATATCTTTCATGTGTTTGATATCAGCTTCAACAGAAGGACAATCCTTTTTTGACAACTTTATCCCATGATTTGCCGGTAGAGATCCTCTCTTAGAGTTCTCTATCGCAAAATGCTTCAACACCTTGTCTACATAGGTGGATTGTGACAGCATCAACATCTTCTTGGATCTATCCTTGTGGATCTTGATTCCTAAGATGTAGCTGGCTTCTCAAAGATCCTTCATCATGAAGGTCTTTAACATTCAATCCTTAACGGACTGCATTAACGGGATATTGTTTCCAAAAATCAATATGTCATTGACATACACGATTATGAAAATAATATTCTTCCCGCTGCGCTTACAATAAACGCAAGGATCTTCCGAATTTCTGATGAAGTCAAAAGACTTGATAGCTTCATCAAATCGGATATTCCAACTCCTAGAAGCTTGCTTCAATCCATAAATGGATATCTTTAACTTGCATACTAGATATGAATTTGGCTTAGATGTAAAACCTTCCGGTTGAGTCATAAATACTTCTTTATCAATGTTTCCATTGAGGAAAGCTGTTTTGACATCCATCTGTCAAATCACATAATCATAGGGTGCTGCTATAGCAAGTAAAATTCGTATGGACTTGATCTTTACAACTGATGAGAAGGTCTTATCATAGTCAATGCCTTCGTGTTGACTATGAACTCAATCCAAGCCATGTCTACCCATGGAAGGGTGTAAGCGTTGGTCATGGTCAAAGTTCATCACTCCACACATGTCGTGCGTATTGACCTCAAGTCAAAGGAGTATCGCATCGCTCCCACTAACCGAGACACCCGTAGACACATATAGTGGAAATACATCAAACAATTTCTCGGATGGGTATACCAATACCCTCCAAGGTATTTGTGCATCCATCATGAGATACCTAGTATCTCGTAGTAAGTGAGATCTTACTACACTCTCTAAGAGTATGATGCAGACCACACACCAATCTCCATTGCATCATCAATATCCCATTCTTGATGATCCTTGATCGGGGCTATTTGTTAATCATGCTTAAGTCATCTGAGTTCTCACAACCTCAATGACAACAATGACTCATGGGAACACTTGCATGAATAAATGCAAACAATCAAACATAATATTCAAACAAGTGTATTGGCATACATTAATATTAAGTGAACTATAATATTAAATCAAACTGAATATCATCGAGTATTATGTCCTTACAATAGATTGTCTCTAGGACACAAACACTAACACATACATGTTAGGGTAGTGATCTCTTGATCTAGTCGTCAGACCATCTGGTCTCTAAATTGGTCTTTTGATCATCTTGTCTTCAGGCCATCTGATCTTTAGGCCATTTGGTCCCTTTATCTGATCTTCAGGACCCCTGATCTCCCGACTTCTGGCTTCTGGGGTCTTACCCCATGTCGCTCTGCCTAGCCGCTACGCGGCAACTGGTCGGCTTCGCGACTTCTCCGCAAGTTGGATTTATTCTTCTCACAACAATGGCCCTCAAGAGTGGACTTTGACTTCGTTCGGAGGTAAGTCTTGATCTCTGCTTCAAATAAGACTTGTCTGTTTTCCTCGTTTGAGGTTGTACTCTTGGTATCAAGTTTGGATCTTTAACTTCAGATTTGACACATCTTGTTGGGAAATTCATATTTTTGATGGAAGTTCCAAAACAGTTGTAATAGGACCAGTCGAACATATTAATCGACTGATGATATGATAGGAAACCAGCTGAACATGTTAGACAGTTGATGTAGTAGACTAGGTCTTTCTTAAAGAAGAACTCTAGATGCACAAGTCAAATGAAGTTCAGCAAAGTAAAGATCAGCAGAGCGATGATCAGTAGCGAGATCAACAGTGAAGAACAGTAGCGGATTTCAAAAGACTTTACTTGAAGACCAGAAGACCTATTCTATGAAGATATCAGCAGAGTCGATTGGTTGAAGCTAAGACAACCATATCAGTAGACTCAAGGCAACTGATAAGTAGAAGGTAGTGATCAGTTCAGGCCAAGTCAGCAAGATGATAAGCTTATCTACTTATCAGAAGCATACGGGGTAAGCCAGACCAGAAGAATGTCAACTTTAGTTAGTGAACAAACACTGAAATGATGTACTTGTTAACCAATGAGAAAGTGACACGTATGAACAAGCTGACAATGTGGGTTTCGGCGCTGCATAGTCAAACGGCCAGCAAGGACAACTACTCACGCTTTCGGCCATACCGTCCCTGAAGCACGTCACATCAAATCCTACATATCTACCAAATATAGCCGGAATTTCAAATTGCTTTCCAACGGCTCTTTGATTTCGGGGTCTATAAATATGGGATTACTCTTCAGAGTGAAAACACGAAAATTATCAAGAAGCTCATACTATAGCCAAATTTCCGCACGAAGAACACAACCTTGAAGATTAATTTTCTAAGTGTTCATCCCATAGTTCTTAGATATAAGGATAGATTTCAAGTTGGAACAAACAACAAATCTTACCCAAAACCCAAAAGTTAGGTTAAGTTTGTTCAGCAAGATTTCAGACTAGGGTTTCTAGTTCTGATTTATGGGATCTTTGAGTGAGAACTCTGTAAATATCTGTTGGTGTAATGTGTTGGACTAACACAAAAAACTAAGTCCAAGTTGGTTAAGTTGGTGCCCCTTGTGATAGGGAAGAGTGGACGTAGGACTGGTTGTCAGAACCACTATAAATCTTGTGCGCATTTACTTGTTTGATTAATTGTTTTACACTATTGCACACAACCTTGATTAAATCTGCATACATATTCGAGTTAGGATCACTTTTGCACCAAGTTATCGATCGATCAGATTGACTCCATAGTCAATCGATTGAAATTGACTTGAATCGATTTGTTATAAACTGGTTTTCACACGGGTATAAACTAGCTTCCGCACAATCAGTTAAACTGATGACACCGAACTAATCTGCCCTCAGGCGATCAGTAAGTTGGATATCAGTCTAAACTGATTCACTTGCACTCGATCGGGCTCTTTGCAATCACACCGACCGCGAAAAAAGTTTTAAGTCTATTCACCCCTCCCCTCTAGACTTCTGCCCTCACAAAACCCATTCGGGACCTACAAGTGGTATCAGAGCAGTGGTTCTACGGACCACAGACTTTGAATATCATCGGTTCTTGGGGAAGAACCTTTGTGGTCACTTGAACTGATCTTGAAAAACCTTTTTCAAATCTCATTTGTTTTCAAACTCAAGATCAGCATGGATAATACTTCGGGTATGTATCATGATTTGCCTAAATTTTCCATAGATGAGTATGCAGACGGACGATATACATGAGCAACCATCTGGGATCAATAAGCAGCAGGATGATGGAAGTTCTTGAACGAGGACCCATCATCATCTACCATGACAACCCAGCTGTAGGAAGTGATCCAGACTTTCCAGTTGGAAGCCTTATCAGAAAGAGTCCCGCCCAGATGGATGCTGAAGAGAGAAAGCTGTACAATCTGGATACGATAGCCAGGCACATAATCATGAAGACGATGGACAAGATAACCAGAGAAAAGATAAAGTATCTCAAGATAGCCAAGCAGATGTGGGATACGCTTACTGAAATGTGTGTAGGAAATGATCTGATTAAAGATAGCAGACTGCAAGCCGAACTGGTGAAATTTGAGAAAATTAAGATGCTACCAAATGAAACCATCAATGAGCTCAATGGAAGAATCACCATGTCAGTCAACAAGCTACGGGAACTTGGACGAGAAATGTCAGATAAAGACATCAACTACAAGATCTTGAGATCTCTGACTAAGAAGTGGGATATGAAAGTCACAGTAATAAAGGATTGTCAAGATATTGCTAAGATGAAGCCAAGCAACCTGTTCCTGAGCCTTAACGCCCATGAGTTTGATCTGATCGAAAGAGGGCAAGAAGAAGAAGACGAGTAGCCTGCCGAAGCCACACCTGCCACATCAAAATCAGTTGCATTCAAAGCAGCCGGCAGTAACTCAAAGTCTACTGAACCTGTTGGAAATATTATAAGCCAAACTGAACAGATTGTTTTGCTAACCAGAAAACTTGAAAAATCTAACATTCAACTTGGTAAGTATCGTAGATTTTACAGGGATTATCAGAACAGCAGAGGAAGAGATAGGAGGCCAGCTGAAAGATCTCCAGAAAGGACCAGATTTGATGATCGTAGAGAAGATCACAGAGAGAATAAGAAAAGAGATGATCGATCTGATGTAAGGAAAGACAACAGACGCAGATTGTTTCAACTATCAGAAACCAGGTCATTACAGCGCAGATTGCCCGAACCTGACTCCAAAAGAAAGAGAAGACAAGCGGAACAGGCGAGAACAAAGATACAGAGACAGAAAAGCCATGGTTGCTGATACATCTGGGATCGATGATTCTTATCTGCCTTCTGAAGACTCTGGCTACTCATCTGTAGAGGACTTCTGTCTGATAAGCAACGGTGATGATTTCTACCACTACGATGATCTGATGTTCTCATATGATGAAGACATCTGTCTCATGGCTAAGGAGGAAGACCAATCTGAGGTAACCTCTAAACCTTCTGTTCTTTCAGTTTCCACACCAGCTATGATTAGCACACCTGCTGGAGAGATTGACTTGAAACTCTATTCTGAGCAATTGCTGGATGAACTCTCCACTGCATTAGACACTTATACAATAGTGGAAGCTGAAAACGATAAGCTAAGGATTGAAAATACTCAACTTGTTAAGGAAAACGCTGTCAGTAAACCAACTGAACTAAAATCGGCTGAAGCTGCTCAGAAGATAACTGAAGAACTGAAAGTTCTGAAAGTTAATTCTTCTGATCAGGAGAAGCAGATTAAGGAACAGTTAGCTATCAATAAACAACAAGCTGATGATTTTAAAATCCTACAAGCCAAGTTTGATGAACTCTTCCGACTACATGAGAGTCTGAAATTAACTAAGGATAGTTTACGTAAGAAAATACAGGTTTTCACGAAATCTTCTAAAACCGTTTAGGATATGAACAACTATTTTCATACGACAACTAATAAGAAGGGAATTGGGTATGAAAACCCTTCTACATCCTCAAAAGCCCCGTCTGATTCACTTCATAAAAGTGTAATCAAACGAGTTTCTGATGTAGATACACATAAAGCAAAATCTGTATCTGAAAAGGGAAAGAGACCTGCTGAACAAGTAAGGCAAGTGCCCAATCAGAAAGGGAACAAAAATGGACCCTAACTGATCAAGCATCAGCCGAGGAATCAACAAAAGAACCTAGTTCTTCTGAAGAGACCTCAACCTGATCAGCAGATTAGGTATCAGAAGAGACAACCTCTCAAAGGGAAATCTAATCTGAAACCTAATCAGGGTCAACTTCCTAACAAGCAATCTAAAGGTAAACTGCTAAGACCATTTATGCCAAAAAGATATGAATCTTTTAATGGTAGCAGCCGTACCTACCCTTACAATCAGAAACCTAGGGCTGCTGCACCTGAGCCCCACTGGGTTAAAAGAAGACAAACAACAAGGAAAAATTCCAAGTCTTCTGATTCACCCAAGGCTCGCACAAATAATCATACTGATCAGAATGCATATGAAGAGATGTATGATTATGTAGATGTTTATGGGAGACAAATCAGGCCTTCTGATCTATCTGATTACAATAGAAGTGCCCTGTTTGTATGGATCCCTAAAACCAACTCTTAGCCCTCAGGACCCAATCTAAAAGGGGTACCTAAAGCCTGATTTGATTGCAGGTTCGCGTGGGTTTGGCCAACAAGGGAGGTGTACAAGCAACTATCTGGTACATCGATAGTGGATGCTCAAGGCACATGACTTGAAGCAAACATCTCCTTAGCTCTTACACAAAACAAGAAGGCCCACGTGTACTCTTTGGTGATGATAACTTTGGTTTTACCAGAGGATTCGGAATCTTAGAGAATGATGATGTACAGGTTACTGAAGTCTCGTATGTCGAAGGTTTAATGCATAATCTGTTATCAGTTTCACAACTCTACGACAACGGATTCAGTGTTGAGTTCTCGACTGATCAGTGTACTATCAAGAATCGAGCTACTCAACATATCTTGTTAACTGGTTCAAGAAAAGGTATGATTTATAGAGCAGATTGGAATAGTTATCCAAGAAATGCATGCCTGATTGTTAATAGTTCAAAAGGTAGCAGTTGGCTCTGGCACAAGAGCATGAGTCATCTGAACTTTAAAACTCTTAACAAGATAGCAAGGATGTCTTTGGTTGAGGGTCTTCCGAATGAGGTATTCTCTAAGGATCAGACATGTGTCGCATGTCAGAAGGGAAAATAGCCTCATTCAAGGGAATCCCTGGACCAGCATCCAGCAGAGTATTGCAACTGCTCCATATGGACTTATTTGGACCAGTTACACCAGTTATTCTCAGCGGACGCAAATATACTCTTGTAATCGTAGATGATTATTCCAAGTTTACCTGGGTTGTATTCTTGTATAAGAAGAATGAGACAACAACAAAGATACCCGAGCTGCTCAAGAAATTACAGAATGAGAAGGGTGTCAGTATAGTGAAAATCAGATCAGATAAAGGTTCAGAATTTTTGAATTCTTTTATTACTGATTTTCCACTAAGTTTGGTATACATCATGAGACATCAACTGCAAGAACGCCACAACAGAATGGAGTAGCAGAACGGAGAAACAGAACACTCAAAGAAGCTGCTCGAACTATGTTAGCTGAACATGCAACTCCAAGCCGTTTCTGGGCAGAAGCCATTAACACTGCATGCCATACTCAGAACAGATGTTCTCTGACTAAGACTCACTTCAAAACACCCTATGTTCTCCATGTTTCTGGGTGCAAGTGTTTCATACACAACAATGGGAAGAGCCAGTTGAAAACTTTTGAGGCCAAGTCAGATGAGGGTATATTCTTAGGATATCCCTCATCCAGCAAGGCTTTCAGAGTTTACAACAGGCGAACTCTAGTTGTGGAAGAAACACCTAATGTGGTCTTTGAAGAAGCTGGTACAACTGAGACAGTAACAACTGAATCATCTGGTTCAGGGGGAACACCTGAAGTTCCTACGGACAGACATCAGCACAAGATGAGTCCAATATCAGCTGAGACTTGTCCATGTCAAGTGGATCATATTTCTGCACCACTCCCAATCACTAGTAATGAACTACTATCAGAAGAGGATGATGTTCTCCAAACTGATGCAAATCAGAAAAGAAGGACCTGGGTAACCAGTCATCCAACTGATCTGATCATCGGAGACCCATCTGATAGAGTCAAAACTAGACATCAGATTGGTGAAAGTGCCATGTATTCTTGTTATCTGTCTTTGAAGGAACCACCTGAAGTAGAAGAAGCTCTACAAGATGCAAATTGGATTCTAGCCATGCAAGAAGAACTGGAACAGTTTGAGAGGAATCAGGTTTGGAAACTGGTGGACAGACCAACCCATCAAGATGTGATTAGCATAA
Source organism: Stenogyne calaminthoides (assembly GCA_037126765.1). Lineage (NCBI taxonomy): Eukaryota > Viridiplantae > Streptophyta > Magnoliopsida > Lamiales > Lamiaceae > Stenogyne > Stenogyne calaminthoides. The sequence goes on from JBBCBC010000014.1 coordinate 13,430,901, forward strand.
AGTGGGTATTCAAGAACAAGAGAGATGAGAATAATGTCATAACCAGAAATAAGGCAAGACTTGTTGCTAAGGGGTATTCACAATTAGAAGGAATTGATTATGATGAGACCTTTGCACCAGTCGCTCGTCTGGAAGCCATTCGGCTGTTTCTGGCATATGTTGCCCACAGAGGGTTTATTGTGTATCAGATGGATGTAAAGAGTACATTCTTAAACGGGGTACTAGCTGAGGAAGTTTATGTTGAACAACCTCCTGGCTTTGATAAAGGCGACCAGGTGTACCGTTTAAGAAAAGCTCTTTATGGCCTGAAACAAGCTCCTCGAGCTTGGTATGATACACTCTCTCAGTTCTTGATAGACAGTGGTTTCACTAAAGGAATAATGGACAAAACCTTATTCAAAATAGAAGATGGAGAAGATATTCTGATGGTTCAGATTTATGTGGATGACATCATCTTCGGATTTCCCAACAAAAGTTTATGTGATAAATTCAGCAAGCTGATGCAAGGGAAGTTAGAGATGTCCATGATGGGTCAGATGAGTTATTTTCTGGGTCTACAAGTTAAGCAAAGTACAGAAGGGATATTCATCTGCCAGGCGAAGTACAGTAGAAGCTTACTGGCTAAATTTGGAGTTCAAAACTGTAAGGAAGCCAGAATTCCTATGATGACTAGATTCAAGATGGATCCAGATGAGAATGGTCAGAACACTAATCAGAAAGAATATAGGGCTCTCATTGGATCTCTACTATACCTGACTGCTAGCAGACCAGATATTACATTTGCAGTAGGTGTATGTGCCAGATTTCATGCAAATCCAATGCAAAGACACCTGGAAGCAGCTAAGCGGATTCTTAAGTATCTGAAGGGGACAGTAAACCTTGGTTTATTTTACCCATCAGATGATAATCTAGGGCTTAGGGGGTATTTTTATTCTGATTATGGAGGTTGCAGAATTGACAGGAAGTCAACCTCAGGAACATGTCAGTTTTTAGGTAGTAAACTGATCTCTTGGTTTTCAAAGAAGCAGGCATCAGTTGTGACATCTACTATTGAAGCAGAATATATGGCTGCAGGAAGCTGTTGCTCCCAACTGCTCTGGCTTAGTCAGCAGCTTAGGGATTATAACATTATAGCTAAGAACGTACCTATATTCTATGACAGTAATAGTGCTATTGCAATTACTCAAAATCCAGTTCTACATACAAGATGCAAGCATGTGGATGTCAGACATCATTTTATAAGAGATCATGTTGAAAAGAAGAATATCATAATGGAAAATATCCATACTGATAAGCAGAAAGTTGATATCTTAACCAAGCCACTAGCTGAAGTCAGATTCAGAGAACTCTGTAATGAGCTAGGGCTTCTGGATCTTGGAGAAATGCACCAGAAATGTTTGGTGGACTGGTCTCCAGAACCAGCTGGTTGAGAGACTAACCAGGTTAAGAAGGATCAGTTGAGTAAGGTATCTCAAATGATCAGCAGATCAGTCAAGGAACTGATCAGAGATAGTCTTATCAGATCAGTCAAGAAACTGATCAGTTTGGTTGTTTCATACTTTGTAAGTTGATTAAGCTAATGTTCAACAAGTAAGTTACATAAGATTAAAGCTTCAATCACATAAGGAAACAGAAAACACACAACAATGAAATAATAGAACTTTTCATTAATAAAGACTCGGAGGTCGAATTTTCATTACAAGTTACAAGTACAAAAGGACCAGGAGGTCAGTACATAAACCCTAAACCCTAAACCTATAAGGGTTGAGAGAGGCTTTAAATATTTTAGAGCCAGATGCCCCTAAGAACCCCCAACCCTAAAAGGGGTGAGAGAGGCTTTGAAATAATCCTAAGCCACCCTCAGAGCTTCGGAGTGAGGGGCGAGAGAAGCATTGAAGGATTTCTAAGCCAGAAGCCCCTGGTCCTAAAATCATTGGTTGTCCAGCTGTTAAATGGACACAAGTGCCAAAGATGTGGTGCAAAGACCACATGGACACAAGTGTCACATGCAAATAATTGGGTTTTGTCTGATCAAGATCGATCATGTCTGATGAAGATCGTGTTGGGGATTATACTGAAAAGTATGCTTTTTACTTTGTATAAACAAAACCTTATTTTGAAATAAATTGTTTATCACCGATGCTTTAAATATGATGAATGTTATATATATTCCTTCATAATTCGATCAGAGTTAATTTAGTGATACCCGATCACGGAAGATTAAATTACGGTCCTTGTAACTATAAATACGCCATTCACGACCTAGATGGAAATGAACAACCATTCGAAAGGTTGATGTAAGGCTCGAGATTGGTTTGTCTTGACCAAGAGATTACACTAGTGCATGGTGATCTTGTTGAATAGGAGGATAAATTCTTGAGCGAACATGGAAGAATTAGACCTCAGTGGTTCGTTGTTTCTTAACCTTCGCCAATCCGAAAAGGATCGTGGGGGTAACTATTGCTTTGATTTCATGGGTAGCGAAGAGAGAGATAAAATCGTACTTTATCTTGGGTTGGAAAAGGTTTGAAGGTTTTTGCTTGATTTTCATAAGTTTTATCATACCAAATCTTGCAAGTGGAATTTGTTTTAGGTATGGATAATAATGTTGAGGGTTTCGACCAAGGACAAAAATACATGCTTGAATTAATTAATGTTTAGATAAGAAATAATGACCGGAGCCATAGATAAATATGGGTTAAATGGATTCTGATATTAATTATGTTGATTAATTAAATTTATTGGTCCTATTTCAATATTAGATATTCAAGATCCATTAGAAGGTCCAATTTTATTTCTCAAAGGCCTTTAGAGAAATTGGCGACATATAGGAAAAAAGGTGATTAAAATAAAATAAATATTGTTGCTTATATTTCCCCATTATTTTTAGAAAATTATGGATAAAAAGAGGAGAAAGATTTTCTTTGAATTTTGTTATGGAATGAAGATATGTATTCTTGGAATACAAGATTATCATTAAATTCAAGAAATCTCCCACTTGGTTATTCATTAAGAGATTTTAAAAATTTTTGGAAATGTCAAGAAAGATTTTCTTGATTTTCTTGAAAAGATATTATGGAAGATATGTATTTCTTGAAATACAAGAATATCTCATAAATTCAAGAAGATCTAAATCTTGGAATCTTGCTCAAAGCAAAATATGCCATAAAATTGACTTGGATTTTTGTGGAATATTTTAATTATGGGGAAAAGAATATATGGGATATATTCAAGATTTCTTGGAGACCAAGAAAAGTCTTATCCCACATTGAAATATCACATAAATTTCGTGCCCTCCCTCTCCTATAAATAGGGGATGATTAGTTCATTCCCCAAGTACAATTCCATGTGCCGGAAATATTAGCAAATCCACATAAGTGGTGCAACAAAGTTTATTTTTTCCTTTTGTTAATTGTTCGCGAGTATCCTTAATTGTCGAGCAAGAGCTAAGGAATACTTGGGAAGTCCTTTTTTGGTTAGTCAATCGACCAAAGCCTTCGATAGGATCGTAGAAATGCGTAGGTTTTACGTGGCTTTTTATATCATGATATGTTGTTGTAATTATTATTTGAATTAATATAGGATTAATTCATTAGTAATAATTAATGAATTAAATTTGTATTTAAATATTCACCTTAATAGAACTAAGAATCAACAAGATCGTATAAAAAAAACCCATGTTACATCATGTGAGTCTGTTGATATTGGTCATCTCGATTACAATATCTGATCGGGAGAAGTGTCTTCTCAATTGCGATAGAAGATCCACCGCCTCGGTGGTAGAGAATCTTGGCAATAATCGTATGAGTATTCCTCGATGAAAAAGGAAAAGATATAAAGGGGATTTGAGGGGGTTGTTTTACCGATTGAAAAGGTTTGAAGGTTTTTATGGGAAGTTTCAAGGAAATAAGGGTTCAGGAATACATGGTTTACAAAGCATAAAGAAGATAAGTATGGTGAATGGGTTATGTTGTATATAAATCATTGGTCCTATTTATAGAGGACAAGCGGTGAAAATGCAAATTTGATTTTAAATACATTAAATCACGGCGTTTGATATTTAATGTCAAATCGTGCCGACTTAGGGAATCGAGATGAAATTTCCCAAGACTATCTTATACTTATCCCTTGACTTGATCCGCGTTTAATCGGATTAGGTCAACATAAATCGACGATAAAGAGACCGATCAGATTAGGAGGATCGATTGAGTATGGTACCTCAACCGATCGAAAAGATCTCGTCAAGAAGTCGGAGATAACTATTGAAGGAGGAACGTCTCGATCGGATAGGATCGAAAAAAGGGATATCAAACCTAAGTTGAAGTTAAAAAAGGACATTGTTGGGAAATATTAAGGATTTGGCAGAAAACTAAGATCAACAAGTGGTACAAACAGATTTCATGTGGTATTGACTGATTACAATATCGATCACCAAACAGATACGCTGCTTTTCGATCTCTCAATTGATTAAATCATTTGTTTTACCTAAACCTTATTCATTTTTTTTGACACTTACTTTTATGGCCGACGCCCCGCAAAGACATTTAATGCTAATCGAGAACATTTATTAAATACATTAAATGCGCGTTTTAAATCCCAAAAGTGCTATCTTATATTCTTCAACACCGCATTTAATGCGGACAAGATGACTATAAGATCAAGACCGGAAGTCAAGTAAGACAACTTGCACTGTAAGATTCTACCAAGAGATCGATCGGTTTATCCGATCAAAGTCGACTCTCAACTGGTGTCAACTGTTTCATGCACCAGATCATACTTACTATCAGACAAGAAGAATGTCAACCTTAGTTGGTATACCAAACATTGAACAAGTGTATATATTAACCAATAAGATCAAGACATGTACATACAAAGCTGAAAATGCGGGATTTGGCGCTGCAAATCAAACGGCTAGAAAGGACAAACATACATGCTTTCGGCCATGCCGTCCCTGAATCACTTCACATCACCCTGCAATTCTACCAAATATAGCCTAAAATTCAAATTTCTCTACAACGGCTATTTGATTTCGAGGTCTATAAATATGGGATTGCACTTCATAGTGAAGACACGGAAATTATCATCAAGCTCAAGCCATAGCAAATTTCCTCACGAAGAACACTAATTCAAGAAAATTCATAAGTGTTCATCCCTTTAGTTCTTAGCATAGAATTCTGATCCTCTAGCTTAAGGCTACCTCAAAACTAGGATAGAATTCCAGTTGGAACAAACAACAAATCTTTACCCAAACTCAAAGTTAGGTTAAGTTTGTTTTGCAAGATTTCAGACTAGGGTTTCTAGTTCTGATTTCTTGGGTCGGTTGAGTGAGAACTCTTGAAACATTTGTTGGTTGTAATGTGTTGGACTAACATAATAAACTAAGTCCAGTTGGTTAGTTGGAGCCCCTTGTGATAGGGAAGAGTCGACGTAGGACTGTTGTCTGAACCACTATAAAAATCTTGTGTGCCTTTACTTGTTCTTATCTGCTTTACACAACAGCACACAACCTGAGTTTAAACTGCATACATATTCTGAGTTAGGATCAGTCTGCATCAAGCAACTGATCTGATCAGTTTGACACTTTAGTCATTTGATTGAAAACAGACTGCAGAATCTGATCTTATAAAACTAGTTTTTCACACGGGTTAGAAACTTGCTTCCGCACATCAGTTAAACTGATAGACACCGAACTGATCTGCCATCAAGCGATCAGTAAGTTGGATATCAGTCCAATCTGATTCACACGCACTCTGATCAGGCAACCTGCTATCGCACCTGATCTTGCACAAAAAGTTTTCAGAAGTCTATTAACCCCTCCCCTCTAGACTTCTGCCCTCACAAAACCCGTTCGGGACCTACAAGTGGTATCAGAGCAGTGGTTCTACGGACCACTGACTTTGAGTATCATCGATTCTTGAGGAAGAACCATTGTGGTCATTTGAACTGATCTTGAAAAACCATTTTAAAACTTCATCTGTTTTCATACTCACTAAGCATTGATAATACATCTGGTATGTATCATTATCTACCCAAGTTTTCTATTGATGAGTATGCAGATTGGGTCATACTCATGAGCAATCATCTAGGAGCTATAAGCAGCAAAATGATGGAAGTTCTTGAACAAGGACCTATCATTATCTACTACAATAATCCAGCTGAAGGAGGTGATTTAGAATTTCCAGTTGGAGCCAGAATCAGGAAGATTCCTTCTCTGATGGATGCCGAGGAAAGGAAATTATCCAATCTGGATACTGTGGCCAGACACATCATCATGAAAACGATTGACAAGATAACCAGAGAAAATATCAAGTACCTCAAGACTGCGAAGCAGATGTGGGATACTTTAGCTGAGATAAGCGAGGGAAATGACCAGATAAAGGACAGCAGATTACAGGCCGAACTGGTTAAGTTTGAGAAACTCAAGATGCTGCCTAACGAGACGATTAACCAACTAGATGGTAGAATTACCATGTCTATTAACAAACTCAGAGAATTAGGATGAGAAATGACCGACAAGGATAACAACTCCAAGATCTTGAGATCTTTGACGAAAAAGTTGGATATGAAGGTTACCGTGATCAAGGACTGCCAGGACATAGCAAAGATGAAGCCGAGCAGCCTGTTCTTAAATATTAAAGTTCATGAATTCGACCTGATTGAGAGAGGGCAAGAGGAAGATGATGAGTCATCTGCCGAGACTACACCTGCAACAACCAAAGCAGTAGCATTCAAAGCAGGCGCCAGCTGCTCAAAATCTTCTGAGCCTATTGGAAATATTGTTAGTCAAGCTGAACAGATTGCTCTACTCACCATAAAGATTGAAAGATCAAATATTCAATTGGGAAAGTATAGGAGATTCTACAAAGATTATCAAAATAGCAGAGGAAGAGAAAGAAGATTGTCTGACAGATCACATGAAAGAAACAGATCTGATGACAGAAGAGACGACCAAAGAGAAAAAAAAAGAGATGATTGTGCTGAAGATCACAAATCAGAAAGGAGAAATTTAGATCAAAGGCAAATAAGGAAGTCACCTGACTGATCATACAGAAGACATGAATCACCTGCCAAAAGAAGTTCAGTAGAGAGAGGAGTCTGCTTCAACTGCCAGAAACCAGGTCACTACAGTGCAGACTGCCCTGACCTGACGGCTAGAGAAAGAGAAGATAAGAGGAACAGAAGAGAGCAACAATATAGAGATAGGAAAGCTATGGTTGCTGACACTACTGGAATAGACGACTCTTATCTGCCATCAGAATATTCTGGTTACTCATCTGTAGAGGACTTCTGCCTGATGAGCAATGCTGACGATTTCAACGACTTTGATGATCTGATGTTCTCATCTGATGATGACATCTGTCTCATGACCAAAGAAGAAGACCATTCTGAGGTATCTTCTAAACCATTTGTGTTTCCTGTTTCAACACTAGCTGTGCTGAGCACACCTGCTGGAGAGATTGACCTGCAGCTCTACAGTGAGCAATTGCTTGATGATCTTTCTAATACAGTAGACATTTATACTATAGTGGAAGATGCTGAACTGAAATCCGCTGAGACTGTTCAGAAGATGACTACAGAACTTGAAGTTCTGAAGGTCAATTCTACCGATTAGTGTAAATTGGTTAAGGAACAGCTAGCTATTAAGAAACAGCAAGCTGATGATCTCAAAATCCTTCAAGCTAAGTTTGATGAACTCTTCCAACTGCATGAGAGTCTAAAAGTTACTGAGGATAGTTTGCGTAAGAAAATAGAGGTTTTTACAAAATCATCTAAGACCGTTCAAGATCTGAACAAATATTTTCGCACGTCAACTAACAAGAAGGGAATTGGGTATGAACACCCTTCTGCATCCTCAAAATCCCCGTCTGGTTCACTTCAGAAAAGTGTAATCAATAGAGTTTCTGATTAAGATACACGAAAAGTAAAATCTGTATCAGATAAGGGAAAAGGATCAGCTGACCAGGAAAGGAAAGTGTCTGATCAGAAAGGGAACATAAATGGACCCCAACTGATCAAGCATCAGCCGAGGAATCAACAGAAGAATCTAGTTTTTCTGAAGAAACCTCAACCTGATCAGCAGATTAGGAATCAGGAAAGACAACCTCTCAAAGGGAAATCTGATCTGAAACCTAATCAAGTCAAGCTGCCTAACAAGCAAGCTAAGGGTAAACTGCTAAGACCATCTATTCCAAAAAGATATGAATCTTTAATGGTAGCAGTCGTACCTACCCTTACAATCAGAAACCTAGGGCTGCTGCACCTGAGCCCCACTGGATTAAAAGAAGATAAATATTAATAAAAAATCCCAAGTCTTCTGATTCATCCAAGGCTCACACTAATGATCATACTGACCGATTGCATATGAAGAGACGTATGATTATGTAGATGTTTATGGGAGATAAATCAAACCCTCTGTTTTCAACAAGGGTGCCAGATTTGTTTGGATCCCGAAAGGTATTTCTAGCCCCCAGGACCCGATTCTACTGGGATACCTAAAGCCTGATCTGATTGCAGGTTAGCATGGGTTTGGCCAATAAAGGAGGTGTACAAGCAACTATCTGGTACATTGATAGTGGAGCTCAAGGCACATGACTGGAAACAAACATCTCCTCAGCTCATACACAGAACAATAAGGTCCACGTGTACTCTTTGGTGATGATAACTTTGGTTTTACCAGAGGATTCAGAATCTTAGAGAATGATGATGTACAGGTTACTGGAGTCTCGTATGTCGATGGTTTGAAGAACAACCTGTTATCGGTTTCACAATTCTACGACAACGAATTCAGTGTTGAGTTCTCGACTGATTAATGCACTATCAAGAATCGAGCTACTCAATAGATTTTTTTAACTGGTTCACGAAAGGGAATAATTTACACAGCTGATTGGAACAGTTGTCCATGAAATGCATGCCTGATTGTTAAGAATTCCAAAAGCAGCAATTGGCTCTGGCACAAAAGAATGAGCAATCTTAACTTTAAAACTCTTAACAAGATAACAAGAATGTCTTTGGTTGAGGGTCTCCCGAATGAGGTATTATCTAAGAATCAGACATGTGTCTCATGTCAGAAGGGAAAACAAGTTAAAGCCTCATTCAAGGGGATCCCAGGACCAGCATCCAGCAGAGTATTGCAACTGCTCCATATGGATTTATTTAGACCAATTACACCACTTAGTCTCAGCGGACGCAAATACACTCTGGTGATCGTGGATGATTACTCCAATTTTACCTGGGTGGTATTCTTATATAAGAAGAATGAGACAACAACAAAGATACCCGAGCTGCTCAAGAAATTACAAAATGAGAAGGGTGTCAGTATTGTGAAAATCAGATCCAATAAAGGTACATAATTTATGAACTCCTTTATTATTGACTTTTGCACTAAGTTTGGAATACAACATGAAACATCAGCTGCAAGAACACCACAATAGAATGGAGTAGCAGAACGGAGAAACAGAACACTCAAAGAAGCTGCTCGTACTATGTTAACTGAACATGCCACTCCAAACCGTTTCTAGGCAGAAGCCATCAACACTGCATGCCATACTCAGAACAGATGGTCTTTGACTAAGGATCACTTCAAAATACCTTATGAACTGTGGAAGAGCCTGTTGAAAACCTTTGAGGCCAAGTCAGATGAGGGTATATTCTTAGGATATTCCTCAACCAGCAAGGCTTTCAGGGTGTTCAACAGGCGAACCCTAGTTGTGGAAGAAACACCTCATGTGGTCTTTGATGAGACATCTTCTGAACAAGAGAAATCTGCCTCAGAACAAGCAGTACCAGACCAATCGGTACCTGATGCACAGAAAATGGATCAGCTAAGTATTAAGGAAAAAGGATCAGATCACGTAAAAGTGTATGTTCCAAAACTTGATCTTACTGATTCACCAGGTCAGTCAGACCCAAAGGTACATTCAACTGTCGATGAAGAAGCTGGTACAGCTGAGACAGTAACAATTGAACCATCTGGTTCAGGGGGAACACCTGATCTTCCTATGGGCAGACATCAGCATATGATGATTCCAACATCAGCTGAGACTTGTCCATGTCAAGTGGATCATATTACTGCACCACTCCCAACCACTAGTGACTCAATATCAGATGAGGATGATGACATACAAATTGATATGCATCAGAAAAGAAGGTCTTGGTTATCTGACCATCCAACTAATCTGATAATTGGAAATCCGAATGCTCGAGTCCAGACTAGACATCAGGTTGGTGAAAGTGTCATATACTATTGTTATCTGTCTTTGAAGGAACCAACCACCATAGAAGAAGCTCTACAAGATGCTAGCTGGATCCTAGCCATGCAAGAAGAATTAGAGCAGTTTGAGAGAAATCAAGTGTGGAAACTGGTGGACAGACCAACTCATCAAGATGTGAAAGGCACCAAATAGGTTTTCAAGAACAAGAGAGATGAGAATAATGTCATAACCATAAATAAGCCAAGACTTGTTGCTAAGGGGTACTCACAATCAGAAGGAATTGATTATGATGAAACCTTTGCACCAGTCGCTCGCCTGGAAGCCATTCGGCTGTTTCTGGCATATGCTGCCCACAGAGGGTTTATTGTGTATCAAATGGATGTAAAGAGTGCATTCTTAAATGGGGTACTAGCTGAGGAAGTTTATGTTGAACAACCTCCAGGCTTTGAAAAAGGCAACTAGGTGTACAGTTTAAGAAAAGCTCTTTATGGCCTGAAACAAGCTCCTCGAGCCTGGTATGATACACTATCTCAGTTCTTTATAAACAGTGGATTCACAAAAGGAATAGTAGATAGAACCTTATTCAGAATAGAAGATGGAGAAGGCATTCTAATGGTTCAGATCTATGTGGATGACATCATCTTCGGATCTTCCAACAAGAACCTATGTGACGGATTCAGTAAACTGATGCAAGGGAAATTCGAAATGTTTATGATGGGTCAGATGAATTACTTTCTGGGTCTTCAAGTTAAGAAAAGTACATAAGGGATATTCATCTGCCAGGCAAAGTATACTAGGGATTTATTGGCTAAGTTTGGAATTCAGAATAGTAAGGAAGCCAAATTCCTATGATAACTGGATTCAAGATGGATCCAGATGAGAATGGTCAGAAAACTAATCAGAAAGAATATAGGGCTCTCATTGGATCTCTACTATACCGACCGCCAAACAGACGGATATAACTTTTTGCAAGAGGGTGTATGTGCGGATATCGAGCAAATCCAATGCAAAGCCACCTGGAAGCAGCTAAGCGGATTCTTAAGTATCTGAAGGGACAGTAAACCTTGGTTTATTCTACCCATCAGATGATAATCTAGAGCTTAGTGTCTATTCTGATTCTGATTATGGAGGTTGCAGAATAGACAGAAAATCAACCTCAGGTACATGTCAGTTCTTAGGAAGCAAACTAATCTCTTGGTTTTCAAAGAAGCAGACATCTGTTGCCACATCTACAATGAAGCAGAATATATGGCTGCAGGAAGCTGTTGTTCCCAACTGCTCTGGCTTAGTCAGCAGCCGAGGGATTACTTCAATCACTCAGAATCCGGTTTTACATACAAGATGCAAGCATGTGGATGTCAGACATCACTTTATAAGAGATCACATTGAAAAGAAGAACATCAAAATGGAAAAGATCCATACTGATAAGCAGAGAGCTGATATCTTAACCAAGCCACTAACTGAAACCAGATTCAGAGAACTATGTAATGAGCTAGGACTTCTGGACCTTGGAGAAAGTGCACCAGAAATGTTTGGTGGACTAGTCTCCAGAACCAGTTGGTTAAAAGACTAACCAGATAAGGAGGATCAGTTGAGTAAGGTACCTCAACTGATCAAAAAGATCAGTCAAGAACTGATCAGAAAAGGGTTATCAGATGAAGGGGGAACGAATCAGATTGGATAAGAAAGGAACCTGATCAGATAAGTGGGACATTGTTGGGAAATACTAAGGTCTAGGCAGAAACTAAGATTAACAGAAATCGGTCAGAATTCAAGTGGTATTGACTGATCACAATATCAGTAAACTAGATATGCATTTCTGTTTTTATGCCTTTCTGTTTACAATATGCAATTATCTGTTCTTATCTGCTTTTACTGTGCATACACTTTTATGACGTGTACCCTGCAAAGCATTTAATGCGGACGTGGGGAATATGTATTAATTGCCATTAAATGTGTTTTTAAAATCCAAAAGGAAATTGCGCGTGCAAATCCTGACCGCTCGATCAAAACCGCTTAATCTGAATCGTTTATTCTTTTCAAACGTTTGGTTTTCCGATCTCGATTTTCCCTCCTTTCCTTTATATAGGCTTCGTCAAAACCCTTCCAAAAATTACACTTCTCAAAATATCTTGTGATTTACACTCTGCAAATTTCTCAAATACACTGCAAATCAAAGCGTTTCTTGCGATTCACCTTTATTTCAATCCTCAACAAAATCTAGTAATATGTGGTTATTTGTTGAATTTACTCCATTTAATGTTTTGCTCATATCTGTTTTTTTTGTATGTCGTCTCTAATGCTTGGTATATGTGTGACTATGATATAGAATGATTCAATTGGTTATTTGTTCGGCAAATCAGATAGATGATTTTTTTTAATCATTATACTCACATAGTTTCTTCTTAATATAGATGGCTACTCATGATTTTGGCAAAATCATGTGTAACTATGCCAGTTTGGCAAACCAAATCGTGGAAGACAAATATGTAATGTTTGGAGTTACACGGGATCCGGAATCCATAGAGGTGGAACAACTTTTGAGGAGGTGCGGCCTCGAAAAATACTGTGCTGCACACTCCAATCCAGTGATGCAGTATGAGGCACTGAAATTCTTGAGAAATTTAGATGTGGTGACCCCTGGGGATGAACTTGTTTCATCGGTAAATGGAGAAGAGATCAAGGTTACTAATGCAGATATTACTCGACTATTCAATCTGCCAAAAGGGAAGATCTCACCTACCCATTATAGAGAAAATGAAGATGAGCTGATCAGAAATGAACTCTTCCGGGAGGCTGGCAAACACCATACCGCAAACTTTGTCAAGGCCGATGTTAAAAAAGGAAGTTCCGCCTGTTGTTTGACATTTTGTCAAAAATAATTATGGACATATCTTTCAGCCCAAACGGATTAACAGCTGTCAAGATGCATTGTTTGGCCGCTATTATCGATGGAGCCACAAATATTAACTTGGCTAGTTTTCTGAAGGTCATTCTGCTTCAAGAGCATGAAAATTTTGGAGTTAATGACCAGAGACAAGTTTTTTTCGAAAAAGAGAATCAGCAATCTCAAAAGGTTGCAGACATTCTGATGGACAAAATGCCTAATGCTGAATGGGATCAGAATGAACTGAAGTTCTACAAGGCTTTTCTCTCAACCACAACTTCCATCTATGGCCCGGCTGATGATGATATGAAGATGACAATCCGGAAAGGGAAAAGCAAGGAGGCTGCTATGTCTGCAACTGCAATTCCTCCGAAGAGAAAGAGGCACCTGGTGAAGACTCTGGAGAAGAGGCCGAAGAAAGTTAAACAGGCGCCAATGACTCTCTTCTTGGTAGATGAGTCAGAAGAAGAAGAGGCTGCAGTCCAACCTGCTACTCAAAGCAAATCAGTTGACAAATCTGCTGAGCATGGATCGCAGGTGGAAAGCTCTTCCGGAGCAGTCCGAAGGGGAACAGGAGAAGGGCAGAGATGAGGGCAGATCACCTTCTCCACAGCGCATGACTTCCTCCCCTTCTTTAGTCCACGAGCAGGTCAAGTCCCCTGTGGTGGAGCCAAATCAACAGGTCAAGTCCCCTGTGGTGGAGCCAGATCAACCATTTCTCCTAGGTTGGCATCAACCCGCTGATCTGCCACCACCAGCAACCTCCTCCACACAACCCCTAGTTCCAACCGAACAACCTATTCCAGAGTCCAGATCTTCGAAGACCATCACTGGGAAGTTGGCCCGGATGCGGATTGAGCGAGAAATCGATGAACTATATCCAGAACTGGAAGCTCATTCAGCTATAAGGGACGATGTTCTGGAGATCCTGACCTGGAGATATCTCCGCTTGAAAAACATCTCCGACTTTATGATTATTATTGAATAGATGGGAGGAGCAGATGAGTTCGCCGACTACGACTTTGATATGAAAAAAATTGCTAAGGTTAGTTCACCAGCTGAGCTAATTTCTGCTGAGGCTGTTAGAACCTTGATCAACAGGAAGCTGGGAAAATCTGATAGGTTTGAGTTAGAGACAGAAGATGAAGCCCCACAACACAAGGATTCTCCTATGAAGGATGCAGGAGCTGCCAATGAAGGTGGTGTTGGTGACACAGTTCTTGACCAACCACTGGAGGCATGAACAACTGTTACCGATCAGGTGGTTCAAGATATTCCTGCTACACATATAACCACCGATCAACTGTAGGAGATCAGGTCGTGTTTCATGGATCTGCTCAAAGAAGAAGTTGAGGGTGTGTTGGCTAATGCAGTTAGCAACACTATAGCTAATCAGAGGCAGGCGGGCCTCAGGGAGATGAAGGATCAACGGGAATTTGCTATTTCCCAGATTGAAACTATTAAAGATCAATTTTCTCAAACCTTGACCAACCTGACTACAAATATTAAGAAGACGTTTGACGAGAAGTTGGTCCAGGTTGATCAATATCAAGTTTCTCTTCTGATGGTCACTGAAAAACTTGAAAAGACGGAAGAAAAACTTGACAAGCTCATTCTTACCCTCTCAACTGCCGTGGAATCTGCCAAATCCGAGCTAATCTCAAAGATTCAAGTTTTAACTACTCAAGCTCAAGGATTAACTGCTTCCGATCTGAACAAGGCCATATCAGTCAGCTTTGGCTCCCTGACTTCCCACCTCACTGCAATTTTTGATCAAACCAAAAAGGGGGAAGGCCAGGTTGAGAAACCAACTGACTATATAAAAACAACAGAAGAGCTGATTCAGACTGTTGAAAATTATGGCCAACGACTAGACCATCTTGATCTGTTTGCAAATGAAGTTTCTGAGAAGATGGAAAAGTCTAAGGCAAGGAAAATGGCCGGTGCTGGAACATCTAAAGCTGCTGATCCTGCTTCTCAAGCAAAAAGAGTTATAAGAAGCACGGCGAGCCAGATACAAGCTGATAAGGAACTGGCAGAGAAACTCTCCAAAGAGTAGATTGTTGAAGAAGCTCGTTTAAGTGAAGAAGAGAGGAGAGCAGAAAAAATGGCCGAGGCAGAAGGTCTTAAAAAGAAATACAGATCGAGGGTAAAGAAAGGTCTAGCTGGAAAGTCTGGAGCGGAACCACAGCTGGCAGCAAGAATCGATGAAATCATTCCAAAAACTGCTGCCCATGCTGATAAGTTTGAAGAATGGAATAAGATAAGAGGTGAATGGCTCCTGGATGTTTTTGTTCTGGACTTAGTGCCGAAAGAAGAATCACCAGATGAGGAATTTCTCAACTGGCTGGAGAACAAGCATCCAGACTTTCTGAAGTATCTGAAAAATGAGGCCAGGAAAATAAATGTAAGAATAGCCCATAAAGATTATGAGGTGGTGGACTACTCGAAGAAGGCAGATGGCTCATTTGATAGATTGGCCTTTCAAAGATTCTACTTTGACATCCTGAGCAAGTCACAAATAATTGATCCTCAGCAGATCAACGATGTCAAGTCGAAACTGTACCTGATATTCAACGTACCTCAAGATCAACGAGAAATGCCAGAAGGCTACATTCCAAGAGGGTGAAGATCAAAATATATTCAGGATCAGTTGTAATTTATTTTCAAACTTTTCAAATGTAACATGTAAACGACAAATCAGTTAAATGAAAAGTTCACTTTTATCTGATCCTAAGATAAATTCTCATTGTCTTCTGATTTTCTGTTTCTTTACTATTTATCAAATTATCAACTGTTGTTGGTTTCTCAGATGTTTTGGTTTTATCAAAAATGGGGAAATTGTTGGGAAATTTAGAGTTTTGATGAAAGTTCCAAAACACTTGTAATAGGACAAGTCAGAACCTGTTAGCTGACTGATAAGCTAGATATCGGGTTAGGATGACCAGTTGATAATTATTGTATAGAACAACTGATGAAATAGATAGGTTACATATTGAGGGGGAACTTAATATGTATAAGTCTTGAAGAAGATCAGATCAGATCGTCAGTCAGATGATCAGGTGAAGAAATGAAGATAAAGAACCAGATGACCTGAAGATCAGATGACTACCAGAAGATCAAGACCAGAAGACCTACATCAGTCGAGTCTGCTAAGTTGAAGCTAGGACAACTTGCACCAGAAGACTCTATCAAGTAGACTGATCAGTTTTATCTGATCAGGTCAGCTCTCAACTGGTGTCAACTGTTTCATGCACCAGATCATACGTACTATCAGACAAGAAGAATGTCAACCTTAGTTGGTATACCAAACACTGAACAAGTGTATATATTAACAAATAAGATCAAGACATGTAAATACGGAGCTGAAAATGCGGGATTTGGCGCTGCAAATCAAACGGCTAGAAAGGACAAACATACATGCTTTCGGCCATGTCGTCCCTGAAGCACGTCACATCACCCTGCAATTCTACCAAATATAGCCTTAAATTCAAATTGCTCTCTAACGGCTATTTGATTTCGAGGTCTATAAATATGTGATTGCTCTTCATAGTGAAGACACGGAAATTATCATCAAGCTCAAGCCATAGCAAATTTCCGCACGAAGAACACTAATTCAAGAAAATTCCTAAGTGTTCATCCCTTTAGTTCTTAGCATAGAATTCTTATCCTCAAGCTTAAAGCTACCTCAAAACTAGGATAGAATTCCAGTTGGAACAAACAACAAATCTTTACCCAAACTCAAAGTTAGGTTAAGTTTGTTTTGCAAGATTTCAGACTAGGGTTTCTAGTTCTGATTTATGGGATCGGTTGAGTGAGAACTCTTGAAACATTTGTTGGTTGTAATGTATTGGATTAACACAATAAACTAAGTCCAGTTGGTTAGTTGGTGCCCCTTGTGATAGGGAAGAGTGGACGTAGGACTGTTGTCTGAACCACTATAAAAATCTTGTGTGCCTTTACTTGTTCTTATCTGCTTTACACAACTGCACACATCCTGAGTTTAAATTGCATACATATTCTGAGTTAGGATCAGTCTGCATCAAGCAACTGATCTGGTCAGTTTGACACTTTAGTCATCTGATTGAAAACAGACTGCAGAATCTGATCTTATAAAACTGGTTTTTCACACGGGTTAGAAACTTGCTTCCGCACATCAGTTAAACTGATAGATACCGAACTGATCTGCCATCAGGCGATTAGTAAGTTGGATATCAGTCTAAACTGATTAACACGCACTCTGATCAGGCAACCTGCTATCATACCTGATCTTGCACAAATAGTTTTCAGAAGTCTATTCACCCCTCCCCTCTAAACTTCTACCCTCACAAAACCCGTTCGGGATCTACACCCTTTGTACGAGACTTGTTTATGCTCATCGACGACCATTTCTGGTCGACTGTTCGTGACTTATTTTACTTCTGCGATTATAGGATGTGCTATGTTCTTATCCTCTTATTGTCATTGCGATTTAATTGAACTTGTTCTTGCCGTCTTATGTGGGTGTGGCTTGTTTGTGAAATTTTGCTTAGCCATCTTACGAAATGGCAATGAGGTCGTATCCCATAGGTTGTGACCTGATCGCCTAACAAATTGAAAATCCTACCTCGGGAGGTCATCGTTTTTTACAAGCGACCTCCTTTGGTTTTGGACATGTAGGAGATTTGCAAAGAAAGGTATGCCTTTTTTATTGCATCTGGCTAAGCTAGTACAAAATGGCGATCTCCGACCTATTGATAACATTTTTTCAGGTGAGTTGCGTTTTAGGGGTACTGAGTCTTTGTGTCATCTGGGTTTTCGAGCTCGTAAGCTCCATTAGGTAGACAACTTGGTATCTTTAATGGGGGAGGGGCCTTCCGTGCCTGGGATAGTTTCCTGGTTGGCGATCTCATGGCCTTGGTTCATTCTCCACTTGAGATTGCTTGACAAATTCATCTAGCAAACAGTCCTCATACATCCTCCAAAGTTGTTTCAGCATGTCCTTGCATTCGCTTGTGTAGTGGCCTGCATGGTCGTGATACTGGCAGAACTTGTTCGGGTTCTGCTTGCTCTTATTCTTGATCAGGCAAGGTGGGAAGAGAAGTTCCCGACCTTTAATCTGCATGTAGACATGACCAGGTGTCATGCCGAGGACTTCCATCAACTTTACCAGTATCGACTCTTCGAACGATTTAAAGTTGTCGGGTGCCTTGTAGTGGCCCCCAGTTTTCTTGGAGTTTCTTTTTTGTTCCGTGACTTCCTTTGTTTTGGAAAGTCAGGATTCTAGAAGTTCTACAGTATGGATCAGGTCGCTAGCTAGCCTCCTGAAGTTGGCATAGCTTGTTGGGTAGTCAGTGTGTTGGGGAATTGGGTGCCCGCATCTATTCGAGGTGTATTTTAAATACAAATTTAAATTATTTAATTATCACTAGCATGAATTAATCCTATATTACTTCAAATAATAATTAAATAAACAACAACATATCATACGTACAAATAGCAACGTAAATCCTACACATGCAGAATTCTAGGAGTTATGTACGGCGTACCTTTTTGGCGGATTCATCGAAGGAAAAATGATCACACAAACCCATCGACCTTCTTTAGTATTCCCACGTCCTTGTCCAACAATCCGGTGGTAGGATGCTTGCGAACAATTAACAAAAGGGAAAAAGAAAAATATGTTGCACCACCTTTGTAGATTTCTAATTTTTCCAACACATGAAATTATGTTGGGGATGAAAAATTCATCCCCTATTTATAGAGTACATGGGGGGCAAAAATTTGAGTAAATATTAGGGTTAGAAAATTTCTTTGTACCTTCCCAAGATACAATCTTTTGAATATATCTCATATATTCTATTTCCATAATATTCACAAAGTATCTTTTCTTCCCAACACTATAAGATTTTCAAAAATATCAACAAATAAATAAGGAAGAATAAGATCTTTGATTTTCCTCAATTTATGGGATAAACTTGTACTTCAAGAAATACTTTATTTAATAAAAAAATTCCAAGAAAATCAAGAAAATATTTTCTCTCTCCTTCTTATTATTTTCGAAAAATATGGATAAATTAGGCAACAATATTTCTTTTATTTCAAGCACCTTTTTCAGTTAAATAACTTTATCTTTGGGCTACTAAAGGGGCCTTTAGGAGAATTAAGATTGGACCTTCCAATGCACTTTGAATTATCTATATTGAGCCACAATATTATTCAAGCCCATAAATATTAATTAATCCCACTACATAATTAATATTGCACTATCCATCTTAACCCATATTACTGTAATATGGCTCCCGATTATTATTTCTCGTGTTTAAGATCATCAAGTCCATTAATTAATTCAAGCTACTAAAAAGCTTTATATTAATTAATATTTTTTTCCTTGGAGTAAGAACAGCTCAACATTATTATCCATACCGGAAACTAATTCCACTTGCAAGATTTAGTATGATAAAACTTCTCTCTATTAATTTAGCAATCGTCATGTAATTAATATTATTGCCCATGATATAGGGTATCGAATTCGCAATGATTCTCTTCCCAGCATAAGTCAAAGCAATAATTATTAATCACACACAATCTTTATTAAGTGACAGAAATTAAGAAATAACGAACCACTGAGGTCTAATTCTTTTATATTATGTACTGGAGAATTTATCCTCCTGTAGGTCCTATTCAGCGCATCATAATGCACTAGTGTAATCTCTTGGTCAAGACAAGCCAATATGAGCCTTACACTTCAACCTTTCACGATGGATTGTTCATTCTTCTTCTTCTTCTTACCTCCTTTTGGCCTAGAAGAATAGAAGGACCATTTGCCACCAAGGTTTGGCTTTGCTGCCCCAATATCCCTTCTGCCGAGACTAAAGCTTGTAGCAGATCAGGCAACGTGAACTTATGATTGTTCATTTGGTAGTTCAGCCTGAATTGCTCAAAACTTTTCGGTAGAGAATGGAGCATGAAGTCGATCTAGGTCTCGATATCATATTCAGCGCCAATACCTCGAGCTTGTTTAGGTGAGCCATCATCTGGAGAACGTGCTCCCTTACGGGCGTTCCCTCCACCATTTTCATCCAGAGCATGTCCCTCATGGTGATCTGACAAGCCACTCGATTCTGATGTTGAAACATCGCTTTAAGATTTTTCATGATGTCCGCAGCAGTTTCAATGTTTTTGTGTTGGTGTTGCAACACATCTGACATTGAAGCCAAGATGGTACACTTTGCCATTTCGTTGGACCGCTCCCAGTCAAATAATCCTTCTTATCCAATTTGCTAGATTCGTCAGTTGGCTTGTCAGGATTAGGTGCAGTAAGAACCCAGTTATGATGTTGTGCGGTTAGGACAATAGTAAGTTTACGATACCAATCAAAAAAAAATTCTCCAGTAAGCAAATTGTCTTTAAGTATATTGAACACTGGGTTAAAAGGTTGCGACATGATGATAATGAAAATAAATAACATTTTGTATTAATAACACAAAAAAAATCACATAATTCGATAACATGAATCATATTAAAATCTCAAAAAAAATATGAACATGCATCAGCCAACATCTTAAAACAGTTTAAATGAGCCACGTCGGTGACTCATCATTTAAAACACATTTAAGAGGTTACAAACAAGAACAATTACAAATCTTTAATTCTTAATTAATAGTTGGCTTAAACTTTGTCCAATATAAAATTGACAGGGACTTCGGCGAAGTATATGCATATCAATTTTATACCTAAGTAATAATCATGATTAAATACAAAATTATTATTTCGTTTTGAATGAGCCTCTTGGGAGGGTCATCGTCGCCACTACTAATAATCCACAATCATCCTTTATAATTCATTCATGTGAAAGCTATCTTTTGGTCGTCCCTTAGGGGAATTTCTCCAAAAGAATTCACAAACAAATAAATCATGGAGGTCAACATTAATTCAATTTTATTATCCGGAATAAAATTGTCAATTAATTATTTAAGCATACTTAGTAATTTTCCAACTTGAGATTTTCATTGAACAATTCTCATGCAAACATATTTAAACAAATTAAATAAAGCATAAGAAAATAAATAATTAAACTCAAAACAAAATTAAACACACAATGGGCACGTATATCCAACTGTCACGGTTTAAATTTTTTTTTGTCTTGAATTTGAGAAATCGTCCATCTTCAATTCCTCCCACTTGATCGTCTCGAAAAAATTCTTCGCGTCAAGTCACGTCTCGTGCATCGACCAGCTTTCTCTTGAATTTGGGGAGCATGCTGCACCCGACGCCGCATCGATCGACGATCGTCAAGCTAGCCTTAGCGCCCAACGTCGCCGAAGCATTCGGTAGCGCCGACGTATTGCTGACGCTCACGCTTTCGCGCCCGACCCTCGGCCTTCCTTGTCTCTCCGCCATGCGCGTATCCGCAAGCTCCCTGCGCCGGATGTTGCATGCGCCCTCCCTGACCCCACGCGCATCCGGCCCCTCGGCCTTGCGCGCGCTCGTGCATGCATGCTTCCCTTGGCACGTTTCGCACGATGCACATTGTTTGCGCCCAGTTTCCGGATCTCGTCTTCAATCCTCGTCCCCGTCTTCGATCCGGTTATAATTTATTTAACGAAAAAATAAATAAATCTATGATCTAGACTAGTCTATTACATTGAACAAATCAAATAGCCTAATCTCCTCGTGGATTTTCTCACGAGAAAAAAGAATCCGAACGAGTCGAATTAAAAACTAACATTTATACGCATGAATTTAAATAAACACATTAAATAACCATGACAATTGGATACCTACAAAAAAGATCTAGCAATTCTACTATCCAATTTCAAAATTAATGGTTAACAATTTAAATTACAATCTAAATCACAGAGCTCGAAACCAAGGCTCTGATACTAGTTGTTGGGGAATTGAGTGTCCGGATCTATTCGAGGTGTAATTTAAACACAAATTTAAATTATTTATTTATCACTAGCATGAATTAATCCTATATTAATTCAAATAATAATTAAATAAACAACAACATATCATGTGTACCTTTTTGGCTGATTCAACGGAGGAAAAACGATCACACAAACCCAACAACCTTCTTTAGTATTCCCACGTCCTTGTCCAACAATCCGGTGGTAGGATGCTTACGAACAATCTTGAATATATCTCATATATTATATTTCCATAATATTCACAAAATATCTTTTCTTCCCAACACTATAAGATTTTCGAAAATATCAATAAATAAATAAGGAAGAATAAGATCTTTGACTTTTCCTCAATTTATGGGATAAACTTGTACTTCAAGAAATAGTTTATTCCATAAAATCTTTACAAGAAAATCTTTTCTCTCTTCTTATTATTTTAGAAAAATATGGATAAATTAGGAAACAATATTTCTTTTATTTCAAGCACCTTTTTCAGTTATTGGACTTTATCTTTGGGCTACTAAAGGGGCCTTTAGGAGAATTAAGATTGGATCTTCCAATGGACTTTGAATTATCAATATTGAGCCACAATATTATTCAGGCCCATAAATATTAATTAATCTCACTACATAATTAATATTGCACTCCCGGTTATTATTTCCCGTGTTTAAGATCATCAAGTCCATTAATTAATTCAAGCCACTGAAAAGCTTTATATTAATTAATATCATTTTCCTTGGAGTAAGAACAACTCAACATTATTATTCATACCGGAAACTAATTCCACTTGCAAGATTTGGTATGATAAAACTTTTGAGCACACCAAGGGGACAAATCACGGATGACTTTCCAAGCACACGATTCTATGTATTAATTTAGCAATCATCATGTAATTAATATTATTGCCCAAGATATAGGGTATCGAAGTCGCAATGATTCTCTTCCCAGCATAAGTGAAAGCAATAATTATTAATCACACACAATCCTTATTAAGTGACAAAGATTAATAAATAATGAACCACTGAGGTCTAATTCTTTTATATTCAGTACTGAAGAATTTATCCTCATGTAGTTCCTATTCAGCGCATCATAATGCACTAGTGTAATCTCTTGGTCAAGACAAGTCAATCTGAGCCTTACACTTCAACCTTTCACAATGGATTGTTCATTTCCATTTAGGTTGTGAATTTGTACTTGTTTACAAGGCATTTTTAATGTGATCTTCTGTGATCTGGTATCATCACATTAACTACAATGTAACACGTACTGTTTATGGAACGGTTATGCAGTAAATATATATAACATTCAATCATATTTAAAGCAACAGTGATATATAATTTAATTTTAGTAAATAAGACAGAAATTCAGTTTGGTTATACAAAGTAAAAGCATACTTTCTAGTATAACCCCAACACAGTGGTCATAAGCCGCCACATCTTGGTTCTTTCCCTGAGGCCGCTAACGACACCAAGTAGTTTCGCCCCATCCCCTAAGGGATCTCCTTCAAGGATGAGTTTGTCGATCCTTTCAACATAGGATCGATCAGAATCATTTTCATCTTGCTGAGTATTTATTAGGCGCTGCTTGGTTGCTGGCCGGGTAGCCATCACCGAGAAGTGGCTTAAGAACAGTCTAGCGAGTTGTTCAAAAGTGTCCACTAAATATGGGGGCAAAGAGGAAAACAACATGTGGGTTTGGTCGCTCAGTGTCAGTGACTAGAGATTTTATGGAGAAAACTAGATTTTCTTGTAGTTAATAATGAATCCCTTGGGTCTCATATATATAGGGGAAGACCAACTTAAATCCTAAGCTATCTTTATTTGGAATATATTTCCTAATCTTGCAAAACAAATCCCATAGATATGTTTTTCCCTACATATATTTTCCTACAATAATATTCCATATATTATTTGGGATTCCTATTTAATTAAATCTAATTTAATTAAACAGTAATAATAATTAGTTCTAAATTAATATATTATTAATTCTCCATAAATTAAATATTAAATCCAATTTAATATTTAATCAACCAACATTAATCTTCTTAGGGAATTACTTGTTGTGTGACCCATAGGCCCTCATATATCGAGCGATTAGTCAAACTAACGGTCTTAATTGAACCTTAGATAATAAATCAGACATTCTCAATACATGAGGTACATTGTGAGAAACGTCCAACTACCTGTAACTGAAACATGGGCTATTACGATAACTTTCTTTCATTCGTGAATACTCGATTAAGTCTTGAACATGATGAAGTGTCTATTCAAATAACTTAATCATATTATCTCTAATCACTAATTGATCATGTATGTCACACTTGGTCACAAAGTCCAAATTGACGTGCATAGGCCAATGACTTAGATCCAATTATGATGAGAAGATGAGTATTCTCTCTAAATCCACTTTGAGGAATGAATCATATTCTTGGCTCAACTACCACACACATGCACTTCGTGATGAACCTAATCCAAGCTATATATGCCCATGGAAGGGTGCAGACTTTGGTCATGGTCAAAGTTCATCACTCCACACATGTCATGCGTATTGACCTCAAGTCGAAGGAGTATCGCATCGCTCCCACTAACCGAGACACCCGTAGACACATATTGTGAAACTACATCAAACGGTTTCTCGGATGGGTATACCAATACCCTCTAAGGTATATGTGCATCCATCATGAGATACCTAGTATCTCATAGTAAGTGAGATCTTATTACACTCTCTAAGAGTATGATGCAGATCGCACACCAATCTCAATTGCATCATCAATATCTCATTCTTGATGATCCTTGATCGGGGCTATTTAAGAATCATGCTTAAGTCATCTGAGTTCTCACAATCTCAATGACAACAATAATTCATGGGAAAACAAATAAGAATAAATGCAAACAACCAAACATAACATTCACACAAGTGTAATGCCATACATTTAATATTAAACAAACAGTACTATTAAAACCAATACTGAATATTATCTTTGCATTATGTCCTTACAATAGGATTATCTCTAGGACACTAACACTAACAATCTTCCACTTGGACTAGAGCCAATTATCTAACACTCAAAGTCTTGGTGAAATGATCCGCTAAATTATCTTCTGTGGGGACACGTTATAACTCTTTTTCTCATCTAGAAATTATCTCTCGTATCAAGTGATAACGTCTCGTTACATGCTTATTTCTGTTATTGGATCTCGGCTCCTTTGCTTGCGCAACCGCACCAGTGTTGTCACAATATAGCTTTATTGGACTGCTGGTACTCGGAACTACCCCTAGTTCATTTATGAACTATTTTATCCAGACAACTTCTTTGGCAGCTTCTGCCGCAACAATGTACTCAGCTTTGGTTGTTGAGTCTGCGGTTGTCTCTTGTTTGGAACTATTCTAACTAACCGCCCCACCATTGAGAGCGAAAACATAACCTGACTGTGATTTGTAATCATCACAATCGGATTGGAAACTTGCGTCAGCATAGCCAGTTGCAACTAGTTCTGACTGTCCCCCGTAGACAAGAAAACAATCTTCAGTACGTCTGAGGTACTTTAGAATGTTCTTGACAATAATCTAGTGAGATTCACCCGGATTCTGTTGATATCTACCAGTGATGCTGACAGCGAAGGCCACATCAAGCCTAGTCCAAGTCATGGTGTACATGATGGAACCAATTGCAGATGCATATGGTACATCCTTCATATGTTGGATATCAGCTTGTTTGGAAGGACAATCCTTCTTAGACAGCTTTATCCCATGACATGCCGGTAGAGAACCTCTCTTAGAGTTCTCCATCGCAAATCGCTTAAACACCTTATCTACGTAGGTGGACTGTGACAACCCCAACATCTTCTTGGATCTATCCATGTGGATCTTGATCCCTAAGATGTAGCAGGCTTCACCAAGATCCTTCATCATGAAGGTCTTCGATAATCAATCTTTCACGGATTGCATGAGTGGGATATTGTTTCCTATAATCAATATGTCATCGACATATACAACTATGAAGACAATATTCCTCCCATTACATTTACGATAAACGCATGGATCTTCAAAATTTCTGATGAAGTCAAAGGATTTGACAACTTCATCAAATCGGATATTCCAACTCCTAGTTGCTTCAATCCATAAATGGATCGTTTAAACTTGCACACAAGATTAGATTTTGACTTTGATATAAAACCTTCCGGTTGAGTCATAAACACTTCCTTATCAATGTTGCCATTGAGAAAAGTTATTTTGACCTCCATATGCCAAATCTCATAATCGAGGTGTGCTGCTACCGCAACTAAAATTTGAATGGATCTAACCCATTTGCAACCTATGGGTCTAACCCCTTTCGGCAATTCAACCAAGTCCCAGACTTGATTGGTGTACATAGAGTCCATCTCGAATTTCATGGCTTCATGCCACTTCTCTGAGTCAACATCTAATGTTGCCTCAGTGTAAGTTCTAGGATCGTCTACATCCGGGATCTCCATATCATCATGTTCCTCTACGAGGAAACCATAATATCTAGAGGGTGGATTACGAATCCTAGTGGACTTACGGAGCTGTGGTTGTTTAGGCTGTACATTCTGATCGTGAAAATTTTGTGGTGCAGCGATTTCATCGTTGACCGGGGAGTCCTCAATAGTGATACTCTCGAATGTCTCTTGAGCGGCAGTTTGAACTATGTTGTTCTCATTCAGCCCACTTGGAGTTTGTTGCGAAGGTAATGCAACTCCAATTACGCTCCCACTGGCTGAAAGAGGATCACTTAGTGATAAACTTCCACCATGAGAGTTGCTGAATGCTCCCACTGATTCTTTATCTTGTTGCTTTGACAAGACATCAGTCTCCTTGTTAATTTGTGGTTCTTGAATTTCTTCAAGTTCTATCGTCTTACGACCTTGCTCCTTGAAAACATAGTCTTCTTCAAGGAACTTTTCTTGCCTAGAAACAATTATTGTTTGTTTCTCAGGGAGATATAAATAATATCCTCTTGTTTCCTTAGGATATCCCACAAAGTAACATTTTTCACCTTTTGATTCCAACTTATCAGTGAGCATTTTCTTCACAAACGCGGGGCAACCCCATGTCTTTATGTGAGAGAAAGTTGGCTTTTTGCTATGCCGTAGCTCATATGGCGTATGCTCAACCGATTTGGATGGAATCGTATTCAGAATATATATTGAGGTTTGGAGCGCATATCCCCATAAGAAAGTTGGAAGGGAGGAAAAGCTCATCATGTACCTTACCATGTCTAACAGGGTTCGATTTCTCCTCTCGGACACTCCATTCATTTGGGGTGTTCCGGGAGGAGTCCATTGTGATCGGATTCCATGCAACTTCAGATAATCAGTGAACTCATGGCTAAGATATTCTCCTCCTTTATCTGATCGAAGAGTTAATACTCTTACCAAGATGCTTCTCTACTTCAGCTTTATACTCTTTGAATTTCTCCAATGATTTGGATTTGTGTTTCATAAGATACACATACCCGTACCTTGAGAAATCATCAGTAAAAGTGATGAAGTAACCGAAGTGACCCCTAGCTAGAGTGGGAAATGGTCCACAAACGACACTGTGGATCAACTCTAAAACTTCTTTGGCATGAACCCCTTTCCCAGAGAAGGGTTTGTTGATCATTTTGCCCTTGAGACAAGATTCACAATTACCATAAGACTCTAAGTCGAATGGGGTTAAGTAGTCCAACTTCCTTAACCTTGCAATTCTTTTCTCCTTTGCATGACCAAGTCTACAATGCCACAAGTAAGTCAGGTTTTCATGATTACTAAGTTTGAGTATTTTATTTTGTATATTAGGAACATTATATCCACAATGCAACAATTATAAACCATTCGATAAAGCAGCATTTCCATAAACATCACCATTAAGCAAAAAATAACAATTATTGTTTGCAAAATGGAAGAAAAAACCTTCAATATCCAACATAGGAATATAAATAATGTTGCGAGTAATAGATGGAACGAAATAACAATTATTCAGTTCTAATCTAAAACCAGAGGGTAAGTCTAAAACATAAGTGCCAATACGTTCAACAGCAACTCTTGCTTCATTCCCAATGTGTAGCGCAACTTCACCCAGCCTAACTGTCCTGTTATCCTTGAGACCCTGCACAATAGTACAAATGTGTGAGCCACAACCGGTATCCAATACCCATCAGTTAGTATCATTTGTGGACATGTTTATCTCAATAACAAACATACCTGTTCCAGAGGCTGAAGCACCTTGTGCCTTCTTTTTAGCTGCTAGAACCTTGCAGTCCTTCTTCCAATGCCCCTTTTGCTTGCAGTGGAGGCATACATCCTTGTCCACCCGCTCTTTCTTTTGAATCCCACCTTTGGGCTTAAGGAAATTAGGTTTAGAGCCCTTCTTAGCCTTGCTCCTTCGCTTCTTCTTTCCTTTCAGAGCAGAAGTAGAAGCACTCACCATGAGCATGGACTTTTCCTTAGCAGTGGAAGACTCAAAAGTCTTGAGCATGTTATGAGGCTCTGGCATGGTCGATTCTGTCTTATTCATATTAAAGTTTACTACGAAACTTGAATATGAATCGGGAAGCGACTGAAGAATGGCATAAACAACAACATTGGTCTTGAGCTCAATGCCCAAACGACCAAGTTTCTTGATTAGCCCAATCATCTTCAAAACATGAGGGGAGACCTTCCCTCCTTCAGTTGGCTGGAATTTGAATAGATCTCTCATCACTTCATAAATCTCGGAACGAGATTCAGAATCGAAGAGATCCTTCAGATGCTTGAGCATCTCGAAGGGGAGCATCTTCTCATGCTTTCTTTGCAACTCGAGAGTCATGCCAAGCAACATAACACATTGAGCCTGTCCTCTTGATGCTTCTTTTGAGCTGCAGCGTCAAACGCTTCAGCCTCTTCGGTACCAGCCTCGGGGCTAGTAGGGATTAGCATGTCCAACACGTACTCAATCTTTTCTTGCCTGAGCACCAAACGAACGTGTTTCGGTGCCAGTCTAGAAAATTTGACCCTGCCAATTTGTTTGTTTCCAAAACACTTCTCAACGACAAGTTATTCATTTCAACAATCCTAGAGAAATAAAATAAAGCGGGAATTAAAACAAATAATTCCTATGATCACTATTCAGCAATCAAAATAAACATGGCCTTTAAATTTATTTTGCTTCCATTATTTTCACATACTTAATGACCTCATCGAAAAAGTACAAATTTATGTCAAATATAAATTGTAATGGACTAGGATCCACATTACTACTATCATAATCTCAGCGAGGGTTGATCATTATAACAGCATAACTGGTAGGTCTTCAAACCAATTGCCAAACTACAATTCCTAGTTTATCGAACCCAGTTCGATTGATGTCCCTTAACTTTTGTTCCCCGCGAGGGCTGGTGAAACAAAATTTAGTTGGTTTACAACCATCAAACGGTGACATTTCATGTCCCTATGAAAGTCCCGTTAGATGATGATCAGAGTAAAAGACGAGGGTCTTAAATACTCATTGGAACGAAATCTGCAGTTTACTTTTAACTTTGATGGAAAACATCTTTTCAATTTAATGAAAAACTATATTTTAGTGAGGAACATTTTTAAGGCGGAGTATTAATTGCTTAATTGAGATCCTTCTAGTTGACTACATCACATTTGAGCAATTATTGGGCGCCGCCTACCCAAACATGATTTCATACGGACTAACACTTATATGGGTGCCGTCTACCCAACTA
Source organism: Stenogyne calaminthoides (assembly GCA_037126765.1). Lineage (NCBI taxonomy): Eukaryota > Viridiplantae > Streptophyta > Magnoliopsida > Lamiales > Lamiaceae > Stenogyne > Stenogyne calaminthoides. The sequence goes on from JBBCBC010000014.1 coordinate 13,460,598, forward strand.
GTTAATACCAATATTTTAAAAATCAGAATCAGAAGTTGAACCAGACGATCCCCAAAAAAGGCTGGACCGGGGTCGGATCGGTTGGGTCGGATTGAGCCGGATTGAAGTCATAATAAATAATATATATATATATAGTATGCGTGATTTTTAAACATAATAGATTATTATAAAATACATATTATTATGTAATGAACATTCACACGAAATTAAGCTTCAATATAATAATTGTGAATTATTTAAAAAAAATCTCACGTGGTACACACTAGCTGTAATGAGTATAGAACTATAAAATAGTCACAATTAGGGCTCCAGTTTTTTCCAGCTTCCCCCCCCTTTTTTTCATTTTTTTTGGTGAAAACCGGCGGTTCACCGGTTCCTGGTTTTTTTGGTTTTTTGGGCAGCGATTTAATAGCGGTTCTCAGCACCTCTTTTGAGCCGCTGACGGGCGGTTCTCCGGTCGGACCTGATTTTTTAAACATAGGTTAATACGGTCCGATAATTATTGGGCGCTGCCTACCCAAATAGTTAATACGATCCGATAATTATTGGGCGTCACCTACCCAAACAGTTATAATGCGGACTATAAATGTGTTAATGAATACGTTAACCAAGTGGGATTTTAATAATTATTAAAACATTTAACGAAATTCAAAATCTAATTTTAATTTCATTTAATTCAATTTTAATATATTATAAAAAAATAATTAATCTAATTAATCATAATTTAAAAGTCCAACTTTTAATTTCAATTTTAAAAATAAACTCATTTATTTCAGAAATTGATTTCAATTATTTTAATTATTCGTCAGAGGCTCAGGTGCAAATTCTAAAATTGCACGGGATGGCTTGTCTCAAATCAAATTTGCAAAACACCCCTCCGCCATCACCGCCCAAATCCGACAACATCCAATCTGTAATTTGGGACATCCAATTTCACAAAATTCAAATCCCAATCAATAATTAACATCAACAATTCGACAAACATAATAGTATCGAATGGTTTCGAAGAACAGGGACGAATTTCCAAAAATCAGAACGGTAACACATCAAGCATGGATCAAACGAAACCAAAGACGGACCATCTATGAGCCGCCATTGCCGTAAATACGAGGGCAAGTCGCAATTCGCCTTCTTTGGCGTACATAACGCACAGAGCAATGTGTCGATGAGCATCGAATCAGGTCCAATTCGACCTCAATTTTGATGGTACAAACGGAATCACCGCTGCACGTGACGAATCGACCAAAATTGAAGCCCTCATATACGCAATAGAACGCGAAGGAGGTGAGCAGAACCAAAACGATGGAGCGCCGCCAATTGAGTGGCGCGAGCGCACATTGCCGCCACATCATCTCAACCGATGCGTAGCGTCGCGATGAAGGGATGAGGACGCCGCCATCAGCGCAGTTGACACGATGACACACGACCGTCGTGAGGCATAGCGTGAGCCGCCGCGTCGAGCGATGCACCGCGGTCTCCGCCGCTGGCGGCGACGCCCGGTGCGAGGGGTTCAAAACCCTAATTCAGCGATGGAGATAAGAACCCATCAAGGAAGACGGAGGGGTGGGGTGTAAAACAACCAAGCAAACATTAACCCCAAACAAGTAAAATCAATTGGTGCGGTCAATTCAAAAAGGTCGTACCATTAATGTTTAAAAAAAAAATTAATTTTATAAATCAAATAATTATGTAATTAATCAAGAGCCTGAAGCTCTGATACCACTGTTGGAATATAGAGGCACGTAAACACGTAATACATGCGCAACGACAATAAACAGTTCACCAACAACGAACATGTAATTGCATAATCAAATGAGTATAAACATAAAGAGAATCCTTACAGTAAATCGTACGTAGATTTTTCTACTATGGTATCCACATAATCCCCTTGCTCAGATCTACACAGATTTGCCAGCATTGAATCCCAAGACGAATTTGCTAAGAAAATTCTGACTAGAGATTTTATGGAGAAAACTAGGTTTTCTTGTAGTCAATAATGAATCCCTAGGGTCTCATAAATATAGGGAAAAATCAGCTTAAATCTTAAGCTATATATTTATTAGGAATATCTTTCCTAATCTTGTAAAACAAATCTCATAGATATGTTTTTTCCCTACATATATTTTCCTACAATAATATTTCATATATTATTTGGGATTCCAATTTAATTAAACAGTAATAATAATTAGTTCTAAATTAATATATTATTAATTCTCCATTAATTAAATATTAAATCCAATTTAATATTTATTGAACCAACTTTATTCTGATTAGGGAATTACTTTTTGTGTGACCCATAGGCCCTCATATATCAAGCGATTAGTCAAACTAACGGTCTTAATTGAACCCTAGACAATAAATCAGACATTCTCAATACATGAGGTACATTGCGAGAAACGTGCAACTGCATGTAACTGAAACATGGGCTATTATGTTAACTTCCTTTCATTTGCGAATACTAGATTAAGTCTTGAACATGATGAAGTGTCTAATCAAATAGCTTAATCATATTATCTCTAATCAATAATTGATCATGTATGTCACACTTGGCCACAAAGTCCAAGTTGACGTGCATCGGCCGATGACTTAGATCCAATTATGATGAGAAGATGAGTATTCTCTCTAAATCTACTTTGAGGAATGAATCTATTCTTGGCTCAACTACCACACAAATGCACTTTGTGATGAACCCAATCCAAGACATATCTACCCATGGAAGGGTGCAAGCGTCGGTCATGGTAAAAGTTCATCACTCCACATATGTCGTGCGTATTGACCTCAAGTCAAAGGAGTATCGCATCGCTCCCACTAACCGAGACACCCATAGACATATATTGTGGAACTACATCAAACGATTTCTCGGATAGGTATACCAATACCCTCGAAGGTATTTATGCATCCATCATGAGATACCTAGTATCTCGTAGTAAGTGAGATCTTACTACAGATCGCACACCAATCTCAATTGCATCATCAATATCCCATTCTTGATGATCCTTGATTGGGGCTATTTGAGAATCATGCTTAAGTCATCTGAGTTCTCACAATCTCAATGACAACAATGATTCATGGGAACACAAATAAGAATAAATGCAAACAATCAAACATAATATTCAAACAAGTGTAATGACATACATTTAATATTAAAACTAATACTGAATATTATCTTAGCATTATGTCCTTACAATAGGATTGTCTCTAGGAAACTAACACTAACGGTACAAACAATGCGAGTGCGAGGTCGCGATCAAGTTCGTCGTCGTATTATTCTATGTGTTGTGTGGAGCTTTCAGTGCTCTAGGGTTTCTGAGGCGGTCGAACACATTGTTCGAACCCGCTGGTCTTTCAGTGCGAGGGAGCCGATAATCCCTGGTGTTGATATTTCTCATCTTCAGGATGGTCAGTTGTCCTGCAGACCGCCCTTTCTGGGCAGGTGACCCTTTCCTTTAGAGGGGCCTGCATCTTGAGTGGTCCTCTTGTTTGGGAGTGGTTCCCCTGGGTTGTCGAAGGAGGACAGCCATAACTACTCTTTCATCTTCTGGGGTTCGGATGAGATTCCCCCAGTTTGGAGCGGCTATGGAGGCAACTCGGTGAGTGTGATGGGAGCTCAGGGAGGCTTCTGCCCCATCATGAGCATCAATTTCATATCTAGCAGCTTCGTTTCAATTGTTTGCCATTTCGAACGATCGCCAATTGTTCCCACAGACGGCGCCAATTGTTGTGCCCGGTTTAATATTCCGGCCAACAAGTGAATTAAACAAAATTGAGAATAGAAAATGATAAAGAACTCAGAAAATTTGTTGACCCAGTTCATCTTTAAAGAGACTACGTCTGGGGGGGAATCAAGCCAGGAGTGTTTTTACTATCTTCTTCGTTTTAACACTAAAGACTTGAACCCTTTTTTATGTGGCCATTGAGGCCTATTTATACAAGTTTTCTCGCCTTTGGGCGGTCGATTACATATGGAAAGTCATTAATGGGCTTCAATTCAGCTACCCGAGAAATCCGCCCTGCCGGGTCTATGATTGACTTGGTCAGTGGCCGCCATTTACGGACTGAACTTCGTTGGCGGATTCTGCGGCTAGTCAGGCTCTTACCCAGCGTTGATAGGATTTGCAACTTCCAACCTCTGGCTTCTGGAGTCTTGTTCTGAGTCGTTCTTCCTGGTCGCCTGTAGCGACTTGTAATCCTTGCGACCTCCAGACATGTCGCCTAAATACGTGTTAGGGCATTGATCTCCTGATCTGGTCATCAGGCCCCCTGATCTCCCGACTTCCGCCTTCTGGGGTCTTGCCCCAGTTCCATCTACCTGGCCGTTACGCGGCGACTGGTCGGCTTCGCGACTTCTCCGGAAGTCGGATTTATTCTTCTCACAACAATTTGTAATGACTGGATTACTAAGTTATGATTTATGATGATATAGTTTATTGCGATTGCTTGGAGAAAATGCCGTGAAGTTTGGATTTATAAATGGTTGAAGGCTATTTGCTTTGATAGTTTTATAAGTTAGGCATGGTTTAAATTTATTATGTATATAATAATTCGTTTGAAGAAACTTAGTATATGGGTGTATGAGTTAATTTCGGTTGAACTTTAGGATATTAAATAATTCAGAATATGATCTTTGATTAAAAAAGTGGGTTTTGGAATATTTTAAGAGAGGCAGTGGGGAAATAAAAGATTGGGAATTTGATAATTGAAAACTATCACGTGAGTTTTGGGTTTAGTAAATTATGAGATATATATACTGGATTTAGTGCAATTTAAATTAGTCCTAAGATTTTTAATTTTTATTTATAATATTTTCATTTGAGGATTTAATTTTAATTATTTATGTTAGGTATATTGATGACCGCGAGAAATAAGCTATAGAACTTTTGCATCCATTTAATCCACGACATTCATACGAGGTGGGATTTTTTATTGCTTTGCTACTGTAAAGGAGATTTAGGAAATCACCGTTGAATTGGTGATGGAGAGATCTTCTATTAATATACAGATGATACAACAAACTCCACAATCAATGGGAGATATACAGGGAAAGAATAATAAATACAAGGATATGGTCAAATAAAATCTCGGCACTAATTTATCCTATTACCCCCCGTCAAGCGCTGCGTGGGATGAAGACACATGCAAAGCTTGGACCGTAGAAATTCAAAAGCAGGACGAGGGAGGCTCTTCGTAAAGATATCCGCCAGCTGCAAGTCAGATGGTACAAATCGTGTGATTACCTTCCTGGATGACACAAGCTCACGAACAAAATGATAATCAAGATCAATGTGCTTAGCTCGTTTGTGGGAAACTGGATTCTGACTGAGAAATATAGCACTCTTGTTATCACACAGAAGAGTTGGACGAGATGAAGGCAAGGCACGAAGCTCTTGAAGAAGATTCGTCACCCAAACAAGCTCGACCGAAGCATTGGCCATAGCCCGATATTCTGATTCACAACTGGGTCGAGCAACAGTCGACTATTTCTTGGCACTCCAAGAAATAAGATTACCACCAATAAAGATTGTATACCCATAAGTCGAACGACGAGTCTCGGGGCAGCTAGCCCAATCGGCATCAGAGTAGCCCAAAATAGAAGAATCAGGATGCCGTTTAAAAGAGAGACCAAAGTGTACTGTACACTTGACATAACGAAGGATACACTTCACTGCCAAAAAATAATCATCGGTAGGCGAGTGAAGAAACTGACTGACGGAATTGACCGCATATGAAAGATCAGGACGAGTGATGGTTAAGTACTGAAGAGCTCCAACAAGAGATCTGTATAAAGTAGGATCTCGAAACGGGACTCCATCACTAACCAGAGATTCACCTGCTGCAAGAGGAGTAGAGACGGGCTTAGAATCCAGAAGCTCAGTCCGTTCAAGAATATCATGTGCGTACTTAGCCTGACCAACGAACAGGTCGTCTGACGTATAAGAAACTTCAATACCAAGAAAGTAGTTAAGACGACCGAGGTCCTTGATAGCGAACTCCTGATGAGTACGAGAAATAAAATCTCGTAACAAGGACGAGTCATTCCCAGTGACAATGATATCATCCACATACATCAATAAGTATATGATAGAGGTACCTCGATGGAAATGAAATAGAGACGAGTCACATCGGCTTTGAAGAAAACCTAAACTAGAGAGGTAAGAACTGAAACGTTGAAACCAAGCTAGGGGAGCCTGACGAAGACCGTATAAGGCCTTCTTCAACCGACAGACATGATCAGGAAAATGAGGATCCACAAAACCAGGAGGTTGAGACATGAAAACTGGTTTGTCAAGAATGCCATTAAGGAAGACATTTTTGACATCAAGCTAATGAAGAGCCCAATTATGCTGAACAGAAAGAGCCAGAATAATCCGAACTGTGGCGGCCTTGACAACAGGACTAAACGTGTGATGGAAATCGATACCCGAAACCTGAGTGAAACCTTGAGCAACCAAATGGGCTTTATGACGCTCAATAGAACCATCAGCATGAAACTTCGTTCGAAAAACGCACTTCGAGCCAACTATATTAGTGCCAGGAGATCGAGGCACCAGGTCCCACGTATTATTCAAACGTAGAACATTAATCTCTTCCTGCATAGTAGCAAGCCACTCAAGATGCTTAGCAGCGGAATTGAAACCACGAGGCTCAGAAGTGGCAACAGAAGCAGATAGGAGATCAGTGGCGGCCAAGTCAACAGGGTATCTCGGCTTCAACACACCAGCCTGGGCTCTCGTAATCATGGGGTGAGAGGGAGGCACCACAGGGGCTGGTGCCGGTGGGGCAACAATGGGTGGAACGAAGGGCAGTTGGTGCCCGGGCACTGGAGCAGGGTCGGCCTGGGCGAGCTGCTGCATTGCGGACTCGGCACGGTCTTCAAGAGCTGGTGTTATGGCTGGTGATGGGCGCTCGAGCTCGGGCGCTGTGACTGGTTGAGATGGCGAAGGCATCTGAATAGGGCCTAACGCATCCAAAAAAGTGGAGAAGTCCAAATCCGAAGATCGGGCAGGGGACAGAGCTTGGGAAAAAGAAAAATATGTCTCATCAAACTGGGCGTGTCGAGTTGTGAAAATTCGAGAGGAACTCGGGTCAAGGCAACGAAAACCCTTGTAGATGCTATTATATCCCAAAAAGATACAAGGACGACTGCGTGGTTCCAGTTTGTGTGCTACATAATCACGAAGATACGGATATACTCGACATCCAAATGGTTTGAAGTTTGCATAATTTGGTGCATAGCCAAATAATAATTCAAACGGAGACACATCATGCAAGATCGATGAAGGAAGTCGATTAATCATAAATACAGCTGTAGTAAAAGCATCAAACCAAAACGAGGCAGGAGCATGAGCATGAAATAAAATAGATAAACCAGTCTCAGAAATATGACGATGCTTACGTTATGCCCTACCATTCTGCTGAGGAGTGTAAGGACATGACGATCGATGAAGAATACCATTCGAATGCATAAAATCCCGAACTCTGGAATTCACAAATTCAGTCCCCCATCACTTTGAAAAATCTTGATTTTACGTGAGAATTGAGTGCACACAAATGCATGAAACCGAACCAAGATATCAAAAAACTCAGATTTAGTGCGTAACGGATAAATCCACGAAAATCAAGAGGAACTCGGGTCAAGGCAACGAAAACCCTTGTAGATGCTATTATATCCCAAAATGATACAAGGACGACTGCGTGGTTCCAGTTTGTGTGCTACATAATCATGAAGATACGGATATACTCGACATCAAAATGGTTTGAAGTTTGCATAATTTGGTGCATAGCCAAATAATAATTCAAACGGAGACACATCATGCAAGATTGATGAAGGAAGTCGATTAATCATAAATACAGCTGTAGTAAAAGCATCAAACCAAAACGAGGCAGGAGCATGAGCATGAAATAACATAGATAAACCAGTCTCAGAAATATGACGATGCTTACGTTCTGCCATACCATTCTGCTGAGGAGTGTAAGGACATGACGATCGATGAAGAATACCATTCGAATGCATAAAATCCCGAACTCTGGAATTCACAAATTCAGTCCCCCCATCACTTTGAAAAATCTTGATTTTACGTGAGAATTGAGTGCACACAAATGCATGAAACCGAACCAAGATATCAAAAAACTCAGATTTAGTGCGTAACAGATAAATCCACGAAAATCTAGAGTAGTCATCCACAAAAACAACGTAATAACAAAATCCATCAGACGTAGAAATAGGTCTAAATCACGGTGTATTAAATCCAAAACATTATCAGCACGTTTCTCATTCAACTGAAAAGACAATTTCTTACTCTTTGCCAACTGACAAGAAGAGCAGACGCTAGGACTTGGCAACACTGAAGTAACAGATAAATGACCAAGTTTATTTAACAAAGAAATAACGGAAAATGTGACATGCCCCAAGCTTAAATGCCATAAATCAAAACTAGCCTTCAACTTCTTATTCCGAACTACTGTAACCAAAGCCGGAATTCCCTTATCAAGCAAATAAAGACCTTTATCACACCTGCCCTGGGCTAGAATTTGCTTTGTCACCCGGTTCTGAATCGCAAAGAATTTATTATAAAATATAACATCAACAGGAAAATCGAAGGTGAGTTTACTGATAGACAAAAGATTCTTAGTAATATGAGGCACCACTAGAACGTCCAACAATTTAACATCAGCAGATAAATTACGAGAACCAATATGTGAAATATGTAAAGCGTTGCCATTACAAACAATGACTTTACCATTACTAGAATAAGGTTCGAAGGAGTCCAGTGCAGCAGGTTGATTAGTCATGTGAGCAGAAGCACTCGAATCGAGGTACTAATCTGGAGTAGAGTTCGAAACATTGCAAGAAGAGGAGAATGCCTGAGCCAAATTTGCGCATTTAGATCGCGCATGACGAGCAAAGAAGAAACCGAGGGCACTTTATGCGCATAATGCTCTCCATTTACGATTTGACAACGAGGAATGTATGTTCTACACCCCCCGTTATTGGAATTGTTTGAACTACCACTCTGTTGGGATATTTTAGTTTTGATGAATTATGCCAAAACATTATCAACTTGTGTTATTGAAGCTAATTTACAGATAACAAGTTGAGGGGGAACGAGAGAACAAATTGAGGGGAACTCATGAAGTCGCATTTAAGATGATCGAGATCGACGAGGTTTAGAGACAGGCCGATCAAGATCGGATGAGAAGGATGAGTTCGATCCAGATGCAAAAGGCGGATCGATCGATCAAAGCGACCGTAAATCGGTTCGGATGAACGGTGATTTCATTTCAAATTGAAATCACCGATGAACAAGTGATTTTTTCGGTGAAATCACCGATGAACAAAGGATTTCAAAGATCGATGAACAAGTGATTTCAGCTCACCGAAATCTACAGATCGATTTATTGGACCGGATCAAAGCGACTGTAATCGAAGCAATGAACAAGAATCCGACGAAATGATCGGATCCGTTAGACACACAAAAAGCGGTGATCAATAAGAAGACAACACACATATTGATGTGACATAAAGCCGCAAGGAAAAGTGCAATAGACAAAGAAAATTTCGAAGACCATTAGTATGGATTTGAATATTACTCTCCAACGGTAATATTTAAATCCACACTATAAATACATTGCACTATCTTCAAAAAGAAGATAATGGAGAATCTGCAAAGTGAAGATTAAAAGCCAAATATTCAAGCAACTCCATTCAAGAACACAGGCATTAAATATCCAAATTTAACCAAGAGTGTTCTACCTCAGATCTAAGCACAAATGCCATATCCTAAGCTTAGAGATTTTCCCAACCTTAGCATTGAGGCTAAACCATTGTAAGGGAAAATCTCACCATAGTTGGAAAAACCGAGAAACCCCAAACCCTTGTGAAGGTAGTTGGAGTGTGTTTGTTGGTGAGAAGTGTTGTAAAGAGTTAGTAAACTACATGAGTAGTAGAAAAAACTCTAGAGGAGAAGTTAGTAAGCTTCTGAGGGGTAGTCCGAAAGCTTGTTTGTGATTGAGTAAGTAAACTACGGAGGTAGTCGAAAAACTCAAGGTCGGGTTGAGTAAGTAAACTACGTGGAGTAGTCGAGGAAAACTTCGGGGCGAAGTTGAGTAAGTAAACTACGAGGTAGTCGTAAAAGCTCGAAGTTGATAAGGAATTTCCCTAGAGAGGGAGAGTGGATGTAGGGATTTGGTTGTCAGAACCACTATATATTGCTGTGTTGTTTACTGCTTTATGTTTATACTTGTCATATGCATCTAGTTATAAGCAAAACACAACACATGAGCTTAAAAAAAAAATTGGAAACACTCTGCCCTCACCCTTGTTTTATATGCATCGAACATAATGTTTTTCGCTTCCAAGACGCATAAAATGGGGTTTTTAACGGGACCACCAATTGGTATCAAAGCGGGTGTTCAAAAGGTTCACTAATTGATTTTAAAGTGACCACCTGAACTGATTTTTTAAAAAAAGAAAACCCGTTTCTTTAAAAATGCATATATTTTAATGTTTTGGCGTCATTATCAAAAAGGGGGAAATTGTTGGGATATTTTAGTTTTGATGAATTATGCTAAAACATTATCAACTTGTGTTATTGAAGCTAATTTACGAGATAACAAGTTGGGGGGAACGAGAGAACAAATTGAGGGGAACTCATGAAGTCGACGAAGATGATCGAGATCGACGAGGTCACCGAGACGAGGCCGATCAAGATCGATGAGAAGGATGAGTTCGATCCAGATGCAAAGGCGGATCTCGATCGATCGAAGACCGTAAATCGGCCGGATGAACGGTGATTTATTTCGATGAAAACATCGATGAACAGTGATTTTACTAAAGTGAAATCACTGATGAACAGTGATTTCAGCTCACCAGAAATCTACAGATCGATTTCAATGACCGGATCAAAGCGACCGAATCGAAGCAATGAACGAAGAATCCGACGAAGCCGATCGATCCGTTAGACACACAAAAAGCAGCTGATCAATAAGAAGACAACACACATATTGATGTGACATAAAGCTGCAAGGAAAAGTGCAATAGGACAAAGAAAAGCTGGAAGACCATTAGTATGGATTTGAATATTACTCTCCAACGGTAATATTTAAATCCACACTATAAATACATTGCACTATCTTCAAAAGAAGATAATGGAGAATCTGCAAAGTGAAGATTAAAAGCCAAATATTCAAGCAACTCCATTCAAGAACACAGGGCATTAAATATCCAAATTTAACCAAGAGAGTTCTACCCTAGATCTAAGCACAAATGCCATATCCTAAGCTTAGAGAGATTTTCTCAACCTTAGCATTGAGGCTAAACCATTGTAAGGGAAAATCTCACCATAGTTGGAAACCAACCGAGAAACCCCAAACCCTTGTGAAGGTAGTTGGAGTGTGTTTGTTGGTGAGAAGTGTTGTAAAGAGTTAGTAAACTACGCGGAGTAGTCAGAAAACTCTAGAGGAGAAGTTAGTAAGCTCTGAGGGTAGTCAAAGCTTGTTTGTGATTGAGTAAGTAAACTACGGAGGTAGTCGTAAAAACTCAAGGTCGGGTTGAGTAAGTAAACTACGTGGAGTAGTCAGAAAACTCAGGGCCGAGTTGAGTAAGTAAACTACGAGGTAGTCAGAAAGCTCAGAAGTTGATAAGGAATTTCCCTAGAGAGGGAGAGTGGATGTAGGACTGGTTGTCCGAACCACTATATATTGCTGTGTTGTTTACTGCTTTATGTTTATACTTGTCATATGCATCTAGTTATAAGCAAAACACAACACATGAGCTTAAAAAGAAAAATTGGAAACACTCTTCCCTCACCCCTGTTTTATATGCATCGAACATAATGTTTTCGCTTCCGCACGCGCAAAATGGGTTTTCAACCGGGACCATCACACTCTGCTGCCCTCCTGATAATGAACCACGGCCAGTGTTTTGCCCTCGACCAGACCCTGAACCACGGTTATAAAATTTATACTGGGATGCATTGCGACCAGAATTAGGCTGACCCCGGAGTTCGAACCACAGCCATGAGAAGAACCACAATTTGAGCTGGTGCGATTTGTCGTAAAGGCTGCTGGAGCGGTTGAACCCTCCATTGAACGTATCATGAGATCGTATTGTTTTGTTTGATGCAACAGGTCTCGGAAACATGGATTGGGAGTGAAAGCCATCCGAGTATCTGCAAAGTTAGCAAACTGGATGCCCAAACCCCTCAAAAACCAATGGCTATTATCGATTTCATCCACGGGACAATTCATAGCAGATAATTGATCGCATAATGATTTAAACCGCTTACCATAGTCATCGACCAAGGATTCACCACGGCGAAGCGAGAGCAGTTCCTCGCGAAGTTGATATAGACGTGAGGCTGAGGTATAAACGGCTTCAAGATTGATCCAGGTGTCACGCGAAGTCGTTGAATAAATAACCTCAGAAGCAGCGTCCTCCGTCAAGGACGTGTACATGACGCTAAGTAGTTTCTTGTCCTTCAATTTCCAAGTCGTGTACTCCGGATTAACAGATTGAACGCCGGCATTCGACTTAATGGTGGGTGATGGCGCAACAACGAAGCCATCCAAAAAACCCATCAAATCGAAGCAATCAACCATATGTACAATTTGACGGCGCCATGGGAGATAATTTGCCGAATTGAGTTTTATAGCAGCAACCATGTTGATCATGGTGGTTACGGGAAGAGGATCGTTTGGTGTAGTGGCCATCGCAGGTGGATTATCAGAGATGAAACTGAACGGGTGGGAGAAGTGTGTCGCGAAGAATAGCAGCGACGTGAGTTGTTGAAGAGGGGATGCGACGTGGGTAGGCATCGCTTGTGACTGTACGTCACGAAGGATTGCTGCAACGTTTAGGGTTTCTGTGATTTGTAGAAGAAAGAGATCGAACTGGGAAGGAGAATTGCTGTGTGGAGGGGACGAGTCCAACAAGTAACTAACGACTCCGGAGGGGACGAGTTCGGCGAGAAGAAGCCGCAGCGGAGGGAGGTGGCGAAATTGAGATTAGGGTTTTAGGATCGTTATTAGACTTAATACCATGTAAAGGAGATTTAGAAAATCACCGTTGAATTGGTGTTGGAGAGATCTTCTATTAATATACAGATGATACAACAAACTCCACAATCAATGGGAGATATACATGGAAAGAATAATAAATACAAGGATATGGTCAAATAAAATCTCGTCACTAATTTATCCTATTTGCTACTTTTGAATATTCATGTGAATTTAATTGTTGTTTGCTACATGTTTTACGTGAAAAATGTTATATTGAATTATTTGGTTACTTTCGATGGAAAAGATCATAGTAACCAGCGGGGACATCGGTCCAGGATGGAAAAGATCCTTGGGGGTAACTCCGCCGTATACAGATTGGCCAATACAACTCAGGATGGAAAAGATCCTCGACTCGTTATTATGATTATGATGCATTCTTATGTGAGTTGATGGTTTGATTATAACATTGTGAGGGAATCCTACTGAGCTAGTTGTTTTGCTCATCCCAATCTTTAATATTTTGCAGAGTAATTATGGAGTGTGGTGGAGGGCAGACGGATTGCCTCGAGACATTGTTGGGATATTTTAGTTTTGATGAATTATGCCAAAACACTATCAACTTGTGTTATTTAAGTTAATCTACAGATAACAAGTTGAGGAGGAACGAGAGAACAAGTTAAGGGGGAACTCATGAAATCAGACGAAGATGATCAAGATTAGACGAGGCTGCAGACGAGGCTGATCGAGATCAGATGAGAAGGATGAGTTCCGAGTTAACTAACGTGCAGAAACTGACCTACCGTGCAGTTTTCTGATGCAGTACTGTAGCAGTTTTCTAATGTTTACTATAGCAGTTTTCTGATGCGTAGTGTAGAAGTTTTATGATGTTTACTGTAGCAGTTTTCTGATGTTGACTGTAGCATTTTTCTGATGCGTACTGTAGCAGTTACTGTAGCAGTTTGCTGATGCAGTCCAGATGCAGTGCGGACCTGATATGCTATGCTGATCTGATCATGTGAGCTGATCAGATCAGCCGACCAGAAATCTGCGACCAGAAATCAGCAAGATGAACAGTGATTTCAGCAGACCAGAAATCTGCAGATCAGACTTCTGCAGACCAGAAATCTGCAGATCAGATTTCTGCATACCAGAAATCAGGCGACCAGATCAGGTGACCAGAATCAGAAGAGATGAACAGTAATCAGGCGAGCTGAAATCAGATCCGTTAGACACACAAAAAGTTGTCTAATGAGAAGAAGACAACACATATATGGATGTGACATAAAGCTGCAAACAACAGTGCAAAAGGACAAAGAAAATCTGGAAGACTATTAGTATGGATTTGAATTTACTCTCCAACGGTAATATTCAAATCCACACAATAAATACGTTGCACTATCTTCAAAAGAAGATAATGGAGGATCGGCAAAGTGAATATTAAAGTCAAATATTCAAGCATCTCCATTCAAGAACACAGAGCATTAAATATCCAGATTTACCCAAGAGTGTTCTTCATTATATCTAAGCATAAATGTCATATCATAAGCTTAGAGAGATTTTCCCATCCTTAGCTTAAAGGCTAAAACAATGTAAGGGAAAATCTCACCTAGTTGGAAACCAAACCCAAACCCTTTCTTGAGAGAGAATTAGTGGTTAAGTAAGGTAGTTAATAGGCGTGTCAATATCTAATCAATCATAACATGTTGAGGTGTGTTAAAATTCAACCAATTTTTACATTTTTCGGTGTGTTAATATCCAATTACCCTAACTTCACACAAGTATAGATAGCAAAGTGAAATATGAAAGCCACAATTTTGAAATGGATAAAATTAGCGTTGAATATTGTGATCTTGATACCCTCCATCGTGTTTGTCGTCGAAAGATGGTGAATTGAAGAATATTCACTGCAAGAAGAAGAAACCGTTGTTGCAATGTAAATCTTCGAAAGAATGAAGAGAACTGGAATTTTATTATATATAGGACACACGGAAAATTTTGGTTGGATGATTTTCATAGATCTAAGATATTTTTTAAAATATGCATACAAGTGTTTGCCTAAAATAATACTATGTAATAGAATTAAATGATTTTTTTTATAGACAACTGACTACTAAATTATTTGGTGTTTATCTTTGCATGTACTCAATTAAGATAAAATTTACTTAATAAGTTGAATCACGGAGAAGCTGAAATCTCAATACCTGAAGATAACTTTAAGACCATCTAATGTTGTTTGAATATAACTCAGCTGACAACATTGTAAGATTCGATTTTTACATAGTTGAAATTATTAAATAATAGCTGGATAATTTGGAAGTCAACTTATTATATAGAAGCTAACTAAAACTAATAGAACAACTCCAACAGTTGATTATACTCTATAGTCAACTCAACACTACTCTATTATAGAGCGAACACAAAATCTCAAGCAATATGCACTAAAATTGAATATTCTATAAATATTCTTTATTAATGAATTTTTTTTTATGTTATATATAATTATCTATATTTATAAAGTATTTGAATACTTATTTTAATATAAATTAATTTTTATTTTATATTTAAATTTAAATTTTGATCAAACTTAAAAAAAAATATAAAATTGATAAAATAGTTATGCAAATATATATTGAAAATTCAACATAATGTTAGAATGAAAATTTAAATTACAATGATAACTTAAATTACAACTAAAATATAAATTGCAATACAATAGACACTGATTACTCAGTGTTGGAATATTCTTCCCACCAATAATCAATTAGTGCATTACAGAGTGCGAAACGAGCCTCTGCATCTCTAATTTGTCTAAACCTGCCACAAATATTTTGAAATTGATCAGGTTCATTATTAACAAATTCAAGATCTAGAGATGACACTTCTTGTCACTACAAGAAAAATGTTGAACAAAACAGTGGAACACTGTTGTTTTTCCAACACAAAACATGTTGTTGTATCCATCATTGTTAAAAAAAGGCACCGATAAACAACGGTTAACAACCCATTGTCTTTTCAACTTTCTAAAACAATTTAAAACCGTTGTCTTTATAAACAAAAATCGTTGTTGTATGATCTGTTATTCTTATGACCGTTATCTATCTATGTTTCTAAAACTGTTGAAAATTTTTGTCTATCCAACTGAAAATCATTGTTGTATGGTCATTTTTTCGTCATATTCTCGGATAGACAACGATTTATGACTGTTGTCCATCTGTGTTTTCACAACGGTTGAAAACCATCAAATATCCAACTGAAAATCATTGTTCGTTTTGGTAATTTGCACATATAGTCAATGGTTGAAAACATTGTGATATATATTTCTACAACGGTTTTTAGTCATTGTCTATATATAAAACACAACTGCTAAAAACGTTATCTTTTTTAATATTAAATAATTTCTTTTTAATCTAAAACCTTTGTATTTTCGTTATTTCATATATATACATTCCATTGGTATATTAATTTCAACCAAGTCCCAATCAAATAATAGACAAAATAATTCATACAACTCAACATTCATTCACAATCCCATGATTCAAAGTCAAATAAAAGCGTACATAATCATACGAATAAAAGTTTACAAAAGGATTTCAATGTCACTAACAAGTTTCTTTGCACCAACTGATCATTACACTACCAAAAAACACATGCAATAAACCTCATCTTTGATGCAACTGCTGCTACTGAACTCCATATTGCTTCTCTAATTTTAATGGTCATCATAATCAATATAAGAGACACAAACCCTGAATCATCAAATAACTTAACAATTTATAAGCAAAATAAAATACAATATCATAAATAGAATATAAAGTCTAAAGAACCGAGCTTATAAGAAACTAAGAGGATTAATTAAAAAAAAATGAAATCCATCAATTATTGATTGAAAAAGAGATGAGTACACCATGCAAGCCTACAAATGAAGAGATTTATCTAAAAACTCCTAAATAAAAGCATGAAGGAGATGAGTATACCATACAAGCCTACAAATGATGAGATTAACCTAGAAACCAACCAAGTTTCACAACTTAAACATATATGAACAAGATATATGAATCTCTATGCAATTATGGAATTTCCATCAATATAAAGAGCATGTGTAAACAAAATAGAGCACAAACAAACTTCAATCTATTTATACATATGTTCTTGGATGCATTCAACCCAATACAAAACATTTAACATAACAAGTAAGTAAAAACAGAAAGAAAATACATTTTCTTTTAACTAACAAAAAATTGAATATTTAATTTTTACTTACTCTATATTACACGGTACCAAAAGTAGTCGATTAAGAGGCATTTCAAGCAACCTAGATGAAAGATTGTGTGCCCTTCGAATAATATCATCACTTTGAAACTTTTGTCTAGTGTAAGGTCATTTTGGTTCCACAAATTTGAACCTAGCAACTTTGTTCTTACTAGTTGACCACTTAAATAGGCACCTACCATTAATAATTGATATTATAAAAAAAATCAATAAGTATGTAGTACACAATTGACTTAGACATGAGCACGATATTGGTTTTAATCGATAAAATGTATCGATGTGTTCAAAGTCAATAGGAACAACCAACTCATGGCCAAAAACATCCTTGTATAAGAGAATGCTTATGCTAATTGCAAGCTTCGTGTAACACCAATGATTTTCAATCACCCTAAGTTATTAAAAAAAATGTATAAATTATATTTGTTAAAGGAATTAAAAATGAGTAAATAAATATATATGTCCACATATATATTATTTTGTTAGATGAAATAAAAAATTAAAAAAATAAAATAAATATAGGATTATATATATGTGTGCGTGCATGACAAGAAAAAAAAAGAAAAGAAAGAAAACGGATGGGTTAATTAGTTGATGACTTGATCATTATTTTTGGTTTATAAGATTATATATGTATATATAAAGCCATAAAATATTAGCTTTTAAAGAATTTTATTATATATAATGAGTTATATACTGATATAGATAAGTCATAATCTCTCTAGTCTTTCCTTGAAAATCTCTATATTTGTTTTGAACACTGTCTTCAAGCTTTTAAAATAAAACTCGTCTCACGTTTAATTCGGAATTTCCACGAGTATCTCAATTGATTCTTACTCCCCCATTCTATTTTTATACTCGGTCTTTTAAAAAATCAAAACACAGAAAATAGTTTTCATTTCTCTTTGGATTCAAAAATCTCTTTTAATATTTAAATTCTAGTCCAAGCCCAAGCCCAACTTTTTATACATCTATTTATAAGAGAATTTACCCTAAATTTTTATTCATCAGCCCTCCAATTTTTTTCGTGGCTGATCTGCACGGAATATTGATAATTATTTTTCAGCTATGTTTTCCTTTCATCAAATTGTTACAATTCTTTCAATTATCAAGTCTCCTTTCTCAGTTATTCTTTTATCAAATCATCTCTTGTTAATAATATTAACTCGTATTATATACTATTACGCTACTAGAGGATGGCTCTATGTGCAGACGTCACATAGGATTTAGGTTGAATAGATATATACTATTATTAATTTGTGTTTTGCCCGGTTTAATATTCCAGCCAACAAGTAAATTAAACAATGAATTGAGAATAGAAAACAATAAAGAACTCAGAAAATTTGTTGACCCGGTTCGTCTTTAAGAGACTACATCTGGGAGCGAACCAAGCCAGGAGTGTTTTTACTATCTTCTTCGTTTTAACACTAAAGACTCGAACCCTTTTCTATGTGGCCATTGAGGCCTAATTTATACAAGTTTTCTCGCCTTTGGGCGGTCGATTACATATGGAAAGTCATTAATGAGCTTCAATTCAGCTACCCGAGAACTCCACCCTGCCGGGTCTATGATTGACTTGGTTAGTGGGTGCCATTTGTGGACCGAGCTTCGTGGGCGGATTTTGCGGCTAGTCTAGCGCTTACCCAGCGTTAATAAGATTTGCGACTTCCGACCTTTGGCTTCCGGAGTCTTGTTCCGAGTCGCTCTTTCTGGTTGGCTGTAGCGACTTGTAATCCTTGCGAGCTCCAGACATATCGCCTACATACTGTTGGAATTTGGAGGCACGTAAACACGTAATACATGCGCAGCGGAATTAAACAGTTCACCAACAACGAACATATAATTGCATAATTAAATACGTGTAAACATAAAGAGAAACCTTACAGTAAATCGTATGCATATTTCTCTACTATGGTATCCACGTAATCCCCGTTCACAGACTTGCACAGATTTGACAGCTTTTGAATCCCGAGATGAATTTGCTAGGAAAATTCTAAATCTAGATTTTTTGGGGAAAATATGAACTAACGTTTTATGGATTCCCAAGAGCTCATATATATAGGAGAGACCCATCTTAAATCTCAAGCTAACCTGATTAGAAAATAAAATCCCTAATCTTTATTTAAATAAATCTCTTAGATTTATTTCCCACATATAAAATCTCTACGGATTTAATTCCCATTTATATCACATCTCTACGGATTTGATTCCATATATATTAAATCCTACAATAATATTTCATATATTATTATTAGGAATTCTTATTTAATTAAATCCAATTTAATTAAATATTAATAATAATTAATTTCAAATTAATCTATTATTAATTAATTCTCCATAAATTAAATATTAAATCCAATTTAACATTTAATCAACCAACTATAATCCGTAAAAGGGAACTACTTGTTGTGTGACCCATAGACCCTCATATATCGAGCGATTAGTCAAACTAACGGTCTTAATTGAACCCTAGACAATAAATCAGACATTCTCAATATATGAGGTACGTTGCGAGAAACGTGCAACTACTATGAATCGAAACATGGGCTATTACGATTTCCTCCTTTCATTCGCGAATACTCGATTAAGTCTTGAACATGATGAAGTGTCTATTCAAATAACTTAATCATATTATCTATAATCACTAATTGATCATGTATGTCACACTTAGACACAAAGTCTAAGTTGACGTGCATCGGCCGATGACTTTGATCCAATTATGATGAGAAGGTGAGTATTCTCTTTAAATTCATATTGAGGAATGAATCCTATTCTTGGCTCAACTACCACGCACATGCACTTCGTGATGAACCCAATCCAAGTCGTATCTACCCATGGACGTGTGCAAGCGTTGGTCATGGTCAAAGTTCATCACTTCACACATGTCGTGCGTATTGACCTCAAGTCAAAGGAGTATCGCATCGCTCCCACTAACCGAGACACCCATAGACACATATAGTGGAAATACATCAAACGGTTTCTCGGATGGGTATACCAATACCCTCCAAGGTATCTGTGCATCCACCATGAGATACCTAATATCTCGTAGTAAGTGAGATCTTACTACACTCTCTAAGAGTATGATGCAGATCGGACACCAATCTCCATTGCATCATCAATATCACATTCTTGATGATCCTTGATCGGGGCTATTTGAGAATCATGCTTAAGTCATCTGAGTTCTCACAACCTCAATGACAGCAATGACTCATGGGAACACTTGCATGAATAAATGCAAACAATCAAATATAATATCCAAACAAGTGTATTGTCATACATTAATATTAAGTGAACTATAATATTAAATCAAACTGAATATCATCGAGTATTATGTCCTTACAATAGATTGTTTCTAGGACACTAACACTAACACATACATATTAGGGCAGTGATCTCTTGATCTAGTCGTCAGGCCATCTGGTCTCTAAATTGGTCTTTTGATCATCTTGTCTTCAGGCCATCTGATCTTTAGGCCATTTGGTCCCTTTATCTGATCTTCAGGCCCCCTGATCTCCCGACTTCCAGCTTCTGGGGTCTTACCCCATGTCGCTCTGCCTAGCCGCTACGCGGCGACTGGTCGGCTTCGCGACTTCTCCGCAAGTTGGATTTATTCTTCTCACAACAATGGCCCCCAAGAGTGGACTTTGACTTCGTTCGGAGGTCAGTCTTGATCTCTGATTCAAATAAGACTTGTCTGTTTTCCTCATTTGAGGTTGTACTCTTGGTATCAAGTTTGGATCTTCAACTTCAGATTTGACACATCTTGTTGGGAAATTTATAGTTTTGAAGGAAGTTCCAAAACAGTTGTAATAGGACTAGTAGAACATATTAGTCGACTGATGATATGATAGGAAACCAGCTGAACATGTTAGACAGCTGATGTAGTAGACTAGGTCTTTCATAAAGAAGAACTCTAGATGCACAAGTCAAGTGAAGTTCAGCAAAGCAAAGATCAACAGAGCTATGATCAGTAGCGAGATCAGCAGCTGAAGAACAGTAGCGGATTTTAAAAAACTTTACTTGAAGACCAGAAGACCTGTTCTATGAATATATCAGCAGAGTCGATTGGTTGAAGCTAAGACAACCATATCAGTAGACTCAAGGCAACTGATAAGTAGAAGGTAGTGATCTGTTCAGGCCAAGTCAGCAAGATGATAAGCTTATCTACTTCTCAAAAGCATACGGGGTAAGCCAGACCAGAAGAATGTAAACTTTAGGAAGTGAACAAACACTGAAATGTTGTACTTGTTAACCAATGAGAAAGTGACACGTATGAACAAGCTGACAATGTGGGATTCGGCGCTGCATAGTCAAACGGCCAGAAAGGACAACTACTCACGCTTTTGGCCATGCCGTCCCTGAAGCACGTCACATCAAATCCTACATATCTACCAAATATAGCTGGAATTTCAAATTGCTTTCCAACGAATCTTTGATTTCGGGGTCTATAAATATGGGATTACTCTTCAGAGTGAAAACACGGAAATTATCAAGAAGCTCATACTATAGCCAAATTTCGGCACGAAGAACACAACCTTGAAGATTAATTTTCTAAGTGTTCATCCCATAGTTCTTAGCACAGAAATCTCATCCTCCAACTGTTAGGCTACTTAAATACTAGGATAGATTTCAAGTTGGAACAAACAACAAATCTTACCCAAAACCCAAAAGTTAGGTTAAGTTTGTTCAGCAAGATTTCAGGCTAGGGTTTCTAGTTCTGATTTCTGGGATCGTTGAGTGAGAACTCTGTAAATATCTGTTGGTGTAATGTGTTGGACTAACACAAAAAACTAAGTCCAAGTTGGTTAAGTTGGTGCCCCTTGTGATAGGGAAGAGTGGGCGTAGGACTGGTTGTCCGAACCACTATAAATTGTGTGCATTTACTTGTTTGATTAATTGTTTTACACTATTGCACACAACCTTGATTAAATCTGCATACATATTCTGAGTTAGGATCAGCTTGCACCAAGCTACTGATTTGATCAGATTGACTCCATAGTCAGCTGATTGAAAATAGCTTCGGAATCTGATTTGTTTTAAACTGGTTTTTAACACGGGTATAAACTAGCTTCCGCACAATTAGTTAAACTGATAGACACCGAACTAATCTGCCCTCAGGTGATCAGTAAGTTGGATATCAGTCCAAACTGATTCACTTGCACTCGATCGAAAAACCGCAATCACACCGATCCAAGACGAAAAAAAAGTTATCAAAAGTCTATTCACCCTTCCCCTCTAGACTTCTGCCCTCACAAAACCCATTCGGGACCTACAAGCGGTATCAGAGCAGTGGTTCTATGGACCACTGGCTTTGAATATCATCGGTTCTTGAGGAAGAACCTTTGTGGTCACTTGAACTGATCTTGAAAACCCTTTTTCAAATCTCATTTGTTTTCAAACTCACGATCAGCATGGATAATACTTCGGGTATGTATCATGATGTGCCTAAATTTTCCATAGATGAGTATCAGACTTGACGATATACATGAGCAACCATCTGGGATCAATAAGCAGCAGGATGATGGAAGTTCTTGAACGAGGACCTATCATCATCTACCATGACAACCCAGCTGTAGGAGGTGATCCAGACTTTCTAGTTGGAAGCCTTGTCAGAAAGAGTCCCGCCCTGATGGATGTTGTGGAGGGAAAGCTGTACAATCTGGATACGATAGCCAGGCACATAATCATGAAGACGATGGACAAGATAACCAGAGAAAAGATAAAGTATCTCAAGACAACCAAACAGATGTGGGATACACTTGCTGAAATATGTGTAGGAAATGATCTGATTAAAGATAGCAGACTGCAAGCCGAACTGGTGAAATTTGAGAAACTTAAGATGCTACCAAATGAAACCATCAATGAGCTCGATGGAAGAATCACCATATCAGTCAACAAGCTGCGGGAACTTGGCGAGAAATGTCAGATAATGACATCAACTACAAGATCTTGAGATCTCTGACTAAGAAGTGGGATATGAAAGTCACAGTAATAAAGGATTGTCAAGATATTGCTAAGATGAAGCCAAGCAACCTGTTCCTGAGCCTTAACGCCCATGAGTTTGATCTGATCGAAAGAGGGCAAGAAGAAGAAGACGTGTCGCCTGCCGAAGCCACACCTGCCACATCAAAATCAGTTGCATTCAAAGCAGCCAGCAGCAACTTAAAGTCTACTGAACCTGTTGGAAATATTATAAGCCAAATTGAACAGATTGCTTTGCTAACAAGAAAACTTGAAAAATCTAACATTCAACTTGGTAAGTATCGTAGATTTTACAGGGATTATCAGAACAACAGAGGAAGAGATAGGAGGCCAGCTGACAGATCTCCAGAAAGGACCATATTTGATGATGGTAGAGAAGATCGCAGAGAGAATAAGAAAAGAGATGATCGATCTGATGAAAGGAAAGACAACAGATCAGAAAGGAGAAAGTCCTACTACAATCAGACAGGTAAGTCACCTGACAGATTCTACAGACGAAATGACTCACCTGGCAGAAGGAGTTCCGTGGAGCGTGGAGC
The DNA here is from genome assembly GCA_037126765.1 of Stenogyne calaminthoides. NCBI lineage: Eukaryota > Viridiplantae > Streptophyta > Magnoliopsida > Lamiales > Lamiaceae > Stenogyne > Stenogyne calaminthoides. Next base: position 13,484,381 of record JBBCBC010000014.1, read on the forward strand.
GTGTTTCAACTATCAGAAACTAGGTCATTACAGCGCAGATTGCCCGGACCTGACTCCAAAAGAAAGAGAAGACAAGCGGAACAAACGAGAACAAAGATACAGAGACAGAAAAGCCATGGTTGCCGATACATCTGGGGTCGATGATTCTTATCTACCTTCTGAGGACTTTGGCTACTCATTTGTAGAGGACTTCTGTCTGATAAGCAACGCTGATGATTTCTACCACTACGATGATCTGATCTTATCATATGATGAAGACATCTGTCTCATGGCTAAGGAGGAAGACCAATCTGAGGTAACCTCTAAACCTTCTGTACTTTCAGTTTCCACACCAGCTATGATTAGCACACCTGCTGAAGAGATTGACTTGCAACTCTATTCTGAGCAATTGCTGGATGAACTCTCCACTGCAGTAGACACTTATACAATAGTGGAAGCTGAAAACGATAAGCTGAGGATTGAAAATACTCAGCTTGTTAAGGAAAATGCTGTCAGTAAAGCAGCTGAACTAAAATCGGCTGAAGCTGCTCAGAAGATAACTGAAGAACTGAAAGTTCTGAAAGTTAATTCTTCTGATCAGGAGAAGCAAATTAAGTAGCAGCTAGCTATCAATAAACAGCAAGCTGATGATTTTAAAATCCTACAAGCCAAGTTTGATGAACTCATCCGACTACATGAGAGTCTGAAATTAACTGAGGATAGTTTACGTAAGAAAATACAGGTTTTCACTAAATCTTCTAAAATCGTTCAGGATATGAACAACTATTTTCATACGACAACTAATAAGAAGGGAATTGGGTATGAAAACCCTTCTACATCCTCAAAAGCCTCGTTTGATTCACTTCATAAAAGTGTAATCAAATGAGTTTCTGATATAGATACACATAAAGCAAAATCTGTATCTGATAAGGGAAAGAGACCTGCTGAACAAGTAAGGAAAGTGCCCAATAAGAAAGGGAACAGAAATGGACCCCAACTGATCAAGCATCAGCCGAGGAATCAACAGAAGAACCCAGTTCTTCTGAAGAGACCTCAACCTGATCAGCAAATTAGGTATCAGAAGAGACAACCTCTCAAAGGGAAATCTAATCTGAAAACTAAATCAGGGTCAACTGCCTAACAAGCAAGCTAAAGGTAAACTGCTAAGACCATCTATACCAAAAAGATATGAATCTTTTAATGGTAGCAGTCGTACCTACCCCTACAATCAGAAACCTAGGGCTGCTGCACCTGAGCCCCACTGGGTTAAAAGAAGACAAACAACAAGGAAAAATCCCAAGTCTTCTGATTCACCCAAGGCTCTCACAAATAATCATACTGATCAGAATGCATATGAAGCGATGTATGATTATGTAGATGTTTATGGGAGACAAATCAGGCCTTCTGATCTATCTGATTACAATAGATTGGATCATTTGTCCAAGAAATGCATGCCTGATTGTTAAGAGTTCAAAAGGTAGCAGTTGGCTCTGGCACAAGAGAATGAGTCATCTGAACTTTAAAACTCTTAACCAAGATAGCAAGGATGTCTTTGGTTGAGGGTCTTCCGAATGAGGTATTCTCTAAGGATCAGACATGTGTCACATGTCAGAAGGGAAAACAGGTTAAAGCCTCATTCAAGGGAATCCCTGGACCAGCATCCAGCAGAGTATTGCAACTGCTCCATATGGACTTATTTGGACCAGTTACACCAGTTAGTCTCAACGGACGCAAATATACTCTGGTAATCGTGGATGATTATTCCAAGTTTATCTGGGTTATATTCTTGTATAAGAAGAATGAGACAACAACAAAGATACCCGAGCTGCTCAAGAAATTACAGAATGAGAAGGTTGTCAGTATAGTGAAAATCAGATCAGATAAAGGTACAGAATTTTTGAATTCTTTTATTACTGATTTTTGCACTAAGTTTGGTATACAACATGAGACATCAGCTGCAAGAACGCCACAACAGAATGGAGTTGCAGAACGGAGAAACAGAACACTCAAATAAGCTTCTCGAACTATGTTAGCTGAACATGCAACTCCAAGCCGTTTTTGGGCAGAAGCCATTAACACTGCATGCCATACTCAGAACAAATGTTCTCTGACTAAGACTCACTTCAAAACACCCTATGAACTGTGGAATGGCAGAAAACCTCGTGTTTCTTACTTCCATGTTTTTGGGTGCAAGTGTGTCATACACAACAATGGGAAGAGCCAGTTGAAAACTTTTGAGGCCAAGTCAGATGAGGGTATATTCTTAGGATATCCCTCATCCAGCAAGGCTTTCAGAGTTTACAACAGGCGAACTCTAGTTGTGGAAGAAACACCTCATGTGGTCTTTGAAGAAGCTGGTACAGCTGAGACAGTAACAACTGAACCATCTGGTTCAGGGGGAACACCTGAAGTTCCTACGGACAGACATCACAACATGATGAGTCCAACATCAGCTGAGACTTGTCCATATCAAGTGGATCATATTTATGCACCACTCCCAATCACTAGTAATGAACTACTATCAGAAGAGGATGATGTTCTCCAAACTGATGCAAATCAGAAAAGAAGGACCTGGGTAACCAGTCATCCAACTGATCTGATCATCGGAGACCCATCTGATAGAGTCAAAACTAGACATCAGATTGGTGAAAGTGCCATGTATTTTTGTTATCTGTCTTTGAAGGAACCAATCAAGTAGAAGAAGCTCAACAAGATGCAAAATTGATTCTAGCCATGTAAGAAGAATCGAACAGTTTGAGAGGAATCGAGTTTTGAAAGCGGTGATGCGGACCAACCCATCAAGATGTGATTGGCACAAAGTGGGTATTCAAGAACAAGAGAGATGATAATAATGTCATAACCAGAAATAAGGCAGGACTTGTTGCTAAGGGGTATTCACAATCAGAAGGAATTGATTATGACGAGACCTTTGCACCAGTCACTCGCCTGGAAGCCATTCGGCTGTTTCTGGCATATGCTGCCCACAGAGGGTTTATTGTGTATTAGATGGATGTAAAGAGTGCATTCTTAAACGGGGTACTAGCTGAGGAAGTTTATGTTGAACAACCTCCTGGCTTTGAAAAAGGCGACCAGGTGTACAGTTTAAGAAAAGCTCTTTATGGCCTGAAACAAGCTCCTCGAGCTTGGTATGATACACTCTCTCAGTTCTTGATAGACAATGGTTTCACTAAAGGAATAGTGGACAAAACCTTAATCAGAATAGAAGATGGAGAACATATTCTGATGGTTCAGATTTATGTGGATGACATCATCTTCGGATCTCCCAACAAGAGTTTATGTGATAAATTCAGCAAGCTGATGCAAGGGAAGTTCGAGATGTCCATGATGGGTCAGATGAGTTATTTTCTAGGTCTACAAGTTAAGCAAAGTACAGAAGGGATATTTGTAGGTCCTGATTTTTAAAAACCCATGTGCGCGGAAGAAACATGTAATGCATATAAAACTTGGGTGAGGGCAGAGTGATTCCAAATTTTTTGCGTTTTAAGCTCATGTGTTGTGTCTTGCTTATAACTGAATGCATATGACAAGTATAAACATAAAGCAGTAAAGAACACACGATTTTATAGTAGTTCGGAGTCCAACTCCTACATCCACTCTTCCCTATCATCAGGGGTACCAACTTAACCGACTGGACTTAGTTTAAAGTGTTAGTCCAACACCCAACAAATGTTTACCGAGTTCACACTCAAACGGGACTTATCTCCCTCACGGGATTGCCTTCGGGATTGCTAGATATTTACCGAGTTCACACTCAACCTACAAACTTATCCTACCAAACTGATTTGGGTAAGGTTTGTTTGGTTTCCAACTAGGTTGAGATTTTCCCTTATATTTGTTTAACCTTAATGCTAAGGATGGGAAAATCTCTCTAAGCTTAGGATATTACATTTGTGCTTAGATCTAGGGTAGAACCTTCTTGAATATATGCGTGTATTTCTTGCTCTGTGTTCTATGGTAGAAATGCTAGATGATTTGGCTTGATGGGCATTTCACGCATTTCACACACCTCCACACGAATAATGAAGGAAGAACTTGTATTTATAGTGTGGATTTGAATGTTACCGTTGGAGAGAATCACATTCAAATCCATACTATTCTGTAGCTTTTTGCAGCTTTTTCAGGCTTGTTGTCTTCCTCTCATTGGTCCACGTCAGCTGATTCTAATGACTATATTCTTCAAGATCTTCTGAGTCTCAGGATCTTCAGTTCTATCTGAGCCTTCGGTTATCTAATTCAGCAGACTTTTCTTCAGCGGACCTTGTCTGATCAGGCATAATGACACTTCGAACTTCTCGAAGTTGACTCTTGGTCGGACATCGACCCTCAGTCACATTGATTTCAAAGCTATCGATTTCTTCTTTGCACGATCCGATCGGCTGACCGATCGGATCAACACTTCTTCAGATCAACATATCAGGATAGCGTCAGGTCAGTACATCAGGTTAGCATATCAGTTTATCATATCTAATCTCGATCACGTCTGATCTCGATCAGTCTCATCTGCTCCTCTTCATATCTGATCTCGATCACGTCTGATCTTGATCAGTCTCATCTGCAACCTTCTCTTCTGATTTGCTGGCTTTAGCTTTTCTTCACTTCTGATTTTGCACAACTCATCAGTTAACTCCGGAACTCATCTAACTCATCTGATCTCGATCAGTCTCATCTGCAGCCTCGTCTGATCTCAATCATCTTCTTCTGATTTTGTGAGTTCCCCCTCAATTTGTTATTTTGTTCCCCCTTAACTTGTTATCTGTAGATTAGCTTAAAAAACACAAGTTGATAATGTTTTGGCACAATTCATCAAAACTAAAATATCCCAACAATATTCATCTGCCAGGCGAAGTACACTAGAAGCTTATTGGCTAAATTTGGAGTTCAAAACTGTAAGGAAGACAGAATTCCTATGCTGACTGGATTCAAGATGGATCCAGAGGAGTATGGTCAGAAAACTAATCAGAAAGAATATAGGGCTCTCATTGGATCTCTACTATACCTGACTGCTAGCAAACCAGATATAACATTTGCAGTAGGTGTATGTGCCAGATTTCAGGCAAATCCAATGCAAAGCCACCTGGAAGCAGCTAAGCGGATTCTTAAGTATCTGAAGGGGACAGTAAACCTTGGTTTATTTTACCCATCAGATGATAATCTAGAGCTTAGGGGGTATTCTGATTCTGATTATCGAGGTTGCAGAATTGACAAGAAGTCAACCTCAGGTACATGTCAGTTTTTAGGTATTAAACTGATCTCTTGGTTTTCAAAGAAGCAGACATCAGTTGTGACATCTACTACTGAAGCAGAATATATTGCTGCAGGAAGCTGTTGCTCCCAACTACTCTGGCTTAGTCAGCAACTGAGGGTTATAACATTATAGCTAAGAACGTACCTACATTATGTGACAGTAATAGTGCTATTGCAATTACTCAAAATCCAGTTCTACATACAAGATGCAAGCATGTGGATGTCAGACATCATTTTATAAGAGATCATGTTGAAAAGAAGAATATCAGAATGGAAAATATCCATACTGATAAGCAGAAGGCTGATTTCGTAACCTAGCCACTAGCTGCAGTCAGATTCAGAGAACTCTGTAATGAGCTAGTGCTTCTGGATCTTGGAGAAAATGCACCAGAAATGTTTGGTGGACTGGTCTCCAGAACCAGCTGGTTGAGAGACTAACCAGGTTAAGAAGGATCAGTTGAGTAAGCTATCTCAACTGATCAGCAGATCAGTCAAGGAACTGATAAGAGATAGTCTTATCAGATCAGTCAAGAAACTGATCAGTTTGGTTGTTTCATACTTTGTAAGTCGATTAAGCTAATGTTCAACAAGCAAGTTACATAAGATTAAAGCTTCAATCGCATAAGGAAACAGAAAATACACAACAATGAAATAATAGAACTTTTCATTAATAAAGACCCGGAGGTCGAATTTTCATTACAAGTTACAAGTACAAAAGGACCCGGAGGTCAGTACATAAACCCTAAACCTAGAAGGGGTGAGAGAGGCTTTAAAGATTTTAGAGCCAGATGCCCCTAAAAACCCCCAACCCTAAAAGGGGTGAGAGAGGCTTTGAAATAATCCTAAGCCACCCTCAGAGCTTCGGAGTGAGGTGCGAGAGCGGCATTGAAGGATTTCTAAGCCAGAAGCCCCTGGTCCTAAAATCAATGGTCTCTCCAGCTGTTAAATGGACACAAGTGCCAAAGATGTGGTGCAAAGACCCTATGGACACAAGTGTCACATGCAAATATTGGGTTTTGTCTGATCAAGATCGATCATGTCTGATCAAGATTGTATAAACAAAACCCATGTTACATATCAGACTGAGTCTGTTGATTCTAATTCCGTCATCTCGATAGGCACACAAGGTTCATACGGTCAGGAGAAGTGTCTTCTCAATTGCGATAGCAGATCCGCCGCCTTGGTGGTAGAGAAGCTTGACAATAATCGTATGAGTATTCCTCGATGACGATGAAAGCAGTAATAAGGGATGCACAGGGTTGATTTGAGAAGCTGAAATTAGTTGAAAAGGGTTGAAGGTTTTTGCCGAAAGTTTCACCGGAAATAAGGGTTCACCGGAATACATGGTTTACAAAGCATAAAGAAGATAAGTATGTTGAATAGGTTATGTTATGTATAAATCATTGGTCCTATTTATAGAGGACAAGCAGGGGTGAAAATGCAAATTTGATTTCTCAAAGCCTTTTAGAGAAATTGGCACCGCAAGGACAGCGCGTAGGAGACACGCGACTGATGATTGGATGAGTTTACGGCGATTGATATCACAAAGTATCCAGACTATTATTACGAATTTCAAATCGTGCCGACTTAGGGAATCGAGACGACTCTTCGATTTCCCAAGACTAAGTTTTGGCGGTAGCACTTATCGCCAAGAATTGACTTGATCTGAGTAGAATCAGATTAGGTCAACAGAAATCTGATCAGATAAGAGACTGATCAGATGAGGAGGATCAGTTGAGTATGATACCTCAACTGATCAGAAAGATCTGTCAAGAAGTAATCAGAGATAACTATTGAAGGGGGAACGTCAACTGATCAAATAGGATCAGAAAAAGGGATATCAGACGCAGGGGGAACGGGTCAGTTAAAAGGACATTGTTGGGAAATATTAAGGATTAGGCAGAAAACTAAGATCAACAAGTGGTACAAACAGACTTCATGTGGTATTGACTGATTACAATATCAGTCAAACAGATATGCATTTCTGATCTCTCCACTGATTAAATCATTTGTTTTACCTAAACCTTATTCGTTTTTACTGTACACTTACTTTTATGACGCACGTCCTGCAGGACATTTAATGCGGACGCGAGGAACATGTATTAAATACATTAAATGTGCGTTTTAAATCCAAAAAGTGCTATCTTATATTCTTCAACACCGCACGATCTTAATATATCAAATCCGGTCCGTTCATCTTAAATTAAGCTACGATTCGGTTTCTTTTTCAAAACCCCTCATCATTCCCTCTAATTTCTAAAAATCTTCATTTGCACGATTACACATACACAAAATTTTCATCTGCAAATTACTCAAGCGTTCAAAATTTTCTGCAAATCTTCTGCAAATCAATACGCTCTACTTGCTTATTATCTCTTGCATATTCATATCGGGTAAGTTATTACCTCTTGCATTTCATAATGATTATGTTAATCTATATATGTTAGGGTTATCATTTTCATATTGGGGATTCAATTGGGACATAGTCATACATTATCTAAATTTTCTGCAAAATTATTGTTTCAACTCAGCACATTTACGATGATTTGTGGATTTTATTTCAGAAATGGCTTCCAAAGTACTTGCAATTGCAGAAACTACTCACTCCTCATCCCATGCTTCACCGGAAACCGAAGATCCAATCTTCCGGGACTTTGCCGATGAAATTATCGAGGAAAGGTGTGTCGATTTCCGGACCACCACTGATCCAAAGTCCCTCAAGATCCTCAAGTTGCTTAGGGAGTGCGGCCTCAAGACATATTGGTCAGCGAGTGCTGATTCGATTTTATTAGATGGTGCTTTGGAGTTTTTATACAATCTCCAAAATCAAGAAGATGTTTTATATTCGGAGGTACAGGGTGAGCATCTGGAAATCACTGATGATGATCTCATCAAAATCTTTAGTCTTCCTGCACCAGCGGACGACATCATGCCCGATGCTTATTTGGCTTTTAAAGAGAGCGTAGTTATCGGGGATCTTCTTCGACCAGCGGATGCTCATCATACTAAAGGTTTCAAGAAACCCATGTTGAGAAGGAAATATCACCTCCTATTCGATATTGTCCAGAAAGTTATTGTAGGGGTCACCTTCAGTTTTGATGCAGTTACACAGGAGAAAGTTCGAGTCATGACCGCTATAATTCACAATGCGAAGATCAATTGGCTGGGATTCTTGAAGAGGAGATTATTGGAAGAATCTGAGAACTTTGTTATGAAGGATGGAAAAGTGGTTCTTGCATCAAAGATCACTCTTCTCCACAAAGTTTCCTTGATTCTGATAGATCTGATGAGAAATAGAGATTGGAGTGAAGATGAGATGATTCCTTACAAACTTGCTCACAAGAAAATGCTGATACTCAACCGTCAGCTGCCTGGCCTACCTGATGATGATGATGAACCTGCTGTTAAACTGGCACTGGAAGTAAAAAGGACTGGAAAAGGTGGTCAGAAGAGGAAGACAACCTCCAGAAAGCCTGAGAAAGGAGTTGTCATTAAAGAACCAGCAGCCAAGAAATCTAAGTCTACATATGCTGCTGAAGTTGCTGGAAAAGGAAAGAAGAAAGTTTTTCTGGTGGATGAGTCATCTGATTCAGATGATGATCACGTCATCCTCAGCCAACTTCCTCCCTGAGGAACTGCTCATGCTGCTCGTGCATCCAAGTCTGCTCAAACTGAGCCATTACAGCAGACCACTCAGTTCACTACGGTGTCCATCGAATCTGAGCACATGGATACTTCTGATCATCAGATGCCAGATCCTCAACCCACTTCTGCTAGGTCTTTCTCTCCTTCTCTATCATCCGTGCCTGAAGCAAAAACACTCTCATTTCTCAGAAAATTGTCCAACGACGCTTAGAGAAATGATCGAGGACAGATATCCTGAGCTGGCCCTTAATAAAAAAGCTAAGGCCACCGTTCTTGATGTTCTCACCTGGAGGGATATCCGTTTGAAGAAATTTGAAGATTTTGGCACAGTAATGGAGCAGAAAGGTGGAGTTCGTTCATTTTCGGATTATGAGCTAGAGATCAGAAAGATCGCTGCAGTGGAGACTGCTCCAGAACTGATTTCTGATGAGGCAGTTGCTGGATTAATTACTCGACAACTTGGTCTGCCAGATACCACCATGCACAGATAAATGACCCACAAGATGGTCAAATACAGCGAGTGATGCAGCAAATGAAGGTTTCTATTATTACTGAAGAACTTGCTGTTGTCGACTTGATCGAGATTGAAGAAATATTTGAAATAGGGCCTGACACCGAACAAACAGCAAAAGAGATGATAATCATTGAGGAACCCGAAGAATCTGCCGATGAAGCTGTTGCGGGAGATGCGGCACAGTCCCCATCAGCAGAGGCTCAAACCGCCGACAATGTGATTGACTTGACTGCTGGAGGAAGTCAATCAGAGGAGATGGCAGTAGGAGCTCCTTTGACTTCAACATATCAGGTAACACAGATTTTACAAACTTCTCCTGAATTTGAAGCCAATCTGATGAAGTACATTAAGAACTCCTTTAGAGCGAACATGGCTCATATGTTTCACGATGATGTGAGTTTCTTTGTGCCAAGACAACTGGAGAAGGCCATCTGAACTGAACGCGAACATGTATCCTCTCACTGCACCCGAATTTCTTAAGAATTTAGAGATACAACAGCTGATATAATGGTGGAGGTCAATGAGAAACTGGCCAAGATTGAGGAGACCAGAAATCAGCAGTTCACTCTGATGATGAACGAGAAGATGGCAGAACTGACCAAATTACATAAAGATCTTGCTAGTGTTGCGACCAGAGTCAATTCTGCTGCTGATAAGTTTGAGAATCTGTTCGACAAAGTCAGTCCAATTGTGGATAAAGCTCATTCTTCCATGATGACCGTGGTCGAACAAGTAAGCCTTTCTGGTGACTCTTCTGCCCTGGATATTCTGAAGAAAGACCTATCTAAGCAGATTGGTGACCTCAGCTCTGAGCTGAAAGCTCTTTTTGAGTGACCAAAAAGGGGTAAGAAGAGAAGAATGCTGAGAAGGATGCTGATACCATTCAGATGCTGAATCAGGTAGAGAATTTTGTAGCAGGGATCCAGATAAATCTGGAATAGAAGAGATTGAAGAAAGACGCAAAGACTGCTGCAGAATTAGAAGAAGTCATTTCTTCATCATCCACTGAGTTAGCTGAGCATGCCAAGAAAACAAAGAGACCAGCTATTGTCCCTGCTAAGAAGAAGAAATTTCCAGAAGCAGAAATCAGAAAAGCAGACGAACTAAAGAAGGCAGAGCTGGATAGACAGAAAAGAATGGAAGAAGCCACAAGCCTTGACAAGTCTTATCGCATGAGGAAGAGGAAAGGGCTTGTTGCTGAAACCGGAGAAGACGCACAGGTCATAGAACCTATTCTTCCTGGTGATGTAGGTGTCATTGTAAAGCCAGACAGAAATATGGCTAGGGAATGGCATCTCATCAAGGGAGAATGGTACATCTCGGCCCGCATCAATCAAGTTATTCCAACCAACGTGGATAAAATTGGTTGAATAACAAGCATCCAGCTTTCTACAACAACATCATGAGAGAAGCCAAGAAGCTGAGTTGCATCCCAGTTGCTCCAGAAGTAGAGACCATGGACTACAAGAAGACTCTAGATGGAAAGATTGATAAAATTGCCTTCAATGCATTACTCAACAAATGTCTTGCACAAGATGACATCCTTGAAGAAAGTAGAGCTGCAGAAGTCAAGGCAAGGTTGTTCGAGATATGTGCTGTTCCGGTGGAAGAGAGATTTTGAATCAGAAGACTTATTCGTGGTAAGGTCATAATAGAATATGATGTACCTGTAAAAATCTTATCTTTAATGAAAATTCTATTTTTTTTGTCTGATCTTAAGACAAAATCTCATTGTCTTATGACTCTCTCTCTCTCATTTACTTATGTTTAACTGTGTTCAGCATTTTTTCTGTAAAATGTTTTGGTTCCATCAAAAAGGAGGAAATTGTTGGGAAATTTATAGTTTTGATGGAAGTTCCAAAACAGTTGTAATAGGATCAGTCGAACATATTAGTCGACTAATGATATGATAGGAAACCAGCTGAACATGTTAGACAGCTGATGTAGTAGACTAGGTCTTTCTTAAAGAAGAACTCTAGATGCACAAGTCAAGTGAAGTTCAACAAAGCAAATATCAGCAGAGCGATGATCAGTAGCGAGATCAGCAGCTGAAGAATAGTAGCGGATTTCAAAAGACTTTACTTGAAGACTAGAAGACCTATTCTATGAAGATATCAGCAGAGTCGATTGGTTGAAGCTAACAAAACCATATCAGTAGACTCAAGGCAACTGATAAGTAGAAGGTAGTGATCAGTTCAGGCCAAGTCAGCAAGATGATAAGCTTATCTACTTATCAGAAGCATACGGGGTAAGCCAGACCAGAAGAATGTCAACTTTAGTTGGTGAACAATGTTGTGTTCGATGTAATTATTCTGCATTAATCGGACACGTAAGAGAGACACGTGTAATATTCAACTATTAAAATAATCATACACGATGGACAAGTGTGCTCGCCACTCGCCGACCAAACAAGTTTGTTCGACCAGCTCGCCACTTGTCAATCAAGCAAACATATTCGCCTATGAAGTAAGTTTTATTCGCCAGCATTCCATTTACCAACCAAAGTTGCTCAACCAAGCCTACCGATCAAATAAACATGTTCGCCACTCAGATAAGGAAAGAAGGAATCAAATGAGCTAAGTCAAGATCTCGAGGACTCGAGGACTCGAGGCCACAAAAAGTCCGAGGACTCAGATATCCGAAGTGAAGACTATCCCGGGGGGGTCAAGATGCTAGCTACTCAGATATCCTGAAGACTCAGACAAACCTGAGGAGTCAGTATGCTCGGACATCCCGAGGGTTCGAGGGGCACTGAGGGGTATCGGTACTCGACATCCCGAGGGGGGTCGAGATGGGTCAAGACATCATCCGAGGTTCGATGTTCGATACTCAGATATCTTGAAGACCCAAACATCCCGAAGACCTAGACATCCTGAGGGCTCAGTATGCTCGAGTAGGACAGTATTCCAGCATAAAACTGACATGGTTAAATGGGCGAACAAAGCATGCAACCGAGCAAAAGATTGATTTGGACGACCAAAATAGTGCCTTTTAGACAAGCAAGAGCTAAGATCAACCTAGAAGACAAAGTTGGAAAGGTGGCAGCATCACAAGAGTTCTTGCATGGCCCGAAGCCTCCAGCTCATGCTTGCCAAACCAGCTCATGCTTGTCGGAGTACTATAAATGGAAGAAAAAACAACAAGAGAAGGGTTACAAAAAAAATTCCAGAAAGGGAGAAAGGTTCAGAAAATACATTCAGAAATCTCCCAGAGGGGTAAGGTTACAAAAAATACGATAGTTCATGCACGCAAAAACCCTAGCACTCATATACTAACTCTCCAAATCATCTTCATCCATAATGATTCATCTTCATGAGATGTATCAAATATTGTACATGTAAAACTCGCAATACTACATCCCTGGCTTGGTATGCCCCCAGAGTAGTCATTTCTTGACGAACTGGGTCAACAAATTCTTCTTATTTACAGTTTATTTTACACGTGCATGTTTTGTTTGTGAGTCGTAACCGAATTAGCCACATAATATTCTCCAAATAAAATGACTCGCGACAATTGGCGCTAGAAGGAGGGTACCAAAAAACCAACCCATACACAAACCCGTAGTTAGCCGAGGCAGAAAAAAGAAATATAATGCCTCAATCTAGGAACACACAAACAGAGAGGTCGGGACAAAGTTGACCTCACGACCGGAAAGAGGCTCAGTGCCAGCCTCACAAAGATCAGACAGTGGAGACTATTAATCTTGAGGATATAGCCAATGATCCGGCGGCCACAACGAAAGCCATTACTTTCTTGCTACGAGCACAAAAAGAGAGGGCTGAAAAAGAGTTGGCTAAGTTAAAAACTCAAGAAGATGAAGAAAGACGCTCGCGTACACCTGATAGCGAGCAAGTTAAAAAGAAAGCTGCGAAGCGGGCAAACAAAAAAGCTGATGATACGTCCGATGACGAACAGCCTCAAGGGTCTAGACCATCAACGTTTAGACGTTTGAGGCTCTCCGCCAAAGACCGAATCGGTAATAATAGGCGACATGATCCAGGGAAGGAACAACCAATGAATATGCCCGCACATTCGGATCCCCATGATCATCCGCATGCCGAACAAAAATCGGCAGGAATAAAATTGTCTATTCACCATCGATTGGGTAGTCAAGCACAAACTTGGAAAGGGGACTACCCCATCATGAGCATGACCCACTGGGTCCTCATGATGGGAAACAGCCCCGATCCAAGTCTGTCAATTCCACCAAATTTGCGGAAATGCAAAAAGCCATCGAGGGTTTACAGGCCGACCTGGCCGCGACCAAAGGACACCCTCAGGTGAGCACAATACCTTGTTTGCCTCTATCACCGGCGATCATGGCGGCTAAAATACAAGAGAAAGTGGCAAAGACCCGACCACCAATCCCCATGTTTGATGCTGAGTCAGACCCACATGTCCATCTCAGCAAATACTCAGACTTTATGATCGCCATGTGAGCCACAGACGCGACGCAATGCCGATCATTCCCCATGACTTTGGGTGATCGGGCACATAGATGGTTCTCTACTTTGCCCGCCGCGTCTATTACATCTTTCGCTCAATTGGGACAACAATTTCTGTCCCATTTCTCATCCATGTGTGCTCGTCCGGCGCAAAAACAAAGGTTGGCGCATTTTTCCCAACTAAGAGGTGAGTCTGATCGAGTATACATCGAAAGATTTGATAAATGTTTGTATGATGGGGCCCCAGTTGAAGAGGATGCCAAGATCCTCGCGGTGGTCGGAGGCCTGACCTATAATACTGACATGTGGAAAGCCATGCATCAAGACTGGCCGAACACATATTCAAAATTCCGAGAGCGAGCAACCAAGATCATAGCCATGTAAGATTTGCTCACCCAATCACGGTTGGGTCAGGAACCTACAACTAAGAAAGTTTTTGGGAAGAAAGTAATGAATGAAGGGGGGTACAAACCCCCAGTCTCTTTCAAACCATTCGAAGAAAGTACAGAAGCAAACGCCCTACGAAGTCTTTTGGGCGTTTTAGCAGAAACAATTTTCAACCAAATCAAAGATCGGGATATGTTAGATAGGCCCCGAAGAATCATAATGGACAAGCATCGGCTTAATGCTTCCAAATATTGTAACTATCACGTGTACATCAGCACAATCGTAAGATTGTCGTGATTTACTTCGCCAACTTTTGAAGCTATACGAAGATAATCGTCTTACCCTAATTCTAAAAAAAAGCCGTGAATAAAGCTCCTTAAAAAAAAAAATCAAGACCGGGGGTAAGCGAAGTTTAACAAACATCGGACAAAGTGATCCCAAGAATCACGTAAGAGGTCTGAATTACCCAAAAGAGGGCCTCCTCTTGTGGGTAGAGGTCGAGAAAGTCAAGAGATCCACATGATACGCCCCGAATATGGTCCAATTGGGTGGATGTTACCAGGCACCAACATTATCAAACAGACGTAAGAAGATGGAGATGTGTGCCTTGCAAAGCATTCATCAGGTGAAGGTGGCGAGCACATCAGCTAGCACGCCACCCTCTCACCAAATTATGTTTTCAGAAGATGATCTCGACGGTATAATCACTCCCCACAATGACTCCTTAACCATCAGTGCTCGTCTCCTCGGGTTGAAGGTGCACCGCCTCCTGGTTGATACCGAAGCTTATGCGAACATTATGTTCGTCAACACTCTGCACCAAATGGAAAAGCAAGTTGGGGAGTTGAGCAGTTATATTGAACCATGTGATCATACCATTATGGGTTTTGGGAAATCTGTAACCCGACCCTATGGTATGATTTGGTTAGGAGTCGAGTTAGAATCAACTCTAAATCCGGAGATCCGACGAACTAGAATGCAAGATTTTATAATCATCGATGCTCCGTCTACTTATAATGGGTTTCTAGGTCGCCAGTTTATTCAGGAATTTAAAGCGGCCTGTTCTACATATTACTACTGTGTTAAATTTCCAACACAAGATGGAACATGTAGTGTAAAAGGAGATCAGAAGAAAGCTCGAGATTGTTTGCTATCATGTGCACCAGAAAAGCAAAATATCGTTAACATGATGGAGCAAACATGGGAGATCAGAGAGTCAAGCCAATGAGCAAATCTGTTTGCCAAAATGTCCTTTGTCGAACATAAGTTTGACGAAAGCACGGCTCGTGGCGAACATAAAATGCGAACACGAGAATCGGGATGGCAACTCATGTCCCCAGATCTCCCGGATCTATTGAATATTGATCACCAAATGAGCTATCGGACCTAGAACCTCGCCATAGGATTTGAACCTATGGAGGTTGATGACAAAACACCGGGTCGATCCAAGATCCTCGGTGGAAACAAAAAAAAAAGCGAAAGCAACACACCGTCGAACAACTGGAGTTTATCAACATCGACCCGAACAGACCTGAGTTAGAAGTGTTCATTGGTTCGGAATTACCTGAACCAATTCGAACAAAAATGATTACTTATCTTCAAGCAAACTTGGATGTGTTCGCATGGTCGCACGAGGACATGGTTGGCATTGATCCAAAACATGCATGCCACTCCCTCAACCTTGATCCAGCACAAACTCCAGTAATCCAGAAGCGCAGAAAGTTCAGTTCGGAAAAGTATGCGGCAATGAATAGTGAAATCAAAAAGTTGCTCGATAATAAACTGATCCGAGAAGTAAAATGCCCAAGATGGCTTGCGAACCCTGTGCTCGTCCGCAAGTCTAATGGATCTTGGAGACTATGTATTGATTTCACTGATTTAAACAAGGCATGTACGAAAGATAATTTCCCGATGCTTCATATTGATTATTTGGTCGATAATACAGCAGGCCATGAGCTCATGGCCTTCATGGATGCTTTTGCTGGCTATCACCAAATTCCCATGCATCCGGACGATCAAAAGAATACGGCATTCTGCAGTGAAAAGCATATGTACTGTTGGCAGCGCATGCCGTTTGGATTGAAGAATGCCGGAGCAACATATCAACGTTTGGTGAACAAAATGTTCGACGAACACATTGGCTGAACAATTGAGGTATATATTGATGATATTGTGGTAAAGAGCGAACACAAGGAAGACCACATCACCCACCTCGCACAAACGTTTGATATACTCAGGGAGTACAACATGAAGCTAAGTCCGAAAAAATGCAGCTTTGGGGTTCACTCAGGAAAATTCCTCGGACATATGGTCAGTCAATGGGGGATCGAAGCGAACCCATCAAAGATTCAAGCCATGCTCGATATGCAGGCCCCCAGGAGTGTGAAAGAAGTCCAAAGGTTAACTGGACGTTTAGCTTCCATAAGCCGGTTTATATCACAAACTGGGGACAAATGCAAACCTTTCTTTGATGCATTAAAGAAAGGGAAATTCCAGTGGACCGAGCATTGCCAAAATGCATTCGAATCATTGAAGCAGTACCTTGCAGATACTCAGACACTGTCTAAGCCTGTCCCAGGTGAACAACTCTATCTGTATCTTGCTGCATCCAAACATGCAATTAGTGTTGTGCTCGTACGAGCAGAAGGGACGACACACTTGCCCGTTTACTATGTAAGACAAGTGCTCAAAGAAGCCGAGCTCCGGTACCCTCCACTGGAAAAGCTAGCATATTCTCTCGTAATGAGTGTTCGAAAATTGCGACCATACTTTTTCGATCACTCAGTCGAGGTACTGACCACATTCCCATTGCGCCAAGTCCTCCACCGACCAGATACTGCAGGCAGATTACTCAAGTGGGCGGTGGAATTAGGCCAATTTGGCATTACGTTCACCCCGCGAACAACAATGAAGGGCCAAGTTATGGCCGATTTCATGGTCGAGTTGACATATCCACAAATGCCCGAAAAAGCTATCGACCAACCATGGCATATGTACGTTGATGGCTCATCAACAAGTTCAAGAGCCGGAGCAGGTGTAGTTCTCATCAGCCCAACTAGACAAACATTCACAACAGCCATCCATTTTGATTTCCCAGCTACAAATAATGAAGCCGAATACGAGGCTTTGATCGCTGGACTTCAGATGGCTATGACAATGGGAATTCAGAGGCTGGTGATTTACAGCGATTCTTAGATAATCGTTTATCAAGTAACTGGCGAGTACGAGGCCCGAGGCGAACAGATGGCACAATATCAGCAACTAGCAAAAGAGTTGCTTGAGCAATTCGAACAAGTTTTCATAGAACAATTACCACGATTGGGTAATTCGTTCGCTGATGCTTTGGCACGCCTAGCAACAGCAGAAGGAGTGACGAACACAACTGACATTGTGGTCGTCACAACTTGTTCGCCATCAGTTCCCAGAGTTATGGTCGCCCAAGTGACAGGTGAACAGGAAACTTGGATGACTCCAATCCTGAGTTACTTACAAAAGGGACTTCTCCCTGAGAATAAGGCATGTTACTCGCCTCAGATTACAAATGCTTTCGTTATACTATCTTAGGCGAGCATTTGTACAAAAAGAAGCTTCTCACTTCCACTATTGAAGTGTATTACTCTCAAGAGGGTCGGTACTTCGAGCAAATCCATGATGGAGTATGCGGAAATCATATGTGGGCTCGCCCCGCACATAAAATACTTTCGCACAAGGTTATTATCAGCCAACCCTCAAAAGGATTCGCTCACAGATGCTCGCTTACCCACAAGTGCCAAGTACATGCCCCACTTATTCATAGCCCACCTGAAGAATTAGTGTCAGTTTATAGCCCATGGCCATTAGCTAAATGGGGGATCGATTTGATCGGCCCATTTCCTACTGGCACGTCAGAGTAAAATTTGTTGTGGTTGCCGTTGATTACTATACTAAATGGGCAGAAGTCGAAGCCATTGTCAAAATCACCGAACAAAGAATGTGGAACTTTGTTTGGAAAATTATTATTTGTCATTTTGGGCTTCCCCAATCACTAGTAACAGATAACGGCAAATAGTTTGATGAAAGTGAATTTCGATGAAATTGTGCTCATTTGGGGCATAAAAAACATTACTCAACTCAGATATCCCCAATCAAAACGGACAAGTTGAAGCCGTTAATAAAATTATCAAGCATACCCTCAAGGCTAGACTTGATAATTCCAAGGGGGGAGGATGGGCTGAAGAGTTGCCCGAAATATTATGGGCCTATCGAACAACTTTCAGAACATCAACTACGGAGACCCCGTTTGCCCTGGCATTTGGTGCGGAAGCTGTTATACCCGCATAAATCAAGATTCCGAGTCATCGAACAATGACTTTTGGAGAGCACATCAATGACCAAAGGCCGCCGAAAAGTGCACTGCTTAGAAGAAGAAAGAAGAACGGAGGCTGATTTCAGGAATGCCATGTACAAAAAGAGATCAGAAAAGTTCTATAACTCCAAAGTCCGAACACGCAGGTTCAATGTAGGCGAGCTGATCTTAAGACGAGCAACGGGGGTATCTGGTGGTGTGTTTGGCTGAGCATGGGAAGGTCCATTCAGAGTTACAGAACGTTTGCTAAATGGGGCGTATGATTTGGAAGATCTGAATGGAGTCCCATTGTCCTACTCGTGGAATGCGTCAAATTTGAAAAAATATTATCAATAATGACGAGCACAGTCCACGGACAAAGTCAGCCACACAGCTGAAGCGAGCATGGTTGGCCGAACATAATTGGCAACGTAGCTGAAATGAGCACAAATGGCCGAACATAATCACCATTCAAATTTAAGACGAAAGCAGGACAATCTGAAGGAAGAAGAACACATTGTGTTCGATACATATCTTCTAGAAAGAAATGTTGGCCAAAGACTATCGAAAAGACGTAAGATACGTGTTTTAATGAGTTGATAAGTGGTGGCAACCAAGAAAGAAACGAGTCAATCCTTGAACAAGAGCTGACAAAAAGCCGAACAGATGTCAAAAGGAGGAGCAAAAGTAAGAGGGCCAACACCAACTAGCTATGCCAGCACTAGCTTGGGATAATTCTATAAATAGAGGCATATTGATAGCTAAAAAAAGCAGAGAAAAAACAGATGAAGAAGAAAAAAAGAAAAATACTACAGTTATCAGAAGAAAGTTGGTTCAGTATGCCTCCAGACGAAGAATCCAGCACTCGATTCAGCTATCATTCTGCTGAATCGAGCATCTGTCCTAGTACGAGGTTTGTACCCCATATAACACTCCAATCATTGGTTGAAGCTCGTAGCGGACTCAAGATGCTCAACAGAGTCATGGTTGCCACTCCACATTACTCACTGCTTATGCAGTAGTAAGTCACTAGTCCCCTATGCATCCCCAAAATCTCCTCCGAAGGAGGGGGATGTCGTGGTGTCCGCTAGAAGCAACATGCGGATGCTGATGCTCAGGCATCTACTGAAGGGGACAAAATGGTGCGAAGTCAAGATTTTGTCAAGGCGCTATAGGCGAAAGCGGTATCGCAGCGCTACCCACATGCTCATGTCCGCGGTTGCCCAAGATAATCATAACTTGTCCGGGAGGGACAAAAGCTTATGCTGCTGCTGCTTGAGCATGTTACTAAAGAAGGGTAGACAGAATGATGTGCCACATGCTTGTCAACATCAATTCCGCGGACAAGGTGAGGCCAATTCATGTCTACTCAAGACAAGGTTTTAAATCCAAAACCATAGTCTGATGTCGATAGTTGTGTAATAGATAGTCTTCTTCAAATGTCAAATGTAAAGGTTGTAATAGAATACGACATGTTGCAAAAAAATATTTTTTGTTCGCCAAGATTTTCTAGTTGAAGCCTATTTGAGGTCGCACCTTGCCGGGGATGGTCTTAACAAAGATGAACGAGCCCAAGTCTATGTTTCACCGACGAACGAAGTTCAGTACTCGATTCCCACAAAGAAAAAGCGAGTAATGGGTGCGTAGTCGCAAAAGACGACTCAGACTTTACAGATACCAGAAACAAGCGGGTGACGACTGCGGGTGACTAAATAAAGACGACCCTAAGACGAAGTGATCGACCTAAATAAGACGATCGCGAACCAAGAAAGGGGGGGGTTCATAAAGTTAACCCATCCGGGTCGCACCTAAATAAGACGATCAGCAGATTGCAATGTCAATAAGACAATCAAAACGAAAAGAAGTCGAGCGGGCATAGGCAAACCCAATGTTGAATTCATTCGGAAGAAAAGAGGCATAAACTAGAAAGCAACAAAGTTTAACATCAAGCAACACAAGTATCAATCAATCATCAAGAACCACATTCATCCTCAACAACAATCGGGTTAGAGGAAAAAAGTTCAAAATATGGATTCAATCATTGATTTGAATTGTTCAAGAAAAGAGAAGAAAGCAAAAAATTATACAAGTTCAGAAGATATTGTTGGAGCAAAAAATGAAGAAGACAAAAAGTACACAACATATGTTCGGCAAAGTAAAAATTACACTAAGGAGCAAATTCATAGTTAGGAGTGGACGGAAGAGAAATGTCGAACAAATCATGTTCGATCCCTCAAAGAACGGCTCCTCCAAATGCTTTCAGTCCAAGATGCTCACCAGGAGGTACACTTTGCTCGGTCACAGGAGGTCCCCTTTATTCGACCGGCACCAGATCGGACCCGGACTCAGTTCGGAGAGTTTGACCAGCAACTTCAGCAATGTTCACATCCGAGTCATATTCCTCATCCAGGATAGGATCATCAACCTCGATCCGTTCAGGAAGAGTGGAAAAGTCACACAGATCGTTCAAGTCAGACATCGGAAGATTGCGATCTGGTGGATTGTCGATCAGGTACTGCTGGAAACTAGATATGAGTGGGACAATTTGTTCGCCAGTGAGTGTATGGCGAACAGACCGGATGGCATCAGCAAAGGCACATATGTAGGAGAAGTTGGACATAGAATCAACATATTCTTCATTGTGCAGCCTTGAATTTTCGAGACCCAAACGAGTGTTGGTCTCTTCAGCAATAATGAGTTGTTGGCCGAGCACATTCCTCTCACTTTCCATGGCCTCGAAGTCAGTTCGGAGTCTACGAAGCTCGACATTCATCTCACTCTGAGCTCTCCGTATGCTGACCACCTCCTCCTGAGAATGATTTAGCTCCTCCCTTGCCTGGCGAGCAACTTCCTGAGCCTGGCGAGCATTCTCTTGAGCCTGGCGAGCATCCTCCTGAGCCTGGCGAGCATCTGCTTGTGCCGAGGAAACTTGTCCTTGAGCCAACTTCAGTTCATCCTGAGTCCTGTTCAGCTCGCTCGCCTTCTCTTCAAAACTTCTGATCAGAGCCAAGTAGTTGGCATGAAGATTGGGGGACTCAGTATAAACATTCTCAAGAACGACCATAGATTGGTCCTGGAGTACCAGGCCGAGTCGCATGTTTTCCAAGGGTGTGGGACCCGTAATAGACTCTTCCAGCTCGGTAGTCCATGCTCGAACGGGAGTCTGGCACGCCTTTTGAACATGCTCGGGAATGCCCGGACCCTTGAGAACACTAGGTTACCTGAGTAAAAATCCTTCGCCGGAATAATGAAGCCCTCACCGGAAATTTGTTAAGGTATGAAAGAGATGGAAAGCAGAGGCAAAGAGAAGAAGAAAGAAAAGGGATTAGGGCGGCGGAATGAGGTATTTATAGATACCGGATTCAATTTTGAAAATCTGACACGGAATACGAAACGACATCAACTAGGGCCAAATCAGATTATAACAGTCGGGCCCCATGATGAAAACAAAGTGACCCGGCTGGGGTGTATTGTTGTGTTCGATATAATTATTCAGCATTAATCGGACACGTAAGAGAGACACGTGTAATATTCAACTATTAAAATAATCATGCACGATGGATAAGTGTGCTCGCCGCTTGCCGACCAAACAAGTTTGTTCGACCAGCTCGCCACTTGTCAACCAAGCGAACATATTCACCTATGAAGTAAGTTTTGTTCGCCAGCATTCCATTTACCAACCAAAGTTGCTCAACCAAGCCTACAGAGGAAATAAGCATGTTCGCCACTCAGATCAGGAAAGAAGGAATCAAATGAGCTAAGTCAAGTGATCTGAGGACTCAGACAAACCTGAGGGCTCAGACAATTCTGAGGCCACGAACAAGTCTGAGGACTCAGACAGCCTAAGTGCTCAGACTATCCTGAGGGGTCAGTATGCTCGCTACTCAGATATCCTGAAGACTCAGACAAACCTGAGGAGTCAGTATGCTCGATGCTCAGACATCCTGAGGGTTCAGATATCCTGAAGACTCAGACAGACCTGAGGGGTCAGTATGCTCGGTACTCAGACATCCTGAGGGGTCAGTATGTTCGATACTCAGATATCTTGAAGACCCAAACATCCCGAAGACCCAGACATCCTGAGGGCTCAGTATGCTCGAGGAGGACAGTATTCCAGCATAAAACTGACATGGTTAAAGGCGCGAACAAAGCATGCAGCCGAGCAAAAGATTGATTTGGACGACCAAAAGAGTGCCTTTTAGACAAGCAAGAGCTAAGATCAACCTAGAAGACGAAGTTGGAAAGGTGGCAGCATCACAAGAGTTCTTGCATGGCCCGAAGCCTCCAGCTCATGCTTGCCAAACCAGCTCATGCTTGTCAGGGTACTATAAATGGAAGAAAAAACAACAAGAGAAGGGTTACAAAAAAAATTCCAGAAAGAGAGAAAGGTTCAGAAAATACGTTCAGAAATCTCCCAGAGGGGTAAGGTTACAAAAAATACGAGAGTTCATACACACAAAAACCCTAGCACTCATATACTAACTCTCCAAATCATCTTCATCCATAATGATTCATCTTCATGAGATGTATCAAATATTGTACATGTAAAACTTGCAATACTACATCCCTGGCTTGGTATGCCCCCAGAGTAGTCATTTCTTGATGAACTGGGTCAACAAATTCTTTTTATTTACAATTTATTTTACACGTGCATGTTTTGTTTGTGAGTCGTAACCGAATTAGCCACATAATATTCTCCAAATAAAACGACTCGCGACAAACAAACACTAAAATGTTGTACTTGTTAAACAATGAGAAAGTGACACGTACGAACAAGCTGACAATGTGGGATTCGGCGCTGCATAGTCAAATGGCTAGAAAGGACAACTACTCACGCTTTCGGCCATGCCGTCCCTGAAGCACGTCACGCTTTCCAATGGCTCTTTGATTTCAGGGTCTATAAATATGGGATTACTCTTCAGAATGAAAACATGGAAATTATCAAGAAGCTCATACTATAGCCAAATTTCCGCACGAAGAACACAACCTTGAAGATTAATTTTCTAAGTGTTCATCCCATAGTTCTTAGCACATAAATCTCATCCTCTAGCTACTAGGCTACTTAAATACTAGGATAGATTTCAAGTTGGAACAAATAACAAATCTTACCCAAAATCCAAAAGTTAGGTTAAGTTTGTTCAGCAAGATTTCAGACTAGGGTTTCTAGTTCTGATTTCTGGGATCGTTGAGTGAGAACTCTATAAATATATGTTGGTGTAATGTGTTGGACTAATATAATAAACTAAGTCCAAGTTGGTTAAGTTGGTGCCCCTTGTGATAGGGAAGAGTGGACGTAGGACTGGTTGTCCGAACCACTATAAATCTTGTGTGCATTTACTTGTTTGATTAATTATTTTACACTATTGCACACAACCATGATTAAATCTTCATACATATTCTGAGTTAGGATCAGCTAGTACCAAGATATTGTTCTGATCAGATTGAGTCCATAGTCAGCTGATTGAAAACAGCTTCGGAATCTGATTTGTTATAAACTAGTTTTTCACACGGGTATAAACTAGCTTCCTCACAATCGGTTAAACTGATAGACACCGAACTGATCTACCCTCAGGCTATCAGTAAGTTGGATATCAGTCCAAACTGATTCACACGCACTCTGATCAGGCAACCTGCTATTACACCTGATCTGCACGAAAAAGTTTTCAGAAGTATATTCACCCTCCCCTCTAGACTTCTGCCCTCACAAAATCCGTTCGGGACCTACACATCTTAGCGGGCTCGATTCTCTCTCGTGCCCCCAAGTTGGGGGTTTGATCATCTGAGATTGTTATTTGCCAAGATTAAGCTCGTCGAGAGTTTTGGTGGGTACTCGTACTTTGTGGTGAACCTCTTTGTGCGAGTTATATTTAGTACTCGTACTCTAAGGGGAACCTTTTTGTACGAGTTTTGTCTGTGCTCGCACTTTGAGGTGAGCCTCTCTGTGCGAGTCTTGTCTGTGCTCACACTTTGAGGTGAACCTCTCTGTGCGAGTCTTATTTGTGCTCGCACTTTTTGGTGAACTTATCTGTGTTAGTCTTATTTGTGCTCACACTTTGAGGTTGTGCGAGTATTATCTGTGCTTGCACTTAGAGGTGACCCTCTCTGTGTGAGTCTTATTTGTGCTTACAATTTGAGGTTAAAGCCTTTGTGTGAGTCTTATTTGTGCTCGCACTTTGAGATGAACCTCTTTGTGAGAGTCTTATTTGTGCTCGTACTCCGAGGTAGCTAGCCCCTTTGTATGAGTCTTTTCTGTGCTTGTACTCCGAGGTAGCGAGCCTCTTTGTACAAATCATTTATGTGCTTGCACTTTGAGGTGGCGAACCCCTTTGTTGGGAAATTTAGAGTTTTGATGAAAGTTCCAAAACACTTGTAATAGGACAAGTCAGAACCTGTTAGCTGACTGGTAAGCTAGATATCGAGTTAGGATGACCAGTTGATAATTATTTTATAGAACAACTGATGAAATAGATAGGTCACATATTGAGGGGGAACTCAATATGTATAAGTCTTGAAGAAGATCAGATCACATCGTCAGTCAGATGATCAGGTAAAGAAATTAAGATAAAGAACCAGATGACCTGAAGATCAGATGACTACCAGAAAATCAAGACCAGAAGACCTACATCAGTCGAGTCTGCTAAGTTGAAGCTAGGACAACTTGCACCAGAAGACTCTATCAGGTAGACTGATCAGTTTTATCTGATCAGGTCAGCTCTCAACTGGTGTCAACTGTTTCATGCACCAGATCATACTTACTATCAGACAAGAGGAATGTCAACCTTAGTTGGTATACCAAACACTGAACAAGTGTATCTACTAACAAATAAGATCAAGACACGTACATACGGAGCTGAAAATGCGTGATTTGACGCTGCAAATCAAACGGCTAGAAAGGACAAACATACATGCTTTCGGCCATGCCATCCCTGAATCACGTCACATCACCCTGCAATTCTACCAAATATAGCCTAAAATTCAAATTTCTCTACAACGGCTATTTGATTTCGAGGTCTATAAATATGGGATTGCTCTTCATAGTGAAGACATGGAAATTATCATCAAGCTCAAGCCATAGCAAATTTCACCACGAAGAACACTATTTCAAGAAAATTCCTAAGTGTTCATCCCTTTAGTTCTTAGCATTGAATTATTATCCTCTATCTTAAGGCTACCTCAAAACTAGGATAGAATTCCAGTTGGAACAAACAACAAATCTTTACCCAAACTCAAAGTTAGGTCAAATTTGTTTTGCAAGATTTCAGACTAGGGTTTCTAGTTCTGATTTCTTGGATCGGTTGAGTGAGAACTCTTGAAACATTTGTTGGTTGTAATGTGTTGGACTAACACAATAAACTAAGTCTAGTTGGTTAGTTGGTGCCCCTTCTGATAGGGAAGAGTGGACGTAGGACTGTTGACTGAACCACTATAAAAATCTTATTTGCCTTTACTTGTTCTTATCTGCTTTACACAACTGAACACAACCTGAGTTTAAAGTGCATACATATTCTGAGTTAGGATCAGTCTGCATCAAGCAACTGATCTGATCAGTTTGACACTTTAGTCATTTGATTGAAAACAGACTTCAGAATCTGATCTTATAAAACTAATTTTTCACACGGGTTAGAAACTTGCTTCCGCACATCAGTTAAACTGATAGACACCGAACTGATCTGCCATCAAGCGATCGGTAAGTTGGATATCAGTCCAAACTGATTCACGCGACTCGATCAAAGCAACTGCGCTATCACACCTGATCTTGCACAAAAAGTTTTCAGAAATCTATTCACCCCTCCCCTCTAGACTTCTGCCCTCACAAAACCCGATCGGGACCTACAAGTGGTATCAGAGCAGTGGTTCTACGGACCACTGACTTTGAGTATCATCGGTTCTTGAGGAAGAACCATTTTGGTCATTTGAACTGATCTTGAAAAACCATTTTAAAACTTCATCTGTTTTCATACTCACTAAGCATGGATAATACATCTGGTATGTATCATTATCTACCCAAGTTTTCTATTGATGATTTTGCAGATTGGGTCATACTCATGAGCAATCATCTGGGAGCTATAAGCAGTAGAATGATGGAAGTTCTTGAACAAGGACCTATCATTATCCACTACAACAATCCAGCTAAAGGAGGTGATCCAGAATTTCCAGTTGGAGCCAGAATCAGGAAGATTCCTTCTCTGATGGATGCTGAGGAAAGGAAATTTTCCAATCTGGATACTGTGGCCAGACACATCATCATGAAAACGATGGACAAGATAACTAGATAAAATATCAAGTACCTCAAGATCAAGGGGCGATGTGGGATACTTTAATTTGAGATATGCGAGGAAATGACCAGAGGATGCTAGACATGTGGCGAATCTGGTTAAGTTCGAGAAACTCAAGATGCTGCCTAACGAGACGATTAACCTACTAGATGGTAGAATTACCATGTCTATCAACAAACTCAGAGAATTAGGACGAGAAATGACCGACAAGGATATCAACTACAAGATCTTGAGATCTTTGACAAAAAAGTGGGATATGAAGGTTACCGTGATCAAAGACTGCCAAGACATAGCAAAGATGAAGCCGAGCAGCCTGTTCTTAAATATGAAAGCTCATGAATTCGACCTGATTGAAAGAGGGCAAGAGGAAGATGATGAGTCATCTGCCGAGACTACACCTGCAACAACCAAAGCAGTAGCATTCAAAGCAGGCGGCAGCTGCTCAAAATCTTCTGAGCCTATTGAAAATATTGTTAGTTAAGCTGAACAGATTGCTCTACTCACCAGAAAGCTTGAAAGATCAAATATTCAATTGGGAAAGTATAGGAGATTCTACAAAGACTATCAGAATAGCAGAGGAAGAGAAAGAAGATCGTCTGACAGATAGCAGGAAAGAAATAGATCTGATGACAGAAGAGACGACCAAAGTGAAAAGAAAAGAGATGATCGTGCTGAAGATCACAAATCAGAAAGGAGAAATCCAGATCAAAGGCAAATCGGGAAGTCACCTGACAGATCATACAAAAGACATGAATCACCTGCCAAAAGAAGTTCAGTAGAGAGAGGAGTCTGCTTCAATCGCCGTAAACCAGTCACTATCAGGTGCATCGCCTCGACTGACGCCTAGAGAAAGAGAAGATAAGAGGAACAAAAGAGAGCAACGATACAGAGATAGGAAAGCTATGGTTGTTGATACTACTGGAATACACGACTCTTATTTTCCATCAGAAGATTCTGGTTACTCATCTGTAGAGGACTTCTGCCTGATGAGCAATGCTGACGATTTCAATGACTTTGATGATCTGATGTTCTCATCCGATGATGACATCTGTCTCATGGCCAAAGAAGAAGACCAATCTGAGGTATCTTCTAAACCATTTGTGTTTTCTGTTTCCACACACCACCGTCTTTGAGCACACTGTTGGAGAGATTGACCTTGACTCTACAAAGGAGCAATTGCTTGATGATCTTTCCAATACAGTAGACACTTATATTATAGTGGAAATTTCGCCGAATCGAATCACTTGAGATCGTTTAGGAAGATGACTACGTAACTTGATGTTTCAAGGTCGATTCTACCGCGTCGATGTAAATTGGTTAAGGAACATCTAGCTATTAACAAACAGCAAGTGGATGATCTCAAAATCCTTCAAGCTAAGTTTGATGAACTCTTCCGACTGCATGAGAGTCTAAAAGTTACTGAGGATAGTTTGCATAAGAAAATAGAGGTTTTTACAAAATCATCTAAGTTCGTTCAAGATCTGAACAACTATTTTTGTACGTCAACTAACAAGAAGGGAATTGGGTATGAACACCCTTCTGTATCCTCAAAAGCCCCGTCTGGTTCACTTCAGAAAATTGTAATCAATAGAGTTTCTGATCAAGATACACGAAAAGTAAAATCTGTATCAGATAAGGGAAAAGGATCAGCTGACCAGGCAAGGCAAGTGTCTGATCAGAAAGGGAAAATAAATGGACCCCAACTGATCAAGCATCAGCCGAGGAATCAACAGAAGAATCCAGTTTTTCTAAAGAAACCTCAACCTAATCAGGAAAGACAACCTCTCAAAGGGAAATCTGATCTGAAACCTAATCAGGTCAAGCTGCCTAACAAGCAAGCTAAGGGTAAACTGCTAAGACCATCTATGCCAAAAAGATATGAATCTTTAATGGTAGCAGTCGTACCTACCCTTCCAATAAGAAACATAGGGCTGCTGCACCTGAGCCCCACAGGATTAAAAGAAGACAAATATTAATAAAAAATCCCAAGTTTTCTGATTCATCCAAGGCTCACACTAATGATCATACTGACCAGATTGCATATGAAGAGACGTATGATTATGTAGATGTTTATGGGAGACAAATAAAACCCTCTGTTTTCAACAAGGGTGCCAGATTTGTTTGGATCCCGAAAGGTATTTCTAACCCCCCAGGACCCGATTCTACTAGGGTACCTAAAGCCCGATCTGATTGTAGGTTCGCGTGGGTTTGGCCAATAAAGGAGGTGTACAAGAAACTATATGGTGCATTGATAGTGGATGCTCAAGGCACATGACTGGAAACAAACATCTCCTTAGCTCATACACAGAACAAGAAGGCCCACGTGTACTCTTTGGTGATGATAACTTTGGTTTTACTAGAGGATTCAGAATCTTAGAGAATGATGATGTACAGGTTACTGGAGTCTCGTATGTCTATGGTTTGAAGAACAACCTGTTATCGGTTTCACAATTCTGCGACAATGGATTCAGTGTTGAGTTCTCGACTGATCAATGAACTATCAAGAATCGAGCTACTCAACAGATTTTGTTAACTGGTTCACGAAAGGGAACAATTTACACAGCTGATTGGAACAGTTGTCCAAGAAATGCATGCCTGATTGTTAAGAATTCCAAAAGCAGCAGTTGGCTCTGGCACAAAAGAATGAGCCATCTTAACTTTAAAACTCTTAACAAGATAGCAAGGATGTCTTTGGTTGAGGGTCTCCCGAATGAGGTATTCTCTAAGAATCAGACATGTGTCGCATGTTAGAAGGGAAAACAAGTTAAAGCCTCATTCAAGGGGATCCCAAGACCAGCATCCAACAGAGTATTGCAACTGCTCCATATGGATTTATTTGGACTAATTACACCACTTAGTCTCAGCGGACGCAAATACACTCTGGTGATCGTGGATGATTACTCCAAGTTTACCTGGGTGGTATTATTATATAAGAAGAATGAGACAACAACAAAGATACCCGAGTTGCTCAAAAAATTACAAAATGAGAAGGGTGTCAGTATTGTGTAAATCAGATCCAATAAAGGTACAGAATTTTTGAACTCCTTTATTACTGACTTTTGCACTAAGTTTGGGATACATCATGAAACATTAGATTCAAGAACACCACAACAGAATGGAGTAGCAGAACGGAGAAACAGAACAATCAAAGAAGCTGCTCGTACTATGTTAGCTGAACATGCCACTCCAAACCGTTTCTAGGCAGAAGCCATCAACACTGCATGCCATACTCAGAACAGATGGTCTTTGACTAAGGCTCACTTCAAAACACCTTATGAACTGTGGAAGGGCAGAAAACCTCGTGTTTCTTACTTCCATGTTTTCGGGTGCAAGTGTTTCATACAAAATAATGGGAAGAGCCAGTTGAAAACCTTTGAGGCCAAGTCAGATGAGGGTATATTCTTAGGATATTCCTCAACCAGCAAGGCTTTCAGGGTGTTCAACAGGCGAACCCTAGTTGTGGAAGAAACACCTCATGTGGTCTTTGATGAGACATCTTCTGAACAAGAGAAATCTGCCTCAGAACAAGCAGTACCAGACCAATCGGTACCTGATGCACATAAAATGTATCAGCTAAGTATTAAGGAAAAAGGATCAGATCACGTAAAAGTGTATGTTCCAAAACTTGATCTTACTGATTCACCAGGTCAGTCAGACCCAAAGGTACGTTCAACTGTCTATGAAGAAGCTGGTACAGCTGAGACAGTAACAACTAAACCATCTGGTTCAGGGGGAACACCTGATCTTTCTATGGGTAGACATCAGCATATGATGATTCCGACATCAGCTGAGACTTGTCCATGTTAAGTGGATCATATTACTGCACCACTCCCAACCACTAGTGACTCAATATCAGATGAGGATGATGACATCCAAACTGATATGCATCAGAAAAGAAGGACTTGGTTATCTGACCATCCAACTGATCTGATAATTGGCAATCCGAATGCCCGAGTCCAGACTAGACATCAGGTTGGTGAAAGTGCCATGTACTATTGTTATCTGCCTTTGAAGGAACCAACCACCATAGAAGAAGCTCTACAAGATGCTAGCTGGATCCTAGCCATGCAAGAAGAATTAGAGCAGTTTGAGAGAAACCAAGTGTGGAAACTGGTGGACAGACCAACTCATCAAGATGTGATAGGCACCAAATAGGTTTTAAAGAACAAGAGAGATGAGAATATTGTCATAACTATAAATAAGGCAAGACGTGTTGCTAAGGGGTACTCACAATCAGAAGGAATTGATTATGATGAAACCTTTGCACCAATCGCTCGCCTGGAAGCCATTCGGCTATTTCTGGAATATGCTGCCCACAGAGGGTTTATTGTGTATCAGATGGATGTAAAGAGTGCATTCTTAAATTGGGTACTAGCCGAGGAAGTTTATGTTGAACAACCTCTAGGCTTTGAAAAAGGCAACCAGGTGTACCGTTTAAGAAAAACTCTTTATGGCCTGAAACAAGCTCCTCTAGCCTGGTATGATACACTATCTCAGTTCTTTATAAACAGTGGATTCACAAAAGGAATAGTAGATACAACCTTATTCAGAATAGAAGATGGAGAAGACATTCTGATGGTTCAGATCTATGTGGATGACATCATCTTCGGATCTCCCAACAAGAACCTATGTGACAGATTCAGTAAACTATGCAAGGGAAATTCTAAATGTCTATGATGGGTCAGATGAATTAATTTTTGGGTCTTCAAGTTAAGCAAAGTACAGAAGGGATATTCATTAGCCAGGTAAAGTATACTAAGAATTTATTGGCTAAGTTTAAAATTCAGAATAGTAAGGAAGCCAAAATTCCTATGATGACTGGATTCAAGATGGATCCAGATGAGAATGGTCAGAAAACTAATCAGAAAGAATATAGGGCTCTCATTGGATCTCTACTATACCTGACTGCCAGCAGACCAGATATAACTTTTGCAGTAGGTGTATGTGCCAGATTTCAGGCAAATCCAATGCAAAGCCACCTGGAAGCAGCTAAGCGGATTCTTAAGTATCTGAAGGGGACAGTAAACCTTGATTTATTATACCCATCATATGATAATCTAGAGCTTAGTGTGTATTCTGATTGTGATTATGGAGGTTGCAGAATAGACAGAAAATCAACCTCAGGTACATGTTAGTTCTTAGGAAGCAAACTAATCTCTTGGTTTTCAAAGAAGCATACATCTATTGCCACATCTACTACTGAAGCAGAATATATGGCTGCAGGAAGCTGTTGTTCCCAACTGCTCTGGCTTAGTCAGCAGCCGAGGGATTACAATATTATAGCTACGAACGTACCTATATTCTGTGACAGTAATAATGTTATTGTAATCACTCAGAATCCGGTTTTACATACAAGATGCAAGCATGTGGATGTCAGACATCACTTTATAAGAGATCACGTTGAAAAGAAGAACATCAGAATGGAAAAGATCCATAATGATAAGCAGAGAGCTGATATCTTAACCAAGCCACTAGCTGAAACCAGATTCAGAGAACTATGTAATGAGCTAGGACTTCTGGACCTTGGAGAAAGTGCACCAGAAATGTTTGGTGGACTAGTCTCCAGAACCAGTTGGTTAAAGGACTAACCAGATAAGGAGGATCAGTTAAGTAAGGTACCTCAACTGATCAGAAAGATCAGTCAGGAACTGATCAGAAAAGGGTTATCAGATGAAGGGGGAACGGATCAGATTGGATAAGAAAGGAACCTGATCAGATAAGTGTGACATTGTTGGGAAATACTAAGGTCTAGGCAGAAACTAAGATCAACAGAAATCGGTCAGAATTCAAGTGGTATTGACTGATCACAACATCAGTCAACCAGATATGCATTTCTGATTTTATGCCTTTCTGTTTACAATATACAATTATCTGTTCTTATCTGCTTTTACTGTGCATACACTTTTATGACGTGTACCCTGCAAAGCTTTAATGCGGACGTGGGGAATATGTATTAATTGCCATTAAATGTGTTTTTAAAATCCAAAAGGAAATCACGCGTGCAAATCCTGACCGCTCGATCAAAACCGCTTAATCTGAATCGTTTATTCTTTTCAAACGTTTGGTTTTTCGATCTCGATTTTCCCTCCTTTCCTTTATATAGGCTTCGTCAAAACCCTTCCAAAAATTACACTTCTCAAAATCTCTTGCGATTTACACTCTGCAAATTTCTCAAATACACTGCAAATCAAAGCGTTTCTTGCGATTCACCTTTATTTCAATCCTCAACAAAATCTAGTAATATGTGGTTATTTGTTGAATTTACTCCATTTAATGTTTTGCTCATATCAGTTTTTTTTTTGTATGCCGTCTCTAATGCTTGGTATATGTGTGACTATGATATAGAATGATTCAATTGGTTATTTGTTCGGCAAATCAGATAGATGATTTTTTTTAATCACTATACTCACATAATTTCTTCTTAATATAGATGGCTACTCATGATTTTGGCAAAATCATGTGTAACTATGCCAGTTTGGAAAACCAAATCGTGGAAGACAAATATGTAATGTTTGGAGTTACACGGGATCCGGAATCGATAGAGGTGGAACAACTTCTGAGGAGGTGCGGCCTCGAAAAATACTGTGCTGCACACTCCAATCTGGTGATGCAGTATGAGGCACTGGAATTCTTGAGAAATTTAGATGTGGTGACCCCTGGGGATGAACTTGTTTCATCGGTTAATGGAGAAGAGATCAAGGTTACTAATGCAGATATTACTCGACTATTTAATCTGCCGAAAGGGAAGATCTCACCTGCCCATTATAGAGAAAATGAAGATGAGCTGATAGGAAATGAACTCTTCCGGGAGGCTGACAAACACCATACCGCAAACTTTGTCAAGGCCGATGTTGAAAAGGAAGTTCCGCCTGTTGTTTGACATTTTGTCAAAAATAATTATGGGCATATCTTTCAGCCCAAACGGATTAACAGCTGTCAAGATGCATTGTTTTGCCGCTATTATTGATGGAGCCACAAATATTAACTGGGCTGGTTTTCTGAAGGCCATT
The DNA here is from genome assembly GCA_037126765.1 of Stenogyne calaminthoides. Taxonomy (NCBI): domain Eukaryota; kingdom Viridiplantae; phylum Streptophyta; class Magnoliopsida; order Lamiales; family Lamiaceae; genus Stenogyne; species Stenogyne calaminthoides. The sequence goes on from JBBCBC010000014.1 coordinate 13,518,226, forward strand.
CTGCTTCAAGAGCATGAAAAATTTGGAGTTAATGACCAGAGATAAGTTTTTTCTGAAGAAGAGAATCAGCAATCTCAACAAGGTTGCAGTCATTCTGATGGACAAAATGCCTAACGCTGAATGGGATCAGAATGAATTGAAGTTCTACAAGGCTTTTCTCTCAACCACAACTTCCATCTATGGCCCGGCTGATGATGATATGAAGGTGACAATCCGGAAAGGGAAAAGCAAGGTGGCTGCTACGTCTGCAACTGCAATTCCTCCGAAGAGAAAGAGGCACCTGGTGAAGACTCAGGAGAAGAGGCCGAAGAAAGTTAAACAGGCGCCAATGACTCTCTTCTTGGTAGATGAGTCAGAAGAAGAAGAGGCTGCAGTCCAACCTGCTACTCAAAGCAAATCAGTTGACAAATCTGCTGAGCATGGATCGCAGGTGGAAAGCTCTCCGGAGTAGTCCGAAGGGGAACAGGAGAAGGGCAGAGACGAGGCCAGATCACCTTCTCCACAGTGCATGACTTCCTCCCCTTCTTCAGTCCACGAGCAGGTCAAGTCCCCTGTGGTGGAGCCAAATCAACAGGTCAAGTCCCCTGTGGTGGAGCCAGATCAACCATTGCTCCTAGGTTGACATCAACCCACTGATCTGCCACCACTAGAAACCTCCTCCACACAACCCCCAGTTCCAACCGAACAGTCTATTCCAGAGTCCAGATCTTCGAAGACCATCACTGGGAAGTTGGCCCGGATGCGGATTGAGCGAGAAATCGATGAACTATATCCAGAACTGGAAGCTCATTCAGCTATAAGGGACGATGTTCTGGAGATCCTGACCTGGAGAGATCTCCGCTTGAAAAACTTCTCCGACTTTATGATTATTATTGAACAGATGGGAGGAGCAGATGAGTTCACCGACTACGACTTTGATATGAAAAAAACTGCTAAGGTTAGTTCACCAGCTGAGCTAAATTCTGCTGAAGCTGTCAGAACCTTGATCAACAGGAAGCTGGGAAAATCTGATAGGGTTTAGTTGGAGACAGAAGATGAAGCCCCACAACACAAGGATTCTCCTATGAAGGATGCAGGAGCTGCCAATGAAGGTGGTGTTGGTGACACAGTTCTTGACCAACCACTGGAGGCATGAACAACTGTTACCGATCAGGTGGTTCAAGATATTCCTCTTACACATATAACCACCGATCAGATGTAGGAGATCAGGTCGTGTTTAATGGATCTGCTCAAAGAAGAAGTTGAGGGTGTGTTGGCTAATGTAGTTAGCAACACTATAGCTGATCAGAGGCAGGCGGGCCTCAGGGAGATGAAGGATCAACGAGAATTTGCTATTTCTCAGATTGAAACTATTAAAGATCAATTTTCTCAAACCTTGACCAACCTGACTACAAATATTAAGAAGACGTTTGACGAGAAGTTGGTCCAGGTTGATCAAAATCAAGTTTCTCTTCTGATGGTCACTGAAAAACTTGAAAAGACGGAAGAAAAACTTGACAAGCTCATTCTTACCCTCTCAACTGCCGTCGAATCTGCCAAATCCGAGCTGATCTCAAAGATTCATGTTTTAAGTACTCAAGCTCAAGGATTAACTGCTTCTGATCTGAACAAGGCCATATCAGTCAACTTTGGCTCCCTGACTTCCCACCTCACTGCACTTTTTGATCAAACCAAAACGGGGGACGACCAGGTTGAGAAACCAACTGACTATATAAAAATAACAGAAGAGCTGTCAGACTGTTGAAAGTTATGGCCAACGACTAGACCATCTTGATCTGTTTGTAAATGAAGTTTCTGAGAAGATGGAAAAGTCTAAGGCAAGGAAAATGGCCGGTGCTGGAACATCTAAAGCTGCTGGTCCTGCTTCTCAAGCAAAAAGAGTTACAAGAAGCACGGCGAGCTAGATACAAGCTGATAAGGAACTGGCAGAGAAACTCTCCAAAGAGCAGATTGTTGAAGAAGCTCGTTTAAGTGAAGAAGAGAGGAGAGCATAAAAAATGGCCGAGGCAGAAGGTCTTAAAAAGAAATACAGATCGAGGGTAAAGAAAGGTCTAGCTGGAAAGTCTGGAGCGGAACCACAGCTGGCAGCAAGAATAGATGAAATCATTCCAAAAACTGCTGCTCATGCTGATAAGTTTGATGAATGGAATAAGATAAGAGGTGAATGGCTCCTGGATGTTTTTGTTCTGGACTTAGTGCCGAAAGAAGAATCACCAGATGAGGAATTTCTCAACTGGCTTGAGAACAAGCATCCAGACTTTCTGAAGTATCTGGAGAATGAGGCCAGGAAAATAAATGTAAGAATAGCCCATCAAGATTATAAGGTGATGGACTATTCGAAGAAGGCAGATGGCTCATTTGATAGATTGGCCTTTCAATGATTCTACTTTGACATCCTGAGCAAGTCACAAATAATTGATCCTCAGCAGATCAACGATGTCAAGTGGAAACTGTACCGGATATTCAACGTACCTCAAGATCAACGAGAAATGCCAGAAGGCTACATTCCAAGAGGGTGAAGATCAGAATATTTTCAGGATCAGTTGTAATTTATTTTTAAACTTTTCAAATGTAACATGTAAACAACAAATCAGTTAAATGAAAAGTTCACTTTTATCTGATCCTAAGACAAATTCTCATTGTCTTCTGATTTTCTGTTTCTTTACTATTTATCAAATTATCAAATGTTGTTGGTTTCTCAGATGTTTTGGTTTCATCAAAAAGGGGGAAATTGTTGGGAAATTTAGAGTTTTGATGAAAGTTCCAAAACACTTGTAATAGGACAAGTCAGAACCTGACAGCTGACTGATAAGTTAGATATCGGGTTAGGATGACCAGTTGATAATTATTGTATAGAACAACTGATGAAATAGATAGGTCACATATTGAGGGGGAACTCAATATGTATAAGTCTTGAAGAAGATCAGATCAGATCGTCAGTCAGATGATCAGGTGAAGAAATGAAGATAAAGAACCAGATGACCTGAAGATCAGATGACTACCAGAAGATCAAGACCAGAAGACCTACATCAGTCAAGTCTGATAAGTTGAAGCTAGGACGACTTGCACCAGAAGACTCTATCAAGTAGACTGATCAGTTTTATCTGATCAGGTCAGCTCTCAACTGGTGTCAACTGTTTCATGCACCAGATCATACGTACTATCAGACAAGAAGAATGTCAACCTTAGTTGGTATACCAAACACTGAACAAGTGTATCTATTAACCAATAAAATCAAGACAGGTACATACGGAGCTAAAAATGCGGGATTTGGCGCTGCAAATCAAACGGCTAGAAAGGACCAACATACATGCTTTCGGCCATGCCGTCCCTGAAGCACGTCACATCACCCTGCATTCTACCAAATATAGCCTAAAATTCAAATTGCTCTCCAACGACTATTTGATTTCGAGGTCTATAAATATCGGATTGCTCTTCATAGTGAAGACACGGAAATTATCATCAAGCTCAAGCCATAACAAATTTCCGCACGAAGAACACTAATTCAAGAAAATTCCTAAGTGTTCATCCCTTTAGTTCTTAGCATAGAATTCTTATCCTCTAGCATAAGGCTACCTCAAAAGTAGGATAGAATTCCAGTTAGAACAAACAACAAATCTTTACCAAACTCAAAGTTAGGTTAAGTTTGTTTTGCAAGATTTCAGACTAGGGTTTCTAGTTCTGATTCTGGGATCGGTTGAGTGAGAACTCTTGAAACATTTGTTGGTTGTTATGTGTTGGACTAACACAATAAACTAAGTCCAGTTGGTTAGTTGGTGCCCCTTGTCATAGGGAAGAGTGGACGTAGGACTGTTGAATGAACCACTATAAAAATCTTGTGTGCCTTTACTAGTTCTTATCTCCTTTACACAACTGCACACAACCTGAGTTTAAATTGCATACATATTCTGAGTTAGGATCAGTCTACATCAAGCAACTTATCTGATCAGTTTGACACTTTAGTCATCTGATTGAAAACAGACTGCAGAATCTGATCTTATAAAACTGGTTTTTCACATGGGTTAGAAACTTGCTTCCGCACATCAGTTAAACTGATAGACACCGAACTGATCTGCCATCAGGCGATCAGTAAGTTGGATATCAGTCTAAACTGATTCACACGCACTCTGATCGGGCAACCTGCTATCATACCTGATCTTGCACAAATAGTTTTCAGAAGTCTATTCACCCCTCCCCTCTAGACTTCTGCCATCATAAACCCGTTCGGGACATACACCCTTTGTACGAGACTTGTTTGCGCTCATGGATGACCATTTCTGGTCGACTGTTCGTGACTTATTTTAGTTCTGCGACTATAGGATGTGTTATGTTCTTATCGTCTAATTGTCATTGCGATTTAATTGAACTTGTTCTTGCAGTCTTATGTGGGTGTGGCTTGTTTGTGAAATTTTGATTAGCCATCTTACGAAATTGCAATGAGGTCGTATCCCATAGGTTGTGACCTGATCGCCTAAAAAATTGAAAATCCTACCTCGGGAGGTCATCATTTTTCACAAGCGACCTCCTTTGGTTTTTGGACATGTAGGAGATTTGCAAAGAAAGGTATGCCTTTTTTATTGCATCTGGCTAAGCTAGTACAAAATGGCGATCTCTGACCTATTGATAACATCTTTTCAGGTGTGTCGCATTTTAGGGGTACTGAGTCTTTGTGCCATCTGGGTTTTCGAGCTCGTAAGCTCCATTAGGTAGACACCTTGGTATCTTTAATGGGGGAGGGGCCTTCCGTGCCTGGGATAGTTTCATGGTTGGCGATCTCATGGCCTTGGTTCATTGTCCACTTGAGGTTGCTTGACAAATTCATCTAGCAAACCGTCCTCATACATCCTCCAAAGTTGTTTCAGCATGTCCTTTCATTCGCTTGTGTAGTGGCCTGCATGGTCGTGATAGTGGCAGAACTTGTTCGGGTTCTGCTTGCTCTTATTCTTGATCGGGCGAGGTGGGAAGAGAAGTTCTCGACCTTTAATCTGCATGTAGACATGACCAGGTGTCATGCCGAGGACTTCCATCAACTTTACCAATATCGACTCTTCGAACGGTTTAAAGTTGTCGGGTGCCTTGTAGTGGCCCCCAATTTTCTTGGAGCTTATTTTTTGTTCTGTGACTTCCTTTGTTTTGGAAAGTCTGGATTCTAGAAGTTCTACAGTATGGATCAGGTCGCTAGCCCGCCTCCTGAAGTTGTCATAGCTTGTTGGGTAGTCAGTGTGTTGGGGAATTGAGTGCCCGCATCTATTCGAGGTGTAATTTAAATACAAATTTAAATTATTTAATTATCACTAGCATGAATTAATCCTATATTACTTCAAATAACAATTAAATAAACAATAACATATCATACGTACAAATAGCAACGTAAATCCTACACATGCAGAATTCTAGGAGTTACGTACGACGTACCTTTTTGGTGGATTCAACGGAGGAAAAATGATCACACAAACCCAACGACCTTGTTTAGTATTCTCACATCCTTGTCCAAAAATACGGTGGTAGGATGCTTGCGAACAATTAACAAAAGGGAAAAAGAAAAATATGTTGCACCACCTTTGTGGATTTCTAATTTTTCCAACACATGAAATTATGTTGGGGATGAAAAATTCATCCCCTATTTATAGAGTACATGTGGGGCAAAAATTTGAGTAAATATTAGGGTTAGAAAATTTCTTTGTATCTTCCCAAGATACAATCTTGAATATATCTCATATATTCTATTTCCATAATATTCACAAAGTATCTTTTCTTCCCAACAGTATAAGATTTTCGAAAATATCAATAAATAAATAAGGAAGAATAAGATCTTTGACTTTTTCTCAATTTATGGGATGAACTTGTACTTCAAGAAATACTTTATTTAATAAAAAAATTCCAAGAAAATCAAGAAAATCTTTTCTCTCTCCTTCTTATTATTTTCGAAAAATATGGATAAATTAGGCCAAAAATATTTCTTTTATTTCAAGCACCTTTTTCAGTTAAATAACTTTATCTTTGGGCTACTAAAGGGGCCTTTAGGAGTATTAAGATTGGACCTTCCAATGGACTTTGAATTATCTATATTGAGCCACAATATTATTCAAGCCCATAAATATTAATTAATCCCACTACATAATTAATATTGCACTATCCATCTTAACCCATATTACTGTAATATGGCTCCCAATTATTATTTCTCGTGTTTAAGATCATCAAGTTCATTAATTAATTCAAGCCACTGAAAAGCTTTTTATTAATTAATATTTTTTTCCTTGGAGTAAGAACAGTTCAACATTATTATCCATACCGGAAACTAATTCCACTTGCAAGATTTGGTATGATAAAACTTCTCTCTATTAATTTAGCAATCGTCATGTAATTAATATTATTGCCCAAGATATAGGGTATCGAAGTCGCAATGATTCTCTTCCCAGCATAAGTCAAAGCAATAATAATTAATCACACACAATCCTTATTAAGTGACAGAGATTAAGAAATAACGAACCACTGAGGTCTAATTCTTTTATATTCTGTACTGAAGAAGTTATCCTCCAGTAGGTCCTATTCAGCGCATCATAATGCACTAGTGTAATCTCTTGGTCAAGACAAGTCAATCTGAGCCTTACACTTCAACCTTTAACGATGGATTGTTCATTCTTCTTCTTCTTCTTACCTCCTTTTGGCCTAGAAGAAGAAGAAGGACCATTTGCCACCAAGGTTTGGCTTTGCTGGCCCAATATCCCTTCTGCCGAGACTAAAGCTTGTAGCAGATCAGGCAACGTGAACTTATGATTGTTCATTTGGTAGTTCAGCCTAAATTGCTCAAAACTTTTCGGTAGAGAATGGAGCATGAAGACGATCTAGGTCTCGATATCGTATTCAACGCCAATACCTCGATCTTGTTTATGTGAGCCATCATCTGGAGAACGTGCTCCCTTACGGGCATTCCCTCCACCATTTTCATCGAGAGCATGTCCCTCATGGTGATCTGACGAGCCACTCGATTCTGATGTTGAAACATCGCTTTAAGATTTTTCATGATGTCCGCGGTAGTTTCAATGTTTTGGTGTTGGTGTTGCAACACATCTGACATTGAAGCCAAGATGGTACACTTTGCCATTTCGTTGGACCGCTCCCAGTCAACATAATCCTTCTTATCCGATTAGCTAGATTCGTCATTTGGCTTGTCAAGATTAGGTGCAGTAAGAACCCAGTTATGATGTTGTGCGGTTAGGACAATAGTAAGTTTACGATACCAATCAACAAAATTTTCACCAGTAAGCAAATTGTCTTTAAGTATATTGAACACTGGGTTAAAAGGTTGCGACATGATGATACTGAAAATAAATAACATTTTGTATTAATAACACAAAAAAATCACATAATTCGATAACATGAATCATATTAAAATCTCAAAAAAAATATGAACATGCATCAGCCAACATCTTAAAACAGTTTAAATGAGCCACGTCGGTGGGTCATCATTTAAAACACATTTAAGCAGGTTACAAACAAGAACAATTACAAATCTTTAATTCTTAATTAATAGTTGGCTTAAACTTTGTCCAATATAAAATTTGTAGGTCCCGAACGGGTTTCGTGAGGGCAGAAGTCTAGAGGGGAGGGGTGAATAAACTTCTGAAAAACTTTTTCGTGCAGATCAGGTGTGATTGCAGTTTGCCTGATCAGAGTGCAAGTGAATCAGTTTGGACTGATATCCAACTTACTGATCGCCTGAGGGCAGATCAGTTCGGTATCTATCAGTTTAACTGATTGTGCGGAAGCAGTTTATATCCGTGTGAAAAACCAGTTTTATCAAATCAGATTCTCAAATCTGTTTTCAATCAGCTGACTAAACTGTCAAACTGATCAGATCAGTTGCTTGGTGCAGACTGATATTAACTCAGAATATGTATGCAATTTTAAGTCTGGTTGTGTGCAATAGTGTAAACCAGTAAAGAGCAAGTAAATGCACACAAGATTTTTATAGTGGTTCGGACAACCAGTCCTAGGTCCACTCTTCCCTATCACAAGGGGCACCAACTTAACCGACTTAACCAACTGGACTTAGTTTATTGTGTTAGTCCAACACATTACAACCAGTAGATGTTTAGAGAGTTCTCACTCAACCGATCCCAGAAATCAGAACTAGAAACCCTAGTCTGAAATCTTGCAAAACAAACTTAACCTAACTTTTGGGTTTGGGTAAAGATTTGTTGTTGTTCCAACTGGAAATCTATCCTAGTGTTTATGTAGCCAAAAGCTAGAGGATGAGATTTCTATGCTAAGAACAACGGGATGAACACTTAGAAATATTCTTCAAATTTGTGTTCTTCGTGCGGAAATTTTGCTATAGTTTGAGCTTCTTGATAATTTCCGTATCTTCACTCTAAAGAGCAATCCCATATTTATAGACCATGAAATCAAAGAGCCGTTGGAGAGCAATTTGAATTTTCAGCTATATTTGGTAGGATTACAGGATTTGATGTGACGTGCTTCCAGGAACGGCATGGCCGAAAGCGTGAATAGTTGTCCTTTATAGTCGTTTGACTCTGCAGCGCCGAATCCCGCATTGTCAGCTCCATGCGTACGTGTCTTGTTCTCATTCGTTAACAAGTACACTTTTCAGTGTTTCTTCTACCAACTAAAGTTGACATTCTCTTTGTTCAGATCAACAACGTATGACTGGTGTAACATCAGTTGACACCTGGTGTGAGCTGACCTGATCAGTTACAACTGATCAGTCTACCTAATAGAGTCTTCTGATGCCAATTGTCTTAGCTTCAACTAGCAGACTCGACTGATGTAGGTCTTCTGGTCTTCTGGTCTGGATCTTGATCTTCTGGTAGTCTTCTGATCTTCAGGTCTTCTGAGCTATTGGCTTCACGTCTTTACCTTATCATCTGATTAACTGATCATTCGACTAACTGATCTGACCTATACATATTGAGTTCCCCCTCAATATGTGACCTACCTTATACATCAGCTGTCTATACATTTCAGCTGGTCATCCTAACCTGATTCTAAGACATCAGTCAGCTAACAGGTCTGACTGGTCCTATTACAAACTGTTTTGGAACTTCAATCAAAACTAAATACAATTTTCCCAACAATTTCCCCCTTTTTTATGGAACCAAAACATATAATCAGAAAAACAGATAACCATGAGAAATGTAAAAACATAAACAACAGAAATCAGAAGACAATGAGATGTTGTCTTAAGATAAGAAAGGTAACTTGTTTTATATATAAGATATGACGATTACATGTACAAATTTTACCTTTCACCTGATCTAAGATATCTTCTGATTCCTTCAATAAGCAAACTTCTAAAGACTTTCTAGAATGTTGAAAATCTTGTACATTCTCTGCAGCAAGGTCTCCAATCTTTCACTCTCACTAATGTCTTCTCTCTTAGCAAAATCATAGAAGAGTTGTTTGAATCCAATTGGGTCAAGAGAGTTTTCAGCTCTGAGTGGTGGAATCATTGTCTGAAATTTGGGAGTTAATGACATGATTTTTCCTTCATGCATCACCACTTTGAAGAATTTGGGATGTTTGATCTCCAGCCAGTTTTGAAACTCAGCATCAAATTCACCCTGATTGGCATGTTCTGGTATCTTCTGAATAATGTAGACATCCCTCAGCCAGTCGATTTTAATCCTTGTCCATTCAAGAAGCAAGTCTCGTCTGGCCACCAGAATGCTTTCAACTTCCGCAGGGAAAGCTCTCTCTTCCCAATCTACTTCCTCTGCATCTGCTGCCATCTTAGATTTCCTTTTGACATATCTTTGGTCAAGACCGACAGCTTCAGCAAGCTTCTTCTTCTTGATAGCTGCTTCAATGACCCCACGCCTCATCAATTGTTCTTCTTTATCAGCATCTGATGTCTGAAACTGAGTCTGGGTCACGATTAGCTTCTTGATTTGCTTCTCAGCTTGCTTGCCTTTTCGCAATTGTCTTTCTTCAGCAGTGTCTTCTTCTCTCTGCAGCTTCTTTGCCAACTCGAGACTTTTTGGCTGATCCTCCTGATCAAATCTTTTCTGTGCAGTTGACGAGAAGTCTTCAATCTTGTCCACCCTGGCAACAACTTCAGACAGTGCTGTCTTCTGCTTATTGATTTCTTTTCCCTGAGCCTCGATCTCCTTGCTGTGTTGATCCACAAATTGTTTTAGTTCAGCAGTAGGAGCGATCTCAGAATGGGTGACTTCAGAAGGAGTGGCATCAGACGGAGTGACCTTAGGTAAACCAGAATGGGTCACTTCTGGTAAATCAACAGTTACCATCTGCAACTGTTTTTCCGTCTGCATCTGTTTTTCTTTATATTGTCCTTCCCCCTTTTTGGTTGCATCAAAAAGGTGTGACAACTTGAGATTCAAGGCCTGAAACTGATGTGTTATCTTCTCCTTAAGTTCTTCCACAGCAAGAGAAGTGATCTTAACATTTGCAGAAGTAGTCGCAGTACCCAGGAACCTAATCAATCCAGATTCAATAACTTTCTTGGCCTGAGTAATAGATTCATCAAATCTTTTTCTGCTATTGTCCAGACACGAATCACTCCTTTTCAAGGATCCCCAGACACTTTCCAAGAGAACCTGCGTCTCTCCAAGCATATAAGTCTGGATCCTCATCTTGTCAGCAAGAGGGTCAATTCATTTTGTTACCGATTCGAGAATAGAATCGTGCATATTTGTGAACTTCTCGACTGTTAACTTCCTCTCACTGTCAACTAGGTTTGAGATTTGGTCAATAGTTAGCTTCCTCTCTTTGTCAATCAGGTTACTCTGTGCTTCTTCAAATTTCTGCATCAGATTTGCAGCAGGAGTCGTAAATTGTGTATCAACTGAAGCTTGTACCCCATCTTGTATTGCTTTTACCCCATCTTGTATTTTCGCAGAAATCAGATCTAGGATATCAGCACTTAGCACAGTAGTCTGACCAGATGTTGAAACCTCGCCTGGCTGGGTCTCATCTGCAGCACCCATACCTGGTTCATCGGCAGGTTGCTCATACTCAGTATAAGCATAAGTATCATAACCTCTTTCTTCTTCTTCAGAAATACCCAGCTTCTGGTGCACCAGCCATCTGATATCAGCATCTGTAGCCAGTTCGGCTGCGCTGGATACACCGGCATTCTGCTTCGCCTACTTTTCCAGGTCAACAAAGTAATCAGACTCCAAGGCATTCATTAAAATTAGGAAGTCTTCAATATCCTTGAGTCTGATGTTCCTCCAGAAGACTATCTCCTCCATCTGCTGTCTGATCCCAATATGATCGATGAGTTCAGGAAAGTGCTCGTCCAGATAGGCATTCACCTGTCGCCGTAGAAAATACACCGTAGAGTGTTCTTGTACAGGTGATTCGAGGAGGGTCCTATTGTTGAAAGGATTGTGAGACATGGAGACATACATGTCTTTGATCTCAGCAACATCTTGCTCCTCCTGAGCGAGTTCTAGAACAGGTGTTGGAACAAGTTCCTGAATGATTTCTTGAACAGGTTCCTGAACAGCTTTCGAAACAGGTAGATTTAACTGTGAATATTCGGGAGGGGGTGGAGGGTTTTCTAGTTGAATGGTTGAAGGTTGATCGGGTTGTGGTTCTGATGTGGTTGAAGTTATTTTGGGAGAGGGGGTTCGAGAGGGAGAAGGGGTAAACGATTTCCCGGTGGAAGGTTCAGTTGAAGGTGGTTGTCTGGTTGATGGTTCGGGTGAGGGTGAAGTTTTTCTGGTTAAGGGTTCGGTGAAGGTGATTTTGAAGATGAGGTGGGTGAAGTGGGGAAGTAGGTGGTTTCATGCCCTCTGAAAAGAGAACTTATGTGAGCTGAGTCTGATGGTTCAGAATCAGACTGATTCTCTTCAGGTTGTACATCAGCTCCACGGGTTTCCACCTGAACTGGGTTTTCCACCAGCATTAACTCTCAACTTGATTCTTCAGGTTAATCTTCGCCGGATTCCAGAATTTTAACTTCACTTCCTTCATCTTGAAGACCTCCAGAAGGCATACCATCCTTCTTAGGCAGCATTGTAGTAAGTGTTTTTTCGACGTTTTCTTTTTGCATCAGAAGGCTTACTCACAGTCTGCTTCCTCTTTCTCGTTCCTCTCTTAGATGGAGCTTTGCCTTCAAGATTTTTAGGCTTCGGCACATATGGTGTTAGATCATAATCATATAATCCAGATAGTGTCTCATCCTTGTAAAGCAAGGCTTTGAATTTCTCCACATATTGCTTCCACCCATTTTGTGACCAAGGATAGTCACTGGGAAGCTTATCAGCCAGAATTATGGACACCTTGTGAATATTGCGATATTCTTGGTCGAACTTCACTTTCGATTTTCTTTTCATCGTGGCAAACTTACCGGTTTTCGCAACAAACGATGCTTGAATAACCCCATCCAGTTCATATCTGGGGCCTTCTCAATGATTGCGGCCATAACATGCTGCTTTTGCTGGGTTAGAGAATCTGGGCTGAAAGAGATCCCAAGAATGACTTTCGAGACAATTTTGAAAAGCAGTTTATACTTCATTCGGAGGTAGGGAACTTTGACATGTGTGAGCTGATTGATGTTCCCAGGTCTCAACAACACTTTCTGCAGATACTCCTTATTTGACATTCCAGCAGTGAACTCATCAGGGTTTTTTCTGCCCGTTTGAAGACCAAAGATTCTTCTGAGATCATCGTTGGAGACATCGATCCTGGTCCTTCCAACGAATGAGAATAGTTCTTTGTTGTCCGTCTCCTTTAGTCTTCTCAAGAATTCTAATGATTCAAACATATGGACAGTTTCCTGATGGCGATAGCAAAATTGATCAAGTCCACAGGCTCTTAAGCATTCGAGTATCTCCCTTGATTCTGGATCATTTGTGGTATTGAAAATGACATACTTTTCATCAATGACATTTTGAGCATAGAGGCATAGTCACAAGTTTCCGATATCACTATTGACGATTCCATTTTCTGAAATCATAAACAAGCATACAAAGTGAGTGCTATGTGAAACAACATAATCAATCACACATTGTTATTCATAAAAGAGTAATTTTGCGAATTAAAACACATGAATATCTATCCCCAATATGCGTATAGTTTATTATGTATATAGAAATGACAATGACTGATTTAAATTCCATTTGATCATAATTATCAGTAAAACACACAATTTCTATACATTTATCATTATATGCTATTAAAGAAAATAACAAGATGAGTAAGTTACCAGAAAAGTGATATGAGAGTTTTGGAAGATAGATTAATCGCTTGATTATTTTGAATGTTTGAGAGAATTTTCTGGAACTGAAATTTGCGGTTTTAGAAAGTATGAAATGCGAAATGTTTTCAGAGAAAAGGTATTTAGGGTTTTAAAAGATGAGAGGGAAACATTTTGCACGATTATTTTTTAAAGTACTTGAGTGTCCTTGATTGAAGTGGACAGTCAAGATTAAAGTGGTTGAAGAGTAATTCAATCGTGCGGTTAAGATTTTAAACCGGCAGACTTTTGGACTTGAAGGTTCGAAAAAAAAAGCATTTAATACACAAGTCCAGCGTCCGCATTTAATGTTTGCAGGCAGGACATCATAAAGTAGTTGTTGGGGAATAGGTTGCGATATATTCGGGGTGAATATTTAAATACAAATTTAATTCTTATAATTATTACTAGCATGAATTAATCCTATATTAATTCAAATAATAATCCAACAACAAATCATGCATATAATTAATTCACGTAAATCCTACGCATGCGGAATTCTACTTGTTTACGTGAACGTTCCTCTTGGGACGGTAGTGATCTGGCTAATTAGACTAACCAAAAGAACTTCTCAAGTATTCCCTTAATCCTTGTTCGACTATCCGGTGGTAGGACACTTGTGAACAATTAACAAAAGGAAAATAAATTATGTTGCACCACCTTTGTGGATTTACTAATTTTTCCAGCACATGAAATTGTTCTTGGGAATGAAAGAGTCATCCCCTATTTATAGAGCATAGGTGGTCGAAATTTTGGGTAGAAAATAATGTGGGAAAATATTTTCTTGATCTCCAAGAAATCTTGAATATATCTCCTATATTCTTTTTCCCATAATTATAATATTCCACAAAATCCCACCTACTCTTTGTTATGGGATATTTTCGAAAATAATAGGCAAGATTCCAAGATTTGGATCTTCTTGAATTTATGAGATATTCTTGTATTTCAAGAAATACATATCTTCCATAATATCTTTTCAAGAAAATCAAGAAAATCTTTCTTGCCCTTTATGTTTCAAAAATTTCGAAATTATCTTCATGAATAACCAAGTGGGAGATTTCTTGAATTTAATGAGATAATCTTGTATTCCAAGAATACATATCTTCATTCCATAACAAAATTCAAAGAAAATCTTTCTCCCCTTTTATCAATAAATTTTGAAAATATTGAGGAAAAATAAGCAACGATATCTATTTTATTTTAAACACCTTTTTCAGTTATTGGACTATATGTTGGGCTACTCAGGGGGCCTTTAGGAGAATTAAGATTGGACCTTCCAATGGATCTTGAATTATCGATATTGAGCCACAATATTATTCAAACCCATAAATATTAATTAATCCCACTACATAATTAATATTGCACTATCCATCTTAACCCATATTACAGTCAATATGGCTCCCGGTTATTATTTTCTGTGTTTAAGATTATCTAGCCCATTAATTAATTCAAGCCACTGAAATAGCTTTCCGTTAATTAATATCTTTTGTCCTTGGTCAAGGAACGGTTCAACATTATTATCCATACCAGAAACTAAATCCACTTGCAAGATTTGGTATGATAAATCTTATGAACCTCCCAAGGGGGCAAATCGAACAAGCGTACTTGCACACGATTCTCCGTATTAAATCTTAGCAATCACATGTGACCAATAATATTGTCCAAGATAAAAACTATTGAATCTCGTTGATTCTCTACCCATGATAAGTCAAAGCAATAGTTACCAACCACACGTGATCCTATTGAAGGAACGAAGATTAAGAAATAACGAACCACTGAGGTCTAATTCTTCCTTGTTCAGTTCTGAAGAAGTTGTCCTCCTGTAGGTCCTATTCAGTGAATCAGTCATGCACTAGTGTAATCTCTTGGTCAAGACAAGCCAATCTGAGCCTTACACTTCAACCTTTCACGATGGATTGTTCATTTCCATCTAGGTCGTGAATGGTGTACTTTTAGTTACAAGGGACTATTAATTTAATCTTCTGTGATCTGGTATCACTAAATTAACTACAATGTAACACGTACTATTTAATGAACAGTTATGCAATAAATATATGTAACATTCGATGATTTTTAAAGCATCAGTGATAAACAATTTATTTCAGTAAATAAGTCCGAAATTCAGTTTTGATTATACAAAGTAAAAAACATACTTTCCAGTATAATCCCAACAATCTCTCACTTATACTCAAAGTCTGCTTTTAAGTATACTACAACATGTCTCGTGTAGTTCCTAATTCGTGACATCTAATGTCACCTACACGAACCTAATAATTTCTCCCACTTATACTTAAAGCAGATTGGCAACGGTCTTGACACCCATTCCTTCCACATGTCTCTCGAATGTATTCAGAGGCAGACCCTTTGTGAATGGATCTGCTAGGTTGTCTTCTGAATCTATCTTTGCCACATCTATATCTCCTATCTTAATGATATCTCGTATAAGATGGTATTTCCTTTCAATGTGTTTGCTGGCTTTGTGGGCTCGTGGTTCCCTTGAATTTGCAACTGCTCCGGCATTGTCACAATAAACAGTGATTCTGCTGGGCAAATTCGGAACCACATTCAAGTCCACTAGGAAGTACTTGAGCCAAACCGCTTCTTTCGCTGCCTCGCAAGCAGCTACATATTCGGCTTCCATGGTATAATCTGCGACGCATTTCTGCTTGACGCTTCTCCATGTCACGGCTCCTCCTCCCATGCAAAACACACTACCGGAGGTAGATTTTCTGGAGTCTATGTCTGATTGGAAATCCGAGTCCGTGTAGCCGATGGGGATTGGACTATCTGACTGATAAATCAACATTCTATCCCGAGTTCTTTTCAGATACTTCAAAATGTTTTTAACTGTCGTCCAATGTTCTTTCCCCTGGTTACTTTGATATCTCGCCACCATGCCAACGGTAAAGCAGATATCCGGTCTCGTACACAGCATTACATACATAAGGCTTTCGACAGCCGAAGCATAAGGAATGCCTCTCATGTCATCTATCTCCTTTTGCATCTTAGGGGACATTTTCTTGGATAGATAGATTCCATGTCTGAAAGGTACGAAGCCTTTCTTGGAATCTTGCATGCTGAATCATTTCAAGACAGTGTCTATGTATGAAGCTTGCGATAAGCCTATCATCCTTTTCTTGTGATCTCGAGTGATCTTGATCCCAAGGATGTGTGCGGCTTCCCCTAAGTCCTTCATATCAAACTATTTTGAAAGCCATGCCCTTACGTCTGATAACACCTTTACATCGTTCCCGATGATCAGAATGTCGTCTACGTATAGTACCAAGAATACCAATGCAGTTCCAACACGCTTTTTGTACACACAACTTTCGAACTCGTTTTGATCGAACCCATAAGACTTTATAACATGATCAAAACATTGGTTCCAAGAACTGGATGCCTGTTTGAGTCCGTAAATGGACTTCATAAGCTTACAAACTAGGTGTTCTTGGCCTTTTTCAATGAAGCCTTGGGGTTGTTGCATATAGATCTCTTCATCAAGACTTCTGTTAAGGAAAGCTGTCTTGACATCCATTTACCAGATTTCAAAGTTGAGATGCGCAGCAATCGATAAGAGAATTCGGATGGACTTAAGCATGGCTATGGGTGAAAAAGTTTCCTCATAATCGATCCCTTCTTTCTGAGTATAACCTTTCGCCACTAGTCTTGCTTTGAAGGTTTCCACCTTCCCGTCCGGTCCTCTTTTTCTCTTATACACCCACTTGCAACCAATGGGTTTGACCCCATTAAGTGGTTCGACTAGCTCCCACACTCTGTTATGAAACATAGAACCCATTTCGGCTTTCATTGCTGTTTGCCAAGAATCTGCATCCTTATCTTGGAT
Organism: Stenogyne calaminthoides; assembly: GCA_037126765.1. NCBI lineage: Eukaryota > Viridiplantae > Streptophyta > Magnoliopsida > Lamiales > Lamiaceae > Stenogyne > Stenogyne calaminthoides. Next base: position 13,535,298 of record JBBCBC010000014.1, read on the forward strand.
TGCCTCGTCATATGTCCATGGGTCTGATTCATCTTGTTCGGGAATCAAGTCCGAGGACTCTCCTATTCTCATGAATCTCTCGGGCTGTTTCACAACCCTCCCACTACGACGAGGTTCCGATTGTGTAAGTGTGTCGTTTGGTATGTCATCTAGTACAGTTGGCATTGAGGTTAGCCCCCTTAGCTCATTTAAGGTAATCTCACTTCTGGGTCTTCTTTCGTTCATATAGTCTTCTTCCAAAAATCTAAAGTGGGTGCTTATTACCACCTTTTGATCTTCATGACCATAGAACATACACCTTTTTGTTCCCTCGGGGTATCCCACAAACAACCTTAATTCTGATCGAGGATCCAATTTTCCGGCTTCCTTGTCCAACACGTAGGTCGGACACCCCCAAATCCTCATGTTTTTCAAACTAGGCTTGCGCCCGGTCCACAATTCTTTGGGAGTTTTGGGAACCGATTTGGGTGGCACCAAGTTCAGAATGTAGGCTGTTGTTTCTAAGGCATGACCCCAGAACGACTTGGGTAGATCCGCATAACTCATCATAGATCTAACCATTTCCAAAAGAGTTATGTTTCTTCGCTCTGAAACCCCATTTTGTTGAGGGGTTCCGGGTGCAGTGAGCTGGGATACAATCCCTTCATCAGATAAGTAGTTCAAAAACTCATCGCTGGGGTATTCGCCTCCACGATCGGATCGTAGAGACTTGATACGTTTTTCCCTATGATTCTCTGCTTGAGCCTTAAATTCTTTGAATTTCTCAAAGGTCTCAGATTTATGCTTCATAAGGAAAATATAACCGTACCATGAGTAATCATCAATAAAAGTGACAAAATACTCATAACCTCCTCTCGCTTTGGTTGACATTTGACCACATACATCTGTGTGAACTATCTCTAACACTTCTTTGGCTCTATTCCCCTTGGCTCCAAATGCCCTCTTGGTCATTTTACCCTCCAAACATGATTCGCAGGTTGGAATTGGTTCAACTTGGAGAAACTCCAGTGAACCGTCTTTCACCAACCTTTGGATCCTATTTGGATTTATATGACCTAATCTTGGATGCCATAGAAGTGTTTCGTTCACGTCTGATGAACGTTTTCTTTTCTCGGAAATAGTTGATGTGTTATAGGATACATTTCGTGAGTGGTGTGCACAGTTAATTGTATAGAGATTATTCGACCAATGTCCCATAACAGATACACTCATCATTTCAAGAAATGATGTCATTCTTATTAGAAGAAACTTAGTGTCCTTTAATCAAATTTTAGAAACTGAAAGTGAATTCTTTCCAAAACTGGGAACATAAAGATAATCTCAAAAAAAAAACTTCGTCTTTAAAAGATAGGTGCACTTCTCCCACTGCTTTAACCACTACTCATGTAGCATTGCAATATCTGCTACTTGCGCAGTATTGCAATAACCGTTTCTTATCATAGCATTGTAATATCTGCCACTTACTTAGCATTGCAATAATTGCTACTTTCGTAACATCGCCCAGTGTCATGAGGATCTCACTCCCACTAAGTTGCCGGATCAGTTTGAACCCCTGAAGCAAACATGATTAGTGGATCTCGTATCAACCACCCACGAATGAGAAGTATACGCCGCTAAACAAGTTTCAACAACTAGTGCGTGAGAATTACCTTTCTTTCCGTCCCTTTTGGGGTTGGAACAGGCAAACCTCCATTATCCTCTCTCACCGCAGCTTAAGCACTTCCTCTTTGGATTTTCGTTGACACCACAAGCATTCCTCATCTTACCATTGCCCTTGACAACAGTTGAGTTTTATTGCTTATGGCTTTTGGTCCTCTTCTTTTTCTTGCCTTCCCTTGGCCTAGAAAATGAAGACTTACCACTTGCCTTTAAAGCTTGAGTTTGGTTCCCCATCAATATCTCTGCCGAGACCAAAGCTTGCAACAAATCAGCTAGCGAGGCCAAAATGCTCAGAAACTTTTGGGCAGAGAGTGAAATACCAAATTCATCTGAGTCTCCAGATTATAATCTGCACTCAGAATCTCAAGTTTGTTCAGATGGGCCATCTATTTTGAGGACGTAATCCCTTACGGGTTTGCCCTGCACCATTTTCAGTGACGACATCTCTCGCAAGGTGATCTGATGAGTCCCACATTTTTTACTCGTCAGTTGGCTCATCTGATTTTGGTGTGTCAAGAATCCACTTGTGCTTTTGTGCAGTTAGGATAATTATAATTTTTTGTTTCCAATCAATATAGTTTCCATACATATTGTATTGACTTTAAGTATATTAACAGTGGATTAAAAGGTAACGACATGCTGAACTGAAATAAATAACTATATGCATAAGCACAAGTATATCACAAGAATCGATCACATGCATCATATTAAAATCTCAAAAAAATATGAACATGCATCAGCCAACATCTCAAAACAGTTTAAATAAGCCACGTGGGTTGGGTCATTATTTAAACACATTCAAGCAGGTTACAAACAAGAACAGTTACAAACCTTTAATATCCAGATTAATAGTTGGCTCCCACTTGACCAATATAAAATCGACAGGGACTTCGGGGAAGTATATGCATATCAATTTTATACCTAAGTAATAACCATGATTAAATACATGATTATTATTTCGTATTGAACGAGCCTCGTGGGGAGGGTCATCGTCGCCACTAGTAATAATCCACAATCATCCATTTGGAATTTATTCATGTGAAAGCTAACTTTTGACCGACCCGTGGGGGAATTTCTCCAAAAGAATTCACAAATAAATAAATCATGGAGATCAAAATTAATTCAATTTTATTATCCGGAATAAAATTATCAATTAATTATTTAAACATACTTAGTAATTTTTTAAGGTGAGATTTTTCATTGGGCAACTCTCATGCAAACACATTTAAACAAATTAAATAAAGCATAAGATAACACAATCATAAATCAAGCAAAGCGGAAAAATAAACATATTGGACACAAATTATCCAATTGTCATGGTTTGATTTTTCTTGGCCTAATTTTGAAGAAACGCTGTCTTGAATTTCTCCCACTCGATCGTCTCGAAAAAAAATACTCCGTCTCAAAACGCCACACCAAGTAGCTCGCAGCCGGGATGCACGCCCGCATCCGGCCGGCCACTTGGCCAAGTCGGCCTCGGCAGCCTTGGCACGGCTCGGTGACGCCCGCCGTGCCTCTAAGATGCCTCGGCGAGGTCTGCAGAATACCTCGGCGAGTAACGCGTACAGACCGCATCGCGTCACAGGCGCTCGCCAACCTGCCTAGCGCGAGAACTGGCGAGGTTCTGCATCGTCCGTGGCGCTTCGCCTCCGTCCGCCCGGAGTCCCTCGCGCCGCAGTGCGCGTCGCCTTGCTTTACTGTCTGCGCGGCTTCGATCCAAGGCGCTCGGCCCTCGGCCTCGCCCCACGCCCGTGCGTGCTGCTGGCGCATCGTCGTCAGCGTACCTCCCTTGGCATATTTCGCGCGCCGCACGCCGCCTACGCCCAGTTCTGGATTTTATCCTTTAATTCTTCGTCTCCGTCCTCGTTTTCGATCCGGTTACAATTTATTTACAAAATATAAATAAACCTAGATCTAGACTAGTCTATTACATTGATCAAATCAAACAAATCCTAATCTACTCGTTGATTTTCTCACGAGGCAAAATGAATCCAAACGAATCGAATTAAAAAACCACAATTTATATGCATGCATAAATAAACACATTAAATTCCATGACAATTGGATACCTGCAAAACAGATCTAGCAATTCTACTATTCAATTTCAAATTTAATGTCAGCGAATTAAATTATAATTTAAAAAATTCAGAGCCCGAAACCGTGGCTCTGATACCAGTTGTTGGGGAATAAGTTGCACTGATCTATTCGGGGTGAATATTTAAATACAAATTTAATTCTTATAATTATTACTAACATGAATTAATCCTATATTAATTCAAATAATAATCCAACAACAAATCATGCATATAATTAATTCACTTAAATCCTACGCATGCGGAATTCTACGAGTTTACGTGAACGTACCTCTGGGACGGCAGTGATCTGGCTGATTAGACTAACCAAAACAACTTCCCAAGTATTCCCTTAATCCTTGTTCGACTATCCGGTGATAGGACACTTGTGAACAATTAACAAAAGGAAAATAAATTATGTTGCACCACCTTTGTGGATTTACTAATCTTTCCAGCACATGGAATTGTTCTTGGGAATGAAAGAGTCATCCCCTATTTATAGAGCATAGGCGGTCGAAATTTTGGGTAGAAAATAATGTGGAAAAATATTTTCTTGATCTCCAAGAAATCTTGAATATATCTCCTATATTCTTTTTCCCATAATTATAATATTCCACAAAATCCCACCTACTCTTTGTTATGGGATATTTTCGAAAATAATAGGCAAGATTCCAAGATTTTGATGTTCTTGAATTTATGAGATATTCTTGTATTTCAAGAAATACATATCTTCCATAATATCTTTTCAAGAAATCAAGAAAATCTTTCTTGCCCTTTATGTTTCAAAAATTTTGAAATTATCTTCATGAATAAACAAGTGGGAGATTTCTTGAATTTAATGAGATAATCTTGTATTCCAAGAATACATATCTTCATTCCATAACAAAATTCAAAGAAAATCTTTCTCCCCTTTTATCCCTAATTTTCGAAAATATTGAGGAAAAATAAGCAACAATATTTATTTTATTTTAAACACCTTTTTCAGTTATTGGACTATATGTTGGGCTACTCAGGGGGCCTTTAGGAGAATTAAGATTGGACCTTCCAATGGATCTTGAATTATCAATATTGAGCCACAATATTATTCAAGCCCATAAATATTAATTAATCCCACTACATAATTAATATTGCACTATCCAGCTTAACCCATATTACAGTCAATATGGCTCCCGGTTATTATTTCTCGTGTTTAAGATTATCTATCCCATTAATTAATTCAAGCCACTAAAATAGATTTTCGTTAATTAATATCTTTTGTCCTTGGTTAAGGAACAGTTCAACATTATTATCCATACCGGAAACTAATTCCACTTGCAAGATTTGGTATGATAAATCTTATGAACCTCCCAAGGGGGCAAATCAAACAAGCGTACTTGCACACGATTCTCCGTATTAAATCTTAGCAATCACATGTGACCAATAATATTGCCCAAGATAAAAAGTATTGAATCTCGTTGATTCTCTACCCATGATAAGTCAAAGCAATAGTTACCAACCACACGTGATCATATTTAAGGAACGAAGATTAAGAAATAACGAACCACTGAGGTCTAATTCTTCCTTGTTCAGTTCTGAAGAATTTATCCTCCTATAGGTCCTATTCAGTGCATCAATCATGCACTAGTGTAATCTCTTGGTCAAGACAAGCCAATCTGAGCCTTACACTTCAACCTTTCACGATGGATTGTTCATTTCCATCTAGGTCGAGAATGGTGTACTTTTAGTTACAAGGGACTATTAATTTAATGTTCTGTGATCTGGTATCACTAAATTAACTACAATGTAACACGTACTATTTAATGAATAGTTATGCAATAAATATATGTAACATTCGATGATATTTAAAGCAACAGTGATAAATAATTTATTTCAGTAAATAAGTCCAAAATTCAGTTTTGATTATACAAAATAAAAAGCATACTTTCAAGTATAATCCCAACAGTAATGTGAACAGTAATAGCTGTTGGGAAATTTATAGTTTTGATGAAAGTTCCAAAAACACATGTAATAGGACCCCGGTCGGACACATTGGATCGATGTTTATATTACCTGCTATAGGAGACCAGTTGATAATGATTGTATAGAACAACTGATGAAATAGATAGGTCACATATTGAGGGGGAAACTCAATATGTATAGGTCAGATCTGAAGACTCAAAGGACAGCTGATATCCGACAGGCCATAATGCAAGACAAGAACAGAAGATCAGATCGATCTGATCTAGTCAGATATCTCAGCTGAAGTCATAAAGCTCAAACTCGAGAATACTTGAAGATCGGATGACTTCGGAAGATCGGACCCGGAAGACCTACATCACCGAAGTCCGCTAGTTGAAGCTAAGTCAACCGCACCAAAAGACTCTATCAGTAGATCGATCGCATTCGACCGATCAAAGTCACCACCAGTGAAATCTGATGTTTCACCTAATCATACGTTGATGATCTAAACAAGAAGAATGTAAACCTTAGTTGGAAGAACAAACACTGAAAAGTGAGTCTGCTATCCAATAAGAACAAGACACGATGATCGGAGGAAAAGCAATTGCGGATTTGATGATGCTACTCAGAATTTGGCTATAAAAAACACTTTTCACGCTTTTGGCAATGCCATTCCTGAAGCTCGTCACATCAAGCCTGCAAGTCTACCAAATATAGCCTGAAATTCAAATTGCTCTCCAACGACTCTTTGATTTCAAGGTCTATAAATATGGGATCACACTTCAGAGTGAAAAAAATATAAGGAACGGAAACGCTGAAAAATCAAGAAGCTCAAGCTAATATCGATTTCCGCCCAAGAACACGGTAACAAGAAGATTAATTTTATTAAGTGTTCATCCCATAAAGTTCTTAGCATAGAAATCTTTTCATCTAGTTGTTAGGTCGCTTGCTTATCGCAAGAAAAGATTTCATATTTGGAACCAAAACAATCTTACCCAAACCCCAAGTTAGGTTAAGTTGTTTAGCAATTCGGACTAGGGTTTCTAGTTTCGATCTCTACGGGATCGGTTGAGTGTGAACTCTTTAAACATCTAGTTGGTGTCTTTGTGTTGGACTTACACATAAAAACAAAGTCCGGTTGGTTAAGTAGGTGCCCCCTTGTGATAGGGAAGAGTGGGCGTAGGATTTGGTTTGTTCGAACCACTATAAATCTTGTGTGCCTTTATCGCTTTGATTAGCGATTACACAATCGCACACAACCTTTAAAGCGCATACATATTCCAAATTGAGATCGAGTTAGCACCAAGCTTCGATCCGATCAAACTTGACACTTGATCCAACCGATTAAAAGATTAACTTTGGAATCGATTTATCAAAACCGGTTTTTTCACGGGTAAAACTTAAGCTTCCGCACACATCAGTTAAACTGATAGTTACCGAACTGATCTGCCTTCAGGCGATTAGTAAGTTGGTTATCGCCCAAATCGATTCACTCGCGACTCTGACAAAGTTAATCGCCCTCACACCGATCTGCACAAAAAGTTTTTAAGTCTATTCACCCCTCCCCTCTAGACTTACGCCCTCACTAAACCGTTTCGGGACTACAAGTGGTATCGGAAAGCGGTTGGTTCTCTCGACTAATCGACTTTTGTGTATCATCGATTCTTGAGGAAGAATCTTTGTGGTCGACTGAACTGATCTTGAAAAACCGTTTTTAAAACTCATTCATTTTCCAAAATCACTCAGCATGGATAACACCTCAGGTATGTATCATGATCTGCCAAAGTTCTCAATCGATGAGTATGCAAATTAGGCCATATATATGTCCAACCATCTAGGTTCGATAAGCGGCAGAATGATAGAAGTCATTGAAAGAGGACCCATCATTTATTACGACAACCCTGCAGTCGGAGGAGATCCAGACTTTGCACCGGGAAGTCTTGTGCGTAAAAGCCCAGCCTTGATGGATGCAGAGGAAAGAAAGCTGCACACTCTAGATCTAGATACTATGATAGAAGGAAAGAGGACCCATCATTTATTCATGAAGGCAATGGAGGAGGATAAGGTGATGGATGCAAGAGGAAAGAAAAAACACTCTAGATACTATAAGGCATATTATCATGAAGACCATGGATAAGGTCACCAAGGAAAACATTAAGTATCTAAAATATGGAAAGCAATGTGGGAGATATGCGAGGGAAATGAACAGATAAAAGACAACCGTCTACTGTTTTAAATGGTGAAGTTCGAAAAAATCAAGATGTTTGCCAACTAAAACCATCAACGAACTCGATGGAAGGATTACGATGTCAATAAACAAGCTTCGAGAACTTGGTAGAGAGATGTCTGATAAAGATATCAAATATAAAATTTTAAGGTCTCTCACCAAGAAATGGGACATGAAGGTCACGGTAATCAAGGATTGCCAAGACATTTAAAAAATGAAGCCAAGTAGCTTGTTCTTGAGCCTTAAAGCTCACGAGTTCGATTTTATTGAAAGAGAACAAGTCGATGAAGATGAGGTGCCTTTTGAAGCCTCAACTTCAAAAATCGATTGCTTTTAAGGCAACCAAAGAGCGTAACGAAGGCCAACGAACTGTTGGGAATATAATAAGTCGGTGAGCAGACGCTTCCGCTTACCGGGAAGCTTGAGAAGTTTAACGTCCAACTTGGTAAGTATGGAAGATTTTATAAGGACTATCAACATAGCCGAGGGAGAGATAGGAGATCAGCCAACAGATCTCCAGAAAGAACCAGATCTGATGATCGGAGGGATCACAGAGATGAAAGGAAAAGAGATAATCGACCGAGGGAAGGAAGAGATAACCAATCGACAGAAGAAGCTCGGACTACTATCGTAAAGGGAAGTCACCGATAGGTCATACATTTGGGGAGTGATTCACCCGAAGGAAAGGTTCGGTGGATCAAAGAGCGTGTTTCAACCGTGAGAAGCCAGTCACTATAAGCGCAGATCGCCTGCACACGACGCCAAGAGAAAGGGAAGAAAAGAGGAACATAAGAGAGCAACATTATAGGGATGAGAAGAGCCATGGTTGCCGATACATCAGAATTAACGATTCCTATCCCCCTCGAGGACTCTGGATACTCCTCTGAGAAGACTTACACCGAAGAAGGTCTTTGTTGACTTCTATGAAAATGAAGATCGATATTCTCTTGGGACGATGATGAGATCTGCTCGATGGCGGGGAGGACCAATCTAAGGTAACCTCCAAACCCGCCCGTTCACTTCTACACCGCTATCATTAGGACACCGCTGCGGAGATTGACTGCGGCTCTACTACTCGAAAGCAATTGCTTGAGGATCTCTCCAATCAAGAGACACTTATGCTATAGTGGAAATTTGAAAATGATAAGTCGAGGACGTAAATAATCGACTTGCTAAAGAAAATGATCTCAAAGAAAGCCCTCGAACTTAGATCACCAAAACTTTCGAGAAGGCAAATCGAGGAATTTAAAATTCTCGGTTAAAGCTTCGATCGGAGAAGCAGATCAAAGATCACCGGCAATTAACAAACAAAAAGTCGATGACTTCAAAATCCCGCAAGCAAAATTCGATGAGCTATTAGAATGCATGAAAGTCCGAAATCATCGAGGATAATCTGCAGAAGAAAATAGAGGTTTTCACAAAATCATCTAAAATTGTTCAAGACATGAACACCTATTTTCGAACAACGATTAACAAGAAAGGACTTGGCTATGAGAACCCTTCCACATCCTCAAAAGCCCCGGCCGATTCATCTCAAAAGGTGTAATCGACGAGTTTTAAACAAAGATACACCAAAAGCCAAACATGTATCTAATAAGGAAAAAAAGACCAGTTGAGCAGGTAAAGGCGGTGCCCAACGTATGGGGAACGAAATGGACCCCAATGGTAAAAAGCATCGATCGAGGAATCAATGAAGAACCCGGTTCTTCCGAAAAGACCTCAACTCGATCAACAGATCGAATCGTAAAAGACAACCCCAGAAAAAGGGAAGTCCAATCTGAGACCCAATCAAGGTCACCGCCTAATAAGCATGCACGCTTCGTAAATTGCAAAACCACCTATGCAAAAAAAAATATGAATCTTTTGATGGTAGCGATCGTACCTACCCCTATAATCGAAATCTAGGTCGCAAGACTTTGAACCAATAATGGATAAAAAGAAGACAAATAGAAAAGATAAATCCCAAGTCTTCTAAGTCATCCAAGGTTCACACTAATAATCATACAAATCAGAAAGCATATACAGAGACGTATGATTATGTTGATAGGTATGGGAGACAAATCAGGCCTTCTGATCTAACTGATCACAATAGAAGTGCTCTGTTTGTATGGATCCCCAAAACTAATCCTAACCCCTCAGGACCCAATCCAAAAGGGGTACCTAAAGCCTGATTTGGCTGCAGGATCGCGTGGGTCTAGCCAACAAAGGAGGTGTGCAATCAACTATCTGGTACATCGATAGTGGATGTTCAAGGCACATGACAGGAAGCAAGCATCTCCTCAGTTCATACATAGAATGTAAAAGGTTCGCGTGTGCTCTTTCGGTGATGATAACTTTGGTTATACCAAAAGGATTCGGAACCTTAGAGAATGATGATGTACAAATAATCGGAGTCGTGATGTCGAAGGTCCGAAGCACAACCTATTATCGGTTTAACAATTTCTGCGACAACGATTCGGTGTTGAGTTCTCGATCGACCAATGCACTATCAAGAATCGAGCCACTCAACAGATTTTGCTAATCGGTTCAAGGAAAGGGACGATCTACACGGTGATTGGAACAGTTGCCCAAGAAATGCATGCTCGATTGTCAAGAGTTCCAAAAGTAGCGAATTGGCTCGCACAAAAAGAATGAGCCATCCGAACATTAAAACTCTTAATAAGATAGCAAGGATGTCTCTAGTGGATGTTCGAATGAAGTATTTTCAAAGGAAGACATGTCTTCCGGAAGGAATGAAGTATTTTTCAAAGGATTCGGACTGCATATGCAATCTTTGATGTCATATGGAAAATTGGACCAAAGCTTCATTCAAGGAATATACTCTGATCGTGGATGATTCCAAGTTTACAGGTTATATTCTTACATATATGGATCTATTCGAGGCTTACGAAGATGGCCCGGGCCTCAACGGACTAAAAAGATTAACAAAATGACTATTCTAAGGGTTATATTCTTACATAAAAGAATGAGACGATAAACGAAGATAAAGCCGCTAAAAAGATTACAAAACTCTTTTAGTAAAAATCGACGATTTATAGCTCTAACTCTTTTATTTTTTTATCTGTTTGGTATACAAAGATGAAACATCACCGTTAAGGACGCCACAACAAAATGGAGTAATTGAACGGAGGAACAGAACTCTCAAAGAATTTCTTTCAAGACGATGTTAGCCGAACATGCATTACCAAGCCGCTTCGGGCGAATAATCAACCTTTGCATGCCACACTCGTAGCAGATGTCTTCTGACTAAGGCTCACTACAAAACACCCTATGAACTGTGGAAGGACAGAAAACCTCGTGTCTCTTACTTCCATGTTTTTGGGTGTAAGTGTTTCATACACAACAATGGGAAGAGTCAGTTGAAAACCTTTGAAGCCAAGTCGGATGAGGGTATATTCTTAGGATATTCCTCATCTAGCAAGGCTTTCGGGGTCTACAATGCATTTAACCCTACTTGTGGAAGAAACACCCCATGTAGTCTTTGATGAAGCATTTTCTGATCAAGAGAAATCTGCCTCAGAACAAGATGTACCTGATCAACAAGTACCTGATGCTCAGAAAATGGATCAGCTAATGATCAAGGAAAAAGAATCAGAAACCGTAACGGTATACATTCCAGATCTAGCTGATTCACCAGATCATTCAGATCCTAAGGTACGAAAAACTGTCGGTGAAGAAGTTCGACATCTGGTGAGATAAAGATCAATCGAACCATCGGCCTCAGGGGGAACACTGAAGTTCCCATTTAACAGACATCAAAGACATGATGAGTCCAACATCACCGAGACTTGTTCTTATCAAGTGGATCATAGTTACGCACCACTCCCAATCGCTAGTAATGAAATTTTTATTAGAAAACGGACGATGTTCTCCAAACCCCATTTAAATCGTAAGCGAAGGACACGGATAACCGGTCATCCAACCTGATCGATAATCGGAGACCCATCCGATAAAGTTAAAACTAGACATCGATTGGTGAAAGTGCCATGTATATTCTTTATTATCGCCTATGAAGGAACCAATAACTATAGAGGAAGCTCTACAAGACGCAATTTGGATTCTAGCAATGGGAAGAGCCGAAGCGATTCGATAGAAATCAAGTTTGGGAACTGTAGATGCGGACCAAATCATCAAGACGTAATTGGCACGAAGTGGGTATTCAAGAACAAGAGAGATGAGAAAAACGTCATCACGAAATAAGGCAAAACTTGTTGCTAAGGGTATTCCAAATCAGAAGGAATTGATTATGATGAGACCTTTGCAAAAGTCGCTCGCCTAGAAGCCATTCGTCTGCTTTTTCTGGCATATGCCTCCCACAGAGGGTTCACTGTGTATCAGATGGACGTAAAGAGTGCTTTCTTAAACCGGGGTACTAGCAGAGGAAGTTTATGTCGAACAACCTCCGGGCTTTGAAAAGAGCAACCAGTGTACCGTTTAAGAAAAAGCTCTTTTTATGGTTGAAACAAGCTCCTCGAGCTTGGTATGATACACTCTCTCGATTCTTGATCGACGGTGGGTTCACTAAAGGAACAAATGGATGTAACCTTATTCAAAATAGAAGATGGAGAAGATATTCGATGGTTCAGATCACGTGGATCTACATCATCTTTGGATCTCCCAACAAAAGTCTATGTGAAAGATTCAAAGAAACCGATGCAAGGGAAGTTCGAGATGTCCATGATGGGTCGATGAATTACTTTACGGGTCTTCAAGTAAAGCAAAAAATCTGAAGGGATATTCATCTCGCCAAGCAAAGTACACTAGGAATTTATTGGCTAAGTTTGGAGTTCAAAATTGTAAGGAAGCCAAAATTCCTATGATGACTGGATTCAAGATGGATCCAGATGAGGATGGTCAGAAAACAAATCAGAAGGAATATAGGGCTCTCATTGGATCTCTTCTATACCGATTGCCAAAAGCAGACTAGATATAACCTTCTTGAAGAGGTGTATGTGCGATTCGAGGCAAATCAATGATAAGTCACCTAGAAGCGACTAAGGGATTCTTAAGTATCTGAAGGGACGAAGAAACCTTGGTTTATTTTACCCCATCGATGATAATCTAGAGCTTAGTGGGTATTTCGATTCTGATAATGGAGGTTGCAAGATTGACAGAAAAGCCACCTCAGGAACTTGTCAATTCTTAGGAAGTAAACTGATCTCGTGGTTTTCAAAGAAGCAAACATCAGTTGCGACATCTATCTTGAAGCGGAATATATATGGCTGCAGAAGTTGTTGTTCCTAATCGCTCCGGCTTAGTCGAGAGGTGAGGATTGTAACATTGAAGCTAAGAATGTACCTATTTTTACGTGATGATAATAGTGCTATTGCAATCACTCGAGAATCTCGTTTCTACATACAAGATGCAAGCTTGTGGATGTCGACACCATTTTATAAGATATCATGTTGAAAAGAAGAATATCGGAATGGAAAAGATTCATACCGATATACGAAAGTCGATATTCTAACCAAGCCACTAGCCGAGATCGATTGAGAGAATTATGCAATGAGTAGGGCTTACGGATCTTGGAGAAAATGCACCTAAAATGTTTGATGGATTGTTCTCCGTACAATTTGGTTAAGAGACTAATTAAATTTGAAAGGAATCGTTGAGTTTGGTATCTCAATCGATCGTAAGATCGATCAAGGAACCGATATGAGAAGATCTTGATCGATTTAAAGTTTATCGATTAAATGAATCGATCGTTTAAAGGATTATCGATTAAATACATTCGGTTATACTTTGTAAGTCGATTAAGTCGATATTCAACAAGCAAGATTCACAAGTGGTATTCACAAGATTAAAGCTTAAAATTGCATAAGGAAAAGTGAATTTTACACAACAATGGAATAATAGAACTTTTCATTGATAAAGACAGAAAGGTCGATTACATTACAAGATACAAGTACAAAGGACCCGGGAGGAGGTCAAGACATAAGTCATAACCGAAAACCCTAAACCTATAACCCTAAACCCTCATCCTAACCCAAGTAGAAAGGGAGAGAGAGATTTTAAATCGATGCTCTCATTTTCCCCACTTAACAAGGGTGAGAGAGGCTTTAAGAAATCCTAAAGCCGCTTAGTGGGCTAAAAACAATTGGAGCGGCAAATGCCTTGATAGGATTTTTTAAGCCAGAGCCCTAAGAAAAGTCGATTGGGCTCTCGGTTTGTTAAATGGTGAGTTGATATACGAAGATCGGTTGTTGACCGATCAAGATCATATATCAAACTCACGTTCATTTTCGACTAAGTCCGTTGATGGTAGTTACGTCATAACAATAGACACACAAGGTGCATACGGTTAGGAGAAGTGTCTTCTCGGTTTGTAAATAAAGAGTTCCCCGCCATGGTGGTAGAGAAGCTTTGCAACAATCGTATGTGAAATCTTTGATGACGACATAAAAAACAAAGTGATAAGGGACTTACTGAGGTTGATTTGAGAAGTTGAAATCATTGAAAAAAGGGGTAAAGGTGTTTTTAGGAAGTTTCAATTAGGAAATAAGGGTTCACCGGGATACATGATTCTACAATGAAGATAAGTATGGTGAATGGGTTATGTTGTGTAAAACAATTGGTCCAATTTATAGAGGCCAAGCAAGGGTGCAAATGCAAATTCGAGTTCTCAAAACCTTTTAGAGAAATCTGCACCAAAAAGGACAGCGTGTAGGAATCACGCAACTGATAGATGGATAAATTTACTACGGATTGACATATCGAAAGATTGGGCGATAATTACAAGATGTCAAATCGCGCCAACTTAGGGAATAGAGACTACTATTCTAGACTAAGTTTTAGCGGTAACACTTATTCCAAGAATTGGATTGAGTTGAGAAGAATCAGATTAGGTCAACCAAAATCTGATACATACGAAGCTGATCAGATGAGGAAGATCAGCTGAGCTTGAAACTCCAACAAATCAGATACATCAGTCTATGGGAAAAACAGAAATATCAGTTGAAGGGGGAACTTCAACTGATCAAGAGGATCGAAGGAAATCGACGCGTATTCAAGGAAGATCGGTTGAGCTTGGAACTTCAACAGATCAGATGCAAGTGAAGAAGATCAGCTAAAAGGATCAGTTGGGAAATTTTAAGGCTTAGGCAGAATACTAAGATCAACAAGTAAAATCAACATGGACAAGTGGTATTGACTGATTACAACATCAGTCAACCAGATACGCCTTTCTTTTCTCTTGTTCCTTGCTTATTTATCGGATCTTATCTGATATTATTTGCCTTACTGTACCCATTATCCTTGTGACGTATTTCCTGCAAATCATTTAATGCGGACGTGGGGAACATGTATTAACTGCTACTAAATGTGCTTTTAAATCCAAAAGGTTTTCGTACGTGTTTTTTCCTGACCCTACGATCAAAACCACTTAATCTGGAACGTTTAATCTTTTCAAACGGTTGATCTTCCAAATCTTGTCTTCTTTTTCCCTCCTCGTCTTTATAAAGTTCATCAAAAATCATACCAGAGTTTTCCATTTCACAAACTTGCGATTTATTCTCTGAAAACTCCAGATTACTTCTCTCAGATTCAAAGTGTTTTCCTAAGTTTCAAAATCATCTTTAGAAAAAAAATGTAATCGGTAATCTATGTTTATTTGATGTATTTTTTTTAAATCCATTGATCTTAAATGTTTCTATCCTGTGTTATGCTTTATTGTTTCTTAGTTTCCGCTTGTGTGATATTCTTTGTATTAATGCACAATTCTTTAACCAAATCTATCTTATCTGTAGATGATCACTCACGGTATGGGTAAAATAATGTGCAACTATGCGGAACTGGCAACAAAGATTGTGGATGATAAGTTAAATGCAGTTCAATATCACTCGGGATCCGGAATCCATGGAGGTCGAGCAAATTCGCGAAGCGTGCCTTGAGAAATTTTATACCGCTCACTTCGCAATCGGTGATGCAAAAGATGAAGCACTAGAATTCCTAAGGAATTTAAGAGTGGATACGGATGCTCCAGGAGAAGAACTACTTTCGACAGTCACCGGAGAAGAAATCAGACTGTCGAATGAGGATATAACACGTCTGTTCAGCCTACCCAAAGGAAGGATCTCGCCTGCTCATTACAGGGAGAACGAAGATGAGCTGATCAGAAAAGAGCTCTTCAGAGAAGCTGACAAACATCATACGTCAGGTTTTGTCAGGCCAATGCTCAAGAGGAAATACCGATTGTTGTTTGACATATTGTCAAAAACAATTATGGGTATTGCATTCAGCCCAGATGCTATTACATCCGTCAAACCAGACAGCAATGGCTGCAATAATTGATGAAGCCAAGAACATCAATTAGCATGGGTTTCGAAGGCCATTCTACTCCAAGAACATGATAAATTTGGAGTTGATGAGTGGAGGCGGTGTATATCTCAAGAAAAAGATCGCCAATCTCAACAAGGTTGCGGTTATCCTACTGAGGATAAAATGCCAAAGGCCAAATGGGAACAGTAATGGATGAAGTCCTATAAGGCCTTTCTCATGCCACCACTTACCATTTTTGGGCCACCAGACGATGATACGCGCCAACCCCCCAAAGTCAAAGAAAAGAAAAAAGCAAGAAAGCTACACCAGACTTGGGCGAATCACCGAGTGGTGAAGGCCCCCAGAAGGCCCACCAGATGCCCCCCGGAAGAAGAAAAAAGAAAATGGTGAAGGCCTGGGGAGAAGAGGTCAAGAAGTGAAGCAAGCCTCCATGACTCGATGTTTAGAAGATGAGTCAGATCAAGAAGGAGCCCTGAACAGTCTCGGTTGCACCACAAAAATCAGGTGAAGCATCGCCCAGCAAAGCTTTCAAGCCGAGAGCTCGCCAGATCATTCTCGAGGAAGAAGCTCGAGATCTAACGATCTCCTTCTCCTCCTCTGGTGATTCACCACTCAGACTAATGGTCTGCCGAAAGCATGTCACTCCTATTCTTCCACCTACCGCGATCCTCGAAATCAAGATCGGTTGAACGAAAAGCTTATCCGATGTGGAACCGGAAGCACTGCTTCCACAATGAGAATATCTGCAGTCGAACCGATCATCCATCTTTCCGCCGACTCAAGCACAACCAGAACCTTCCACATCTCATCAAACTGAATCTGGACAAACAATTCCTGAGTCCAGATCAACAAAGATCATAACTGGGAAATTGATCAGAATGCGAATCGAAAGAGAAATAGATGAGTTGTATCCAGAATCGTCGCCCATCCCCGCCATAAGAGAGGAAGTCATGGAGATCCTCACCGGAGAGATCTACGACTAAAAAAGCTTCTCGGACTTTATAATAATTATTGAAGCAGATGTATGGGCGGTGCGGATGAGTTTGCGAGACTTCGATTTCGACATGAGGAAATCGCTAAAGTGGGATCACCACCGAGCCGATAATCGCTAAATCCACAAAGCTCGGATCCACAGGAAGCTAGGTTGCTTTAACAGACAAATCGAGATCGGCGACAAAGCTCTCGGGCAGATGCCATCATAAAGGATGCAGGAGCTGCCGATGATAGTGGAGCTGGTGCTGTAGTTCATGACCAACCAGTGGAGGCACAAACAACTGAATCAGATCAAGTGACACTCAACATTCCAACATCACACATCACTATCGATCAACTTCAGAGATCAAATCTTATCTCAAAGATCTCCGAAAGAAGAAGTTGAGGGACCGATAGGCGATCAAAGGCGATTGCCATCAAAGAAATAATGATCAAAGGGAATTGGCTATTTCCCCATTGGAGCAATCAAAGATCGATTCTCCTAAAACGTGGTTCCCATCGCAAGTACTGAATCGATAAAGACCGTTGATGCCAAACTGACTCAGGTGGATAAACAACAAGTTTCTTTTCTAATGCTCACTGACAAGCTAGAATTGACAGAAGAGAAACTTGACAAACTGATTAAAACACTCTCTATTGCCATGGAATCATCAAGATCAGCTACCGATATCGGCGATTCAAAATCTAATTGCTCAAACTCAAGGCATATCATTGCAGATCTCAACAAGGCGATCGCAGTTCAACTTTGGTTCTCGACCTCACCTCACTACTCTTTTTGATCAAACCAAAAAGGGGGAAGGACATATTGAGAAACCAACTGACATAACAGGTGTGGGGACATCACAAACTCGGACTACTGGAAAGATGTCCAAAGAGAGATTAAGTGAAGAAGCCCGAAAAAGCCAAGAAGAAAGAAAAAAAAAAAATGGCAGAGGCGTAAAAATCAAGAAGAAATTCGGATTGAGAGCGAAGAAAGGAAGAAATTTGGAAAATTTGTACGTAACCTAAGCCGCCAAAGTTAAAGAGTTGATGAGATCATCCCAAAAACTGCTGCGCATGCTAAGAGATTTGAGGAATGGAATAAGATCAGGAGTGAATGGCTTCTGGATGCCTTTGTTCTTAATCTTGTTCCACAAGAAGAAGAATCTTCGATGAAGAATTCCTCAATTTGGTTAGAAAATAAATACCCGGATTTTTCAAGTATCCGGAAAATGAGGCCAAGCTTATCAATGTAAAAAATATCTCGCCAAGAGTATGATCGATGGATTACTCGAAAAAAAGGCGGATGGCTCATTTGATGATTGGCATTTCAAAGATTCTATTTTGACATCCCGAGCAAAATGCATATAATCGATCTTCAGCCAGACTAATGATGTCAAATGGAAACTTTATCGATTTTCAACATTCCTCAAGATCAAAGAGATGCTTAGGAAGGATACAAGCCTAAAGAGTGAAGAATCGGAAGACTACTCGGGATCGGCTATTCTTATTTACAAACTTTTACGATGTAACATGTAATCAAAATTTTTAATGAGAAAAGTTTATTTTTCGATCCTAAGACAAAGTCTCATTGTCTTACGATTATATGCTCTTAAGCTTTTTTTTTTTATCAATCAGTATTTTGGTTTCTCAAAGTGTTTTGGTTTCATCAAAAAGGGAAAATTGTTGGGAAATTTATAGTTTTGATGAAAGTTCCAAAAAACACATGTAATAGGACCAATCGGACTCATTGGTCGACCGATGTTTATATTACCGCTATAGGAGACCGCTTGATAATGATTGTATAGAACAACCGATGAAATAGATAGGTCACATATTGAGGGGAAACTCAATATGTATAGGTCGATCACGAAGACTCAAAAAGGACGGTGATATCCAAGCAGGGCGGAATGCAAGACAAGAACGAAGATCGATCGATCCGATCTAGTCGGATATCTCAAATTTGAAGTCATAAAGCTCAAACTCAGAATACTTGAAGATCAGATGACTTCCAGAAGATCAGACCAGAAGACCTACATCAGCCGAGTTTGCTAGTTGAAGCTAAGTCAACCGGCACCAAAAGACTCTATCAGGTAGACTGATCAGTTCTGACTGATCAGGTCAGCTCACCAGGTGAAATCTGATGTTTCACCTAATCATACGTCGATGATCTGAACAAGAAGAATGTCAACCTTAGTTGGAAGAACAAACACTGAAAAGTGAGTCTGTTATCCAATAAGAACAAGACACGTATGATCGGAGCCGGTAATTGCGGGATTTGATGATGCTTCTTTGTAATGGCTATAAAAACACTTTTCACGCTTTCGGCCATGCCATTCCTAAAGCTCGTCACATCAAGCCTGCATGTCTACCAAATATAGCCTGAAATTCAAATTGCTCTCCAACGGCTCTTTGATTTCAAGGTCTATAAATATGGGATCACACTTCAGAGTGAAAAAAATATAAGGAACGGAAACGCTGAAAAATCAAGAAGCTCAAGCTAATATCAGATTTCCGCC
Source organism: Stenogyne calaminthoides (assembly GCA_037126765.1). Classification (NCBI taxonomy): domain Eukaryota; kingdom Viridiplantae; phylum Streptophyta; class Magnoliopsida; order Lamiales; family Lamiaceae; genus Stenogyne; species Stenogyne calaminthoides. Next base: position 13,554,962 of record JBBCBC010000014.1, read on the forward strand.
CAAGAACACGAACAAGAAGATTAATTTTATTAAGTGTTCATCCCATAAAGTTCTTAGCATAGAAATCTTTTCATCTAGCTGTTAGGGTCGCTTATAATGCAAGAAAAGATTTCATAGTTGGAACAAAACAATCTTACCCAAACCCCCAAGTTAGGTTAAGTTGTTTAGCAAGATTTCGCAGGACTAGGGTTTCTAGTTCGATCTCCGGGATCGGTTGAGTGTGAACTCTTTAAACATCTAGTTTGTGTACTGTGTTGGACTTACACATAAAACAAAGTCCAGTTGGTTAAGTAGGTGCCCCTTGTGATAGGGAAGAGTGGACGTAGGACTGGTTTGTCCGAACCACTATAAATCTTGTGTGCCTTTATCGCTTTGATTAGCGATTACACAATCGCACACAACCTTTAAAAGCGCATACATATTCCAAATTGAGATCGATTAACACCAAGCTTCGATCCGGTCAAACTTGACACTTGATCAACCGATTAAATGATTAACTTTGGAATCGATTTATCAAAACCGGTTTTTCACACGGGTAAAACTTAAGCTTCCGCGACACATCGTTAAACCGATAGTTACCGAATCGACCGCCTTCAGCGATTAGTAAGTTGGTTATCGCCCAAACCGATTCACTCGCGACTCGATCGCTAGCTGCGCTCACACCGATTCGCACAAAAAGTTTTTTTAAGTCTATTCACCCTCCCTCTAGACTTACGCCCTCACTAACCCGTTCGGGACCTACAATAGCTAACATAGAATAGGTATGAAGATAAATCGTAAAAACGTATCTAATCGATCGATATTGTAATCGATCGATTTTACCACTGTTGATCTTATCTGGTTGACCTGATTACTGTTGGCCTTACTGATGGTTGCCTAAACCATAGTATTTCCTAACAATGTCCCACTTATCTGATCAATTTTCTGATGAGCCAAGCTGATCAGGTGACATTCCCTTTTCAACCGTTATCTCTGAACAACTCTTTGACTGATCCTTTCTGATCAGTTGAGATACCATATCCAACTGATCCTTCTTATCTGATCAGTTTTCTTCGGATCCATCCTGATCCACTCTTGAAATCGTGCGCTCCTGCTAGAACTTAGTTCTTGAGGAGTCGAAGAGTTATCTCGATTCTCTAAGTAGGCGATATTTGACACTTCGTAATGATGGTATGGATACGTTGTGATAATTCACACCGTCAACTCATCCAACCATCAATCACGTGTTTCTTACGCGTTGTCCTTGCGGTGCAAATTTCTCCTAAGGGTCTTGAGAAAAATAAATTTGCACCTATACCACCGCTTTTCTTCTATAAATAGATCTAGAGTTTTAGGCAAACAACACAACATAAACCATTCATCTTCTTTAGTTAGCTTATACTCCATATTTTTCGATGAACCCTTATTTCCAGTGAAACTTCCGGCAAAAACCTTTAACCCTTCTCAAATAATTTCACCTTATCAAATCAACCCTGTGTGTCCTTTATTACTGCTTTCGTCGTCATCGAAGATTGCACATACAATTATTGCTAAGCTTCTCTACCATCGAGGCGGCGGATCTGCTATAGCAAATGAGAAGACACTTCTCCTAACCGTATGCACCTTGTGTGCCTATCGAGATAACGGAATTAGCATCAACAGACTCAGTCTGATACAAAAAATGAGTTTGGTATCCGATTTTGATCAGACAACAGCTGATCATCGCATATCAAACTCAATATTTGCATGTGACACTTGTGGCCATATGGTCTTTGGACCACATCTTTGGCACCTGTGTCCCATTTAACAGCTGGAGAGCCCATTAGTTTTAGGACTAGGGGCTCCTGGCTTAGAAATCCTTCAATGCCGCTCTCGCTCCTCACTCCGAAGCTCTAAGGGTGGCTTAGGATTATTTCAAAGCCTCTCACACCCCTTTTTGGGTTGGGGAAAATGGGAGCATCAGGCTCTAAAATCTTTAAAGCCTCTCTCCCCCTCTTTCTAGGGTTAGGCTTAGGGTTTATGGTTTAAGGTTTATGTACTGACCTCCGGGTCCTTTTGTACTTGTAACTTGTAATGTAAATCTGACCTCTGGGTCCTCATCAATGAAAAGTTCTATTATTTCATTGTTGTGTTGTTTCTACTTACTTATGCGATTTGTAGCCTTAAACTTATACAACTTGCTTGTTGAACATAACTTAATCGACTTACAAAGTATAACCTTCCAATCTGATCAGTTCCCCCATAATCTGATATGTCTTAATCTGATCAGTTCCTTGTCTGAACTGATAAAGTCTTTTCTTATCAGTTCCTTGACTGATCTTCTGATCAGTTGAGATTCCTAACTCAACTGATTCTTCTTAACCTGGTTAGTCTCTTAACCAACTGGTTCTGGAGACCAGTCCACCAAACATTTCTGGTGAACTTTCTCCGAGATCTTGAAGCCCTAGCTCATTGCATAATTCTCTGAATCTGATCTCAGCTAGTGGCTTGGTTAAAATATCAGCTTTCTGTTTATCAGTATGGATCTTTTCCATTATCTTTTCAACATGATCTATTATAAAATGATGTCTGACATCCACATGCTTGCATCTTGTATGTAGAACAGGATTCTGAGTGATTGTAATAGCACTATTACTGTCACAGAATATAGGTACGTTCTTAGGTACAATGTTGTAATCCCTCAGCTGCTGACTTAGCCAAAGCAGTTGGGAACAACAGCTTCCTGCAGCCATATATTCTGCTTCAGTAGTAGATGTCGCAACTGATGTCTACTTCTTTGAAAACCAAGAGATCAGTTTACTACCTAAAAACTGACATGTACCTGAGGTTGACTTCCTGTCAATTCTGCAACCTCCGTAATCAGAATCAGAATACCCACTAAGCTCTAGATTATCATCTGATGGGTAAAATAAACCAAGGTTTACTGTCCCCTTCAGATACTTAAGAATCCGCTTAGCTGCTTCCAGGTGGCTTTGCATTGGATTTGCTTGAAATCTGGCACATACACCTACTGCATAAGTGATATCTGGTCTGCTGGCAGTCAGGTATAGTAAAGATCCAATGAGAGCCCTATATTCTTTCTGATTAGTTTTCTGACCATCCTCATCTGGATCCATCTTGAATCCAGTCATCATAGGAATTCTGGCTTCCTTACAGTTTTGAACTCCAAACTTAGCCAATAAACTCCTAGTGTACTTCGCCTGGCAGATGAATATCCCTTCTGTACTTTTCTTAACTTGCAAACCCAGAAAGTAACTCATCTGACCCATCATGGACATATCGAACTTCCCTTGCATCAGCTTGCTGAATTTTTCACATAAACTCTTGTTGGGAGATACGAAGATGATGTCGTCCACATAAATCTGAACCATCAGAATATCTTATCCATCTTCTATTCTGAATAAGGTTCCGTCCACTATTCCTTTAGAGAAACCACTGTCTATCAAGAACTGAAAGAGTGTATCATACCAAGCTCGAGGAGCTTGTTTCAGGCCATAAAGAGCTTTTCTTAAACGGTACACCTGGTCGCCTTTTTCAAAGCCTGGAGGTTGTTCAACATAAACTTCCTCAGCTAGTACCCCGTTTAAGAATGGACTCTTTACATCCATCTGATACACAATAAACCCTCTGTGAGCAACATATACCAAAAACAGCCGAATGGCTTCCAGGCGAGCGACTGGTGCAAAGGTCTCATCATAATCAATTCCTTCTGATTGTGTATACCCCTTAGCAACAAGTTTTGCCTTATTTCTGGTTATGACATTATTCTCATCTCTCTTGTTCTTGAATACCCACTTTGTGCCAATCACATCTTGATGGGTTGGTCTGTCCACCAGTTTCCAAACCTGATTCCTTTCAACCTGTTCCAGTTCTTCTTGCATGGCTAGAATCCAGTTTGCATCCTGTAGAGCTTCCTCTACTTCAGTTGGTTCCTTCAAAGATAGATAACAACAATACATGACACTTTCACCAATCTGATGTCTAGTTTTGACTCTATCAGATGGGTCTCCGATGATCAGATCAGTTGGATGACTGGTTACCCAGGTCCTTCTTTTCTGATTTGCATCTGTTTGAAGAACATCATCCTTTTCTGATAGTAGTTCATTACTAGTGATTGGGAGTGGTGCAGAATTATGATCCACTTGACATGGACAAGTCTCAGCTGATGTTGGACTCATCATGTGTCGATGTCCGTCGTAGGAACTTCAGTGTTCCCCCGAACCGGATGGTTCGATTGATCTTTATCTCGGTTGTACCATCTTTTTCATTGACGGGTTATGCGTACCTTAGGTCCGGTTGACTGTTGAATCGACAAGATCCGGAATATGCTTTATTCGTGCTCGATCCTTTTCCTTGATACTTAGTGATCCATTTTCTATGCATCAAAAACCGGTTGATGGTACTTCTTGTTCGGTGATTTCTCTTGTCGTAAGATGTTTCATCAAAGATCACATGAGTTGTTTCTTCCACAACTAGGGTTTGCCTGTAGTAAACCCTGAAAGCCTTGCTGGATGAGGAATATCCTAAGAATATACCCTCATCTGACTTGGCCTCAAAAGTCTTTAACTGACTCTTCCCATTGTTGTGTAAGAAACACTTGCACCCAAAAACATGGAAGTAAGAAACACGAGGTCTTCTGCCCTTCCACAGTTCATAGGGTGTTTTGTAGTGAGCCTTAGTTAGAGAACATCTGTTCTGAGTGTGGCATTCAGTATTGATGGCTTCTACCCAGAAACGGCTTGGTTTTGCATGTTCAGCTAACATAGTGCGAGCAGCTTCCTTGAGTGTTCTGTTTCTCTGTTCTGCTACACCATTCTGTTGTGGCGTTCTTGCAGCTGATGTCTCATGCTGTATACCAAACTTAGTGCAAAAATCAGTAATAAAAGAGTTAAGAAATTATGTACCTTTATCTGATCTGATTTTCACTATACTGACACCCTTTTCGTTTTGTAGTTTCTTGAGCAGCTCAGGTATCTTTGTTGTTGTCTCATTCTTCTTATACAAGAAAACAACCCAGGTAAACTTGGAATAATCATCCACGATTACCAGAGTATATTTGCTTCCGCTGAGACTGACTGGTGTAACTGGTCCAAATAAATCCATATGGAGCAGTTGCAATACTCTGCTGGATGTTGGTCCAGGGATTCCTTTAAATGAGGCTTTAACCTGTTTTCCCTTCTGACATGCGACACATGTCTGATCCTTAGAGAATACCTCATTCCGAAGTCCCTCAACCAAAGACATCCTTGCTATCTTGTTAAGAGTTTTAAAGTGCAGATGACTCATTCTTTTGTGCCAGAGCCAACTGCTACTTGTGGAACTCTTAACAATCAGGCATGCATTTCTTGGACAACTGTTCCACTCTGCTGTATAAATCGTACCTTTCCTTGAACCAGTTAACAAGATCTGTTGAGTAGCTCGATTTCTTATAGTACACTGATCAGTCAAGAACTCAACACTGAATCCGTTGTCGCAGAATTGTGAAACTGATAGCAGGTTATGCTTTAAAACTTCGACATACGAGACTCCAGTAACCTGTACATCATCATTCTCTAAGGTTCCGAATCCTCTGCTAAAACCAAAGTTATCATCACCAAAGAGTACACGTGGGCCTTCTTGTTCTGTGTAAGAGCTAAGGAGATGTTTGCTTCCAGTCATGTTCCTTGAGCATCCTGTACATCCCGAACGGGTTTTGTGAGGGTAGAAGTCTAGAGGGGAGGGGTGAATAGACTTCTAAAACTTTTCGTGCGGATTAGGTGTGATTTGCAGATTGCCTGATCAGAGTGCTAGTGAGTCAGTAGGAACTGATGTTCAATCTTACTGAGTGCCTGAGGGCAGATCAGTTTGATATCTGTCAGTCTAACTGAGAGTACGGAAGCTTGTTTTAACCCGTGTGAAAAACCAGTTTTATCAATTAAGATTCTTAAGTCAGTTTTCAACCAGCTGACTAAGGTGTCAACCTGATCAGATCAGTTGCTTGGTGCACACTGAGCTTAACTTAGAATATGTATGTAGTTTTAAACTCAGTTGTGTGAATAGTGTAAAGCAATAAGAAAGCAAGTAAATGCACACAAGACTTTTTATAGTGGTTCAGACGAAACCCGTCTTACATCCACTCTTCCCTTAACACAGGGAAACCTTAACCGAACTTAACCTGCGGGACTTATATCCCTCAGGGGATGGCCGATAGATGTTTATTGAGTTCACACTCTACAGATGTTTATCGAGTTCACACTCAATAGATGTTTATCAAGTTCACACTCAACCGAACTAGAAATCAGAAAACTAGAATCCCTAGTCTGAAATCTTCCGGGAACAAACTTAACCTAACTTGCGTTTGGGTAAAGAATGTTTGAGGGTTCCAACTGGAAATCTATCCTGATTTTTTAGGTAGCCAAAATGCTAGTAGATAGGATTTCTTGCTAAGAACAGATGGGATGAACACTCTAAGAATAATCTTCAAATATGGTGTTCTTTGAGCGGAGATTTTACTGTAGTTTTTGCTTCTTTTGCGGTGTCTCCGTGTTTTTTCTTTGCTAGCGTCTTAGTGTTTGTTCTTTGCTCGTCCCTCTCACTTCTACAATTGACAAGCAATCCCATTTTATAGACCTCGAAATCAAAGAGTCGTTGGAGAGCAATTTGAATTTCGGGCTATATTAGGTAGGTTGTAGGATATGATTAAGACGTGCTCCGATTATCGGTGTGGCCGTAGTCATGATTAGCGTTGTTTTTGTCCGTAGCGTCGTATCCCGCATTGTCAGCTCTTTTTGTGCACGTGTCGCTTTCTCCTTAGCTTCGCGAGGCGGCATTTCAGTAATTTGTTCGTTAGACGATTGATATTCCTTTTGTAGAAGATTCGTCTTGTATGGTGTATAATTTTGATTGACACCAGGTGTGAGCTGACTTGATCAGGTAACTGATCAGTCTACCTTGTTTGAGTCTTCTGATGCATATTGTCTTAGCTCAATACGCAGACTCCGCTGATATAGGTCTTCAGGTCTTCTGGTAGTCTTCTGATCTTCAGGTGACTCTGAGTCTCATTGTCTTCAGTCATACTGAGTCTTCAGGTTTGTTACTTAGTCTTCAAGTTTATCTGAGTCTTCAGGTTCATCTGAGTCTTCAGTGTCTATCTGAGTCTTGAGTTCATCCGAGTCTTGATGGTCTATCCGAGTCTTGAGTTCATCCCGAGTCTTGGGTTCATCTGAGTCTTGATGTCTTCTGTCTTCACCGATCTTTCGATTTGTTCTTAGTCTTCCGATCATCTAACCTTATCCGGGTCATCCGACTTGACTGACCTATACATATTGAGTTGCCCTCAATATGTGACCTATCTTTACATCACTATCTATACATTTAAATTTGGTTATCTTAATCGATTCTAAGTCATCAATCATTAACAGTGTCCGACCGGGTCCTATTACAACCTGTTTTGGAACTTCCATCAAAACTAAAATACAGATTTCCCAACAATTTCCCCCTTTTTGATGGAACCAAAATACTTAATCAGAAAAACAGATACCATGAATGGAAATGTAGATAATGTAAACAGTACATACCTCAGAAGACAATGAGATGTTGTCTTAGAATCGATGAGATGGAATATTTCATTCGGGATAGGTGTGTGCATTATAGAATACATGAAAAGCGTACCTATCATCTGATTCCAAGTTGTCTTCTTCAGGTGTACTTGAACATTTGCAGCTCTTTGGGGATGCCAAACATCTTGTACATCCTTTGCATTAGTTTGTCCAGCTCTTCTCTTCTATGGATCCCTCCTTTTTCAGCAAATCCATAGTAGGCATTTTTGAACTTAACAGGATCTAGCTTTTTGTCTGGACGCAAAGGTGGAAGGAGTACTTCAAAGGGTGGAGCTTCTGGTATCAGTGACATAATCTTACCTTCTTTCATCACTGTCTGGTAGAAGTCTGAATACTTTGTTTCTAACCAGTTCCGGAATTCATCATCATTTTCAGTCTGATCTTGATGAATCGGAATCTTCTCCAGGATGTATACGTCACGTAACCATTCTCCTCTGATCTTATCCCATTCTGGAAGCAGATCTAGCCGTGCACAGAGGATGTCTTTAACAGGTGCCGGAAGGGCATTCTTCTCCCAAGTAATCTCCTCTGCTGCAGCTTCGTTCTTCCTCTTCCTTCGGATGTAAGCGATGTTCAGTCCCTTAGCCTCTGCTAACTTCTGCTTCTTGATGGCGGCCTCTCTTATTCTCTGTCTTGTCTGCTCTTGAACTTGTTCAGGAGTCATCTGGCTTTTGGTAGAGAGTGATTGGCCTTGTCTCTGATCTTCCGCAGTAGCTTTTGCCATCTTGCCTTTGCCTTTCTTCCTTCTCAGAGTCTGCTCAGGTTCATCTTGTTCGTCTTCTTCTGCTAATTTCTTAGCGAGTTCAAGGCTCTTGGCCTGATCATCAGTTTCCATTCTTTTCTGTACGAACGAAGAAAAGTCTTCAATCTTGTCGACTCTGGCAGTAACCTCTGAAAGAGCAGTTTTCTGCTCAGTGATCTCTTTGCTATGTTTCTCCACAGTTTCCTTCACTTCAGCAATGAGATCAGTAGATGGAGTGGCTGGCAAGTCAGATACAGTGGTTTTCGGTAGAGATGAAATTGTTACCAATTGTGTCTATTTTTCTTCCTTCTCTTTATTTTCTTGTCCTTCCCCCTTTTGAGTTTCATGAAAGAGGTTAGACATCTTGCGGTTCAGAGCATTTAATTGTCGTGAGATCTCCTCTCTGAGTTCCTCGACAACAAGAGGAGTGATCTGAACGGTGGCAGAAGGTGCAGGATTGAAGAAGCGTCTGAGAGCAATTTTGATTTCCTGTCTTGCTCGTTCTGTAGGAGCTAAAAAATGTTTCCAACCCATATCCATGTGGTTGTTAGTTTTGTCTAAGGATGCCCAGACATTCTCCAAAAGTACCTGTGTCTGATTGAGCATCTCTGTCTGAACTGTGAGTTTGTCAGACTGGAGTTTGAGCTTCTCAGCAAGAGGATTTACTAGTTGCATTACTTCAGCAAGGATGGCATTATGCATCCCAACTGTGTGACTTCGTTCCTTGTCAACTAGTTTTGCTTGCTCATCTTCAAATCGCTTCATCAGATCTGCTGTGAGCGCTGCGAATTTATCTTCAAATGCAGCCTTGATCCCATCCTGAACCTTCTCAGTATAATGATCTAGGGTATCAGAGCTCATCGTAGTAGTCTGGTCAGATGTTGAAGCCTTGCCAAGTCGGGTCTCATCTGCAGCACCCATTCTTGGTTCATCGGTAGCTCCCTCTTGATCTGTAGGAGGTTGAACTGTTTCCTCCCTGTTATCAGCAATTCCGAACCTTTCGTGAATCAACCATCTGATATCATCATCAGATGCCAATTCAACAGCACTTTCAATCCCAGCATTATTCAAGCACTTCAACTCCAAGTCTACAAAGAAATCTGATCCCAGAGTTGTCATGAGAATCAGAAATTCTTCAATGCTTTTCAGTTTGATATCCCTCCAGAACACAATCTCTTCTATATGTTGCTGGATGCCAGGATGTTGATCCAATTCAGGGCACATATCCAGCAGATACTCCTTGATATGTTGCTTCATTATCCTTATGATGGGGCTTTCTGGAGCAGGTGAAGCAAGCACGGTTCTGGTGTTGAAGGGATTATGAGAGATGGACACTCGCTTATCAGATCTCTCAGGTTCTTGAGACTTGATCGGGGATTGAGATGTTTGTAGTTCAGGTTCGTTTTCAGAGTGTTGAGGGTGTTCTGTTTCCTGAACTGGTTCATTGATTGGTGGTGTGGGAGATGTTGGTGATCTGATATGCGAGGGTGAGGGTGAGAACGTTTTCTCTGGGGAGGTGATGATGATTTTTGAGGAGAGGGTGATGGTGATTTGGAAGTGGGCATTGGGGATCTTGCTCTCTGGAAGATCTTGGTGAGAGGTAGAGAATCAGATGGTGATTCTTCCTCAGGTTGCTCCACTTCTGTCCCTCTGTCAGATTTCTCTCCTTCTGCTGCGATCATCTGCTCTTCCCTTACTTCTCTGATAGTTGGCTCAGAGCTGACTGCTATCTCTTCTTCTGATCTTACTTGCATCAGATCCTTCGTTCTGCTGACTTGCTGGGCAGAACTTGGAGCAGTTTTCAGAGGAGATGAGACTCTCTTCTGACGTTTCCGCTGAGCATCTGGTTTCTTGGCCAGATCCTTCCTCTTCATCCTCTTCTCTAGAATGGCCTCTTCCTGCACTTCAGACGATGCAGTTGCCTTATCTTTTCCCTTCCTTTCTCCCTTAGGTTTGGGCACATAAGGAGTTGGATCTTCATCAACTTGTCCAGGTAGTGACTCATCCTTGCCCAGTATGGCCTTATGCTTTGCTTGGTAAATCTTCGCTCCATTCTCGTTCCATTTATAATTCTGTGGCAGCTTATCTGACAGAATGACAGAGATTTTGTGTATAAAGGAGCACTTGGAAGATAAGCACACTTCATTGCTCTGGGTCAGTTCGAACTTCCTGGAGTCTTTTCTCAGTCTTGCTTTGACCATACCCAACCAATCGATATCTGAAGCCTTCTTGATTATTGCAGCCATGACACTTATCTTGTATGAAGTGACTGCATCAAGACTGTAGGTTGAGCACATGATCACCTTCTGAACAATTTCAAGAAGGCGATATTTCCTCTTCAGATAGGAGGCTTTGACGTTCGTCGTGTTCTCCTTATTTGCTGGTCTCAACAGCTCGGCTTCATGAAATCCCTTTTCTCCTACATCAGTCGTGTAGGTCTCTGGATTGATGCTACCTCTAGTTAGGCTGAATATCCTCTGGAGATCGTCATTCGACACTCGAACTTCCAGTCTGCCAACGGAAGAAATCAGGTCAGCATCAATGTCTTCATCCCTCTGCAGATTGTATAGAAACTCCAGAGCTTCATGTGCGTGGACGATGTTCTGATGTGTAGAGCAATAGCGTTCAAGTCCACACGCTCGCAAGCACTCCAGAATTTCCAGCAATTCAGGGTCTGAGGTGATGGTGAATACTACATACTTCTCATCAATGATGTCTTTCTTCATCGATGCAAAGTTGCAGAACTTTTTCCCTTGGCCCGGTCGTGGAACAAGATATGCCATTTCTGTACGATATGCAAATTGATGTTTAGTTTGAGTAAGATAGTTCAATAAATTCAGTCAAACCGGTAATTTTAGCACCAATTTAGCAAATAAGCGTTTAGATCTAATAAGAATTACAGAAATATATCATCACGATTTGTAAACCTAGGTACCAGAGAGAAATTGAAATCATTCAATTATTAAGCAAGAAATTACCAGAAATTGATTCGAATGATTTAGAAATCGGAGGAGTAGAATCAATTGATTTCGAAGGTAATTCTCTGAAGATTTTGAAAATTTTGATCTCTTAAGAGCTTTGGGAAGACGAAGTAGTGGAAAGAAGTTTTCTGAGAAAGATTTGGATTTTATAGTATGCGAGGGAAAACCTTTTTGCACAACTTTCCAAAGTACTAAAGTATCCGTGTTTTGAAATCGATGGCTGAGATTAATCGGCCGAAAAACGTTTTTAATCACACGATTGAGTAAAGAAGTCTTCTCGTATTTCGGACTCAAAAATTCACAATAAAACGCATTAAATACACATTTCCAAGTCCGCATTAATAGTTTTGCAGAGCATGTGTCATGAACAGAGTAAAATAAATTATTTATTTAAATAACGCATGTAAGGTATTCAGAAAGGGATAAATAAGAGAACATAACTGACTGATTGATATTGTAATCAACCAGTTACCACAGTGATCTTATCTGGTATTTGTTTACCTATCTGATGGTTGCCTTATGCATTTCCCAACAATATCTCACTCATCTGATCAGATTCTTGCTTGAAACACTTCGCCACTTATCTGATCCACTTATCTGATACTCTTTTCTGATGCACTTATCTGATACACTTCATCCTTCAGTCTTCTTCTAATCAGCCCGTATTTACTGAAGTCAACTCCCGCCAAAACTTTTACTTTGGGGAGTCCGAAAGTCGAATCGATTCCCAAATCGGTGCGATTTGACATTCCGTAATAATGGCATAGATACGCTGTGATTAATCACATCGTTAACTCATCCAACCATTAGCCGCGTGTTCCATACGCGTTGTCGATGCAAATTTCTCTTAAGGTCTTCTGAGAAAATAAATTTGCATTAATACCCCTAATTTCCTTCTATAAATTATCCTGGGGTGTTTAGGCAAACAACACAACATAAACCATTCATCTTCTTTTGCATATACTTCATGCTTTTCCGATGAGTTCCTTATTTCCGGTGAAACTTCCGGTGGGAACCTTTAACCCTTTTCCAATGAATTCAGCTCCTCAAATCAACCCTGTGTGTTTCTTCACACTGCTTTCGTCGTCATCTAAGATTCCACATACGATCAATGCTAAACTTCTTTACCACCGTGGAGGCGGATTTGCTAAGGCAAATGAGAAGGCACTTCTCCTAACCGTATGCACCTTGTGCGCCTATCGAGATGACGGAATTAGCATCAACAGACTCAGTCTGAAACAAAACATGGGTTTGGTATATGGTCTGCATCAGTCAACAGCTGATCTCCATATATCAAGCTCAATTTTTGCATGCGACACTAGTGTCCGTTTGATCCTTGTGACCAAACCTGTGGCACTGTGCCCCATTTAACAGCTGGAGAGCCTGTTGATTTCACGTCTGAGGGCTCCTAGCTTGGACATCCTTCAAAGCCTCTCTCGCTCCTCACTCCGAAGCTTTTGAGATTGGCTCAGGATTCTCAAGGCCTCTCTGACGCCCCTTCTTAGGATCGATGGAAAATGAGAGCATCATACCTTGAACTCTCTCTCTTCTTCCCTGCCTAGGGTTGGCTTAGGGCTAATGGTTTATGACCTCCGGGTCTTCTTGTACTTGTAGTACCACTTGAAGATAGCTTGTAGCACTTGTAGCTTGTGATATCACTTGTAACTTGTAAATCTGACCTCCGGGTCCTTATCAACGAAAATTCTGTTATTTCATTGCTGTGTTGTTTCTTCTGACTTATACGATCTGTAGCTTTACTTGACTTGCTTGTTGACTGCAGCTTTAATCGACTTATAAAGTAATCTTCCAATCTGATCAGTTCCCCCTTAATCTGATATGTCTTGAACTGATCTGCTCCTTGTCTGAACTTTAGATCGGCTACTTATCAGACTTTATGATCTGCTCCTTATCTCTAACGGATCGCTCTCTCGTCGGTAAATACGATCGGTTGAGATTCCTAACTCAACTGATTTCACTTAACCTGGTTAGTCTTTTAACCAACTGGTTCTGGAGATCAAACCATCAATCATTTCTGGTGCACATTACTAGTGATTGGGAGTGGTGCGGAATTATGATCCACTTGATAAGAACATGTCTCAGCTGATGTTGGACTCATCATGTGCTGATGTCTGGTCGTAGGAACTTCAGAGTTCCCCCCGAACCGGATGGTTCGGTTGATCTTATCTCACGGTAATGACTTCTTCAGCGGCAGTTTGTGCATACCTTAGGGTCTGATTGACCTGTTGAATCAGCAAGATCAAGTTCTGGGATATACACTTTTACGTGTTCAGCTTCTTTCTCCTTGATGCTTAGCTGATCCATTTTTCCGCGTGTCGTAGCGGTTGATCCGCACGGCTTGTTACGGCGACTTTCTCTTGTTACGAAGATGTCTCATCAAAGACCACATGGGGTGTTTCTTCCACAACTAAGGTTAGTTTTGTTGTAAACTCGAAAGCCTTCTTTGGATGAGGAATATCCTAAGAATATGCCCTCATCTGACTTGGCCTCAAAAGTCTTCAACTGACTTTTCCCATTCTGTGAATGAAACACTTGCACCCAAAAACATGGAAGTATGAAACACGAGGTTTCTGCCCTTCCAAAGTTCATAAGGTGTTTTGAAGTGAGTCTTAGTCAGAGAACATCTGTTCTGAGTATGGCATGCATTATTGATTGCTTCTGCCCAGAAACAACTTGGTGTGGCATGTTCAGCTAACATAGTGCGAGCAGCTTCCTTGAGAGTTCTGTTTCTCCGTTCTGCTACTCCATTTTGTTGTAGCGTTCTTGCAGCTGGCGTCTCATGCTGTATACCAAACTTAGGGCAAAAGTCAGTGATAAAGGAATTCAAGAACTCTGTACCTTTATCTGATCTGATTTTTACTATGCTGACACCCTTTTTGTTTTTGTAGCTTCTTGAGCAGCTCGGGTATCTTTGTCGTTGTCTCGTTCATCTTGTATAAGAATACAACCCAAGTAAACTTGGAATAATCATCCATGATTACTAGAGTATATTTGCGTCCACTGAGACTGACTGGTGTAACTGGTCCAAATAGATCCATATGGAGCAGTTGCAGTACTCTATTGGATGCCGGTCCAGGTATTCCCTTGAATGAGGCTTTAACTTGTTTTCCCTTCTGACATGCGGCACATGTCTGATCTTTGGAGAATATCTCATTCGGAAGTCCCTCAACCAAAGACATCAAATTTGATCTGCTTGCTGTTTGTTGATTGCTAGCTGATCTCATTCGGAATAGCTCATCAAATTTAGCTTGAAGAATTTTGAAATCATCAGCTTGTTGTTTGTTGATTGCTAGCTGATCTTTGATCTGCTTCTCCTGATCAGAAGATTTAACTTTCAGAATGTTAAGTTCCTCAGTTACCTTCTGAGCAGTTTCAGCAGATTTCAGTTCAGTAGCTTTACTGACAGCGTTCTCTTTAACAAGCTGATTATTTCTGATCCTTAGCTTGTCATTTTCAGCTTCCACTATTGTATAAGTGTCTACTATCGAACTCGTGAGCTTCCACTATTGTATAAGTTTCTGCCCTTGTCATTTTCAGCTTCCACTATCGAACTCGTGAGCTTTAAGGCTTAGGAACAAGCTACTTGGCTTCATCTTAGAAATGTCTTGGCAATCCTTGATTACTGTGACCTTCATGTCCCATTTCTTGGTAAGAGATCTTAGGATCTTGTAGTTGATATCTTTGTATGACATCTCTCTTCCAAGTTCTCGTAGCTTATTTACTGACATGGTGATCCTCCCATCGAGCTCATTGATGGTCTCATTGGGCAGCATTTTGAGCTTTTCGAACTTCACCAGTTCAGCTTGTAATCGGCTATCTTTGATCTGATCATTACCTTCGCACATCTCAGCAATAGTATCCCACATTTGTTTCTCCTTGGTGACTTTATCCATCGTCTTCATGATTATATGTCTGGCGATTGTATCTAGAGTATACAACTTTCTTTCTTTTGTATCCATCAGGGCTGGGCTTTTTCGTACAAGACTTCCCGGTTCAAAATCTGGATCTCCTCCAACTGCTGGGTTGTCGTGATATATAATGATGGGTCCTCGTTCAATGACTTCCATCATTCTGCCGCTTATCGATCCCAAATGGTTGCACATATATATAGTCCAATTTGCATACTTATCAATTGAAAACTTAGGCAGATCATGATACATACCAGAGGTATTATCCATGCTGAGTGATTTTGAAAACGAATGAGTTCTGAAAACGGTTTTTCAAGATCTTTTCAAATGACCACAAAGATTCTTCCTCAAGAATCGATGATACTCAAAGCCAGTGGTCTGTAGAACCACTGCTCTGATACCACTTGTAGGTCCCGAACGGGTTTTGTGAGGGTAGAAGTCTAGAGGGGAGGGGTGAATAGACTTCTAAAACTTTTCGTGCGGATCAGGTGTGATTTGCAGATTGCCTGATCAGAGTGTTAGTGAGTCAGTAGGAACTGATGTTCAATCTTACTCAGTGCCTGAGGGCAGATCAGTTTGATATCTGTCAGTCTAACTGAGAGTGCGGAAGCTTGTTTTAACCCGTGTGAAAAACCAGTTTTATCAATTCAGATTCTTAAGTCAGTTTTCAACCAGCTGACTAAGGTGTAAACCTGATCAGATCAGTTGCTTGGTGCACACTGAGCTTAACTTAGAATATGTATGCAATTTTAAACTCAGTTGTGTGAATAGTGTAAAGCAATAAGAAAGCAAGTAAATGCACACAAGACTTTTTATAGTGGTTCAGACGAAACCCGTCTTATGTCCACTCTTCCCTTAACACAGGGGAACCTTAACCGAACTTAACCTGCTAGACTTATGTCCCTCACGGGATGGCCGATAGATGTTTATTGAGTTCACACTCTACAGATGTTTATCGAGTTCACACTCAATAGATGTTTATCGAGTTCACACTCAACCGAATTAGAAATCAGAAAACTAGAATCCCTAGTCTGAAATCTTCAGGGAACAAACTTAACCTAACTTGCGTTTGGGTAAAGAATGTTTGAGGGTTCCAACTGGAAATCTATCCTGGTTTTTTAGGTAGCCAAAATGCTAGTGGATAAGATTTCTTGCTAAGAACAGATGGGATGAACACTCTAAGAATAATCTTCAAATATGGTGTTCTTTGAGCGGAGATTTTGCTGTAGTTTTTGCTTCTTTTGTGGTGTCTCCGTGTTTGTTCTTTGCTAGCGTCTTAGTGTTTGTTCTTTTCTCGTCCCTCTCACTTCTTCAATTGACAAGCAATCCCATTTTATAGACCTCGAAATCAAAGAGTTGTTGGAGAGCAATTTGAATTTCGGGCTATATTAGGTAGGTTGTAGGATATGATTTTGACGTGCTCTGATTATCGGCGTGGCCGTAGGCATGATTAGCACCATTTTTGTCCGCAGCGTCGTATCTCGCATTGTCAGCTCTTTTTGTTCACGTGTTGCTTTCTCCTTGGCTTCACGAGGCGGCATTTCAGTAATTTGTTTGTTAGACGATTGATATTCCTTTTGTAGAAGATTCGTCTTGTCTGATGTATAATTTTGATTAGCACGGTGTGGTGACTTGATCGAATGTCGATCGATCTACCTTGTTTGAGTCTTCTGATGCATATTGTCTTAGCTCAATACGCAGACTCCGCTGATATAGGTCTTCAGGTCTTCTGGTAGTCTTCTGATCTTCAGGTGACTCTAAGTCTCGAGTGTCGATCATCTTGAGTCTTCGGGTTTATTCTTGAGTCTTGAGGTTTATTCTTGAGTCTTCAATGTCTATCCGAGTCTTCAGGTTCATCTGAGTCTTCAGGTGCATCCGAGTCTTGATTAACTTCATCTTCATCGATCTTGACTTCTTGTCTTGATTTGTTCTTAGTCTTTGATCATCGACCTTATCTGGGTCATCGATACTTCGACGACCTATACATATTGAGTTCCCCTCAATATGTGACCTATCTTTACATCACCTATCTATACATTTCAAATTTGGTCATCTTAATCGATTCTAAGTCATCGATCATACCTAATGTGTCCGATTTGGTCCTATTACAACCTGTTTTGGAACTTCCATCAAAACTAAAATACAGATTTCCCAACACATCCACTATCGATGTACCAGATAGTTGCTTGTACACCTCCTTTCTTGGCCAAACCCACGCGAACCTGCAATCAAATCAGACATTAGGTACCCCTTTTGGATTGGGTCCTGAGGGGTTAGAGTTGGTTTTAGGGATCCATACAAACAGGGCACTTCTATTGTAATCAGATAGATCAGAAGGCCTGATTTGTCTCCCATAAACATCTACATAATCATACATCTCTTCATATGCATTCTAATCATTATGATTATTTGTGCGAGCCTTGAGTGAATCAGAAGACTTGGGATTTTTCCTTGCAGTTTGTCTTCTTTTAACCCAGTGGGGCTCAGGTGGCAGCCCTAGGTTTCTGATTGTAAGGGTAGATACGACTACTACCATTAAAAGATTCATATATTTTTGGCATAAATGGTCTTAGCAGTTTACCTTTAGCTTGCTTGTTAGGCAGCTGACCCTGATTAGGTTTCAGATTAGATTTCCCTTTGAGAGGTTGTCTTTTCTGATACCTAATCTGCTGATCAGGTTGAGGTCTCTTCAGAAGAACTATGTTGATTCCTCGGTTGATGCTTAATCAGTTGGGGTCCATTTCTGTTACCTTTCTGATTTGGCACTTGCCTTACTTGTTCAGCAGGTCTTTTTCCCTTATCAGATACATATTTTGCTTTATGTGTATCTATATCAGAAACTTGTTTGATTACACCTTTTTGAAGTGAACCGGACGGGGCTTTTGAGGATGTAGAAGGGTTTTCATACCCAATTCCCTTCTTATTAGTTGTCGTTCGAAAATAGTTGTTCATATCCTGAATGGTTTTCGAAGATTTCGTGAAAACCTGTATTTTCTTACGTAAACTATCCTCAGTTAATTTCAGACACTCATGTAGTGGTAAGAGTTCATCAAACTTAGCTTGTAAGATTTTAAAATCATCAGCTTGCTGTTTATTGATAGCTAGTTGTTCCTTAATCTGCTTCTCCTGATCAGAAGAATTAACTTTCAGAACTTTCAGTTCTTCAGTTACCTTCTGAGCAGCTTCAGCTGATTTTAGTTCAGCTGCTTTACTGACAGCATTTTCCTTAACAAGCTGAGTATTTTTAATCCTTAGCTTATCATTTTGAGCTTCCACTATTGTATAAGTGTCTACTGCATTAGAGAGATCATCAAGCAATTCCTCAGAATAGAGCTGCAAGTCAATCTCTCCAGCAGGTGTGCTAATTATTGCTGATGTGGAAACTGAAAGAGCAGAAGGTTTAGAGGTTACCTCAGATTGGTCTTCCTCCTTAGCAATCAGACAGATTTCATCATCAGAAGAGAATATCAAATCATCGTAGTCGTAGAAATCATCAGTGTTGCTTATCAGATAAAAGTCCTCTACTAATGAGTAGCCAGAATCCTCAGAAGGCAGATAAGAATCATCAATTTCTGATGTATCAGCAACCATGGCTTTCCTGTCTCTATAGCGTTGCTCTCTTCTATTCCGCTTCTCTTCTCTTCCTTTTGGAGTCAGGTCTGGGCAATCTGTGCTGTAATAACCTGGTTTCTCACAGTTGAAACATGTTCCACGATCCACGGAACTTCTTCTGCCAGGTGAGTCATTCCGTCTGTAGAATCTGTCAGGTGACTTACCTGTCTGATTGTAATCAGAATTTCTTCTCTCAGATCTGTTGTCTCTTCTTTCATCAGACCGATCATCTCTTTTCTTATCTTCTCTGCGATCCTTTCTGTGATAATCTCTTCGGTCATCAGATCTTGTCCTTTCT
This sequence comes from Stenogyne calaminthoides, assembly GCA_037126765.1. NCBI lineage: Eukaryota > Viridiplantae > Streptophyta > Magnoliopsida > Lamiales > Lamiaceae > Stenogyne > Stenogyne calaminthoides. The sequence continues at coordinate 13,574,098 of JBBCBC010000014.1, forward strand.
GGAGATCTTTCAGCTGGCCTCCTATCTCTTCCTCTGCTGTTTTGATAATCCCTGTAAAATCTGCGATACTTACCAAGTTGAATGTTAGATTTTTCAAGTTTTCTGGTTAGCAAAGCAATCTGTTCAGTTTGGCTTATAATATTTCCAACAGGTTCAGTAGACTTTGAGTTGCTGCTGGCTGCTTTGAATGCAACTGATTTTGATGTGGCAGGTGTGGCTTCAGCAGGCGACTCGTCTTCTTCTTCTTGCCCTCTTTCAATCAGATCGAACTCATGGGCTTTAAGACCCAGGAACAGGTTGATTGGCTTCATCTTGGCAATATCTTGACAAAATTCTTTATTACAGTGACTTTCATATCCCACTTCTTGGTTAGAGATCTCAAGATCTTGTAATTGATGTCTTTATCTGACATTTCTCGTCCAAGTTCCCGTAACTTGTTGACTAACATGGTGATTCTTCCATCGAGCTCATTGATGGTTTCATTTGGTAGCATCTTAAGTTTCTTGAATTTCACCAGTTCAGCTTGTAGTTTGCTATCTTTAATCAGATCATTTCCTTCACACATTTCAGCAAGCGTATCCCACATCTGTTTGGCTGTCTTGAGATACTTTATATTTTCTCTGGTTATCTTGTCCATGGTCTTCATGATTATGTGTCTGGCTATCATATCCAGAGTGTACAACTTTCTCTCTTCAGCATCCATCAGGGCAGGACTCTTTCTGACAAGACTTCCAACTGCAAAATCTGGATCACCTCCAACAGCTGGGTTGTCATGATAAATGATGATGGGTCCTCGTTCAATAACTTCCATGATCCTGCTGCTTATTGATCCTAGATGGTTGCTCATGTATATCGTCCAGTCTGCATACTCATCAATGGAAAATTTAGGCAAATCATGATACATACCCGAAGTATTATCCATGCTGATCGTGAGTTTGAAAACGAATGAGATTTGAAAAAGGTTTTTCAAGATCAGTTCAAATGACCACAAAGGTTCTTCCTCAAGAACCGATGATATTCAAAGCCAGTGGTCTGTAGAACCACTGCTCTGATACCACTTGTAGGTCCCGAACGGGTTTCGTGAGGGCAGAAGTCTAGAGTGGAGGGGTGAATAGACTTCTAAAAAACTTTTTGGTGTAGATCAGGTGTGATTGCAGTTTGCCTGATCAGAGTGAAAGTGAATTAGTTTGGACGGATATCCAACTTACTGATCGCCTGAGGGCAGATCAGTTCGGTATCTATCAGTTTAACTGATTGTGCGGAAGCAGTTTATACCCGTGTGAAAAACCAGTTTTATCAAATTAGATTCTCAAATCTGTTTTCAATCAACTGACTAAACTGTCAAACTGATCAGATCAGTTGCTTGGTGCAGACTGATATTAACTCAGAATATGTATGCAGTTTTAAGCCTGGTTGTGTGCAATAGTGTAAAGCGCTAAAGAGCAAGTAAATGCACACAAGATTTTTATAGTGGTTCGTACAACTAGTCCTACGTCCACTCTTCCCTATCACAAGGGGCACCAACTTAACCTACTTAACCAACTGGACTTAGTTTATTGTGTTAGTCCAACACATTACAACCAATAGATGTTTAGAGAGTTCTCACTCAATCGATCCCAGAAATCAGAACTAGAAACCCTAGTCTGAAATCTTGCAAAACAAACTTAACCTAACTTTTGGGTTTGGGTAAAGATTTGTTGTTGTTCCAACTGGAAATCTATCCTAGTGTTTATGTAGCCAAAAGCTAGAGGGTGAGATTTCTATGCTAAGAACAATGGGATGAACACTTAGAAATATTCTTCAAATTTGTGTTCTTCGTGCGGAAATTTTGCTAGAGTTTGAGCATCTTGATAATTTCTGTATCTTCACTCTAAAGAGCAATCCCATATTTATAGACCACGAAATCAAAGAGCCGTTGGAGAGCAATTTGACTTTTTCGGCTATATTTGGTTGGATTACAGGATTTGATGTGACGTGCTTCCAGGAACGGCATGGACGAAAGCGTGAATAGTTGTCCTTTATAGCCGTTTGACTCTGCAGCGCTGAATCCCACATTGTCAGCTCCGTGCATACGTGTCTTGTTCTCATTGGTAAACAAGTACACTTTTCAGTGTTTGTTCTACCAACTAAAGTTGACATTCTCTTTGTTCAGATCAACAACGTATGACTGGTGTAACATCAGTTGACACCTGGTGTGAGCTGACCTGATCAGTTAGAACTGATTAGTCTACCTGATAGAGTCTTCTGATGCCAGTTGTCTTAGCTTCAACTAGCAGACTCGACTGATGTAGGTCTTCTGGTCTGGGTCTTGATCTTCTGGTAGTCTTCTGATCTTCAGGTCTTCTGAGCTATTGGCTTCATGTCTTCACCTGATCATCTGATTAACTGATCATTCGACTAACTGATCTGACCTATACATATTGAGTTCCCCCTCAATATGTGACCTACCTTATACATCAGTTGTCTATACATTTCAGCAGGTCATCCTAACCTGATTCTAAGACATCAGTCAGCTAACAGGTCTGACTGGTCCTATTACAAACTGTTTTGGAACTTTCATCAAAACTAAATACAAATTTCCCAACAAAATTGACAGGGACTTCGGCAAAGTATATGCATATCAATTTTATACCTAAGTAATAATCATGATTAAATACAGAATTATTATTTCGTTTTGAATGAGCCTCTTGGGAGGGTCATCGTCGCCACTAATAATAACCCACAATCATCCTTTAGAATTCATTCATGTGAAAGCTATCTTTTGGCCGTCCCTTAGGGGAATTTCTCCAAAAGAATTCACAAACAAATAAATCATGGAGGTTAACATTAATTCAATTTTATTATCCAGAATAAAATTGTCAATTAATTATTTAAGCATACTTAGTAATTTTCCAACTTGAGATTTTCATTGAACAATTCTCATGCAAACATATTTAAACAAATTAAATAAAGCATAAGAAAATAAATAATTAAACATCAAAACAAAATTAAACACACATTGGGCACTTATATCCAATTGTCACGGTTTAATTTTTTTTTGTCTTGAATTTGAGAAATCGTCCATCTTCAATTCCTCCCACTCGATCGTCTCGAAAAAATTCTTCGCATCAAGTCACGTCTCGTGCATCGACTAGCTCGCGGGTCGGGATGCACGCCTTGCACCCGACTCGGCCGCATCGATCAGCGTTCGTGCACGCGCCTAGCGCCCAACGCATGTCGTAGCATCTGTAGGCGCCGCACGTACCCGCGCTCGCGCTCGCGCCAGCCTCAGCCTGCCTCGCCCATCTCCTCCATGCGCGTATCCGCACGCGCCTACACCGGATGTTGCATGCGCCCTGCCTGACCCCGCACACATCCGGCCCCTCGGCCTTATGCGTGCTCATGCGTGCCAGAGTCGCGCGCGTGCCTCCCTTGGCACGTTTCGCGCGATGCACATTGTTTGCGACCAGTTTTCGGATCTCGTCTTCAATCCTCATCCCCGTCTTCGATTCGGTTATAATTTATTTAATGGAAAAATAAATAAATCTATGATCTAGACTAGTCTATTACATTGAACAAATCAAATAGCCTAATCTACTCGTTGATTTTCTCACGAGAAAAATGAATCCGAACGAGTCAAATTAAAAACTAACAATTATACGCATGAATTTAAATAAACACATTAAATAACCATGACAATTGGATACCTACAATAAGATCTAGCAATTCTACTATCCAATTTCAAAATTAATGGTTAACAATTTAAATTACAATCTAAATCACAGAGGTCGAAACCAAGGCTCTGATACTAGTTGTTGGGGAATTGATTGTCCTGATCTATTCGAGGTGTAATTTAAATACAAATTTAAATTATTTAATTATCACTAGCATGAATTAATCCTATATTAATTCAAATAACAATTAAATAAACAACAACATATCATGTGTACCTTTTTGGCTGATTCAACGAAGGAAAAACGATCACACAAACCCAACGACCTTCTTTAGTATTCCCACGTCCTTATCCAACAATTCGGTGGTAGGATGCTTACGAACAATTAACAAAAGGGAAAAAGAAAAATATGTTGCACCACCTTTGTGGATTTCTAATTTTTCCAACACATGGAATTATGTTGGGGATGAAAAATTCATCCCTGTAGGTCCCGAATGGGTTTTGTGAGGGCAGAAGTCTAGAGCGGAGGGGTGAATAGACTTCTGAAAACTTTTCGTGCAGATCAGGTGTGATTGCAGTTTGCCTGATCAGAGTGCTAGTGAGTCAGTTTGGACTGATAGTCAATCTTACTGAGTGCCTGAGGGCAGATCAGTTTGATATCTGTCAGTTTAACTGAGAGTGCGGAAGCTTGTAAATACCCGTGTGAAAAACCAGTTTTATCAAATCAGATTCTCAAGTCAGTTTTCAATCTGCTTACTAAGTTGTCAACCTGATCAGATCAGTTGCTTGGTGCAGAATGATGTTAACTTAGAATATGTATGCAATTTTAAGCTCAGTTGTGTGAATAGTCTAAAGCAATAAAGAGCAAGTAAATGCACACAAGATTTTATAGTGGTTCAGACGAAACCCATCTTACGTCTACTCTTCCCTTAACTCAGGGGCAACTTAACCGAACTTAACCGAACTTAACCGACTGGACTTAGTTTAATGTGTTAGTCCAACACTCAACAGATGTTTATCGAGTTCACACTCAACCGATCCCAGAAATCAGAAACTAGAATCCCTAGTCTGAAATCTTGCAGTAACAAACTTAACCTAACTTTGAGTTTGGGTAAAGATTTGTTGTAGTTCCAACTGGAAATCTATCCTAGTGTTTATGTAGCCAAATGCTAGAGGATAGGATTTCTTAGCTAAGAACTATGGGATGAACACTTAAGAATAATCTTCAAATTTGGTGTTCTTCGAGCGGAAATTCTGCTATAGTTTTTGCTTCTTTTTCAGTCTGCTCGTTCCAGTCAAAGAGCCATTGGAGAGAAATTTGAATTTTGGGCTATATTAGGTAGGTTGTAGGATATGATTGTGACATGCTCCGAATATCGGCGTGGCCGTAGGCATGATTAGCGTTGTTTATGTTCGCAGCGTCGAATCCCATATTGTCAGCTCTTTTTGTTCACGTGTCGCTTTTTCTTTGGCTTCGCGAGGCGGCACTTCAATAATTTGTCTCTTTGATGATTGATATTCCTTTTGTAGAATATTCATCTTGTCTGGTGTACCATTTTGGTTGACGCCAGGTGCGAGCTGACTTGATCAGATAACTGATCAGTCTACCCTGTAGAGTCTTTTGATGCAGATTGTCTTAGCACAATTTGCAGACTCGGCTGATGTAGGTCTTCTGGTCTTCTGGTAGTCTTCTGATCTTGTAGGTCCTGAACGGGTTTTGTGAGGGCAGAAGTCTAGAGGGGAGGGGTTAATAGACTTCTGAAAACTTTTCGTGCGGATCAGGTGTGATTTGCAGATTGCCTGATCAGAGTGCTAGTGAGTCAGTTTGGACTAATGTTCAGTCTTACTGAGTGCCTGGGGGCAGAGCAGTTTGACATCTTGTCAGTTTAACTTAGAGTGCGGAAGCTTGTAAATACCCGTGTAAAAAACTAGTTTATCAATTTAGATTCTTAAGTCAGTTTTTAAACCGGCTGACTAAGGTGTCAACCTGATCAGATCAGTTGGTTGGTGCAGACTGAGCTTAACATAGAATATGTATGCAGTTTTAAACTCAGTTGTGTGAATAGTGTAAAGCAATAAGAAAGCAAGTAAATGCACACAAGATTTTATAGTGGTTCAGACGAAACCCGTCTTACGTCCACTCTTCCCTTAACACAAGGGCACCAACTTAACCAACTGGACTTAGTTTTATGTGTTAGTCCAACACCCAACAGATGTTTATTGAGTTCACACTCAACCGAACCAGAAATCAGAAACTAGAATCCCTAGTCTGAAATCTTGCGGTAACAAACTTAACCAACTTTGAGTTTGGGTAAAGGTTTGTTGTGGTTCCAACTGGAAATCTATCCAAGTGTTTATGTAGCCAAATGCTAGTGGATAGGATTTCTTGCTAAGAACTATGGGATGAACACTCTAAGAATAATCTTCAAATATGGTGTTCTTCGAGCGGAGATTTTGTTGTAGTTTTTGCTTCTTTTGCGGTGTCTCCGTGTTTGTTCTTAGTGTTACTCATCTCCTCTCGTATCTTTTAATTTTGAAGATCGATCCCATTTTATAGACCTCGAAATCAAAGAGCCGTTGGAGAGCAATTTGAATTTCGGGCTATATTAGGTAGGTTGTAGGATATGATTGTGACATGCTCCGAATATCGGCGTGGCCGTAGGCATGATTAGCGTCGTTTATGTCCGTAGCGTCGAATCCCACATTATCAGCTCATTTTGTGCACGTGTCGCTTTCTCCTTGGCTTCGCGAGGTGGCACTTCAATAATTTGTCCGTTAGACGATTGATATTCCTTTTGTAGAAGATTCGCCTTGTCTGGTGTATCATTTTGATTGACGTCAGGTGTGAGCTGATTTGATCAGATAACTGATCAGTCTACCTTGTTGAGTCTTCTGATGCAGATTGTCTTAGCTCAACATGCAGACTCGGCTAATATAGGTCTTCAGGTCTTTTGGTAGTCTTCTGATCTTCAGGTGACTCTGAGCCTCAGTGTCTTCAGTCATACTGAGTCTTCAGGTTTGTTACTAAGTCTTCAGGTTCATCTGAGTCTTCAGGTTTATTTGAGTCTTCAGGTTTATCTGAGTCTTCAAGTTCATCTGAGTCCTCAGGTTCATCTGAGTCTTCAGTGTCTTCTGTCTTCACCTGATCTTCTGACTTCTTTTCTTCTGATTTGTTCTTAGCCTTCTGATCATCTGACCTTATCTGGGTCATCTGATACATCGACCTGACCTATACATATTGAGTTTCCCCTCAATATGTGACCTATCTTTTACATCAGCAATCTATACATTTCAATTGGTCATCTTAATCTGATTCTAAGTCATCAGTCAACTAACAGGTCTGACTGGTCCTATTACAAACTGTTTTGGAACTTCCATCAAAACTTAAATACAAATTTCCCAACAATTTCCCCCTTTTTGATGGAACCAAAACACTTAATCAGAAAAACAGATACCACGAATAGAAATGCAGATAATGAAATGCAGTACATATTTCAGAAGACAATGAGATGTTGTCTTAGAATCAGAGAGATGGAATATTTCATTCAGATAGGTGTGTGCGTTATAGAATACATGAAAAAAAAACGTACCTATTATCTGATTCCAAGTTGTCTTCCTCAGGTGTACTTGAACTTTGCAGCTCTTTGGGGATGCCAAACATCTTGTACATCCTTTGCATTAGCTTGTCCAGATCTTCTCTTCTATGGATCCCTCCTTTTCAGCAAATCCATAGTAGGCATTCTTGAACTTTTCTGACATCTAGCTTTTTTTTGTGCGGGCCGCAAAGGTGGAAGGAGTAGTTCAAATGGTGGAGCTTCTGGTATTAGTGACTTGATTTTCCCTTCTTTCATCACTGTCTGGTAGAAGTCTGGATACATCGTTTCTAACCAGTTCCGGAATTCATCATCATTTTCAGTCTGATCTTGATGAATCGGAATCTTCTCCAGGATGTATACGTAACATAACCATTCTCCTCTTATCTGATCCCATTCTGGAAGCAGATCTGGCCGTCTACCGAGGAGGATGTCTTTAACTGAGTCTTTGGAAGGGCATTCTTCTCCCAAGCAATCTCCTCTGCTTTCTGACCGTTCTTCCTCTTCCTTCCGGATGTAGCGATGTTGATCCCTTAGCCTCTGCTAATACGCTTTTTTTGATGGCGGCCTCTCTAATTCTCTGTCTTGTTTTGCTCTTGAACTTGTTAGAGTCATCAGCTTTTGGTAGAGAATGCTTGACATTGTCTCGATCTTCATGATTGCTTTCATCATCTTGCCTTTGCCTTTCTTTCTCCTCGAGTCTGCTTTCGATTCTTCTTGTTCGTCTTCTTGACTAATTTCTTAGCGAGTTCAAGGCTCTTGGCACGATCATCGATTTCCATTCTTTTACATGCGAATGAAGAAAAGTCTTCAATCTTGTCGACTCTGGCAATAACCTCACGAAAGAGTAATTTTACCTTTCGATGATCTCTTTGCTATGTTGCTCCACCGGTTTCTTTTACTTGACCTTGAGATCAATAGATGAAGTGGTGGGCAAGTCGATCTGATGGTTTTTGGTAGAGATGTAATTGTTACCAAGCGTATGCATTTTTTCTTTCTTCTCTTTATTCTCTTGTCCTTCCCCTTTTTGGTTTCATCGGAGGTTGGACATCTGCCGTTCGAGCATTGAATTTCCGTGTGATCTCCTCTGCGAGGTTTCTCGACAACAAGAGGAGTGATCGAGCGGTGGCGGAAGGTCGGAGTTTCAAGAAGCGTCGCCCGAGAGAAACTTGATATCCTTTCTTGCTCGTTAAAGTGTAAGCTACAAAGTGTTTCAACCCATATCCATGTGGTTGTCAATTTTCTCAAAGATGCGGACATTCTCCACTAGTACACGTATGCGATTGAGCATATCATGCGAACTTTGAGTTTATCGGTGGAGATTGAGCTTCTCGGCAAGAGGATTAACTAGTTGCATAACCCGGAGAGGATGGCATTGTGCATCCCAAGCGTGTGACTTCTTTCTCTGTCAACTAGTTTTGCTTGCTCTTCTTCAAATCGCTTCATCATAGCTCTTTGTGGTGGCTGCGAATTTATCTTCAATAGCGATCTTGATCCCATCTGAATCTTCTCGATTATAAAGATCTAGGGTATCGAGCTCATCGTAGCGATGCGGGTCGGGATGTTGAAGCCTTGCCAAGTCGGGTCTCATCTGCGGCACCCATTCTTGGTTCATCGGCTGACTCCCTCATGATCTGCGGGGGAGGTTGAAGCGGTTTCCTCCCCTGTTATCGGCAATTCGAACCTTTTCGTGAATCAACCATCTGATATCATCATCAGATGCCAATTCAACAACACTTTCAATCCCAGCAGTGTTTAAGCATTTCATCTCCAAGTCTACAAAGAAATCTGATCCCAGAGATGTCATGAGAATCATAAATTCTTCAATGTTTTTCAGTCTGATATCCCTCCAGAACACAATCTCTTCTATTTGTTCTTTGGATGCGGGATGTTGATCCAATTTAGGGCCTGACTCGATGAGATACTCCTTGATCTGTTGCTTCATTATCCTTATGATGGGGCTTTCTGAAACAGGTGAAGCAAGCACGGTTCTGGTATTGAAAGGATTATGAGAGATGGACACTCGCTTGTTGGATCTCTCAGGTGCTTGTGACTTGTTTGGAGATTGGGATATTTGTGGTTCGTTTTCAGTGTGTTGAGGGTGTTCAGTGTCCTGAACAGGTTCATTGATTGGTGGTGTGGGAGATCTGGGTGATCTGATAGGTGAGGGTGAGGGTGAGAAGGTTTTGTGAGGAGAGGGTGATGGTGATTTGGAAGTGGGCGTTGGCGATCTTGCTCTCTGGAATATCGTGGTGAGAGGCAGAGAATCAGATGGTGATTCTTCCTCAGATTGCTCCACTTCTGTCCTTCTGACAAATTTCTCTCCTTCTGCTGCGGTCATCTGCTCTTCCCTTACTTCTCTGGTAGTGGGCTCAGAGAGGACTTCTATCTCCTCTTCTGATTCCACTTGCATCAGATCTTTCGTTCTGCTAACTTGCTGGGCAGAACTTGGAGCAGTCTTCAGAGGAGAAGTCACTCTCTTCTGACTTTTCCGCTGAGCATCTGATTTCTTGGCCAGATCCTTCCTCGTCATCCTCTTTTCCGGAATGGCCGTTCCCTGCGCTTCAGATGATGCAGTTGCCTTATCTTTTCCCTTCTTTTCTCCCTTGGGTTTGGGCACATAAGGAGTTGGATCTTCATCAGATTGTCCAGGTTTGGACTCATCCTTGCCCAATATGGCCTTGTGCTTTGCTTGATATATATTTGCTCCATTCTCATTCCATTCATAGTTCTGTGACAGCTTATCTGACAAAATGATAGAGATTTTGTGTATGAAGGAGCACTTGGAAGATAAGCACACTACATTGCTCTGGGTCAGTTCGAACTTCCGAGTCTTTCCTCGATCGTGCCTTGACCATACCCAACCAATCTATATCTGAAGCCTTCTTTATTATTGCGGCCATGACTTCGATCTTATCTGAAGTGGCGACATCAAGGCGTAAGTTGAGCACATGATCACCTTACGAGCGATCTCAAGGAGAATGCGATATTTCCTCTTGGATAGGAGGCTTTGGCGTTAAATCGTGTTCTCCTTGTTTTCTGGTCTCAATAACTTCGGCTTCAAGAAATTCCTTTTCTCCTACATCGATCGTGTAGGTCTCGGATTGATGCTTCCTCGAGTTAGGCGAATATCCTCCGGAGATCGTCATTCGACACTTTCACTTCGATCCGCCAATGAAGAAATCGGTCAACATCAATGTCTTCATCCCCTTGTAGATTGTATAAAAATCCGAGGGCTCCATGGGTGTGGGCGATGTTACGATGTGTAGAAGCAAAATCGCTCTAGTCCCTGCGCTTCCATAAGCACTCGAAATTTCCGGCGATTCGGGATGCGGGGTGATGGTGAATACTACATACTTCTCATCAATGATGTCTTTCTTCATCGATGCAAAGTTGCAGAACTTTTTCTCTTGGCCCGGTCGTGGAACAAGATATGCCATTTCTGTACTATATGCAAATTGATGTTTAGTTTGAGTAAGATATTTCAATAAATTCAGTCAAACCAGTAATCTAAGCATCAATTTAGCAAGTAAGCGTATAGATGTTATAAAAATTACAGAAATATATCATCATGACTTGTAAACCTAGGTACCAGAGTGAATTAAAATAATGCAATATTTAAACGAGAAATTACCAAAAATTGATTCGAGGATTTGAGAAATCGTAAGAAAAGAATCAATTGATTTTGAAAGTAATTCTCTGAAGATTTTGAAAGTTTTGATCTTTTAAGAGCTTTGAGAAGACGAAGTATTGGAAAGAAGTTTTCTGAGAAAGATTTGAATTTTATAGAATACGAGGGAAAAACTTTTTGTACAACTTTCCAAAGTACTCAAGTATCCGTGTTTTGAAATCGGTGGCTGAGATTAGTCGGCCAAAAAGTATTTTGATCGCACGGTTGAGAAAAGTATTCTTCTCGTATTTAGGACTCGAAAATTTGCAATAAAACGCATTAAAAACACATTCCCAAGTCCGCATTAAAAGATTTGCAGAGCATGCGTCATAAAGTGAAATCAGAGTAAAATTAATTTATTTAAATAACGCATATAAGTTATTCAGAAAGGGATAATTAAGAGAACGTATCTGACTGATATATATTGTAATCAACCAGTTACCACTGTGATCTGATCTGGTACTTGTTGACCTTACTGATGGTAGCCTTAAGCATTTCCCAACAATATCTTACTTATCTGATCAGATTCCTGTGTGAAGCACTTCGTCATTTATCTGATCCACTTATCTGATTCTCTCATCTGATGCACTTATCTGATTCACTTCATCCTTCAATCTTCTTCTATTCAACCCGCATTTACTATGCACTTAAGTCAAACTCCCGCCAAAGCATTTGCTTCGGGGAGTCAAAAAGTCACCTCGATTCCCAAATCGGCGAGATTTGTCATTCCGTAATAATGGCATAGATACGTTGTGATTACTCACACCATCAACTCATCCAACCATTAGCCGCGTGTCCCTTACGCGTTGTCGATGCAAATTTCTCTTAAGTCTTCTAAGAAAATAAATTTGCATTTGTACCCCTAATTTCCTTCTATAAATTAACCTGGGGTGTTAGGCAAAAACAACACAACATAAACCATTCATCTTCTTTAGCATATACTTCATGCCTTTCCAATGATTTCCTTATTTCCGGTGAAACTTCCAGTGAAAACCTTTAACCCTTTTCCAATGAATTCAGCTTCTCAAATCAACCCTGTGTGTTCCTTCACACTGCTTTCGTCGTCATCTAAGATTACACATATGATCAATGCAAAGCTTCTTTACCACCGTGGAGGTGGATCTGCTAAGGCAAATGAGAAGGCACTTCTCCTAACCGTATGCACCTTGTGCGCCTATCGAGATGATGGAATTAGCATCAACAGACTCAGTCTGAAACAGAACATGAGTTTGGTATACGATCTTGTGTATCAAACTCAATATTTGCATGTGACACTAGTGTCTATTTGGTCCTTGTGACCAAAACACGGGTAACCTTGTGCCCCCATTTAACAAATTTGGAGAGGCCATTGATTTTGGTCTAAGGGCTCTAGCTTAAAGATCCGTCAAGGCTCGCTCTCGCTCCTCACTTCGAAGCTCTAAGAGTGGCTTTCAGGATTCTAGAAGCTTCTCTGCGCCCCCTGGGTCGGAGAGAAGGAGAGCATCAGCTCTTAAAATCTCTCTCTCTCCTTCCCTGCCTTGGGTTGGCTTAGGGTTTATGGTTTATGTAATGACCTCCGGGTCTTCTTGTGCTTGAAGCTTGTAATACCACTTGAAGATAGCTTGTAGGTAGCTTGTGATATCACTTTTAACTTGTAAATCTGACCTCTGGGTCCTTATCTATGAAAAATTATGTTATTTCATTGTTGTGTTGCCTCTTCTGACTTATGCGATTTGTAGCTTTCAACTTGTACGACTTGCTTGTTTACTATGACTTTAATCGACTTATAAAGTAATCTTCAATCGATCGGTTCCCCTTGTCTGTTATATCTTGAATCGATCCGCTCCTTATCGAACTTCGGATCGGCTACTTGTCTAACTTTTCGATCGCTCTTATCCGAACTTCAAATCGGCTACTTGTCCGACTTTTTACGATCTACTCCTTATCCGAAACGGATCGGCTCCTCATGGTCATCTTATCGGTTGAGATTCTAACTCAATGATTCCCCTTAACTGGTTAGTCTTTTAACCAATCGGTTACGGAGATCGATCCACCAATCATTTACGGTGCACTTTCTCTCGAGATCGAGCCCCCTAGCTCGTTGCATAATTCTCGAATCGATCTCAAATTTAAGCGGCTTAGTTAAAATATCAGCTTTTTGCTTGTCAGTATGGATCTTTTCCATTCTGATATTCTTCTTTTCAACGTGATCTTTGATAAAATGGTGTCTGACATCCACGTGCTTGCATCTTGTATGTAGAACAGGATTCTGAGTGATTGCAATAGCACTATTACTGTCACAGAATATAGGTACGTACTTAGCTACGATTTTGTAATCTCTCAGCTGCTGACTTAGCCAGAGTAGTTTGGAACAATAGCTTCCTGCAGCCATATATTCTGCTTCAGTAGTAGATGTCGCAACTGATGTCTGCTTCTTCGAAAACCAAGAGATCAGTTTATTTCCCAGAAACTGACATGAACCTGAGGTTGACTTCCTGTCGATTCTACAACCTCCGTAATAAAAATCAGAATATCCACTAAGCTCTAGATTATCATCTGATGGGTAAAATAAACCAAGGTTTACTGTCCCCTTCAGATACTTGAGAATCCTCTTAGCTACTTCTAGGTGGCTTTGCATTGGATTTGCTTGAAATCCGCGTACACACCTTTCGCAAATGTGATATCCGTCTTTGGCGATCGGGTATAGTAGAGATCCAATGAGAGCCCTATATTCTTTCTGATTAGTTTTCTGACCATCTTCATCTGGATCCATCTTGAACCCGGTCATCATGGGAATTCTGGCTTCCTTGCAATGTTGCACTCCAAACTTTGCCAGTAGATTCCTTGTTCACTTCGCCTGGCAGATGAATATCCCTCCTGTACTCTACTTGACTTGTAAACCCAGAAAGTAATTCATCTGACCCATCATGGACATCTCGAACTTCCCTTGCATCAATTTGCTGAACTTCTCACACAGCTTCTTGTTGGGAGATCGAAGATGATGTCGATCCCGCGTAAATCTGAACCATCGAATATCTTCTCCATCTTCTATTGCGAATAAGGTTACGTCCACTATTCCTTTAGTGAATCCACGTCTATCAAGAGGCGAGAGAGTGTATCATACCAAGCTCGAGGAGCTTATTTCAGGCCATAAAGAGCTTTTCTTAAACGGTACACTTGGTTGTCTTTTTCAAAGCCTGGAGGTTGTTCAACATAAACTTCCTCTGCTAGTACCGTTTAAAAATGCACTATGTACGTCCATCTAATACACAATGAACCCTCTGTGAGCAGCATATGCCAGAAATAGCCGAATGGCTTCTAAGCGGCGGCGGTCGGTGCAAAGGTCTCATCATAATCAATTCCTTCGATTGTGAATACCCCTTAGCAACAAGTCTTGCCTTATTCTGGTTATGACATTATTCTCATCTCTCTTGTTCTTGAATACCCACTTCATTACCAATCACGTCTTGATGAGTTGGTACATCACCGATTTCAAACTTGATTCCTCTCAAAATTTCCGGCTCCTCTTGCATGGCTAGAATCCGACTTGCGTCTTGTAGAGCTTCCTCTCTTTGTAGTTGGTTCCTTCAAAGGCGGATAATAACAAAGATACATGGCACTTTCACCAATCAGATGTCTAGTTTTGACTCTATCAGATGGGTCTCCGATAATCAGATCAGTTGGATGACTGGTAATCCGGTCCTTCTACTATGATTTGCGTCTATTTGGAGAACATCATCCATTTTTTATAGTAGTTCATTACTAGTGATTGGGAGTGGTGCAGAATTATGATCCACTTGATAAGAACATGTTTCAGCTGATGTTGGACTCATCATGTGCTGATGTCTGTTCGTAGGAACTTCAGGAGTTCCCCCTTAACCAGATGGTTCAGTTGATACTGTCTTAGCTATACCGGCTTCTTCCGGCGGTTATGCGTACCTTAGGGTCGATTGACTGTTGAATCGGCAAGATCAAGTTACGTAATATACAGCATTACGTGTTGACTTCTTTCTCCTTGATACTTAGCTGATCCATTTTCTGCGTATCAGGTAGCGGTTGATCTGGTATGGCTTGTTCTGAGACAACTTTCTCTTGTTCAGAAGATGTCTCATCAAAGACCACATGGGGTGTTTCTTCCACAACTAGGGTTCGATTATTGTAAACCATGAAAGCCTTGCTGGATGAGGAATATCCTAAGCATATACCCTCATCTGACTTGGCCTCAAAAGTCTTCAACTGACTTTTCTCATTGTTGTGAATGAAACACTTGCACCCAAAAACATGGAAGTATGAAACACGAGGTTTTCTGCCCTTCCATAGTTCATAGGGTGTTTTGAAGTGAGTCTTAGTCAGAGAACATCTATTCTGAGTGTGACATGCAGTGTTGATTGCTTCTGCCCAGAAACGGCTTGGTGTCGCATGTTTAGCTAACATAGTGCGAGCAGCTTCCTTGAGAGTTCTGTTTCTCCGTTCTGCTACTCCATTTTGTTGTGGCGTTCTTGCAGCTGACGTCTCATGTTGTATACCAAACTCAGTGCAAAAATCAGTAATAAAAGAATTCAGAAATTTTGTACCTTTATCTAATCTGATTTTTACTATGCTGACACCCTTTTAGTTTTGTAGTTTCTTGAGCAGCTCGGGTATCTTAGTCGTTGTCTCGTTCTTCTTGTATAAGAATACAACCCAAGTAAACTTGGAATAATCATCCACGATTACCAGAGTATATTTGCGTCCTTTGAGACCGATTTGGTGTAATGGGGTCCGAATAGATCCATATGGAAGCGATTGCGATTACTCTCTTGGATCTTTGGTCCAGGTATTCCTTTGAATGAAGCTTTAACTTGTTTTTCCGCCGACATGCGGCACATGTCTGATCCTTTGAGAATACTTCATTCGGAAGTCCCTCAACCAAAGGCACCCTAGCTATCTTGTTAAGAGTCTTAAAGTTCAGATGACTCATTCTTTTGTGCTAGAGCCAACTACTACTCTTGGAACTCTTAACAATTAAGCATGCATTTCTTGGGCAACTGTTCTAATCTGCTGTGTAGATAGTGCCTTTCCTTGAGCCAGTTAGCAAGATTTGTTGAGTAGCTCAATTCCTAATCGTACACTTGTCACTCGAGAACTCAACGCTAAATCCGTTTCGCAGATTGTGCTTTAATCCTTCGACATACGAGACTCCAGTTACTTGTACATCATCATTCTCTAAGGTTCCGAATCCTTTGGTAAAACCAAGGTTATCATCACCGAAGAGTACACGTGGGCCTTCTTGTTCCTTGTAAGAGCTAAGGAGATGTTTGCTTCCAGTCATGTGCCTTGAGCATCCACTATCGATGTTCCAGATAGTTGCTTGTACACCTCCTTTGTTGGGCGGTCCCTTGAAACAATCGAATCAAGCTTTAGGTACCCCTTTGGAATTGGGTCTGAGGGGTTAGTGGTGGATTTAGGTATCCACACAAAGCAGGCACTTCTATTGTGTCGGATAGATCGGAAGGCTGATTTGTCTCCCATACATATCAACATAATCATACGTCTCTTTATATGATTTCTGATTTGTATGATTATTCGTGTGAGCCTTGGGTGAATCAGAAGACTTGGGATTTTTCTTTATATTTTGTCTTCCTTTAACCCAGTGTGCTCAGGTGCAGTAGCCCTAGGTCTCTGGTTATAAGGGTAGGTACGACTGATACCATTAAAAGATTCATATCTCTTTGGCATAGATGGTCTTTGCAGTATACCTATAGCATGCTTATTAGGCAGCTGACCTCGATTGGGTCTCAGATTAGATTTCCTTTTTGCAGGTTGTCTCTTCTGATACCTAATATGCTGATCAGGTTTAGGTTTCTTCAGAAGAACTGGGTTCTTCTGTTGATTCCTCGGCTGATGCTTAATCAGTTGGGGTCCATTTTTGTTCCCTTTATGATTAGGCACTTGCCTTACTTGCTCAGCAGGTCTCTTTCCCTTATCAGATACATTTTTAGCTTTTTGTGTATCTTTGTCAGAGACTCGTTTGATTACACCCTTCTGAAGTGAACCAAATAGGGCTTTTGAGGATGTAGAAGGGTTCTCATACCCAATTCCCTTCTTGTTAGTCGGCGTTCGAAAATAGGTGTTCATATCTTGAACGGTTTTGATGACTTCGTGAAAACCTCTATTTTCTTGCGCAAACTATCCTTAGTAGATTTTAGACTCTCACGTAGTCGGAATAGCTCATCAAACTTAGCTTGTAGGATTTTGAAATCATCAGCTTGCTGTTTGTTGATTGCTAGCAGATCTTTGATCTGCTTCTCCTGATCAGAAGATTTATCCTTCAGAACTTTAAGTTCCTTAGTTACCTTCTGAGCAGTTTCAGTTTATTTCAGTTCAGCTGCTTTACTGACAGCGTTCTCTTTAACAAGCTGATTATTTCTGATACTTAGCTTGTCATTTTCAGCTTCCACTATTGTATAAGTGTCTACTGCATCAGAGAGATCATCAAGCAATTGCTCAGAGTAGAGCTGCAAGTTTATCTCTCCCGCAGGTGTGCTAATAATAGCTGGTGTGGAAATTGAAAAAGCAGAAGGTTTAGAGGTTACCTCAGATTGGTCTTCCTCCCTGGCCATCAGGCAGATTTCATCGTCATCTGAAGAGAATATCAGATCTTCATGGTTGAGGAAATCAACAACACTGCTTATCAGACAGAAATCTTCTACTGATGAGTAGCCAGAATCCTCAGAAGGCAGATAGGAATCATCAATTCCTGATGTGGTAGCAACCATGGCTTTTCTGTCTTTGAAGCGTAGCTCTCTTTTGTTCCGCTTCTCTTCTCTTTCTCTAGGAGTCAGGTCTGGGCAGTCAGAGCTGTAGTGACCTAGTTTCAAGCAGTTGAAGCATGATCCACGATCCACGGAACTTCCTCTGCCAGGTGAGACACTTCGTCTGTAGGATCTATCAGGTGACTTCCCTTTCTGATTGTAGTCAGAACTCCTTCTGTCAGATCTGTTATCTCTTCTCTCGTCTGACCGATCATCTCTTTTATCATCTATGTGATCCCTTCGGTCATCAGATCTATTCCTTTCTAGTGATCTGTCAGTTAGCCTCCCGTTCCTTTTGTCTTGATAATCCTTGTAGAATCTGTGATACTTACCAAGTTGAATATTTGATCTTTCAAGTTTCCTGGTAAGTAAAGCTATCTGTTCAGCTTGGCTTATGATGTTTCCAACAGGTTCAGTGGCCTTTGATCTGCTGCTGGTTGCTTTGAATGCAACTGATTTAGATGTGGAGGTTGAGGCTTCAACAGGCGTCTCGTCTTCATCTGCTTGCCCTCTTTCGATTATGTCGAACTCATGGGCTTTAAGGCTTAGGAATAAGCTACTTAGCTTCATCTTTGAAATGTCTTGGCAATCCTTGATTACCGTGACTTTCATGTCCCATTTCTTGGTGAAAGATCTTTAGATCTTATAATTGATGTCTTTGTCTGACATCTCTCTTCCAAGTTCTCGTAGGTTATTTACTGACATGGTGATCCTCCCATCGAGCTCGTTGATGGTCTCGTTGGGCAACATTTTGAGTTTTTTGAACTTCACCAGTTCAGTTTGTAGTCGTTGTCTTTGATCTGATCATTTCCTTCGCATATCTCAGCAAGAGTATCCCACAGTTGTTTTGCTGTTTTTAGATACTTTATCTTCTCTTTGGTGACTTTATCCATCGTCTTCATGATTATATGCCTGGCGATTGTATCTAGAGTATACAACTTTCTTTCTTCTGCATCCATCAGGCCTGAACATTTTCAAACAAGACTTCCAAGTGCATGATCTGGATCTCCTCCAACTGCTGGGTTGTAGTGATATATGATGATGGGTCCTCGTTCAATGACTTCCATCATTCTGCCGCTTATCGATCCCAGATGGTTTCACATGTATATAGTCCAATCTGCATACTCATCAATTGAAAACTTAGGTAAATCATGATACATACCAGAGGTATTATCCATGTTGAGCGATTTTGAAATCGGATGAGTTTTGAAAATGGTTTTTCAAGATCTGTTCAAATGACCACAAAGATTCTTCCTCAAGAATCGATGATACTCAAAGCCAGTGGTCTATAGAACCACAGCTCTGATACCACTTTTTGGTCCCGAATGGGTTTTGTGAGGGCAGAAGTCTAGAGGGGAGGGGTGAATAGACTTCTGAATACTTCGTGCGGATCAGGTGTGATTTGCAGATTGCCTGATCAGAGTGCTAGCGAGTAGGTTTTGACTGATGTTCAATCTTACTGAGTGCCTGGGGGCAGACCAGTTTGATATCTTGTCAGTTTAACTGAGAGTGCGGAAGCTTGTAAATACCCGTGTGAAAAACCAGTTTATCAATTCAGATTCTTAAGTCAATTTTCAACCGGCTGACTAAGGTGTCAACCTGATCCGATCAGTTGCTTGGTGCAGACTGAGCTTAACTTAGAATATGTATGCAGTTTTAAACTCAGTTGTTTGACTAGTGTAAAGCAATAAGAAACCAAGTAAATGCACACAAGATTTTATAGTGGTTCAGACGAAACCTGTCTTACGTCCACTCTTCCCTTAACACAGGGGCACCAACTTAACCAACTGGACTTAGTTTTATGTGTTAGTCCAACACCCAACAGATGTTTATTGAGTTCACACTCAACCGAACCAGAAATCAGAAACTAGAATCCCTAGTCTGAAATCTTGCGGTAACAAACTTAACCAACTTTGAGTTTGGGTAAAGGTTTGTTGTGGTTCCAACTGGAAATCTATCCAAGTGTTTATGTAGCCAAATGCTAGTGGATAGGATTTCTTGCTAAGAACTATGGGATGAACACTCTAAAAATAATCTTCAAATATGGTGTTCTTCGAGCGGAGATTTTGCTGTAGTTTTTACTTCTTTTGCGGTGTCTCCGTGTTCATTCTTAGTGTTGCTCATCTCCACTCGTATCTTTCAATTTTGAAGATCGATCCCATTTTATAGACCTCGAAATCAAAGAGCCGTTGGAGAGCAATTTGAATTTCGGGCTATATTAGGTAGGCTGTAGGATATGATTATGACGTGCTCCGAATATCGGCGTGGCCGTAGGCATGATTAGTGCCGTTTATATCCGCAGCGTCGAATCCCGCATTATCAGCCCTTTTTGTGTACGTTTCGCTTTCTCCTTGGCTTCGCGAGGCGGCACTTCAGTAATTTGTCCGTTAGACGATTGATATTCCTTTTGTAGAAGATTCGTCTTGTCTGGTGTATCAATTTGATTGATGCCAGGTGTGAGCTGATTTGATCAGATAACTGATCAGTCTACCTTGTTGAGTCTTCTGATGCAAATTATCTTAGCTCAATGTGCAGACTCGGCTGATATAGGTCTTCAGGTCTTTTGGTAGTCTTGATCTTGGTGACTCACGAGCCTCGGTGTCTTGGTCATCTTGAGTATTCAGTTTTTATTCTTGAGTCTTCAGGTTTATCTGAGTCTTAAGGTTTATCTGAGTCTTTAGGTTCATCTGAGTCTTTAGGTTCATCTGAGTCTTCAGGTTCATCTAAGTCTTCAGTGTCTTCTGTCTTCACCTGATCTTCTGACTTCTTTTCTTCTGATTTGTTCTTAGCCTTCTAATCATCTGACCTTATCTGGGTCATCTGATACTTCGACCTGACCTATACATATTGAGTTTCCCCTCAATATGTGACCTATCTTTTACATCAACTATCTATACATTTCAAATTTGGTCATCTTAATCGATTCTAAGTCATCGATCATTCTTTGTCCGTTGGTCCTATTACAACCTGTTTTGGAACTTCCATCAAAACTTAAATATAAATTTCCCAGCAGATCTTTAGGTGACTCTGAGCCTCAGTGTCTTCAGTCATACTGAGGCTTCAGGTTTGTTACTGAGTCTTCAAGTTCATCTGAATCTTCAGGTTTATCTGAGTCTTCAGGTTCATCTGAGTCTTCAGGCTTATCTGAGTCTTCAGGTTTATCTGAGTCTTCAGGTTTATCTGAGTCTTTAGGTTTATCTGAGTGTTCGAGTTTATCGAGTCTTGAGTTCATCCGAGTCTTGATGTCTTTCTGTCTTCCGATCATCGACTTCTTGTATTATGATCCGTCTTAGTCTTCTGATCATCTGACCTTATTTGGGTCCTCTGATACTTCGACCTGACCTATACATATTGAGTTCCCCCTCAATATGTGACCTATCTTTTACATCAGCCATCTATACATTTCAGCTGGTCATCTTAATCTGATTCTAAGTCATCAGTCAGCTAACAGGTCTAACTGGTCCTATTACAACCTGTTTTGGAACTTCTATCAAAACTAAATACAAATTTCCCAACAATTTCCCCCTTTTTGATGGAACCAAAACACTTAATCAGAAAAACAGATACCATGAGTAGAAATGCAGATAATGTAAAATAGTACATACTTCAGAAGACAATGAGATGTTGTCTTAGGATCAGAGAGATGGAATATTTCATTCAGATAGGTGTGTGCATTACAGAATACATGAAAACGTACCTATCATCTGATTCCAAGTTGTCTTCCTCAGGTGTACTTGAACATTTGTAGTTCTTTGGGGATGCCAAACATCTTGTACATCCTTTGCATCAGCTTGTCCAGATCGTCTCTTCTATGGATCCCTCCTTTGTCATCAAATCCATAGTAGGCATTCTTTTATTTAACAGCATCTAGCTTGTTGTCTGGACGCAAAGGTGGAAGGAGTAGTTCAAAGGGAGGAGCTTCAGGTATAAGTGACATGATCTTCCCTTCCTTCATCACCGTCTGGTAAAAGTCTGGATACTTTGTTTCTAATCAGTTCTGAAATTCATCATCATTTTCTGTTTGGTTTTGATGAATCGGAATAATCTCCAGGATGTACACATCACACAACCATTCTCCTATGATCTGATCCCATTCTGGAAGCAGATCTAGCCGGGCACAGAGGATGTCTTTAACAGGTGCCGGAAGGGCATTCTTCTCCCAAGCAATCTCCTCTGCTGCAGCTTCATTCTTCCTCTTCCTTCGAATGTGTTGGGAAATTTATAGTTTTGATAAAAGTTCCAGAAACACATGTAATAAGACCGATCGGACACATTGGTAATCGATGTTTATATTACCGTTTATAGAATACCCGGTTGATAATTCTTGTATAGAACAACCGATGTAATAGATAGGTCATATATTGAGGGGGAACCTCAATATGTATAAGTCAGATCTAAAAATCCAAAGAACACGGTGATATCCAAAGCGAGGCGGAATGCTAGAGAAGAAGCGAAGATCGATCGATCCGATCTAGTCGGATATCTCAAATTTGAAGTCATAAAGCTCAAACTCGAGAATACTTGAAGATCGGATGACTTCGGAAGATCGGGACGGAAGACCTACATCGGCCGAGTCCGCTAGTTGAAGCTAAGTCAACCGGCACCGAAGACTCCATCGTAGACCGATTAGTTACGATCATCGGTCGACTCTCGTGAAAACCGATGTTTCACCTAATCATACGATCTATGATCCGAACAAGAAGAATGTCAACCTTAGTTGGAAGAACAAACTTTGAAAAGTGAGTCTGTTAACCAATAAGAACAAGACACGTATGATCGGAGCTGACAATTAAGGGATTTGATGTTGTTCTCTCTAACGGCTATAAAATACAAGTTCACGCTTTTCGGCCATGCCGTTCCTCAAGACGTCACATCAATCCGCAAACCTACCTAATATAGCACGAAATTCAAATTGCTCTCCAACGGCTCTTTGATTTCAAGGTCTTTAAATATGGGATCACACTTGAGTGAAACACGGAAAACTCTTGAACAATCAAGAAGCTCAAGCAATTATCAGTTTTCGCGGGGAAGAAACACGATCAAGAAGATTATTTTATTAAGTGTTCATCCCATAAGTTCTTAGCATAGAAATCTTTTCATCTAGCCGATAAGCTACCTTAAACACTAGAAAAGATTTCATAGTTGGAACCAAAACAATCTTATCAAACCCAAGTTAGGTTAAGTTGTTTAGCAAGATTTCGAACTAGGGTTTCTAGTTCGATTTAGGATCGGTTGAGTGAGAACTCCTTAAATATCTGTCGATTGTCTTGTGTTGAACTAACACAAAAAACTAAGTTCAGTTGGTTAAGTTGGTGCCCCTTGTGATAGGGAAGAGTGGACGTAGGACTGGTTTGTCCGAACCACTATAAATCTTGTGTGCCTTTACCACTTTGATTAACTGTCTACACAATTGCACACAACCTTTAAAGCGCATACATATTCTAAGTTGAGATCAGCTAGCACCAAGCTTCTGATCTGATCAAGCTTGACACTCACCAATTTGGTTAAAACACTAACTTTGGAATCTGATTTATAAAAACTGGTTTTTCACGGGTAAAACTTAAGCTTTCGCACACATCAGTTAAACTGATAGTTACCGAACTGATCTGCCTCTGAGCGATTAGTAAGTTGGTTATCAGCCCAAACTGATTCACTCGCACTCTGATCAGGCTAACTGCCCTCACACCTGATCTGCACAAAAAGTTTTCAGAAGTCTATTCACCCCTCCCCTCTAGACTTCTGCCCTCACTAAACCCGTTCGGGACCTACAAGTGGTATCAGAGCAGTTGGTTCTACAGACCACTGACTTTGTGTATCATCGATTCTTGAGGAAGAATCTTTGTGGTCGACTGAACTGATCTTGAAAAACCTTCTTAAAACTCATTCATTTTCCAAAAACACTCAGCATGGATAACACCTCAGGTATGTATCATGATCTGCCGAAGTTCTCAATCGATGAGTATGCAGTTGGGCCATATATATGTCCAACAATCTAGGTTCGATCGATGGCGAGAATGATGGAAGTCATCGAAGAGGACCCATCATCATATATTCGACAACCTGCGGTTGGAGGAGATCCAGACTTTGTCCCGGAAGTCTTGTACGAAAAAGCCCAGCCTTGATGGATGCAGAGGAAAGGAAACTGCATACTCTAGATACTATCGCAAGGCATATTATCATGAAAACAATGGATAAGGTCACCAAGGAAAAGATTAAGTATCTCAAATCTGCGAAAGCAATGTGGGATACTCGGGCTAAAAAATATCGAGGGAAATGACCGGATAAAAAAGATGTACCGTGCTCGCAGGCGAATCGGTAAAGTTCGAAAAATTGAAGATGTTTCAAATGAAACCATCAACGAACTCGATGGAAGGATTACTATGTCAATAAACAAGCTTCGAGAACTTGGTAGAGATGTCGATAAAGATATCAACTACAAAATTTTAAGGTCTCTCACCAAGAAATGGGACATGAAGGTCACGGTAATCAAGGATTGCCAAGACATTTCAAAAATGAAGCCAAGTAGCTTGTTCTTGAGCCTTAAAGCTCACGAGTTCGATTTAATTGAGAGAGGACAAGCAGATGAAGATGAGGTGCTCATTTGAAGCCTCAACTTCCAAATCGATTGCTTTTTAAGGCAACCAAAGAAAGAGATTGAAGACCAATGAGCCCATTGGAAACATCATAAGTCAAAGGTAAGCAGATCGCTCGCTTACCAGAAACTAGAGAAATCAAATACTCAACGGGTAAGTATCGAAGATTCTATAAAGATTATCAACATAGCGAGGAAGAGATAGGAGATCGCACAACAGTTCTCAGAAGAACCGGATCGATGATCGGAGAGATCACAGAGTTGAAAGGAAAAGAGATAATCTAAATGATGAGAGAAGAGATAACCAATCGCAGACGAAGAAGCTCGAGACTACTATCGAAAGGAAAATCACCGATAGATCATACAGAACGAAAGTGATTCACGGAAGAAAAAAATTTTGTGGATCAAGGAGCGTGCTTCAATGGAGAAGCCAGGTCACTACTGGTACAGATCGCCTGGACCTAACGCCAAGAGAAAGGGAAGAAAAGAGGAACAGAAGAGAGCAACGGTACAGGGACAGAAAAGCCATGGTTGCTGACACGTCAGGAATTGACGATTCGTATCTGCCCTCTGAGGACTCTGGATACTCCTCTGTAGAAGATTTCTGTCTGATCAGCAGTGCTGTTGACTTCTATGGAAATGAAGATCTGATATTCTCTTCAGATGATGATGAGATCTGCCTGATGGCCAAGGAGGACCAATCTGAGGTAACCTCCAAACCTGCTTTGTTCGCTTCTACACCTGCTATCATTAGCACACCTGCTGGGGAGATTGACCTGCAGCTCTACTCTGAGCAATTGCTTGAGGATCTCTCCAATGCAGTAGACACTTATGCTATAGTGGAAGCTGAAAATGATAAGCTGAGGACCAGAAATAATCAGCTTGCTAAAGAGAATGATCTCAGTAAAGCCTCTGAACTTAAATCGGCTGAAACTGCTCAGAAGGCAACTGAGGAATTTAAAATTCTGAAAGTTAAAGCTTCTGATCAGGACAAGCAGATCAAAGATCAGCTGGCAATTAACAAACAGCAAGCTGATGACTTCAAAATCCTGCAAGCAAAATTCGATGAGTGTTTAAAGCATGAAAGTCTAAAATCATCTGGAGGATAATCTGCGTAAGAAAATAGAGGTTTTACAAAATCATCTAAAACCATTCAAGACATGAACACCTATTTTCGAACAACGATTAACAAGAAGGGACTTGGGTATGAGAACCCTTCCACATCCTCAAAAGCCCCGGCTGATTCATCTAAAAAAGGTGTAATCAGACGAGTTTCTGACAAAGATACACCAAAAGCCAAACATGTATCTAATAAGGGAAAAAGACCAGTTGAGCAGGTAAAGGCGGTGCCTCAACGTAAGGGGGGGAACAAAAATGGACCCCAATCGGTAAAGCATCGATCGAGGAATCCTTGAAGAACCCAGTTCTTACGAAGAGACCTCAACTCGATCAACAGATCGAGAATCGAAAAAAGACAACACAGTAAAAGGGAAGTCCAATCGAGACCCAATCAAGGTCATTTGCCTAATAAGCATGCTTCGTAAACCGCAAAAACCACATATGCGAAAAGATATGAATCTTTTGATGGTAGCGATCGTACCTACCCCTATAATCGTAAATCTAGGAACATTGCATGCGAACCACCTTTGGATGAAAAGAAGACAAACAGAAAAGATAAATCCCAAGTCTTCTAAGTCACCCAAGGTTCACACTAATAATCATACTAATCAAAAAACATATAAAGAGACGTATGATTATGTTGATAGGTATGGGAGACAAATCAGACCTTCTGATCTAACTGATCACAATAGAAGTGCTCTGTTTGTATGGATCCCCAAAACTAATCCTAACCCCTCAGGACCCAATCCAAAAGGGGTACCTAAAGCCTGATTTGGCTGCAGGATCGCGTGGGTCTGGCCAACAAAGGAGGTGTGCAAGCAACTATCTGGTACATCGATAGTGGATGCTCAAGGCACATGACTGGAAGCAAACATCTCCTCAGCTCTTACATAGAACAGAAAGGCCCGCGTGTACTCTTCGGTGATGATAACTTTGGTTATACCAAAGGATTCGGAACCTTAGAGAATGATGATGTACAAATGGCGGAGTCTCGTGATGTCGAAGGTAAAACACAACCTACTATCGGTTCACAATTCTGCGACAACGGATTCGGTGTTGAGTTCTCGGCCCGACCAATGCACTATCAAGAATCGAGCCACTCAATAGATTTTGCTAAATGGTTCAAGGAAAGGGACGATCTACACAGCTGATTGGAACAGTTGCCCAAGAAATGCATGCCTGATTGTCAAGAGTTCCAAAAGTAGCAGTTGGCTCTGGCACAAAAGAATGATCCATCTAAACTTTAAAACTCTTAATAAGATAGCAAGGATGTCTCTAGTGGAAGGACTTCCGAATGAAGTATTTTCAAAGGACCGACATGTCTTTGCATGTCAAGAAGAAAAAACAGTCAAAGCTTCATTCAAGGGAATTCCGGACCGGCATCCAAAGCAGATCTCGCTTGTTGCTTCATATGGATCTATTTGGACCCGATTACGGTCGGTCTCAACGGACCTTAAATATAATCGTAATCGTGGATGACTATTCCAAGTTTACCTGGGTTATATTCTTACATAAGAAGAATGAGACGACAACGAAGATACCCGAGCTGCTAAAAAGATTACAAAATGAGAAGGGTGTCAGTGTAGTAAAAATCAGATCAGATAAAGCATGAAACATCAGCTGCAAGGACGCCACAACAAAATGGAGTAGCAGAACGGAGGAACAGAACTCTCAAAGAAGCTGCTCGCACAATGTTAGCTGAACATGCAATACCAAGCCGTTTCTGGGCAGAAGCAATCAACACTGCATGCCATACTCAGAACAGATGTCTTCTGACTAAGGCTCACTACAAAACACCCTATGAACTGTGGAAGGACAGAAAACCACGTGTCTCTTACTTCCATGTTTTTGGGTGTAAGTGTTTCATTCACAACAATGGGAAGAGTCAGTTGAAGACTTTTGAGGCCAAGTCAGATGAGGGTATATTCTTAGGATATTCCTCATCTAGCAAGGCTTTCAGGGTTTACAACAAACGAACCCTACTTGTGGAAGAAACACCCCATGTAGTCTTTGATGAAGCATCTTCTGAACAAGAGAAATCTGCCTCAGAACAAGTTGTACCTGATCAACTAGTACCTGATGCTCAGAAAATGGATCAGCTAATGATCAAGGAAAAAGAATCAGAAACCGTAACAGTATACATTCCAGATCTAGCTGATTCACCAGATCATTCAGATCCTAAGTGGATCATAATTCTGCACCACTCCCAGTCACTAGTAATGAACCTTTATCAGAAATGGATGATGTTCTCCAAACCGACGCAAATCAGAACAGAAGGACCTGGATAACCAGTCATCCAACTGATCTGATCATCGGAGACCCATCTGATAAAGTTAAAACTAGACATCAGATTGGTGAAAGTGCCATGTATTGCTGTTATTTGTCTATGAAGGAACCAACAACAATAGAGGAAGCTCTACAAGACGCAAGCTGGATTCTATCCATGCAGGAAGAGCTTGAACAGTTCGACATAAATCAAGTTTGGGAACTGGTAGACAGACCAAATCATCAAGACGTAATTGGCACGAAGTGGGTTTTCAAGAACAAGAGAGATGAGAAAAATGTCATCACCAGAAATAAGGCAAGACTTGTTGCTAAGGGGTATTCAATCGAAGGAATTGATTATGACGAGACCTTTGCACCGATCGCTCGCCTTAAAGCCATTAATTTGTTTTAGCGGCATATGCTTCCCATAGAGGGTTCACTGTGTATCAGATGGACGTAAAGAGTGCATTTTTAAACGGGGTACTAGCAGAGGAAGTTTATGTCGAACAACCTCCAGGCTTCGAAAAGAACAACCAAGTGTACCGTTCTTAAAAGCTCTTTATGGTTCGAAACAAGCTCCTCGAGCTTGGTATGATACACTCTCTCGAGTTCTTGATCGACGGTGGGTTCACTAAAGGAACGATGGGATGTAACCTTATTCGAGAATAGAAGATGGAGAAGATATTATGATGGTTCAGATCTACGTGGACGACATCATCTTCGGATCTCCTAACAAGAGTCTATGTGAAAAATTCAGCAAGCTGATGCAAGGGAAGTTCGAGATGTCCATGATGGGACGGATGAATTACTTTTACGGGTCTCGGTGAAGCAAAAAATCTTGAAGGAATATTCATCATAAGCGAAGTACACTAGGAATTTATTGGCTAAGTTTGGAGTTCAAAATTGCAAGGAAGCCAAAATTCCTATGATATTTGGATTCAAGATGGATCCGGATGAGGATGGTCGGAAAACAAATCGAAAAGAATATAGGGCTCTCATTGGATCTCTCATCGCACGGCGCAACGGACGGATATCACCTTTGCGAGTAGGTGTATGTGCGATTCGAGCAAATCAATGCAAAGCCACCTAGAAGCGACTAAGCGGATTCTTAAGTATCTGAAGGGACGATAAACCTTGGTTTATTTTACCCATCGGATGATAATCTAGAGCTTAGTGGGTATTACGATTACGATTATGGAGGTTGCAAGATTGTGAAGTCAACCTCGGGGAACATGTCGGTTTTAGGAAGTAAAAACCGATCTCGTGGTTTTCAAAAAGCGGACATCGATTTCGACATCTACTCTGAAGCGAGAATATATGGGCTGCGAGGAAAATTTGTTGCTAACCGCTTGCTACGGCTTAGTCGGCGGTGAGGGATTATAACATCGTAGCTAAGAATGTACCAATATTCTGTGACAGTAATAGTGCTATTGCAATCACTCAGAATCCTGTTCTACATACAAGATGCAAGCATGTGGATCATGTTGAAAAGAAGAATATCAGAATGGAAAAAGATTCTGGCGATTCTGAAAAGTCGATATTCTAACCAAGCCACTAGCTTGAGATTAGATTCAGAGAATTTTGTAATGAGCTAGGGCTTCTGGATCTTGGAGAAAAAGCACCTAAAATGATTGATGGATTGTTCTCCAGAACCAGCTGGTTAAGAGACTAACCAGGCTGAAAGGAATCAGTTGAGTTTGGTATCTCAATCGATCGTAAGAATCAATCGAAGGAAAGGATGTGAGAAATCGATCGATTTCTGAGTTATCAGATTAAAGGAACTGATCAGATTTAAGGTTTATCAGATTAAAGGAAACGCACAATTTAAAAGGAATATCTGATTAAATCAGTTGGGTTATTTTACATCTTTGTAAGTCGTTTTAGCTGATATTCAACAAGCAAGATTCACAGATTAAAGCCTACAATCGCATAAGAAAGCAGAGAATTTACACAACAATGGAATAATAGAACTTTTCATTGATAAAGACCCGAAGGTCAGATTACATTACAAGTTACAAGTACAAAGGACCGGAGGTCAAGACATAAGTCATAACCGAAAACCCTAAACCTATAACCCTAAACCCTCATCCTAACCCAAGAAGAAGAGAGGGGAGAGAGATATTTTAAATCGATGCTCTCATTTTCCCCACTTAACAAGGGTGAAAGGCTTTAAAAATAATCCTAAAGCCTCTCGCTGAAGCTAAAACCAATGGAGCGAGAGAGGCCTTGATAGGATTTCTAAGCCAGGAGCCCTTAGACCTGAAGTCAATGGACTCTCCAGCTGTTAAATGGAGCACATGTGCCAAGAAATTGGTTCAAAGACCTTATGGGCATATGTGTCGATGAAAAAAATTGAGTTGATATACGAAGATCGGTTTGTTGTCCGATCAAGACCGTATATCAAACTCATAGTTTTATATCGATCGAGTCTGTTGATGCTAGTTACGTCATCTCGATAGACACACAAGGTGCATTCGGTTAGGAGAAGTGTCTTTCGATTCATGACATACAGATCCTTACGCCGTGGTGGTAAAGGAGCTTGGCAACAATTGTATGTGAAATCTTTGATGATAAAAACAGTGATAAGGGACACACAGGGTTGATTTGAGAAGCTGAAATCATTGAAAAAGGGGTAAAGGTGTTTGCCGGAAGTTTCAAGGAAATAAGGGTTCACGGAATGCATGTTTTTACAAAGAAAAGATAAGTATGGTGAATGGGTTATGTTTTGTAAAAAACATTGGTCCAATTTATAGAGACCAAGCAAGGGTGCAAATGCAAATTTGATTTCAAAAAGCCTTTTAGAGAAATTTGCATCACAAGGACAGCGTGTAGAAATCACGCGACTGATAATTGGATAAATTTACGGTGGATTGACATATCAAGATATCAGACGATAATTACGCATGTCAAATCGCGCCAACTTAGGGAATAGAGACTACTATTCTAGACTAAGTTTTTGGCGGTAACACTTATCCCAAATTGGCTTGATTCGAGAAGAATCGATTAGGTCAACCAAAATCGATTACATATCTAAACCCGATTAGTTAAGGAAGATCGGTTGAACTTGAAACCTCAACAAATCGGATATATCGATCTATGAGAAAACATAAATATCAGTTGAAGGGGGAACTTCAACTGATCGAGGAGGATCAGAAGGGAAATCAGACACAAAATGAAACAGATCAGTTGAAAAGAACAGTTGGGAAATTATAAGGTTTAGGCAGAAAACTAAGATCAACAAGTGGAATCAACTTCAAGTGGTATTGACTGATTACTATATCAGTCAATCAGATACGCCTTTCTTTTCCCTTGTTATTTGTTTATTCATCGGATTTTATCTGTTTTTATTTACCTTATCAGACGACATTACATGTGACGTATCCCCGCAAATCATTTAATGCGGACGGGGTACATGTATTAATTGCTACAAAATGAGCTTTTAAATCCAAAAGGTTTTTAAATGCGTGCTTTTTTTCCCAACCATTCGATCAAAACCGCTTAATCTGGATCGTCTAATCTTTTCAAGCGGTTGATCTTCCAAATCTTGTCTTTTTCCTCCTCATCTTTATAAGGTTCATCAAAAACCTACCGAGTTTTCCAAATCACAAACTTGCATTTTATTTTCCGAAAACTCTCCAGATTATTTTTTTTGCGATTCAAAGTGTTTTTCTTAAGTCTCAAATCAAAAAAGCGAGAATCCGGTAATTTCTGATAATTTGATGAATCATTCTTTTAAAACCATTGATCTTAAAGATTTTGTCAATCGCTGATATCCTGTATTATGTTTTATTGCTTCTTGATTTCCGCATATGTGATATTCTTAGTATTTATGCACAATTTTAACCGAATCTATCTTATCTGTAGATGATCACTCACGGTATGGGTAAAATAATGTGCAACTATCTTGGAATCGACATTAAGGATTGTCGAGGACAAGTTCGTACAATTTGGGGTGACAAAGGATCCGGAATCAATGGAAGTAGAGGAAATTCTGAAGAAAGCAGGACTTGAGAAATATTGTGCTGCTCACTGCAATCCAGTGATGCAGTATGAAGCCCTCGAATTCGTAAGGAATTTAAGGGTGGATCTGAGATGCTCGGAGAAGAACTACTTTCGATAAATCGGAGGAGAAGAGATCGGTCGACGAATGAGGATATAACTCGTCTGTTTCAAATTTACCAAAAGGGCCGAATCTCTACCGCTCACTCTGAGGGAGAATCAAGATGAATTTGATCGTAAACGAAGCTCATCGAGAGAGGCCGACAAACATCATACGTCAAGGGCTTTGTCGGGGCCCAATGCTCAAGAGGAAATACCGATTGTTGTTTGATATTTTGTCAAAAACAATTATGGGTATTTCATTCAAACCCAGATGCTCTTACATCGGTCAAAATCAGACAAAGATTTGGAATAATTGATGAAGCCAAGAACATCAATTGGCATGGGTTCCTAAAAGTCATTCTACTACAAGAACATGATAAATTTGGAGTTGATGAGTGGAGGCGTGTCTATCTGAAGAAGAGGATCAACAATCTCAACAAGGTTGCGGTTATCCTACAAGACAAAATGCCAAATGCCGGATGGGAAGCGAGAATGAATTTGAAGCCCTACAAGGCATTCCTCTCCATCACTTTAGCCATATTTGGGCCACAGACGATGATATCGCGCCAACTCCCCCAAAGACTAAGAAGGAAAAAGCAAGGAAGAACCGTCTACACGAAGCCCCCCGAAGAAGAAAAAGAAAAAGCTGGTGAAGGTCCGGGAAAAGAGGCCGAAGAAGGCGAAGCAAGCCTCCATGACTCGTCTTTAGAAGATGAGTCGATGAAGAAAGAGTGCCGGATCGATCTGTTGCGTAACCACAAAAATCAGGTGAAAAATCAGACAGGCAGGCTTCTCAAGCTGAGAGCTCGCCAGTTCATTCTGAGGAAGAAGCACTAGACGAACGATCTCCTTCTCCTCCAGCTCGAGCTGATTCACCACTCAGACTAATGGCTGCTGAGCATGTCTCTCCTACTCTTCCACCTGCCCGCGAACCTGAAACTACATCAGTCCGTGGACCTGAGACTACATCAGTTCGCGAACCTGAAACTGCAACAGTTCGCGAACCAGAAACCTTACCTGTTGTGGAACCAGGCGCAACTGCCTCCACAGCAGAACCTCTGCAGGTCGAGCCTATCAGACAACTTCCACCTACTCAAGCACCACCAGAACCCTCCACATCTCATCAATAGGAATCGGGATGGATAATTCTCGAGTCTAGATCATCAAAGACCATCACAGGAAAATAGTCAGAATGCAAATCGAACGAGAAATTGATGAGATGTATCCAGAACTGGTCGCCCATCCTGCTATTAGAGAACAAGTTATGGAGATCCTCACCTGGAGAGATCTCAGATTAAAAAGCTTCTCAGATTTTATAATGATTATTGAGCAAATGGGCGGTGCTGATGAGTTTGCAGATTTTGATTTCGATATGAGGAAATCTGCTAACGTAGGATCACCGGTGGTGATAACTCTTGAATCTATCAAAGCTCGATCCACAGTGAATTTGGGATTGGTGAACAAGGCGAAACCGAGATCGCTCAAGAAGCTCTGAAGCAGATGCTACAATGAAGGATCTGGGGAGAGCTGCGGATGATAGTGGAACTGGTCTTTGCGGTTCATGACAAACCATCGAGGCACAAACAACTGAGATCGATCAAGTGACGCAAAACATTCCAACATCACATATAATCATTTGATCAACTTCGAGGAGATCAGATCATGTTTCAAAGATCTCCTGAAAGAAGAAATTGAGGGAGTGATAGCTGATCAGAGGCAGATTGGCCTCAAAGAAATAACAGATCAAAGAGAATTGGCTATTTCCCAGATTGCAGCGATCAAAGATCAGTTCTCCCAAACTGTGACCACCGTATCTGCCGATCTTATAAAATCCGTGGATCAACAACAAGTTTCTTTTTCGATGCTCACCGAAAAGCTCGATTTGTGAAGACAAACTTGACAAACTGATTTTACATTTTCTTTTGCCATCGAATCTGTCCAAGATCGACCGATCTCGAAGGTTCAACTTCTAACCGCTCCAGTTCGGGCTTATCTGTTTGCGAGATCTCAGCAGATAATATCGATCGATTTTGGTTCCCTAACTTCCCACCTCACGCTTTTTTTTGATCAAACCAAAAAGGGAAGGACGGACCGAGAAACCAACGACATGATCGTAACAATGTAAGATCTAATTGATCATTGAAGTTTATAGACAAAGACTAGACCATCTGGATCTCTTTGCTAATGAAGTCTCCGAAAAGATTGAAAAATCAAAGGCAAGAAAGGTAGGCTGCCATGGGTCTTTGGGACATTACAAAAGGTAGTCATTGCGGGTCTTTGGGACATCACAACTGTACTAGCTACTCGGACTAAAATAGTCACAAGAAGCCTGACTAGCCGACATAAAGCCGATAAAGAATCGCCGAGAAATCGCCCAAAGAGCAAAGTTCTTCAAGAGGCCCAAAAAAGTCAAGAAGAAAGAAGGGCGAAAAAATCGACAGAGGCGTAAAAAATCAAGAAAAAATTTGATTGAGAGCTTAAGAAAGGAAAAATTTGGAAAATTGTACGTAACCTCATTTGCCAAAGAAGAGTTGATGAGATCATTCAAAAAAGCTAGCGCACATGCTAAGAGGTTTGAGGAATGGAACAAGATCGAAGTGAATGGCTTCGGATGCTTTTGTCCTTAATCTTGTTCCACGAGAAGAATCTCCGGATGATGAATTCCTCAATTTGGTTAGAAAATAAATATCCGATTTTTCAAGTATATCGGAAAATGAGGCCAAACTTATCAATGTAAAAATATCTCGCCAAGAGTATGATCTATTGGATTACTCGAAGAAGGCGGATGGTTCATTGGATGTTGGCATTTCAGAGATTTTACTTTGACATCCCGAGCAAAAAAAACGCATATAATCGATCCTCGGCAGAGACCAATGATGTCAAATGGAAATTATATCGGATCTTCAACGCGTACCTCAAGATCAAAGAGAGATGCCGAAGGATACAAGCCTAAAGAGTGAAGAAATAAGACTTCTCGGGATCGGTTGTTTTTAAATTCAAACTTTTTACGATGTAACATGTAATCGACATATCTAATGAGAAAAGTTT
This sequence comes from Stenogyne calaminthoides, assembly GCA_037126765.1. NCBI lineage: Eukaryota > Viridiplantae > Streptophyta > Magnoliopsida > Lamiales > Lamiaceae > Stenogyne > Stenogyne calaminthoides. The sequence goes on from JBBCBC010000014.1 coordinate 13,608,911, forward strand.
ATTTTTACGATCCTAAGACAAAATCTCATTGTCTTCCGATTATGTGCTCTTTCTTCGTTCTATATTTATCAACTGTGTTTGGTTTCTCGGTGTTTTGGTTTTATCAAAAGGGGAAATTGTTGGGAAATTTATAGTTTTGATAAAAGTTCGAAAACACATGTAATAGGACGATCGGACACTGTTAGCCGACCGATGTTTATATTACCATTTATAGAATACCGGTTGATAATTCTTTGTATAGAACAACCGATGTAATAGATAGGTCACATATTGAGGGGAACCTCAATATGTATAAGTCGATCTGAAAATCCAAAAGACGGTGATATCCCGGGCGAATGCTAGAGAAGAACAGAAGATCGGATCGATCCGATCTAGTCGGATATCAATTTGAAGTCATAAAGCTCAAACTCGAATACTTGAAGATCGGATGACTTCCGAAGATCGGACGAATACCTACATCATCCGAGTCTCGCTAGTTGAAGCTAAGTCAACCGCACCGAAGACTCCATCAGTAGATCGATCGATTCGATCGATCGGTCGACTCTCGGTGGCGATGTTTCACCTAATCATACGTCTATGATCTGAACAAGAAGAATGTCAACCTTAGTTGGAAGAACAAACACTGAAAAGTGCGTCTGTTAACCAATAAGAACAAGACACGTATGATCGGAGCCGACAATTAAGGGATTTGATGTTGTTCTCTCTAACGGCTATAAAATACAAGTTCACTCTTTCGGCCATGCCGTTCCTGAAGCACGTCACATCAATCCTGCAAACCTACCTAATATAGCCTGAAATTCAAATTGCTCTCCAACGGCTCTTTGATTTCAAGGTCTTTAAATATGGGATCACACTTCAGAGTGAAACACGGAAAACACTGAACAATCAAGAAGCTCAAGCAATTATCAGATTTCCGCAGGAAGAACACGATCAAGAAGATTATTTTATTAAGTGTTCATCCCATAAGTTCTTAGCATAGAAATCTTTTCATCTAGCTGATAGGCTACCTTAAACATTAGAAAAGATTTCATAGTTGGAACCAAAACAATCTTATCCAAACCCAAGTTAGGTTAAGTTGTTTAGCAAGATTTCAGACTAGGGTTTCTAGTTCGATTTCAGGATCGGTTGAGTGAGAACTCCTTAAATATCTGTCGATTGTCTTGTGTTGAACTAACATATAAAACTAAGTTCAGTTGGTTAAGTTGGTGCCCTTGTGATAGGGAAGAGTGGGCGTGGGGACTGGTTTGTCCGAACCACTATAAATCTTGTGTGCCTTTACCACTTTGATTAACTGTCTACACAATTGCACACAACCTTTAAAGCGCATACATATTCTAAGTTGAGATCAGCTAGCACCAAGCTTCTGATCTGATCAAGCTTGACACTTCAGTCAACTGGTTAAAACACTAACTTTGGAATCTGATTTATAAAAACTGGTTTTTCACGGGTAAAACTTAAGCTTCCGCGACATCATCGGTTAAACCGATAATTTACCGAACTAATCGCCCTACAAGCGATTAGTAAGTTGAGTTATCGCCCAAACCGATTCACTTTCGACTCTGATCGGGCTAAGCGCCCTCACACCGATCTGCACAAAAAAGTTTTTAAGTCTATTCACCCCTCCCCTCTAGACTTTTGCCCTCACTAAACCCGTTCGGGACCTACAGAATGTATGCGATGTTTAGTCCCTTAGCCTCTGCTAACTTCTGCTTCTTGATGGCAACCTCTCTTATTCTCTGTCTGGTTTGCTCTTGAATTTGTTCAGGAGACATCTGGCTTTTGGTAGAGAATAATTGGCCTTGACTCTGATCTTCCGCAGTAGCTTTCACCATCTTGCCTTTGCCTTTCTTTCTCTTCAGAGTCTGCTTTCGGAGTTCATCTTGTTCGTCTTCTTGGCTAATTTCTTAGCGAGTTCAAGGCTCTTGGCACGATCATCGATTTCCATTCTTTTACATGCGAACAAAGAGAAGTCTTCAATCTTGTCGACTCTGGCAATAACCTCTGAAAGAGCAATCTTCTGCTCAGTGATCTCTTTGCTATGTTGCTCCACAGTTTCTTTCACTTCAGCAATGAGATCAGTAGATTGAGTGGCTGGCAAGCCAGATACAGTGGTTTTTGGTAGAGATGCAATTGTTACCAACTGTGTCTGTTTTTCTTTCTTCTCTTTATTCTCTTGTCCTTCCTCTTTTTTGGTTTCATCAAAGAGGTTGGACAGCCTGCGATTCAGAGCAATAAACTGTCGTGTGATCTCCTCTCTGAGTTCCTCAACAACAAGAGGAGTGATCTGAGCGGTGGCAGAAGGTGCAGGAGTCAAAAAGCGTCTGAGAGCAAATTCGATGTCCTTTCTTGCTCGCTCTGTAGAAGCTGCAAAGTGTTTCCAACCCATATCCATGTGGTTGTCAGTTTTCTCTAAGGATGGCCAGACATTTTCCAGTAGCACCTGTGTCTGATTGAGCATATCTGTCTGAACTTTGAGTTTATCAGACTGGAGATTGAACTTCTCGGCAAGAGGATTTACTAGTTGCATTACTTCAGAAAGGATGGCATTATGCATCCCAACTGTGTGACTTCTTTCTCTGTCAACCAATTTTGCTTGCTCTTCTTCAAACCGCTTCATCAGATTTGCTGTGAGAGCTGTGAATTTGTCTTCAATAGCAGCCTTTATCCCATCTTGAATCTTCTCAGTACAGAGATCTATGATATCGGAGCTCATCATAGCAGTCTGGTCAGATGTTGAAGCCTTGCCAAGTTGGGTCTCATCTGCAGCACCCATTCTTGGTTCATCGGCAGCTCCCTCAAGATCTGTAGGAGGTTGGACAGTTTCCTCCCTATTATCAGCAATTCTGAAACTTTCATGAATTAACCATCTGATATCATCGTCAGATGCCAATTCAACAGCGCTTTCAATCCCAGCATTGTTCAAGAACTTCAGCTCCAAGTCTACAAAGAAATCAGATCCCAGAGTTGTCATGAGGATCAGAAATTCTTCGATGCTTTTCAGTCTGATATCCCTCCAGAACACAATCCCTTCTATCTGTTGTTGGATGCCAGGATGTTGATCCAATTCAGAGCACAGGTCCAGCAGATACTCCTTGATTTGTTGCTTCATTATCCTTATGATGGGGCTTTCTGAAACAGGTGAAGCAAGCACGGTTCTGGTATTGAAGGGATTATGAGAGATGGACACTCGCTTGTCAGATCTCTCAGGTTCTTGTGACTTGTTTGGAGATTGGGAGTGAGATAGGGATATATGTAGTTCAGGTTCATTTTCAGCGTGTTGAGGGTGTTCAGTTTCCTGAACAGGTTCATTGATTGGGGGTGTGGGAGATCTGGGTGATCTGATTGGTGAGAGTGAGGGTGAGAAAGTTTTGTGAGGGGAGGGTGGTGGTGATGATTTTTGAGGAGAGTGTGACGGTGATTTGGAAGTAGGCGTAGGCGATCTTGCTCTCTGGAAGATCTTGGTGAGAGGCAGAGAATCAGATGGTGATTCTTCCTCACAGTGCTCCACTTCTGTCCCTCTGACAGTTTTCTCTCCTTCTTCTTCGATCATCTGCTCGTCCCTTACTTCTCTGGCAGTGTGCTTAGAACTGACTGCTATCTCCTTTTCTGATTCCACCTGAATCAGATCCTCCGTTCTGTGATCTTGCTGATCAGAACTTGGAGTAGTCTTCAGAGGAGATGCAACTCTCTTCTGACGTTTCCGCTGAGCATCTGGTTTCTTGGCCAGATCCTTCCTCTTGAACCTCTTCTCTGGAATGCCCGTTCCCTGCGCTTCTGAAGATGCAGTGGCCTTCTCTTTTCCCTTCTTTTCTCCCTTGGGTTTGGGCACATAAGGAGTAGGATCCTCATCAGATTATCCAGGCAGAGCCTCATCCTTGCCCAAGATGGCCTTGTGCTTTTCTTGATATATCTTCGCACCATTCTCATTCCATTCATAATTCTTTGGCAGCTTGTCTGACAGAATGATTGAGATTTTGTGCATGAAGGAGCACTTGGAAGATAAGCACACTTCATTTCTCTGGGTCAGTTCGAACTTCCCCGAGTCTTTCCGCAATCGTGCCTTGACCATACCCAACCAGTCCATATTTGAAGCCTTCTTGATGATTGCAGCCATGACACTGATCTTATATGAAGTGACAGCATCAAGACTGTAAGTTGAGCACATAATCACCTTCTGAACGATCTCAAGGAGAAGGCGATATTTCCTCTTCAGCTAGGAGGCTTTGACATTCGTCGTATTCTCCTTGTTCGCTGGTCTCAACAGCTCGGCTTCAAGAAATTCCTTCTCTCCTACATCAGTCGTGTAGGTCTCTGGGTTGATGCTTCCTCGAGTTAGACCAAAGATCCTCTGGAGATCATCATTCGACACTCGTACTTTCAATCCACCAACGGAAGAAATCAGGTCAGCATCAATGTCTTCATCCCTCTGTATATTGTATAGAAACTCTAGGGCTTCATGTGTGTGGACTATGTTCTGATGTGTAGAGCAATATCGTTCAAGCCCACACGCTCGCAAGCACTCCAGAATTTTCAGCGATTCAGGATCTGAGGTGATTGAGAATACTACATACTTCTCATCAATGATATCTTTCTTCATCGATGCAAAGTTTCAGAACTTCTTCCCTTGGCCCGGTCGTGGAACAAGATATGCCATTTATATATGATACGCAAATTGATGTTAGTTTGAGTAAAATATTTCAATAAATTCAGTCAAACCAGTAATCTAAGCATCAATTTGGCAAGTAAGCGTATAGATCATGTATAAATTACAGAAACATAGCATCATGACTTGTAAACCTAGGTACCAGAGTGACTTGAAATCATGCAGTATTTAAACGAGAAATTACCAGAAATTGATTTGTAGGATTGAGAAATCGTGAAAGTAGAATCAATTGATTTTTGAAAGTAAATTCTCTGAAGATTTTGAAATTTTTGATCTTTTAAGAACTTTGAGAAGACGAAGTAGTGGAAAGAAGTTTTCTGAGAAGGATTTGGATTTTATAGTATGCGAGGGGAAACTTTTTTTTTGCACAACTTTCCAAAGTACTCAAGTATCCATGTTTTGAAATCAGTGGCTGAGATTAGTCGGCCGAAAAGTGTTTTGATCGCACTAATGAGAAAAGTAGTCTTCTCGTTTTTTGGACTCGAAAATTTGCAATAAAATTCATTAAATACATATTCCCATGTCCGCATTAAATGTTTTTCAGTGCATGCGTCACAAAGTTAAGAGAAGGCAGAGTGAAAATAAATTTAAATAATGCATATAAGATATTCAGAAAGGGATAAATATGAAACGTATCTGACTGATTGATATTGTAATCAACCAGGTACCATTGTGATCTGATCTGGTACTTGACGACCTTACTGATGGTAGCATTAAGCATTTCCCAACAATGTTCCACTCATCTGATCAGATATCTGTTTGATCCACTTCGTTACTTATCTGATCCACTTATCTGATTCTCTTATCTGATACTCTTCATCCTTCAGTCTTCTTCAATCCAGGCAGCATTTCCTATGCACTTACGTCAAACTCCCGCCAAAACATTTACTTTGGGGAGTCAAAAAGTTGCCTCGATTCCCTAATCAGCGCGATTTGACATTCCGTAATAATGGTTTAGATACGCTGTGATTACTCACACCGTCATCTCATCCAACCATTAGCCGCGTGTTCCTTACGCGTTGTCGATGCAAATTTCTCTTAAGGTCTTCTGAGAAAATAAATTTGCATTTATACCCCTAATTTTCTCCTATAAATTAGCCTTGGGGTGTTAGGCAAACAACACAACATAAACCATTCATCTTCTTTAGCTTATACTCCATGCTTTCCGATGAATTCCTTATTTTAAATTGAAACTTAAAGCAAAAAACCTTTAACCCTTTTCCAATGAATTCAGCTTCTCAAATCAACCCTGTGTGTTCCTTCACACTGCTTTCGTCGTCATCGAAGATTACACATACGATCAATGCAAAGCTTCTTTACCACCGTGGAGGAGGATCTGCTATAGCAAATAAAAAGACACTTCTCCTAACCGTATGCACCTTGTGTGCCTATCGAGATGACGGAATTAACATCAACAGACTCAGTCTGAAACAAAACATGGGTTTGATATACGGTCTGCATCAGACAATAGCTGATCTTCGTATATCAAACTCAATAATTGCATGTGACACTAGTAGCCGTCTGGTCCTTGTGACCAAACCTGTGGCACTGTGTCCCATTTAACAGCTGGAGAGCCCATTGATTTTAGGTCTAGGGGATCCTGGCTTAGAGATCCTTCAAGGCCGCTCTCGCTCCTCACTCCGAATCTCTGAGGGTGGCTCAGGATTCTAGAAGCTTCTCTACGCCCCTTTTAGGGTCGGGGGAAAATGAGAGCATCAAGCTTTAAAATCTCTCTCTCCCCTTCCCTACCTTGGGTTGGCTGAGGGTTTATGGTTTATGTAATGACCTCCGGGTCTTCTTGTACTTGTAGCTTGTAATACCACTTGTAGCTTGTAATGTAGATCTGACCTCCGGGTCCTTATCAATGAAAAATTCTATTATTTCAATGTTGTGTTCCCTCTTCTGATTTATGCGATATGTGCTTTAAACTTGTACTTGCTTATTGACCGTAGCTTTAATCGACTTATAAAGTATGACTTTTCAATCTGACCAGTTCCCCCTTAATCTGATATATCTTGAACTGATCGGCTCCTTGTCTGATCTTCAGATCGGCATCTTGTCTGATTTTCTGATCGGCTCCTTGTCTGATCTTCAGATCGGCTCCTTTTCTGATCGTCTGATCAGTTGAGATTCCTAACTCAACTGATTCCTCTTAACCTGGTTAGTCTTTTAACCAACTGGTTCTGGAGATCAGTCCCCCAACTATTTCTGGTGCACTTTCTCCAAGATCCAGAAGCCCTAGCTCGTTGCATAATTCTCTGAATCTGATCTCAGCTAGCGGCTTAGTTAAAATATCAGCTTTCTTCTTCTCAATATGGATCTTTTCCATTATGATATTCTTCTTTTCAACGTGATCTCTGATAAAATGGTGTCTGACATCCACATGCTTGCATCTTGTATGTAGAACAGGATTCTGAGTGATTGCAATAGCACTATTACTATCACAGAATATAGGTACGTTCTTAGCTACGATGTTGTAATCCCTCAGCTGCTGACTTAGCCAGAGCAGTTGGGAACAACAGCTTCCTGCAACCATATATTCTGCTTCAGTAGTAGATGTCGCAACTGAGGTCTGCTTCTTCGAAAACCAAGAGATCAGTTTATTACCCAGAAACTGACATGTACCTGAGGTTGATTTTCTGTCGATTCTGCAATCTCCGTAATCAGAATCAGAATACCCACTATGCTCTAGATTATCATTTGATGGGTAAAATAAACCAAGGTTTACTGTCCCCTTCAGATACTTAAGAATCCGCTTAGCAGCTTCTAAGTGGCTTTGCATTGGATTAGCTTGAAATCTGGCACATACACCTACTGCAAAAGTGATATCTGGTCTGCTGGCAGTCAGGTATAGTAGAGATCCAATGAGAGCCCTATATTCTTTCTGATTAGTTTTCTGACCGTCCTCATCTGGATCCATCTTGAACCCGGTCATCATGGGAACTCTGGCTTCCTTACAGTTTTGAACTCCAAACTTGGCCAGTAGATTCCTTGTGTACTTTGCCTGACAGATGAATATCCCTTCTGTACTCTGCTTGACTTGTTGTAGGTCCCGAACGGGTTTTGTGAGGGCAGAAGTCTAGAGGGGAGGGGTGAATAGACTTCTGAAAACTTTTTGTGCGGATCAGGTGTGAAAGCAGTTAGCCTGATCAGAGTGCGAGTGAATCAGTTTGGACTGATAACCAACTTACTAATCGCCTGAAGGCAGATCAGTTCAGTAACTATCAGTTTAACTGATGTGCGGAAGCTAAGTTTTACCCGTGTGAAAAACCAGTTTTGATAAATCAGATTCCAAAGTCAGTCTTTTAACCAGTTGACTGAAGTGTCAAGCTTGATCAGATCAGAAGCTTGGTGCTAGCTGATCTTAACTTAGAATATGTATGCTGCTTTAAAAGGTTGTGTGAGATTGTGTAAACAGTTAATCAAAGCGGTAAAGGCACACAAGATTTATAGTGGTTCGGACAAACCAGTCCTACGTCCACTCTTCCCTATCACAAGGGGCACCAACTTAACCAACTGGACTTAGATTTTTGTGTTAGTCCAACACAGTACACCGACATATATTTAAGGAGTTCTCACTCAACCGATCCCAGAAATCAGAACTAGAAACCCTAGTCTGAAATCTTGCTAAACAACTTAACCTAACTTTGGGTTTGGATAAGATTGTTTTGGTTCCAACTATGAAATCTTTTCTAGTGTTTAAGGTAGCCTATATGCTAGATGAGAAGATTTCTATGCTAAGAACTTATGGGATGAACACTATAAAAATTAACTTCAAGTTCGTGTTCTTCGTGCGGAAATCTGATAATTGCTTAAGCGTCTTGATTGTTCACTGTTTCTGTGTCTTCACTCTGAAGTGTGATCCCATATTTATAGACCTTGAAATCAAAGAGCCGTTGGAGAGCAATTCGAATTTCAGGCTATGTTTGGTAGACTTGCAGGATTAATGTGGCGTCTTGAACGGCATGGCGAAAAGCGTGAATTTGTATTTTATAGCCGTTAGTTAGAAGCAAAGACCAAATCCGTAATTGCCGGCTCCGATCATACGTGTCTCGTTCTTATTGGTTAACAGATGCACTTTTCAGTGTTGTTCTTCCAACTAAGGTTCACATTCTTCTTGTTCAGATCATCGACGTATGACTAAGTGAAACATCAGTTTTCACTGGTGGTGATTTGATCGATCCAAAAAGGTCGTCGGTCTACTGATGGAGTCTTCCGGTGCGGTTGACTTAGCTTCAACTAGCGGACTCGGTGATGTAGGTCTTACGGTCCGATCTTCCGGAAGTCATCGATCTTCAAGTATTACGAGTTTGAGCTTTTATGACTTGGTGAGATATCGACTAGATCATATCGATCCGATCTTCCTTTTTTCTCTTGCATTCGCCCGCTCCGGATATCAATTTATTCTTTGGATCTTGGATCTAACTTATACATATTGAGGTTCCCCCTCAATATGTGACCTATCTATTACATCGGTTGTTCTATCAAGTAATTATCAACCGGTATTCTATAAACGGTAATATAAACATCGATACCTAATTGGTCGATCGTCCTATTACATGTGTTTTTTGAACTTTTATCAAAACTATAAATTTCCCAACAATTTCCCCTTTTTGATAAAACCAAAACACACCGAGAAACCAAACACAGTTGATAAATATAGAACAAATAAAGAGCACATAATCGGAAAGACAATGAGATTTTGTCTTAGGATCGAAAAGTAAACTTTTCTCATTAGATATGTCGATTACATGTTACATCGGAAAAGTTTGAATTTAAAAACAAATTTGATCCCGAGAAGTCTTCCGATTTTTTTCACTCTTTTAGGCTTGTATCCTTCGGCATCTCTCTTTGATCTTGAGGTACGTTGAAAATCGATAAAGTTTCCATTTGACATCATTGGTCCTGCCGAGGATCGATTATATGCGTTTTGCTCGAGGATGTCAAAATAGAATCTCTGAAATGCCGGTCATCAAATGAGCCATCCGCCTTCTTCGAGTAATCCAACAGATCATACTCTTGGCGAGATATTTTTGCATTGATAATTTTGGCCTCATTTTCCGGATACTTTAAAATCTGGATATTTATTTTCTAACCAGTTGAGGAATTCATCATCTGGAGATTCTTCTTGTGGAACAAGATCAAGAACAAAAGCATCCAGAAGCCATTCACTTCTGATCTTATTCCATTCCTCAAACCTCTTAGCATGTTCAGCAGTTTTTGGAATTATCTCATCAATTCTTCTTTGCGCGGTGAGGTTCGTAAATGCATTTTCGGGCTTTCCTTTCTTCGCTCTCGATCTGAATCTCTTCTTCAGATTTTCTGCCTCTGTCAATTTATCTGCCCTTTTTCTTCTTCGCTTTTTGGGCCTCTTGACAATCTGCTCTTTGGGCGATTTCTCGGCCCGATTCCTTATCGGCTTCATGATCTGGGTCGGGTCTTCTTGTGACTATCTTAATGCGAGTGGTTTGGTCTGATTGTGATGTCCCAGCACCCGCAACAGCTAACTTTCTTGCCTTTGACTTTTCCATCTTTTCAGATCCTTCGTTAGCAAAGAGATCCATATGATTTAGTCTTTGTCCATAGGCTTCAAGCTATGCGAATCGGGTCTTGTTGTTACGATCATGTCGGTTGGTTTCTCACTCTGTCCTTCCCTTTTTGGTTTGATAAAAAAAAACCGAGGTGGGAAGTTAGAGATCCAAAGTGGCCCGATATCGCCTGTTGAGATCGCAATGAGATAAACCTTGAGCTTGAGCGGTTAGATTTTGAACCTTCGAGATCATTTCGATCTTGACAGATTCCATGGCGATAGAGAGTGTAAGAATCGGTTTGTCAAGTTTCTCTTACGTAAATTCTAGCTTTTCGGTGAGCATCGAAAAAAAACTTGTTGTTGATCCACGAATCACTTGTCATCAATTGATTTTATAAGTTCGGCGGAACCACGGTGGTCCGCGTTTGGGAGAACCGATCTTTGATTGCCTCAACGGGAAATAGCCAATTCCCTTTGATCTGTTATTTCTTTGAGGCCAATCGCCTCGATCAAGCTATCACTCCCTCAACTTCTTCTTTTCGGAGATCTTTGATACAAGATCGATCTCCCGAAGTTGATCGTGATGATGTGAGATGTTGGAATGTTTTTGCGTCACGCAGATCTCTTTCGGTTGTTTTGCGCCTCAAGTGGTTGGTCATGAAGCTATGACACCAGTTCCACTATCATCGGTGACCCTGCATCCTTCATTGTAGCATCTGCTTCTTGGCCGATCTCGGTTCTCCTTGTTGAGCAACCCCACTTTCTGTGGATCGAGCTTTGATAGATTCGGCAGTTATATTTCTCGGTGGTGATCTACTTTAGCGATTTCCTCATATCGAAATCAAAATCTGCAAACTCATCAAGACCGCCCATCTGTTCAATAATCATTATAAAATCTGAGAAGTTTTTTAATCAAAGATCTCTCCAGGTGAGGATCTGCATAACTTCCTCTCTAATAGCAGGATGGGCGACCAATTCTGGATACATCTCATCAATTTCTCGTTTGATTTGCATTCTGACCATTTTCCTTGTGATGGTCTTTGATGATCTAGACTCGGGGAATTGTGCATCGCATTCGAGTTGATGAGATGTGGAAAGTTGTGGTGGTGCTTGAGTAGGCGGAAGTTGTCTGATTGGCTCGACTGCGAGAGGTTTACATTGTAGAGGCAAAGTGCGCTGGTTCTACAACAGTAAGCTTCTGATGCATAACCGATGTAGTTTAGGTTTCGGGCGGTGGGGAGAAGGAGAAACATGCTCAGCAACCAGTAGTCTGAGCGGTGAATCAGGTCGAGTTGGAGGAGAAAGAGATCGTTCGTCTCGTGCTTCTTCCTCAGAATGTTCTGGCGAGCTCTCAACTTGAGAAGCCTGCCTGTCTGATTTTTCACCTGATTTTTGTGGTGCATCAGGCTGATCTGGCGCTCCTTCTTTATCTGACTCATCTTCTAGAAACAGAGTCATGGAGGCCTGCTTTGCCTTCTTTGGCCTCTTCTCTTGGGCCTTCACCAGTTTTCTTTTCTTTTTCTGGGGGGCATCTGGTGTGGACGAGGCTGCTTCCTTGCTTTTTCCTTTCTTCAGCTTTGGAGGGGTGGGCCGCATATCATCATCAGGTGGCCCATATATGGCTGAAGTGGTGGAGAGGAAAGCCTTGTAGGACTTCAGTCCATTCTGGTCCGATTTGGCATTTGGCATTTTGTCCTTTAGGATAACTGCAACCTTGTTGAGATTCTCGATCCTCTTCTTGAGATAGACCTCCTCCATTCATTAACTCCAAATTTCTCATGTTCTTGGAGTAGAATGGCCCTTTAGGAACCCATGCCAATTGATGTTCTTGGCTTCATCAATTATTGCAGCCATCTTTATCTGAGTTTGACGGATGTAAGAGCATCTGGGCTGAACGAAATACCCATGATTGTTTTTGACAATATGTCAAACAACAGTCGGTATTTCCTCTTGAGCATTGGTTTGACAAAACCTGCGGTCTGATGTTTGTCAGCCTCTCTGAAGAGTTTGTTTCTGATCAGCTCATCTTCATTCTCCCTGTAGTGAGCAGCGGCGAGATTAAATCCTTTTGGCAAATTTGAGCAGACGAGTTATGTCCTCATTCGTCAGTCTGATCTCTTCTCCGTTGACTGACGAAAGTAATTCATCTCCCGGAGCATCCGTATCCACCCTTAAATTCCTTAGGAATTCAAGTGCTTCATACTGCATCACTGGATTGCAGTGAGCAGCGCAATATTTCTCAAGACCTCCTTTCTTCAGAATTTGCTCCACTTCCATTGATTCCGGATCCCGAGTGATATCAAACTGCACGAACTTGTCATCGACAATCTTTAATGCCAGTTCCACGTAATTGCACATTATTTTACCCTTACCGTGAGTGGCCATCTACAAATAAGATAGACTCGATTAAGATTGTGCATAAACATAGAGATATCATATATTGATTATCAGACCTATACACAGGCCTAGTAATCGATAAACACATGCGGAAACCAAGAAACAATAAAGCATAACACAGGATACCATCGATTGACAAAATCTTTAAGATCAATGGATTTTAAGGAAAAAGATTCATCAAATAATCAGAAATTACTAGATTCTGTTTTTCGGGAAGATAATTTTGAAACTTAAGAAAAACACTTTGAATCGCAGAGAAGTAATCTGGAGTTTTCAGAGAATAAATCGCAAGTTTGTGAATGGGAAAACTCTGGTAGGTTTTTGATGAACCTTATAAAGATGAGGAGGGAAAAGAAAACACAAGATTTGGAAGATCAACCGTTTGAAAAGATTAAACGATCTAGATTAAGCGGTTTTGATCGTATGGTCAGGAAAAAGCACGTACGAAAACCTTTTGGATTTAAAAGCTCATTTTGTAGCAATTAATACAGGTACCCCACATCCGCATTAAATGATTTGCACAGTAAGGCAAATAAAAACAGATAAGATCCGATAAATAAGCAAATAACAAGGGAAAAGAAAAGCGTATCGGTTGGTGATATTGCAAGAATCAATACCACTTGTAGGAACTTGTAGTTGATTTCACTTGTTGATCATAGTTTTACGCCTAAACCTTATAATTTCCCATTTGTTTCTTTTCAACCGAATCTATCGATTTCCCTTTTCGATCCTCATCGATCGGTTGAAGTTCCCCTTCAACCGATATTCGAGATCTTTCCTTGGTGATATATCCGATTTGTTGAGATATTCAAGCTCAATGATCTTCCTCATCCGATCGATTTAGTATGTAATCGATTTACATTGACCTAATCAATCTTCTCGGATCAAGCCAATTCTTGGGATAAGTGTTACCGCCAAAACTTAGTCTAGAATAGTAGTCTCTATTCCCTAAGTTGGTAACGATTTGACTTATCGTAATTATAGTCTAAATATTTCGATATGTCAATCCTACCGTAAATTTATCAATTATCGATCGCGTGATTTCTACACATTTGTCCTTGTGATGCAAATTTCTCTAAAAGGTTTTTTGAAGTCAAATTTGCATTTGCACCCTTGCTTGGCCTCTATAAATTGGACCAATGTTTTACACAACATAACCCATTCACCATACTTATCTTCTTTGTAGAATCATGTATCTGGTGAACCCTTATTTCGGTGAGACTTTAAGAAACACCTTTACCCCTTTTTCAATGATTTGACTTCTCAAATCAACCATGTGTGTCCCTTATCATTTGTTTTTAAATGCGTCATCAAAGATTTCACATACAATTGTTGCTAAGCTTCTCTACCACCAAGGTGGCGGCTCGATGTCGCGAATCGAGAAGACACTTCTCCTAACCGTATGCACCTTTGTGTGTCTATCGAGATGACGGAACTAGCATCAACAGACTCAGTCTGATATAAAACATGAGTTTGATATACGTTCTGGATCAGACAACAGCTTATCTTCGTATATCAACTCTATTTTTTCATGCGACACATGTGCCCATAAGGTCTTTGAACCACTTTCTTGGCACATGTGCTCCATTTAACAGCTGGAGAGCCCATTGACTTCAGGTCTAAGGGCTCCTGGCTTAGAAATCCTATCAACGCCGCTCTCGCTCTCCTTTGGTTTTAGCTTCATTAAGCGGCTTTAGGATTATTTCAAAGCCTCTCTCACCCTTGTTAAGTGGGGGAAAATGAGAGCATCAGATTTAAAATCTCTCTCTCTCCCGCTCTTCTTGGGTTAGGATGAGGGTTTAGGGTTATAGGTTTAGGGTTTTCGGTTATGACTTATGTACTGACCTCCGGGTCCTTTGTACTTGTAACTTGTAATGTAACCTGACCTTCGGGTTTTTATCAATGAAAATTTCTATTATTCCATTGTTGTGTAAATTTTCTGCTTTCTTATGCGATTGTAGGCTTTAATCTGTGAATCTTGCTTGTTGAATATCAGCTTAATCGACTTACAAAGATGTAAAATAACCAAACTGATTTAATCAGATAATCCTTTTAAACTGAGTGTTTCCTTTAACCTGATAAACCTTTAATATGATAACTTGTAAATCTGATCGATTTCTCATATCAGTTCCTTGACTGATCTTCTTATCAGTTGAGATACCAAATTCAACTGATTCCTCTCAACCTGGTTAGTCTCTTAACCAGCTGGTTCTGGAGAACAATCCATCAAGCATTTTAGGTGCTTTTTCTCCAAGATCCAGAAGCCCTAGCTCATTGCACAATTCTCTGAATCTGATCTCAGCTAGTGGCTTGGTTAGAATATCAGCTTTCTGTAAATTAGTGTGAATCTTTTCCATTCTGATATTCTTCTTTTCAACATGATCTCTTATAAAATGATGTCTGACATCCACATGCTTGTATCTTGTATGTAAAATAGGATTCTGAGTGATTGCAATTGCACTATTACTGTCACAGAATATAGGTACATTCTAAGCTACAATGTTATAATCCCTCAGCTGCTGACTAAGCCAGAGCAGTTGGGAGCAACAGCTTCCTGCAGCCATATATTCTGCTTCAGTAGTAGATGTCGCAACTGATGTCTGCTTCTTTGAAAACCACGAGATCAGTTTACTTCCTAAAAACTGACATGTTCCTGAGGTTGATTTTCTATCAATCTTGCAACCTCCATAATCAGAATCAGAATACCCACTAAGCTCTAGATTATCATCTGATGGGTAAAATAAACCAAGATTTACTGTCCCCTTCAGATACTTAAGAATCCGCTTAGCTGCTTCTAGGTGGCTTTGCATTGGATTTGCCTGAAATCTGGCACATACACCTACTGCAAAGGTGATATCTGGTATGCTGGCAGTCAGGTATAATAGAGATCCAATGAGAGCACTATATTCTTTCTGATTTGTTTTCTGACCATCCTCATCTGGATCCATCTTGAATCCAGTCATCATAGGAATTTTGGCTTCCTTACAGTTTTGAACTCCAAACTTAGCCAATAAATTCCTAGTGTACTTTGCTTGGCAGATGAATATCCCTTATGTACTTTGCTTCACTTGTAGACCCAGAAAATAATTCATCTGACCCATCATGGACATCTCGAACTTTTGCTGAATCTTTCACATAGACTCTTGTTGGGAGATCCGAAGATGATGTCGTCCACGAAGATCTGAACCATCAGAATATCTTCTCCATCTTCTATTCTGAATAAGGTTCTGTCCACTGTTCCTTTAGTGAACCCACTGTCGATCAAGAACTGAGAGAGTGTATCATACCAGGCTCGAGGAGCTTGTTTCAGGCCATAAAGAGCTTTTCTTAAATGGTACACTTGGTTGCTCTTTTCGAAGCCTGGAGGTTGTTATACATAAACTTCCTCTGCTAGTATCCCGTTTAAGAATGCACTCTTTACGTCCATCTGATACACAGTGAACCCTCTGTGGGAAGCATATGCCAGAAACAGCCGAATGGCTTCTAGGCCAGCGACTGGTGCAAAGGTCTCATCATAATCAATTCCTTCTGATTGTGAATACCCCTTAGCAACAAGTCTTGCCTTATTTCTGGTGATGACATTTTTCTCATCTCTCTTGTTCTTGAAAACCCACTTCGTGCCAATTACGTCTTGATGATTTGGTCTGTCCACCAGTTCCCAAACTTGATTTCTCTCGAACTGTTCCAGCTCCTCCTGCATGGCTAGAATCCAGCTTGCGTCTTGTAGAGCTTCCTCCATTGTTGTTGGTTCCTTCATAGACAAATAATAGCAATACATGGCACTTTCACCAATCTGATGTCTAGTTTTAACTTTATCAGATGGGTCTTCGATGATCAGATCAGTTGGATGACTGGTTATCCAGGTCCTTCTGTTCTAATTTGCGTCGGTTTGGAGAACATCATCCATTTCTGATAAAGGTTCATTACTAGCGACTGGGAGTGGTGCAGAATTATGATCCACTTGATAAGAACATGTCTCAGCTGATTTTGGACTCATCATGTGCTGATGTCTGTTCGTGGGAACTTCAGGTGTTCCCCCTGAACCGGATGGTTCAGTTGATACTGTCTCAGCTGTACCAGCTTCTTCATCGACAAATTTTCGTGCCTTAGGATCTGAATGATCTGGTGAATCAGCTAGATCTGGAATGTATACTGTTACGATTTCTGATCCTTTTTCCTTGATCGTTAGCTGATCCATTTTTTGAGCATCAGTCTTTGGTTGATCGGTACATCTTGTTTCGAGGCGATTTCTTTGTTAGGAGGATGCTTCATCAAAGACTACATGGGGTGTTTCTTCCACAACTAGGGTTCGTCTGTTGTAAACCCTGAAAGCCTTGCTAGATGAGGAATATCCTAAGAATATACCCTCATCTTACTTGGCCTCAAAAGTCTTCAACTGACTCTTCCCATTGTTGTGTATGAAACACTTACATCCAAAAACATGGGAACGCGCCCGACCGATTCATAGGGTGTTTTGAAAACACGAGGTTTTGACATGCGTGTTGATTGACTCCATTCAAAAAGCGGCTTGGTATTGCATGTTCCTAACATCGTGATGTCTCATCTTTGAGTTCTGTTCCTCCAAACTTTCTCCAAAATCGGTGATGTCTCATGTTGTATACCAAAAAAAAGTTATAAAAGAGTTTGCATTTTGCCTTTATCGATCGATTTTTACTACATTGACACCCTTCTCATTTTGTAATCTTTTTAGCGACTCGGGTATCTTCGTTTGTCGTCTCATTCTTCTTATGTAAGAATATAACCCTGTAAACTTGGAATAGTCATCCACGACAGAGTATATTTGCGTCACGAGATCGATCGTGTAATCTGGTCCAAATAGATCCATATGAAGCAGCTGCGATTACTCTCTTTGGATGTCGGTCCAGAATTCCTTTGAATGAAGCTTTGACTGCTTTTCCTTCCGACATGCAAAGACATGTCTGATCCTTTGAAAATACTTCATTCGGAAGTCCTTCCACTATAGACATCCTTGCTATCTTATTAAGAGTTTTAAAGTTCAGATGGCTCATTCTTTTGTGCCAGAGCCAACTGCTACTTTTGGAACTCTTGACAATCGGGCATGCATTTCTTGGGCAACGTTTCAATCAATTTGTGTAGATCGTCCCTTTCCTTGAACCGAGTTAGCAAAATCTGTTGAGTGGCTCGATTCTTGATAGTGCATTGATCAATCAGTACTCAACGCTGAATCCGTTGTCGCAGAATTGAAAGAAACCGATAATAGGTTGTCTTGGACCTTCGACATACGAGACTCCGATTATTTGTACATCATCATTCTCTAAGGTTTCGAATCCTTTGGTATAACTAAAGTTATCATCACCGAAGAGTACACGCGGCCCTTCATTTTATGTAGGAGCCGAGGAGATGTTTGCTTCGATCATGTGCCTTGAGCATCCACTATCGATGTACCCGGATAGTTGCTTGCACACCTCCTTTGTTGGCGGACCCACGCGATCCTGCAGCCCAAATCGGGCTTTAGGTACCCTTTTTTGGAGTGGGTCCCGAGGGGTTAGGATTAGTTTTGGGGATCCATACAAGCAGAGCACTTCTATTGAGATCGGTTAGATCGAAGGCTGATTTGTCTCCCATACCTATCAACATAATCATCGTCTCTTTATATGCTTTCGATTAGTATGATTATTAGTGTGAACCTTGGATGACTTAGAAGACTTGGGATTTATCTTTTTTGTTTGTCTCCTTTTCATCCGGTGTGGTTCAAAAGTGGTGTGACCCTAGATTTCGATTATAGGGGTAGGTACGATTGCTACCATCAAAAGATTCATATCTTTTTTGGCATAGGTGGTTTTGCGGTTTACCTAAAGCATGCTTATTAGGCGGTGACCTTGATTGGGTCTCAGATTAGACTTCCCTTTACAGGTTGTCTTTTTCGACACCGATTTGTTGATCGAGTTGAGGTCACTTGTAAGAACTGGGTTCTTCTGTTGATTCTCGGTTGATGCTTTACCGATTGGGGTCCATTTCATTTCCCCTTACGGTTAGGTACTGCCTTACACCTTTCGGTAGGTCTTTTTTTCCCTTATTAGATACAAGTTTGGCTTTTGGTGTATCTTTTGTCGAAACTCGTCGATTACACCCTTTTGAGATGAATCGATCGGGGCTTTTGAGGATGTGGAAGGGTTCTCATACCCAAGTCCCTTCTTGTTGTCGTTGTTGAAGTTCATGTCTTGAAGCAGTTTTAGATGATTTTGTAAAAACTTCTATTTTCTTGCTTGTGATTATCCTCGGATGATTTTAGACTCTTATGCATTAGGAATAAGCTCATCAAATTTCGCTTGCGAGATTTTTTGAAGTCATCGACTTGTTGTTTGTTAATTGCTAGCTGATCTTTGATCTACTTCTCCTGATCAGAAGTTTTAACTTTCAGAATATTAAGTTCCTCAGTTGCCTTCTGAGCAGTTTCAACAGATTTAAGTTCAGAAGCTTTACTGAGATCGTTCTCTTTAGCAAGGCGATTATTTTCGATCTTGACTTGTCATTCTAAACTTCCACTATAGCATAAGTGTCTCTTGCATTGGAGAGATCCTCAAGCAATTGCTTTCGAGTAGAATTTGCAGGTCAATCTCAAAGGGTGTGCTAATGATAGCGGTGTAAAAGCGAACAAAGCGGGTTTGGAGGTTACCTCAGATTGGTCCTCCTTGGCCATCGATCGAGATCTCATCATCATCCAAGAGAATATCGGATCTTCATTTTCATAGAAGTCAACAAAGATTTGCGATCGATTGAAATCTTCTACAAAGGAGTATCCAAAATCCTCAGAGGGCAGATAGGAATCGTCAATTCCTGATGTGTCAGCAACCATGGCTTTTCTTTCCATGTACCGTTGCTCTCTTCTGTTCCTCTTTTCTTCCCTTTCTCTTGGCGTCAGTGCAGGCGTCTGCTTATTTGTAGTGACACAGCTTCTCACGGTTGAAACACGCTCCTTGATCCATCGAACCTTTCCTTCGGGTGAATCACTCCGTCTGTATGATCTATCGGTGACTTCCCTTTTCGATAGTAGTCGAGCTTCTTACATGCGATTGGTTATCTCTTCTCTCATCATTTAGATTATCTCTTTTCCTTTCTTCTTTGTGATCTCTTCGATCATCAGATCTGGTTCTTTTGGAGATCTGTTGGCTGATCTCCTATCTCTTCCTCGGCTATGTTGATAATCTTTATAGAATCTTCGATACTTACCAAGTTGAATATTTGATTTTTCTAGTTTCCTGGTAAGCAGAGCGATCTGTTCTGCCTGACTTATGATGTTTCCAATGGGTTCATTGGCCTTCGATCTGCTGCTGGTTGCCTTAAAAGCAACTGATTTGGAAGTTGAGGCTTCAGCGGGCACCTCATCTTCATCTGCTTGTCCTCTCTCAATTAAATCGAACTCGTGAGCTTTAAGGCTCAAACAAAGCTACTCGGCTTCATTTTTGAAATGTCTTGGCAATCCTTGATTACCGTGACTTTCATATCCCATTTCTTGGTAAGAGATCTTAATATCTTGTAGTTGATATCCTTGTGTGACATCTCTCTACCAAGTTCTCGTAGCTTATTCACAGACATAGTAATCCTTCCATCGAGTTCGTTGATGGTCTCGTTGGGCAGCATCTTCAGTTTTTCGAACATCACCAGTTCGGCTTGTAGACGGCTATCTTTTATCTGGTCATTTCCCTCGCATATCTCAGCTAGAGTATCCCACATTGCTTTCGCAGTTTTGAGATATTTAATATTTTCCTTGGTGACCTTATCCATTGTTTTCATGATAATATGCCTTGCGATAGTATCTAGAGTGTGCAGCTTTCTTTCCTCTGCATCCATCAAGGCTGGGATTTTTCGCACAAGACTTCCCAGGGCAAAGTCTGGATCTCCTCTAACTGCAGGGTTGTCGTAATAAATGATGATGGGTCCACTTTCGATGACTTCCATCATTCTGCCGCTTATCGAACCTAGATGGTTGGACATATATATAGCCCAATCTGCATACTCATCGATTGAGAACTTCGGCAGATCATGATACATACCTGAGGTGTTATCCATGCTGAGTGATTTTGGAAAATGAATGAGTTTTATGAAGGTTTTTCAAGATCTGTTCAGTTGACCACAAAGATTCTTCCTCAAGAATCGATGATACACAAAGTCGATTGGTGCAGTAGAACCAACCGCCTCGATACCACTTGTAGGTCTAAGCGGGTTTTGTGAGGGCGAAGTCTAGAGGGAGGGTGAATAGACTTCGAAAACTTTTTGTGTGGATCGGTGTGAAAGCGATTAGCCCGTCAGTCTTGAGTGAATCGGTTTGGGTCGATAACCAACTTACTAATCGCTCAAGGCGATCGATTCGGTAACTATCAGTTTAAGCGATGTGCGGAAGCTAGTTTTTACCCGTGTGAAAAACCGGTTTTGATAAATCAGATTCCAAAGTCAGTCTTTTAACCAGTTGACTGAAGTGTCAAGCTTGATCAGATCAGAAGCTTGGTGCTAGATGATCTTAACTTAGAATATGTATGCTGCTTTAAAAGGTTGTGTGAGATTGTGTAAACAGTTAATCAAAGCGGTAAAGGCACACAAGATTTATAGTGGTTAGGACAAACCAGTCCTACGTCCACTCTTCCCTATCACAAGGGGCACCAACTTAACCAACTGGACTTAGATTTTTGTGTTAGTCCAACACAGTACACCGACAGATATTTAAGGAGTTCTCACTCAACCGATCCCAGAAATCAGAACTAGAAACCCTAGTCTGAAATCTTGCTAAACTACTTAACCTAACTTTGGGTTTGGATAAGATTGTTTTGGTTGCAACTATGAAATCTTTTCTAGTGTTTAAGGTAGCCTATCAGCTAGATGAGAAGATTTCTATGCTAAGAACTTATGGGATGAACACTATAAAAATAAACTTCAAGTTCGTGTTCTTCGTGCGGAAATCTGATAATTTCTTAAGCGTCTTGATTGTTCAGTGTTTCCGTGTCTTCACTCTGAAGTGTGATCCCATATTTATAGACCTTGAAATCAAAGAGCCGTTGGAGAGCAATTCGAATTTCAGGCTATGTTTGGTAGACTTGCGAGGAATGATGTGGCGTCTTGAACGGCATGGCATGGAAAAGCGTGAATTTGTATTTTATAGCGTTAGAGAGAGCGACACCAAATCCCGTAATTGCTTAACTCGATCATCGTGTCTCATTCTTATTGGTTAATAGACGCACTTTTCAGTGTTGTTCTTCCAACTAAGGTTGACATTCTTCTTGTTCAGATCATCGACGTATGACTAAGTGAAACATCGTTTTTCTCTTGGTGGTGACTTTGATCGATCAAAGGCCGATCGGTCTACTGATGGAGTCTTCGGTGCGGTTGACTTAGCTTCAACTAGCGGAGACTCGGTGATGTAGGTCTTCTTGGTGCGATCTTACGGAAGTCATCCGATCTTCAAGTATTCTGAGTTTGAGCTTTATGACTTCAGCTGAGATATATGACTAGATCAGATCGATCTGATCTTCTGTTTTTCTCTTGCATTCTGGCCTGTTTGATATCAGCTATTCTTTGGATCTTCAGATCTGACTTATACATATTGAGGTTCCCCCTCAATATGTGACCTATCTATTACATCAGTTGTTCTATACAGTAATTATCAACTGGTATTCTACAAACGGTAATATAAACATCAGTCAGCTAACAGGTCTGACTGGTCTTATTACATGTGTTTTTGGAACTTTTATCAAAACTATAAATTTCCCAACACTTGTAAACCCAGAAAGTAATTCATCTGACCCATCATGGACATCTCGAACTTCCCTTGCATCAATTTGCTAAACTTCTCACATAGCTTCTTGTTGGGAGATCCGAAGATGATGTCGTCCACGTAAATCTGAACCATCAGAATATCTTCTCCATCTTCTATTCTGAATAAGGTTCTATCCACTATTCCTTTAGTGAAACCGCTGTCTATCAAGAACTGAGAGAGTGTATCATACCAAGCTCGAGGAGCTTGTTTCAGGCCATAAAGAGCTTTTCTTAAACGGTACACTTGGTTGCCTTTTTCAAAGCCTGGAGGTTGTTCAACATAAACTTCCTCTGCTAGTACCCCATTTAAGAATGCACTCTTTACATCCATTTGATACACAATGAACCCTCTGTGGGCAACATATGCCAGAAACAGCCGAATGGCTTCTAGGCGAGCGACTGGTGCAAAGGTCAATCAATTCCTTCTGATTGTGAATACCCCTTAGCAACAAGTCTTGCCTTATTCCTGGTTATGACATTATTCTCATCTCTCTTATTCTTGAATACCCACTTCGTGCCAATCACATCTTGATGAGTTGGTCTGTCCACCAGTTCCCAAACTTGATTCCTCTCAAACTGTTCCAGTTCCTCTTGCATGGCTAGAATCCAGCTTGTGTCTTGTAGAGCTTCCTCTACTGTAGTTGGTTCCTTCAAAGACAGATAATAACAATACATAGCACTTTCACCAATCTGATGTCTAGTTTTGACTCTATCAGATGGGTCTCCGATAATCAGATCAGTTGGATGACTGGTAATCCAGGTCCTTCTTTTCTGATTTGCGTCTATTTGGAGAACATCATCCTCTTCTGATAGTAGTTCATTACTAGTGATTAGGAGTGGTGCGGAATTATGATCCACTTGATAAGAACATGTCTCAGCTGATGTTGGACTCATCATGTGCTGATGTCTATTAAGTAGGAACCGGGGAGTTCCCCGAAACCGGATGGTTCGGTTGATCTTGTCTCGGTCATGCGAACTTCTTCATCGACGGTTAATGCGTACCTTAGGGGTCCGATTGACTGGTGAATCGGCAAGATCAAGTTCAGGATATACACAACATTACGTGTTTATATTCTTTCTCCTTGATACTTAGCCGATCCATTTTTCGCCATGTCAGTCTTTGGTTGATCTGGCAATGCTTTGTTACGAGGCGACTTTCTCTTGTTCAGAAGATGTCTCATCAAAGACTACATGGGGTGTTTCTTCCACAACTAGGGTTCGTTTGTTGTAAACCCTGAAAGTCTTGCTGGATGAGGAATATCCTAAGAATATACCCTCATCTGACTTGGCCTCAAAAGTCTTCAACTGTCTTTTCCCATTGTTGTGTATAAAACACTTGCACCCAAAAACATGGAAGTAAGAAACACGAGGTTTTCTGCCCTTCCACAGTTCATAGGGTGTTTTGAAGTGAGTCTTAGTCAGAGAACATCTGTTCTGGGTGTGGCATGCGGTATTGATGGCTTCTGCCCAGAAACGGCTTGATGTCGCATGTTCAGCTAACATAGTGCGAGCAGCTTCCTTGAGAGTTCTGTTTCTCCGTTCTGCTACTCCATTCTGTTGTGGCGTTCTTGCAGCTGACGTCTCATGCTGTATACCAAACCTAGTGCAAAAATCAGTAATAAAAGAGTTCAGAAAAGTGTTTCTTGAGCAGCTCGGGTATCTTTGTCGTTGTCTCATTCTTCTTGTATAAGAATACAACCCGGGTAAACTTGGAATAATCATCCACGATTACCAGAGTATATTTACGTCCACTGAGACTGACTGGTGTAACTGGTTCCAAATAGATCCATATGGAGCAGTTGCAGTACTCTACTGGATGCAGGTCCAGGTATTCCCTTGAATGAAGCTTTAACTTGTTTTCACTTCTGACATGCGGCACATGTCTGATCCTTTGAGAATACCTCATTCGAAAGTCCCTCAACCAAAGGCACCCTAGCTATCTTGTTAAGAGTCGTAAAGTTCAGATGACTCATTCTTTTGTGCTAGAGTCAACTGCTACTTTTGGAACTCTTAACAATTAGGCATGCGTTTCTTGGATAACTGTTCCAATCTGCTGTGTAGATCGTGCCTTTCCTTGAACCAGTTAGCAAGATTTGTTGAGTAGCTCGATTCCTAATCGTACACTTATCACTCGAGAACTCAACGCTGAATCCGTTGTCGCAGAATTGTGATACTAATAGTAGATTGTGCTTTAATCCTTTGACATACAAGACTCCAGTTACTTGTACATCATCATTCTCTAAGGTTCCGAATCCTTTGGTAAAACCAAAGTTATCATCACCGAAGAGTACATGTGGGCCTTCTTGTTCTTTGTAAGAGCTAAGGAGATGTTTGCTTCCAGCCATGTGCCTTGAGCATCCACTATCGATGTTCCAGATAGTTGCTTGTACACCTCCTTTGTTGGCCAGTCCCACGCGAACCTGCAATCGAATCAGGTTTTAGGTACCACTTTGGAATTGGGTCCTGAGGGGTTAGTGGTGGATTTAGGGATCCATACAAACAGGGCACTTCTATGGTAATCAGATAGATTAGAAGGCCTGATTTGTCTCCCATACATATCAACATAATCATACGTCTCTTTATATGCTTTGTGATTAGTATGATTATTCGTATGAGCCTTGGGTGAATCAGAAGACTTGGGATTTTTCTTTACGTTTTGTCTGCTTTTAACCCAGTGGGGCTCAGGTGCAGCAGCCCTAGGTCTCTGGTTATAAGGGTATGTACGACTGCTACCATTAAAAGATTCATATCTTCTTGGCATAGATGGTCTTTGCAGTTTACCTATAGCTTGTTTGTTAGGCAGCTGACCTTGATTGGGTCTCAGATTAGATTTCCTTTTTACAGGGGTTCTCTTCTGATACCAAATCTATTGATCAGGTTGAGGTTTCTTCAGAAGAACTGGGTTCTTCTGTTGATTCCTCGGCTGATGCTTAATCAGTTGGGGTCCATTTCTGTTCCCTTTCTGATTAGGCACTTGTCTTACTTGATCAGCAGGTCTCTTTCCCTTATCAGATACATGTTTAGCTTTTTGTGTATCTTTGTCAGAGACTCGTTTGATTACACCCTTTTGAAGTGAACCAAACGTGGCTTTTGAGGATATAGAAGGGTTCTCATACCCAATTCCCTTCTTGTTAGTCGGCGTTTGAAAATAGGTGTTCATATCCTGAACAGTTTTTGATGATTTCATAAAAACCTCTATTTTCTTGCGCAAACTATCCTCAGTAGATTTTAGACTCTCATGTAGTCGGATTAGCTCATCAAACTTAGCTTGTAGAATTTTGAAATCATCAGCTTGTTGTTTGTTAATTGCTAGCTGATCTTTGATCTGCTTCTCCTGATCAGAAGATTTAACTTTCAGAACCTTCAGTTCTTCAGTTACCTTCTGAGCAGTTTCAGCTGATTTCAGTTCAGCTGCTTTACTGACGGTGTTCTCTTTAACAAGCTGATTATTTCTGATCCTTAGCCTATCGTTTTCAGCTTCCACTATTGTATAAGTGTCTACTTCATTAGAGAGATCATCAAGCAATTGCTCAGAGTAGAGCTGCAAGTCAATCTCTCCAGCAGGTGTGCTAATAATAGCTGGTGTGGAAATTGAAAAAGCAGAAGGTTTGGAGGTTACCTCAGATTGGTCTTTCTCCTTGGCCATCAGGCAGATTTCATCGTCATCTGTAGAGAATATCAGGTCTTCATGGTCGTGGAAATCAACAGCGCTGCTTATCAGACAGAAATCTTCTACAGATGAGTAGCCAGAGTCCTCAGAAGGCAGATAGGAATCATCAATTCCAGATGTGTCAGCAACCATGGCTTTTCTGTCTCTGAAGCGTTGCTCTCTTCTGTTCTGCTTCTCTTCTCTTTCTCTGGGAGTCAGGTCTGGGCAGTCGGTGTTGTAGTGATGTAGTTTCTCACAGTTGAAGCATGATCCACGATCCACGGAACTTCCTCTACCAGGTGAGTCACTTCGTCTGTAGGATCTGTCAGGTGATTTTCCTTTCTGATTGTAGTCTGAACTCCTTCTGTCAGATCTGTTATCTCTTTTCTCATCTGACCGATCATCTCTTTTATCATCTCTGTGATCCCTTCGGTCATCAGATCTGGTCCTTTCTAGTGATCTGTCAGTTGGCCTCCTGTTTCTTTTGTTGTCTTGATAGTCCTTGTAGAATCTGCGATACTTACCAAGTTGAATATTCGATCTTTCAAGTTTCCTGGTAAGCAGAGCGATCTGTTCTGCTTGGCTTATTATGTTTCCAACAGGTTCAGTTGCCTTTGATCTGCTGCTGGTTGCTTTGAATGCAACTGATTTAGATGTGGAGGTTGAGGCTTCAGCAGGCGACTCGTCTTCATCTGCTTGCCCTCTTTCGATTAAATCGAACTCATGGGCTTTAAGGCTTAGGAACAAGCTACTTGGCTTCATCTTGGCAATGTCTTGGCAATCCTTGATTACCGTGACTTTCATGTCCAACTTCTTGGTGAGAGATCTCAGGATCTTGTAATTGATGTCCTTGTCTGACATCTCTCATCCAAGTTCTCGTAGCTTGCTTACTGACATGGTGGTCCTCCCATCGAGCTCATTGATGGTTTCATTTGGCAACATCTTGAGCTTCTCGAACTTCACCAGTTCAGCTTGTAATCGGCTGTCTTTGATCTGATCATTTCCTTCGCACATCTCAGCAAGAGTATCCCACATTTGTTTAGTTGTTTTGAGATACTTTATCTTCTCCTTGGTGATCTTATCCATCGTCTTCATGATTATATGCGTGGCTATTGTATCTAGAGTATACAGCTTTCTTTCTTCTACATCCATCAGGGCTGGACTTTTTCGAACAAGGCTTCCAGGTGCATGATCTGGATCTCCTCCAACCGCTGGGTTGTCGTGATATATGATGATGGGTCCTAGTTCAATGACTTCCATCATTCTGCCGCTTATCGACCCTAGATGGTTGCACATGTATATTGTCCAATCTGCATACTCATCAATTGAAAACTTAGGCAAATCATGATACATACCAAAGGTATTATCCATGCTGAATGTGATTTTGAAAATGAATGAGTTTTGAAAATGGTTTTTCAAGATCTGTTCAAATGACCACAAAGATTCTTCCTCAAGAATCGATGATACTCAAAGCCAGTGGTCTGTAGAACCACTACTATGATACCACTTGTAGGTCCCGAACGGGTTTTGTGAGGGCAGAAGTCTAGAGGGGAGGGGTGAATAGACTTCTGAAAACTTTTCGTGCAGATCAGGTGTGATTGCAGTTTGCCTGATCAGAGTGCTAGTGAGTCAATTTGGACTGATAGTCAATCTTACTGAGTGTCTGATGGCAGATCAGTTTGATATCTGTCATTTTAACTGAGAGTGCGGAAGCTTGTAAATACCCGTGTGAAAAACCAGTTTTATCAAATCAGATTCTCAAGTTAGTTTTCAATCGGCTGACTAAGTTGTCAACCTGATCAGATCAGTTGCTTGGTGCAGACTGATGTTAACTTAGAATATGTATACAATTTTAAGCTCAGTTGTGTGAATAATGTTAAGCAATAAAGAGCAAGTAAATGCACACAAGATTTTATAGTGGTTCAGACGAAACCCTTCTTATGTCCTCTCTTCCCTTAACACAGGGGCAACTTAACCGACTTAACCAAACTTAACCGAACTTAACCGACTGGACTTAGTTTAATGTGTTAGTCCAACACTCAACAGATGTTTATCGAGTTCACACTCAACCGATCCCAGAAATCAGAAACTAAAATCCCTAGTCTGAAATCTTGCGGTAACAAACTTAACCTAACTTTGAGTTTGGGTAAAGATTTGTTGTGGTTCCAACTGGAAATCTATCCTAGTGTTTATGTAGCCAAATGCTAGAGGATAGGATTTCTTAGCTAAGACCCATGGGATGAACACTTAAGAATAATCTTCAAATTTGGTGTTCTTCGAGCGGAAATTGTGAGATAGTTTTTGCTTCTTTTTCAGTCTGCTCGTTCCAGTCTCTTCTTCAATTTTGAAGAGCAATCCCATTTTATAGACCACGAAATCAAAGAGCCGTTGGAGAGCAATTTGAATTTCGGGCTATATTAGGTAGGTTGTAGGATATGATTGTGATGTGCTCCGAATATCGGCATGGCCGTAGGCATGATTAGCGTCGTTTATGTCCGCAGCGTCGAATCCCGCATTGTCAGCTCTTTTTGTGCACGTGTCGCTTTTTCTTTGGCTTCGCGAGGCGGCACTTCGTGAGGCATTGAGTCTTCAGGCTTATCTGAGTCTTCAGGTTTATCTGAGTCTTCAGGTTTATCTGAGTCTTCAGGTTTATCTGAGTTTTCAGGTTTATCTGAGTCTTCAGGTTTATCAGGGTCTTCAGGTTTATCTGAGTCTTCAGGTTCATCTGAGTCTTCAGTGTCTTCTGTCTTCACCTGATCGTCTTACTTCTTGTCTTCTGATATGTCTTAGTCTTCTGATCATCTGACCTTATCTGGGTCATCTGATACTTCGACCTGACCTATACATATTGAGTTCCCCCTCAATATGTGACCTATCTTTTACATCAGCTATCTATACATTTCAGCTGGTCATCTTAATTTGATTCTAAGTCATCAGTCAGCTAACAGGTCTGACTGGTCCTATTACAACCTGTTTTGGAACTTCCATCAAAACTAAATAAAAATTTCCCAACAATCCCCTATTTATAGAGTACATGGGGGACAAAAATTTGAGTAAATATTAGAGTTATGAAATTTCTTTGTATCTTCCCAAGATACAATCTTGAATATATCTCATATATTATATTTGCATAATATTCACAAAATATCTTTTCTTCCCAACACTATAAGATTTTAGAAAATGTCAATAAATAAATAAGGAATAATAAGATCTTTGATTTTTCCTCAATTTATGGGATAAACTTGTACTTCAAGAAATACTTTATTCCATAAAATCTTTACAAGAAAATCTTTTCTCTCTTCTTCTTATTATTTTCGAGAAATATGGATAAATTAGGAAACAATATTTCTTTTATTTCAAGCACCTTTTTCAGTTATTGGACTTTATCTTTGGGCTACTAAAGGGGCCTTTAGGACAATTAAGATTGGATCTTACAATGGACTTTGAATTATCAATATTGAGCCACAATATTATTTAGGCACATAAATATTAATTAATCTCACCACATAATTAATATTGCACTATCCATCTTAACCCATATTACTGTAATATGACTCCCGGTTATTATTTCTCGTGTTTAAGATCATCAAGTCCATTAATTAATTCAAGCCACTGAAAAGCTTTATATTAATTAATATCATTTTCCTTGGAGTAAGAACAACTCAACATTATTATCCATACCGAAAAATAATTCCACTTGCAAGATTTTGTATGATAAAAATTTTGAGTCCACCAAGGGGACAAATCACGCAAGACTTTCCAAGCACAAGATTCTATGTATTAATTTAGCAATCGTCATGTAATTAATATTATTGCCCAAGATATAGGGTATCGAAGTCGCAATGATTCTCTTCCTAGCATAAGTCAAAGCAATAATTATTAATCACACACAATCCTTATTAAGTGACAGATTAAGAAATAATGAACCACTGAGGTCTAATTCTTTTATATTCAGTACTGAAGAATTTATCCTCCTATAGTTCATATTCAACGCATCATAATGCACTAGTGTAATCTCTTGGTCAAGACAAGGCAATCTGAGCCTTACACTTCAACCTTTCAAAATGGATTGTTCATTTCCATCTAGGTTGTGAATTTGTACTTGTTTACAAGGCATTTTTAATGTGATCTTCTGTGATCTGGTATCACCACATTAACTACAATGTAACACGTATTTTTTATGGAACGGTTATGCAGTAAATATATATAACATTCAATCATATTTAAAGCAACAGTGATATATAATTTAATTTCAATAAATAAGACAGAAATTCAGTTTGGTTATACAAAGTAAAAGCATACTTTCTAGTATAACCCCAACACAGTGGTCATAAGCCGCCACATCTTGGTTCTTTTCCTGAGGCCACTAACGACACCAAGTAGTTTCGCCTCATCCCCTAAGGGATCTCCTTCAAGGATGAGTTTGTCGATCCTTTCAACATAGGATCGATCAGACTCATTTTCGCCTTGCTGAGTATTTATTAGGCGCTGCTTGGTTGCTGGCCGGGTAGCCATCACCGAAAAGTGGCTTAAGAACAGTCTAGCGAGTTGTTCAAAAGTATCTACTAAATATGGGGGCAAAGAGGTAAACCACATGTGGGTTTGGTCTCTCAGTGTCAGTGACTAGAGATTTTATGGAGAAAACTAGATTTTCTTGTAGTCAATAATGAATCCCTTGGGTCTCATATGTATAGGGGAAGACCAACTTAAATCCTAAGTTATCTTTATTAGGAATATCTTTCCTAATCTTGCAAAACAAATCTCATAGATATGTTTTTCCCTACATATATTTTCCTACAATAATATTCCATATATTATTTAGGATTCCTATTTAATTAAATCCAATTTATTTAAATAGTAATAATAATTAGTTCTAAATTAATATATTATTAATTCTCCATAAATTAAATATTAAATCCAATTTAATATTTAATCAACCAACTTTAATCTTGTTAGGGAATTACTTGTTGTGTGACCCATAGGCCCTCATATATCGAGCGATTAGTTAAACTAACGGTCTTAATTGAACCTTAGACAATAAATCAGACATTCTCAATACATGAGGTACATTGTGAGAAACGTCCAACTACCTGTAACTGAAATATGGGCTATTACGATAACTTCCTTTCATTCGTGAATACTCGATTAAGTCTTGAACATGATGAAGTGTCTATTCAAATAACTTAATCATATTATCTCTAATCACAAATTGATCACGTATGTCACACTTGGCCACAAAGTCGAAATTGACGTGCATCGGCCAATGACGTAGATCCAATTATGATGAGACGATGAGTATTCTCTCTAAATCCACTTTGAGGAATGAATCATATTCTTGGCTCAACTACCACGCACATGCACTTCGTGATGAACCCAATCCAAGCTATATCTACCCATGGAAGGGTGCAAGCTTCGGTCATGGTCAAAGTTCATCACTCCACACATGTCGTGCGTATTGACCTCAAGTCAAAGGAGTATCGCATCGCTCCCACTAACCGAGACACCCGTAGACACATATTGTGGAACTACATCAAACGGTTTCTCGGATGGGTATACCAATACCCTCTAAGGTATCTGTGCATCCATCATGAGATACCTAGTATCTCGTAGTGAGTGAGATCTTATTACACTCTCTAAGAGTATGATGCAGATCGCACACCAATCTCAATTGCATCATCAATATCTCATTCTTGATGATCCTTGATCGAGGCTATTTGAGAATCATGCTTAAGTCATCTGAGTTCTCACAATCTCAATGACAACAATAATTCATCGGAACACAAATAAGAATAAATACAAACAACCAAACATAATATTCACACAAGTGTAATGACATACATTTAATATTAAACAAACAGTAATATTAAAACCAATACTGAATATTATCTTTGCATTATGTCCTTACAATAGGATTGTCTCTAGGACACTAACACTAAGCCAATTATCTACATGTTTAACCTCTAGACAATTACAATGTCTAGTGTGTACATGAACACTCAAAGTCTTGGTGAAAGGATCCGCTAAATTATCTTCTGTGGGGACACGTTATAACTCTTTTTCTCATCTAGAAATTATCTCTCGTATCAAGTGATAATGTCTCGATACATGCTTGTTTTAGTTATTGGATCTCGGCTCCTTTGCTTGCGCAACCTCACCAGTATTGTCACAATATAACTTTATTGGACTACTGGCACTCGGAACTACCCCTAGTTTATTTAAGAACTATTTTATCCAGACAACTTCTTTGGCAGCTTCTGCCGCAATAATGTACTCAGCTTTGGTTGTTGAGTCTGCAGTTGTCTCTTGTTTGGAACTATTCCAACTAACCGCCCCATCATTAAGAGCGAAAACATAACCTGACTGTGATTTGTAATCATCGCAATCGGATTGGAAACTTGCATCAGCATAGCCAGTTGCAACTAGTTCTGACTGTCCCCCGTAGACAAGAAAATAATCTTTAGTACGTCTGAGGTACTTTAGAATGTTCTTGACAATAATCTAGTGAGATTCACCCGAATTCTGCTGATATCTACCAGTGATGCTGACAGCGAAGGCCACATCAAGCCTAGTCCAAGTCATGGTGTACATGATGGAACCAATCGCAGATGCATATGGTACATCCTTCATATGCTGGATATCAGCTTGTTTGGAAGGACAATCCTTCTTAGACAGCTTTATCCCATGACATGCCGATAGAGAACCTCTCTTAGAGTTCTCCATCGCAAATCGCTTCAACACCTTATCTACCTAGGTGGACTGTGACAACCCCAACATCTTCTTGGATCTATCCATGTGGATCTTGATCCCTAAGATGTAGCAGGCTTCACCAAGATCCTTCATCATGAAGGTCTTCGATAATCAATCTTTCACGGATTGCATGAGTGGGATATTGTTTCCCATAATCAATATGTCATCGACATATACAACTATGAAGACAATATTCCTCCCATTACATTTATGATAAACGCATGGATCTTCCGAATTTCTGATGAAGTCAAAGGATTTGACAACTTCATCAAATCGGATATTCCAACTCCTAGTTGCTTCAATCCATAAATGGATTGTTTAAACTTGGACACAAGATTAGATTTTGAATTTGATATAAAACCTTCTGGTTGAGTCATAAACACTTCCTTATCAATGTTGCCATTGAGAAAAGTTGTTTTGTCGTCCATATGCCAAATCTCATAATCGAGGTGTGCTGCTACCGCAACTAAAATTCGAATGGATCTAACCCCTTTGCAACCTATGGGTCTAACCCCTTTCGGCAATTCAACCAAGTTCCAGACTTGATTGGTGTACATCGAGTCCATCTCGAATTTTATGGCTTCATGCCACTTCTCTGAGTCAACATCTAATGTTGCCTCAGTGTAAGTTCTAGGATCGTCTACATCCGGGATCTCCATGTCATCATGTTCCTCTACGAGGAAATCATAATATCTAGAGGGTGGATTACGAATTCTAGTAGACTTACGGAGCTGTGGTTGTTTAGGCTGTACATTCTGATCGTGAAAATTTTGTGGTGCAGCGATTTCATCGTTAACCGGGGAGTCCTCAATAGTGATACTCTCGAATGTCACTTTAGCGGGAGTTTGAACTATGTTGTTCTCATTCCGCCCACTTGGAGTTTGTTGCGAAGGCAATGCAACTCCAATTACCCTCCCACTGGCTGAAAGAGGATCACTTAGTGATAAACTTCCACCATGAGAGTTGCTGAATGCTCCCACTGATTCTCTATCGTATTGCTTTGACAAGACATCAGTTTCCTTGTTAATTTGTGGTTCTTGAATTTCTTCAAGTTCTATCGTCTTACGACCTTGCTCCTTGAAAACATAGTCTTCTTCAAGGAACTTGGCTTGCCTAGAAACAATTATTGTTTGTTTCTCAGGGAGATATAAATAATATCCTCTTGTTTCCTTAGGATATCCCACAAAGTAACATTTTTCACCTTTTGATTCCAACTTATCAGTGAACATTTTCTTCACAAATGCGGGGCAACCCCATGTCTTTATGTGAGAGAAAGTTGTCTTTTTGCTATGCCATAGCTCGTATGGCGTATGCTCAACCGATTTAGATGGAATCGTATTCAGAATATATATTGAGGTTTGGAGCGCATATCCCCATAAGAAAGTTGGAAGGGAGGAAAAGCTCATAATGTACCTTACCATGTCTAACAGTGTTCGGTTTCTCCTCTCGGACACTCCATTCATTTGGGGTGTTCCGGGAGGAGTCCATTGTGATCGTATTCCATGCAACTTCAGATAATCAGTGAACTCATGGCTAAGATATTCTCCTCCTTTATCTGATCGAAGAGTTAATACTCTTACCAAGATGCTTCTCTACTTCAGCTTTATACTCTTTGAATTTCTCAAAAGATTTGGATTTGTGTTTCATAAGATACACATACCCATACCTTGAGAAATCATCAGTAAAAGTGATGAAGTAACCGAAGTGACCCCTAGCTAGAGTGGGAAATGGTCCACAAACGTCACTGTGGAACAACTCTAGACCTTCTTTGGCATGAACCCCTTTCCCAGAGAAGGGTTTGTTGATCATTTTGCCCTTGAGACAAGATTCACAATTACCATAAGACTCTAAGTCGAATGGGGTTAAGTAGTCCAACTTCCTTAACCTTGCAATTCTTTTCTCGTTTGCATGACCAAGTCTACAATGCCACAAGTAAGTCGGGTTTTCATGATTACTATGTTTGAGTATTTTATTTTGTATATTAAGAACATTATATCCACAATGCAACAATTATAAACCATTCGATAAATCAGCATTTCCATAAACATCACCATTAAGCGAAAAATAACAATTATTGTTTGCAAAATGGAAGAAAAAACCTTCAATATCCAACATAGGAATAGAAATAATGTTGCGAGTAATAGATGGAACGAAATAACAAGTATTCAGTTCTAATCTAAAACCAGAGGGTAAGTCTAAAACATAATGCCAATACGTTCAGCATCAACTCTTGCTTCATTCCCAATGTGTAGCGCGACTTCACCCAGCCTAACTGTCCTGCTATCCTTGAGACCCTGCACATTTGTACAAATGTGTGAGTCACAACCGGTATCCAATACCCATCAGTTAGTATCATTTGTGGACATGTTTATCTCAATAACAAACATACCTGTTCCAGAGGCTGAAGCACCTTGTGCCTTCTTTTTAGCTGCTAGAACCTTGTCCACCCGCTCTTTCTTTTGAATCCCACCTTTGGGCTTAAGGAAATTAGGTTTAGAGCCCTTCTTAGCCTTGCTCCTTCGCTTCTTCTTTCCTTTCGGAGCAGAAGTAGAAGCACTCACCATGAGCATGGGCTTTTCCTTAGCAGTGGAAGACTCAAAAGTCTTGAGCATGTTGTGAAGCTCTGGCATGGTCGATTCCGTCATATTCATATTAAAGTTTACTACGAAACTTGAATATGAATCGGGAAGCGACTGAAGAATGGCATAAACAACAACATTGGTCTTGAGCTCAATGCCCAAATGACCAAGTTTCTCGATTAGCCCAATCATCTTCAAAACATGAGGGGAGACCTTCCCTCCTTCAGTTGGCTGGCATTTGAATAGATCTCTCATCACTTCATAAATCTCAAAACGAGATTCAGAATTGAAGAGATCCTTCAGATGCTTGAGCATCTCGAAGGGGAGCATCTTCTCATGCTTCCTTTGCAACTCGAGAGTCATGCCAAGCAACATAACACACTGAGCATGTCCTCTTGATGCTTCTTTTGAGCTGCAGCGTCAAACGCTTCAGCCTCTTCGGTACTAGCCTCAGGGGTAGTAGGGATTAGCGTGTCCAACACGTACTCAATCTTTTCTTGCCTGAGCACCAAACGAACGTGTTTTCGTGCCAGTCTAGAAAATTTGGCCCTGCCAATTTGTTTGTTTCCAAAACACTTCTCAACGACAAGTTATTCATTTCAACAATCCTAGAGAAATAAAATAAAACGGGAATTAAAACACATAATTCCTATGATCACTATTCAGCAATCAAAATAAACATGGCCTTTAAATTTATTTTGCTTCCATTATTTCCACATACTTAATGACCTCATCGGAAAAGTACGAATTTATGTCAAATATAAATTGTAATGGACTAGGATCCACATTACTACTATCATAATCTCAGCGACGGTTGACCATTATAACAGCATAACTGGTAGGTCTTCAAACCAATTGTCAAACTACAATTCCTAGTTTATCGAACCTAGTTCGATTGATGTCCCTTAACTTTTGTTCCCCGCGAGGGCTGGTGAAACAAAATTTGGTTGGTTTACAACCATCAAACGGTGACATTTAATGTCCCTATAAAAGTCCCGTTAGATGTAGATCAGAGTAAAAGACGAGGGTCTTAAATACTCATTGGAATGAAATCTCCAGTTTACTTTTAACTTTGATGGAAAACATCTTTTCAATTTAATGAAAAACTATATTTTAGTGAGGAACATTTTTAAAGGCGGAGTATTAATTGCTTAATTGAGAACCTTCAAGTTGACTACATCACATTTGAGCAATTATTGGGCGCCGCCTACCCAAACATGATTTCATACAGACTAACACTTATATGGGTGCCGTCTACCCAAATAGTTAATACCAATGTTTTAAAAATCGAAACCGGAAGTTGAGCCAGACGATCCCCAAAAAAGGCTGGACCGGGGTCGGATCGGTTGGGTCGGATTGAGCCGGATTGAAGTCATAATAAATAATATATATATATATATAATATGCGTGATTTTAAAAAAAAAAATTCAAAATATAGAGTATAATCGGTGAATATAAAGTATCTAAAGTCACTTCAAAGTTCAAACTTAAATTTTTAAACATAATAGATTATTATAAAATACATATTATTATGTAATGAACATTCACACGAAATTAAGCTTCAATATAAATTGAATTATTCAATATAAAAATTGTGAATTATTTAAAACTATAAAATAGTCACAATCACTATACTTATCTCATTACTTAAATTTTATCCAAATCTATAAATAAATCACATACTCCCTCCGTCCCAATCTTTAAGGTTTTCTTTCCATTTTTGACTTTAAGGTTTCTATAAAATGGAAATACACTTTATCTTTATACTTTATTAAAATCTAATAAACACTCTTTTTACCCCCAACTAAATTTTATCCATAAAATACTAATAAACAACTCTTTAAATCACATATAAAAATCCTTGAAGGCTATAAAATCCAAAAGAATAGTATAAAAAATATCAATCCAAAGTTAACAAAAATATCAGCAGAAAAAGAAATGGGGGAAAAGGTAATAATAGAGAGAGAGGGGTACATTGACAACAACAGACCAGCCTTGGGTTCTGCTCGATTTCTATTTCTTCACCCAAATCACCTCACCCACCACCGATCTCTGCCACCAGCCGCCTCCTTCGCTGTCGGGAACAACAAGGCAAGTCTTTTTTAAACACAGAATAACACACGCTGTCGATTTACGTTTCTGCGATTGATACTCAGTTTTTGGATCTTTTTTGGAATTTTGTGTTGTCTTGTTTCTGGGTTTATGTTATGGGGGCTGATCGGATTACTTAGGGCAAGCGCGGACGGCGGAGTTTCTAATTAGGGCTCCTGTTTTTTCCAGCTTCCCCCCCCTTTTTCTGATTTTTTTGGGGAAAATCGGCGGTTCACCGGTTTCCGGTTTTCACCCGGTTTTTTCGGTTTTTTGGGGGGCGGTTTAATAGCGGTTCTCAGCACCTCTATTGAGCCGCTGACGGGCGGTTCTCCGGTCCGACCGGCCGGTCGGACCTGAATTTTTAAACATAAGTTAATATGGTCCGATAATTATTGGGCGCTGCCTACCCAAACAGTTAATACGATCCGATAATTATTGGGCGCCACCTACCCAAACAGTTATAATGCGGACTATAAATGTGTTAATGAATACGTTAACCAAGTGGGATTTTAATAATTATTAAAACATTTAACAAAATTCAAAATCCAATTTTAATTTCATTTAATTCAATTTTAATCTATTATAAAAAAATAATTAATCTAATTAATCATAATTTAAAAGTCCAACTTTTAATTTCAATTTTAAAAATAAACTCATTTATTTCAGAAAATTGATTTCAATTATTTTAATTATTCGTCAGAGGCTCAGGTGCAAATTCCAAAATTGCACGGGAGGGCTTGTCTCAAATCAAATTTGCAAAACACCCCTCCGCCATCACCGCCCAAATCCGACAACATTCAATCTGTAATTTTGGACATCCAATTTCACAAAATTCAAATCCCAATCAATATTTAACATCAACAATTCGACAAACATAACAGTATCGAATGGTTTCGAAGAACAGGGACGAATTTCCAAAAATTAGAATGGTAACACGTCAAGCATGGATCAAATGAAACCAAAGACGGACCATCTACGAGCCGCCATCGCAGGAAATATGAGGGCAAGTCGCGATTTTCCTTCTTTGGCGTACATAACGCACGGAGCAATGTGTCGATGAGCATCGAATCAGGCCCAATTCAACCTCAATTTTGACGGTACAAACGGAATCACCGCTGCACGTGACGAATCGACCAAAATCGAAGCCCTCATATACGCAATAAAACGCGAAGGAGGTGAGCAGAACCAGAACGATGGAGCGCCGCCGATTGAGTGGCGCGAGCGAACATTGCCGCCACATCATCTCAACCGATGCGTAGCGTCGCGATGAAGGGATGAGGATGCCGCCATCCGCGCAGTCGACACGATGACATGACGGCCGACACGAGGCGTAGTGAGCGCCCGCGTGAAGCGTGAGCGGTCGCCGTCCGCGGTGCGCCTGTCGAGGGTTCAAAAACCCTAATTCAACGATGGAGATAAGAACCCAACAAGGAAGACGGAGGGGTGGGGTGTAAAACAACCAAGCAAACATTAACCCCAAACAAGTAAAATCAATTGGTGCGGTCAATTCAAAAAGGTCGTACCATTAATTTATAAAAAAAAAATTAATTTTATAAACCAAATAATTATGCAATTAATCAAGAGCCTGAAGCTCTGATACCACTGTTGGAATATAGAGGCACATAAACACGTAATACATGCGCAACGGCAATAAACAGTTCACCAACAACGAACATGTAATTTCATAATTAAATTTGTATAAACATAAAGAGAATCCTTACAGTAAATCGTACGTAGATTTTTCTACTATGGTATCCACATAATCCCCTTGCTCAGATCCGCACAGATTTGCCAGCATTGAATCCCAAGACGAATTTGCTAAGAAAATTCTGACTAGAGATTTTATGGAGAAAACTAGATTTTCTTGTAGTCAATAATGAATCCCTAGGGTCTCATAAATATAGGGGAAGATCAGCTTAAATCCCATAGATATGTTTTTTCCCTACATATATTTTCCTACAATAATATTTCATATATTATTTGGGATTCCAATTTAATTAAACAGTAATAATAATTAGTTCTAAATTAATATATTATTAATTCTCCATTAATTAAATATTAAATCCAATTAATATTTATTGAACCAACTTTATTCTGGTTAGGGAATTACTTGTTGTGTGACCCATAGG
This sequence comes from Stenogyne calaminthoides, assembly GCA_037126765.1. Lineage (NCBI taxonomy): Eukaryota > Viridiplantae > Streptophyta > Magnoliopsida > Lamiales > Lamiaceae > Stenogyne > Stenogyne calaminthoides. Next base: position 13,648,485 of record JBBCBC010000014.1, read on the forward strand.
CCCTCATATATCGAGCGATTAGTCAAACTAACGGTCTTAATTGAACCCTAGACAATAAATCAGACATTCTCAATACATGAGGTACATTGCGAGAAACGTGCAACTACATGTAACTGTAACATGGGCTATTACGATAACTTCCTTTCATTCGCGAATACTCGATTAAGTCTTGAACATGATGAAGTGTCTAATCAAATAACTTAATCATATTATCTCTAATCAATAATTGATCATGTATGTCACACTTGGCCACAAAGTCCAAATTGACGTGCATCGGCCGATGACTTAGATCCAATTAAGATGAGAAGATGAGTATTCTCTCTAAATCCACTTTGAGGAATGAATCCTATTCTTGGCTCAACTACCACACACATGCACTTCGTGATGAACTCAATCCAAGACATATCTACCCATGGAAGGGTGCAAGGTTTCGATCATGGTAAAATTTTATCACTCCACATATGTCGTGCGTATTGACCTCAAGTCAAAGGAGTATCGCATAGCTCCTACTAACCGAGACACCCATAAACATATATTGTAGAACTACATCAAACGGTTTCTCGGATAGGTATGCCAATACCCTTGAAGGTATTTATGCATCCATCATGAGATACCTAGTATCTCGTAGTAAGTGAGATCTTACTACAGATTCGTACACCAATCTCAATTGCATCATCAATATCCCATTCTTGATGATCCTTGATTGGGGCTATTTGAGAATCATGCTTAAGTCATCTGAGTTCTCACAATCTCAATGACAACAATGATTCATGGGAACACAAATAAGAATAAATGCAAACAATCAAACATAATATTCAAACAAGTGTAATGACATACATTTAATATTAAACAAACAGTAATATTAAAACTAATACTGAATATTATCTTAGCATTATGTCCTTACAATAGGATTGTCTCTCGGAAACTAACACTAACGGTACAGCCAATGCGAGTGCGAGGTCACGATCAAGTTTGTCGTTGTATTATTCTGTGTGTTGTGTGGAGCTTTCAGTGCTCCAGGGTTTCTGAGGCAGTCGAACACATTGTTCAAACCCGCTTGTCTTTCAGTGCGAGGGAGCCGATAATCCCTGGTGTTGATATTTCTCATCTTCGGGATGGTCAGTTGTCCTGCAGACCACCCTTTCTGGGCCAGGTGACCCTTTCCCTTAGAGGGGCCTGCATCTTGGGTGGCCCTCTTGTTTAGGAGTGGTTCCCCAGGGTTGTCGAAGGTGAGCTGTCTCTTTCGGAGGACAGCCATAACGACCCTTTCATCTTCTGGGGTTCGGATGAGATTCCCCCAGTTTGGAGCGGCTATGGAGGCAACTTGGTGAGTGTGATGGGAGCTCAGGGAGGCTTCTGCCCCATCATGAGCATCAACTTCATATCTAGCAGCTTCGTTTCAATTGTTTGCCATTTCGAACGATCGAATGGTGGGTTTTCTAGAGAATTCTAGAAAAATCAATAGAATTTTTCCCAGAGACGGCGCCAATTGTTGTGCCCGGTTTAATATTCCGGCCAACAAGTAAATTAAACAAAATTGAGAATAGAAAATGATAAATAACTCAGAAAATTTGTTGACCCAGTTCATCTTTAAAGAGACTACGTCTGGGGGCGAACCAAGCCAGGAGTGTTTTTACTATCTTCTTTGTTTTAACACTAAAGACTCGAACCCTTTTCTATGTGGCCTTTGAGGCTTATTTATACAAGTTTTCTCGCCTTTGGGTGGTCGATTACATATGGAAAGTCATTAATGGCCTTCAATTCAGCTACCCGAGAAATCCGCCCTGCCGGGTCTATGATTGACTTGGTCAGTGGGCGCCATTTAAGGACTGAACTTCGTTGGCGGATTCTGCGGCTAGTCAGGCTCTTACCCAGCGTTGATAGGATTTGCAACTTCCGACCTCTGGCTTCCGGAGTCTTGTTCTGAGTCGTTCTTCCTGGTCGCCTGTAGCGACTTGTAATCCTTGCGACCTCCAGACATGTCGCCTAAATACGTGTTAGGGCAGTGATCTCCTGATCTGGTCGTCAGGCCATCTGGTCTCTAAATTGGTTTTCTGATCATCTGGTCTTCAGGCCCCCTGATCTCCCGACTTCCGCCTTCTGGGGTCTTGCCCCAGGTCCATCTACCTGGCCGTTACGCGGCGATTGGTCGGCTTCGCGACTTCTCTGGAAGTCGGATTTATTCTTCTCACAACAATTTGTAATGATTGGATTACTAAGTCATGATTTATGATGATATAGTTTATTGCGATTGCTTGGAGAAAATGCCGTGAACTTTGGATTTATAAATGGTTGAAGGTTATTTCCTTTGATAGTTTTATAAGTTAGGCATGGTTTAAATTTATTATGTATATAATAATTCATTTGAAGAAACTTAGTATATGGGTGTATGAGTTAATTTAGGTTGAACTTTAAGATATTAAATAATTCAGAATATGATCTTTGATTAAAAAAGTGGGTTTTGGAATATTTTAAGAGAAGCAGTGGGGAAATAAAAGATTGGAAATTTGATAATTGAAAACTATCACGTGAGTTTTGGGTTTAGTAAATTATGAGATATATATACTGGATTTAGTGCAATTTAAATTAGTCCTAAGATTATTTTTTTTTATTTATAATATTTTCATTTGAGGATTTAATTTTAATTATTTATGTTAGGTATATTGATGACCGCAAGAAATAAGCTATAGAACTTTTGCATCCATTTAATCCACGACATTCATACGAGGTGGAATTTTTAAAGGAGATTTAGGAAATCACCGTTGAATTGGTGATGGAGAGATCTTCTATTAATATACAGATGATACAACAAACTCCACAATCAATGGGAGATATACAGGGAAAGAATAATAAATACAAGGATATGGTCAAATAAAATCTCGGCACTAATTTATCCTATTACCCCCCGTCAAGCGCTGCGTGGGATGAAGACACACGCAAAGCTTGGACCGTAGAAACTCAAAAGCAGGACGAGGGAGGCTCTTCGTAAAGATATTTTCCAACTGCAAGTCAGATGGTACAAATCGTGTGATTAACTTCCCGGATGACACAAGCTCACGAACAAAATGATAATCAAGATCAATGTGCTTAGCTCGTTTGTGGGAAACTGGATTCTGACTGAGAAAGATAGCACTCTTGTTATCACACAGAAGAGTTGGACGAGATGAAGGCAAGGCACGAAGCTCTCGAAGAAGATTCGTCACCCAAACAAGCTCGGCCGAAGCATTGGCCATAGCCCGATATTCTGATTCACAACTGGATCGAGCAATAGTCGACTGTTTCTTGGCACTCCAAGAAATAAGATTACCCCCAATAAAGATTGAATACCCATAAGTCGAACGGCGAGTCTCGGGGCAGCTAGCCCAATCGGCATCAGAGTAGCCCAAAATAGAAGAATCAGGACATCGTTTGAAAGAGAGACCAAAGTGTAATGTACACTTGACATAACAAAGGATACACTTCACTGCCAAAAAATGATCATCGGTAGGCGAGTGAAGAAACTGATTGACGGAATTGACCGCATATGAAAGATCAGGACGAGTGATGGTTAAGTACTGAAGAGCTCCAACAAGAGATCTGTATAAAGTAGGATCTCGAAACGGGACTCCATCACTAACCAGAGATTCACCTGCTGCAAGAGGAGTAGAGACGGGCTTAGAATCCAGAAGCTCAGTCCGTTCAAGAATATCATGTGCGTACTTAGCCTGACCAACGAACAGGTCGTCTGACGTATAAGAAACTTCAATACCAAGAAAGTAGTTAAGACGACCGAGGTCCTTGATAGCGAACTCCTGATGAGTACGAGAAATAAAATCTCGTAACAAGGACGAGTCATTCCCAGTGACAATGATATCATCCACATACATCAATAAGTATATGATAGAGGTACCTCGATGGAAATGAAATAGAGACGAGTCACATCAGCTTTGAAGAAAACCTAAACCAGAGAGGTAAGAACTGAAACGTTGAAACCAAGCTAGGGGAGCCTGACGAAGACCGTATAAGGCCTTCTTCAACCGACAGACATGATCAGGAAAATGAGGATCCACAAAACCAGGAGGTTGAGACATGAAAACTGGTTTGTCAAGAATGCCATTAAGGAAGACATTTTTGACATCAAGCTAATGAAGAGCCCAATTATGCTGAACAGAAAGAGCCAGAATAATCCGAACTGTGGCGGCCTTGACAACAGGACTAAATGTGTGATGGAAATCGATACCCGAAACCTGAGTGAAATCTTGAGCAACCAAACGGGCTTTATGACGCTCAATAGAACCATCAACATGAAACTTCGTACGAAAAACCCACTTCGAGCCAACTATATTAGTGCCAGGAGGTCGAGGCACCAGGTCCCACGTATTATTCAAACGTAGAGCATTAATCTCTTCCTGCATAGCAGCAAGCCACTCAAGATGCTTAGCAGCGGAATTGAAACCACGAGGCTCAGAAGTGGCAACAAAAGCAGATAGGAGATCAGTGGCGGCCAAGTCGACAGGGTATCTCGGCTTGAACACACCAGCCCGGGCTCTCGTAATCATGGGGTGAGAGGGAGGCACCACAGGGGTTGGTGCCGGTGGGGCAACAACGGGTGGAACGAAGGGCAATTCTAGAGCAATGGGCTCGGCATGGGCTGGACAAGGGTGCCCGGGCACTGGAGCAGGGTCGGCCTGGGCGAGCTACTACACGGAGGACTAGGCTTGGTCTTCAAGAGCTGGTGTTATGGCTGGCGATGGGCGCTCGAGCTCGGGCGCTGTGACTGGTTAAGATGGCGAAGGCATCTGAATATGGCCTAACGCATCTAAAAAAGTGGAGAAGTCCAAATTCGAAGCTCGGGTAGGGGACAGAGCTTGGGAAAAAGGAAAATATGTCTCATCAAACTGGGCGTGACGAGTTGTGAAAATTTGAGAGGAACTCGGGTCAAGGTAACGAAAACCCTTGTAGATGCTATTATATCCCAAAAAGATACAAGGACGACTGCGTGGTTCCAGTTTGTGTGCTACATAATCACGAAGATACGGATATACTCGATATCCAAATGGTTTGAAGTTTGCATAATTTGGTGCATAGCCAAATAATAATTCAAACGGGGACACATCATGCAAGATCGATGAAGGAAGTCGATTAATCATAAATACAGCTGTAGTAAAAGCATCAAACCAAAACGAGGCAGGAGCATGAGCATGAAATAACATAGATAAACCAGTCTCAGAAATATGACGATGCTTATGTTCCGCCCTACCATTCTGTTGAGGAGTGTAAGGACATGACGATCGATGAAGAATACCATTCGAATGCATAAAATCCCGAACTCTGGAATTCACAAATTCAGTCCCCCCATCACTTTGAAAAATCTTGATTTTACGTGAGAATTGAGTGCACACAAATGCATGAAACCGAACCAAGATATCAAAAAACTTAGATTTAGTGCGTAACGGATAAATCCACGAAAATCTAGAGTAGTCATCCACAAAAACAACGTAATAACAAAATCCATCAGATGTAGAAATAGGTGCAGGACCCCATAAATCACGGTGTATCAAATCCAAAACATTATCAGCACGTTTCTCATTCAACTGAAAAGACAATTTCTTACTCTTTGCCAACTGACAAGAAGAGCAGACGCTAGGACTTGGCAACACTGAAGTAACAGATAAATGACCAAGTTTATTTAACAAAGAAATAACGGAAAATGTGACATGCCCCAAGCGTAAATGCCATAATTCATAACTAGCCTTCAACTTCTTATTCCGGACTGCTGCCACCAAAGCCGGAATTCCCTTATCAAGCAAATAAAGACCTTTATCACACCTGCCCTGGGCTAGAATTTACTTTGTCACCCGGTTCTGAATCGCAAAGAATTTATTAGAAAATATAACATCAACAGGAAAATCGGAGGTGAGTTTACTGATAGACAAAAGATTCTTAGTAATACGAGGCACCACTAGAACGTCCAACAATTTAACATCAGCAGATAAATTACGAGAACCAATATGTGAAATATGTAAAGCATTGCCATTACAAACAATGACTTTACCATTACTAGAATAAGGTTTGAATGAGCCCAGTGCAGCAGGTTGATTAGTCATGTGAGCAGAAGCACTCGAATCGAGGTACTAGTCTGGAGTAGAGTTCGAAACATTGCATGAAGAGGAGAATGCCTGAGCCAAATTTGCAGATGAGATTGCATGACGAGCAGTAAGAAACTGAGGGCACTTGTCTGCATAATGCTCTCCACGACAGATTTGACAACGAGGAATGTATGTTCTACACCCCCCGTTATTGGAATTGTTTGAACTACCACCCTGCTGCCCTCCTGAAAATGAACCACGGCCAGTGTTTTGCCCTCGACCAGACCCTGAACCACGGTTATAAAATTTATACTGGGATGCATTGCGACCAGAATTAGGCTGACCCCAGAGTTCGAACCACGGCCATGAGAAGAACCTCAATTTGAGCAGGTGCGATTTATCGTAAAGGCTGCTGGAGCGGTTGAACACTCCATTGAACGTATCATGAGATCGTATTGTTTTGTTTGATGAAACAGGTCTCGGAAACACGGAATGGGAGTGAAAGCCATCCGAATATCTGCAAAGTTAGCAAACTGCATGCCCAAACCCCTCAAAAACCAATGGCTCTTATTGGTTTCATCCACGGGACAATTCATCGACCTAGGATTCACCACGGCAAAGCGAGAGCAGTTCCTCGCGAAGTTGATATAGACGTGAGGCTGAGGTATAAATTGTTTCAAGAGTGATCCAGGTGTCACGCGAAGTCGTTGAATCAATAACCTCAGAAGCAGCGTCCTCCGTCAAGGACGTGTACATGACGCTAAGTAGTTTCTTGTCCTTCAATTTCCAAGTCGTGTACTCTGGATTAACAGATTGAACGCCGGCATCCGACGTAATGGTGGGTGATGGCGCAACAACGAAGCCATCCAAAAAACCCATCAAATCGAAGCATTCAGCCATATGTACGATTTGACGGTGCCATGGGAGATAATTTGCCGAATTGAGTTTTATAGCAGCAACCATGTTGATCATGGTGGTTACGGGAAGAGGATTGTTTGGTGTAGTGGCCATCGCAGGTGGATTATCAGAGATGAAACTGAACGGGTGGGAGAAGTGTGTCGCGAAGAATAGCAGCGACGTGAGTTGTTGAAGAGGGGATGCGACGTGGGTAGGTGTCGCTTGTGACTGTACGTCACGAAGGATTGCTGCAATGTTTAGGGTTTCTGTGATTTGTAGAAGGAAGAGATCGCGCTGGGAAGGAGAATTGTTGTGTGGAGGGGACGAGTCCAACAAGTAACTAACGACTCCAGAGGGGACGAGTCCGGCGAGAAGAAGCCGCAGCGGAGGGAGGCGGCGAAATTGAGATTAGGGTTTTAGGATCGTTATTAGACTTAATACCATGTAAAGGAGATTTAGGAAATCACCGTTGAATTGGTGATGGAGAGATCTTCTATTAATATACAGATGATACAACAAACTCCACAATCAATGGGAGATATACATGGAAAGAATAATAAATACAAGGATATGGTCAAATAAAATCTCGTCACTAATTTATCCTATTAGCTACTTTTGAATATTCATGTGAATTTAATTGTTGTTTGCTACATGTTTTACGTGAAAAATGTTATATTGAATTATTTGGTTACTTTCGATGGAAAAGATTGTAGTAACCAGTGGGGACATCGGTCGGGATTGGAAAAGATCCTTGGGGGTAACTCCACCATATACAGATTGGCCAATACAACTCAGGATGGAAAAGATCCTCGACTCGTTATTATGATTATGATGCATTCTTATGTGAGTTGATGGTTTGATTATAACATTGTGAGGGAATCCTACTGAGCTAGTTGTTTTGCTCATCCCAATCTTTAACATTTTGCAAAGTAATTATGGAGTGTGGTGGAGGGCAGACGGATTGCCTCGAGATATTGTTGGGATATTTTAGTTTTTATGAATTATGCCAAAACACTATCAACTTATGTTATTTAAGTTAATCTACAGATAACAAGTTGAGGAGGAAAGAGAGAACAAGTTAAGGGGGAACACATGAAATCAGACGAAGATGATCAAGATCAGACGAGGCTGATCGAGATCAGATGAGAAGGATGAGTTCGAGTTAAGCGACGTCGTGCCCGACCTACCGTGCGGTTTTACGATGCGATCTTATGCTTGATTTTCTAATGTTTCTTGTATGCGATTTTTCGATGCGTCTTGTAGAAGTTTTTTCGATGTTTCTTGTAGCGATTTTTTCGATGTTTCTTATGCTTGATTTTTTACGTCGTCTTGTAGCGATTCTTTATAGCGATTTCTTGGCGATCGAGATGCGATCGGACTGATTTGTTGTCTTGTCGGACGAAATCTGCGACCAGAAATCAGTAAGATGAACAGTGATTTCAGCAGACCAATCTGCAGACCAAAAATCTGCGGATCGAGTTCGCATACGAAATCGGCGACGGATCGGTGACGAATCAAGAAGAGATGAGCGATGTCGGTGAGTTGAAATCAGATCCGTTAGACACACAAAAAGTTGTCCAATGAGAAGAAGACAACACATATATAGATGTGACATAAAGCTGCAAACAACAGTGCAAAAGGACAAAGAAAAGCTGGAAGACTATTAGTATGGATTTGAATTTACTCTCCAACGGTAATATTCAAATCACACTATAAATACATTGCACTATCTTCAAAAGAAGATAATGGAGGATCTGCAAAGTGAAGATTAAAGCCAAATATTCAAGCATCTCCATTCAAGAACACAGAGCATTAAATATCCAGATTTACCCAAGAGTTTTCTTCATTATATCTAAGCATAAATGCCATATCATAAGCTTAGAGAGATTTTCCCATCCTTAGCTTAAAAGGCTAAAACAATATAAGGAAAAATCTCACCTAGTTGGAAATAACACCAAACCCAAACACTTTCTTGAGAGAGAATTAATGGTTAAGGTAGTTAATAGGCGATCCCGTGAGGGAGATAAGTCCCGTAGGCAATCCCGTAAGGGAGATAAGTCCCAAGAGAGTGAGAAATCATTAAACATCTATAGGCGATCCCGTGAGGGAGATAAGTCCCTTTGAGTGAGAGCTCCATAAATATTTGTTGGTTAAGTTGCTGCCCCATGAAGGGAAGAGTGGGTGTAGGACAAGTTGTCCGAACCACTATAAAAATACGTGTGTTCTTATTTGCTTTCATATTAACTGTTATACATACTTTAGTAAATCTGCATAACACATTAAAAAAATTAAGTCACCTCCCATTGAGATTTTACAAGTTTTAAATCGGGTTTTTCTGGACCAACAAGTGGTATTAGAGCAGGGGTTCAAAAGTTCACTAGCTTTTAATGTGACCACCTGAACTGATCTTTTTTGTTAAAACCCATTTATTTTAAAATGCATAAATTTTATAAAATTCATGGAGGTTGATAATCATCTTCTGATCATTTTTTTAAAAATGCATACAACATTCTTCATCATTTCACTTGTTTAACTAACACCGTTTTTCTAGTATATATTTTTTATTGTTAGTTAGTTTTGGCATCATTATCAAAAAGGGAGAATTGTTCGGATATTTTAGTTTTGATGAATTATGCCAAAACACTATCAACTTGTGTTATTTAAGTTAATCTACAGATAACAATTTGAGGAGGAACGAGAGAACAAGTTAAGGGGGAACTCTTGAAATCAGACGAAGATGATCGAGATCGAGCGAAATTATAGACGAAATTGTCGAGATCGGATGAGAAGGATGAGTTCGAGTTAATCGACATCGTAAGCCCGACCTACCGTGCGGTTTTACGATGCGATCTTATGCTTGATTTTCGATGTTTCTTGTAGCAATTTTACGATCGTCTTTTAGCGCTTTTTTACGATCGTCTTTATAGATTTTTTTTGATATTTCTTTAGCGATTTTTCGATGTTTCTTGTAGTAGTTTTTACGATCGTCTTTGTAGCGATTACTATAGCGATTTTTCGATGCGATCGGATCGGTGCATACGATCGGTGTCTTGATCGATCAGTAATTTGATCGGATCGGCGACTCCTCATCTGCGACCGAAATCGGCCAAGATGAGCAGTGATTTATTGGACCGAAATCTGCGGATCAGTTTCGCATACTAGAAATCGGTGACGGATCGGTGACCGAATCGGAAGAGATGAGCGATGTCAGGAATTTGAAATCGGATCCGATTAGACACACAAAAAGTTTGTCAATGAGAAGAAGACAACACATATATGGATGTGACATAAAGCTGCAAACAACAGTGCAAAAGGACAAAGAAAAACTGGAAGACTATTAGTATGGATTTGAATTTACTCTCCAACAGTAATATTCAAATCCACACTATAAATACATTGCACTATCTTCAAAAGAAGATAATGGAGGATCTGCAAAGTGAAGATTAAAGCCAAATATTCAAGCATCTCCATTCAAGAACACAGAGCATTAAATATCCAGATTTACCCAAGAGTGTTCTTCATTATATCTAAGCATAAATGTCATATCATAAGCTTAGAGAGATTTTCCCATCCTTAGCTTAAAGGCTAAAACAATGTAAGGGAAAATCTCACCTAGTTGGAAATAACACCAAACTCAAACCCTTTCTTGAGAGAGAATTAGTGGTTAAGTAAGGTAGTTAATAGGCGATCTCGTGAGGGAGATAAGTCCCGTAAGCAATCCCGTAAGGGAGATAAGTCCCGAGAGAGTGAGAACTCATTAAACATCTATAGGCGATCCCGTGAGGGAGATAAGTCCCATTGAATGAGAGCTCCAAAAATATATGTTGGTTAAGTTGGTGCCCCATGAAGGGAAGAGTGGATATAGGACGAGTTGTCCGAACCACTATAAAAATACGTGTGTTCTTATTTGCTTTCATATTAATTGTCATACATACTTTAGCAAATCTGCATAACACATTAAAAAAAAAATTAAGTCACCTCCCATTGAGATTTTACGAGTTTTTCGGGACCAACAAACATTATTTATCATTTTACTTGAGTAAAATATTTTTCATTGCATCTCTCATTTCACATGAATGTTGAAGTTTGAATATTTGACAATTTGTTTTTAGTAGCATTGAATTGTGTTATTTTATTTTAAAGGGCTATGTTTAGCACTGAGACAATTTAGTAGAATTTCTAGTAGTTAAGTTATCTTCTTTGAAATTATTAATTTTAATTACTTTTGTTGCAAACTTTGAAAATTTAAAATGCATAATTTTTATTTAGTTATGGAAATTTTGGATATTCGTCTATTTAAATTACCTTTAAAAGCTTTGAAAAATTGGGATATGACACTTCGCATAACAATAAATGGTGTTGAGTTGTCTAGGGACAGTAGACGACTTTAATGTTGGCTTCTTAACTTCCTTGGTCCTTATCTTTTTCTCAATTGTCTAAGATTTGCAGTTGATAGCATGTAAGATATTCCAATCATATTAAATTTATGTCATAAATTGAATAATATTAAAAAGTCTAACCTTAGTTCGTGGAGCTATTAAGTGCTTAGGCCAAGCCACATGTGAGCCAACAACATCACCAATAATTTGATGTTCATTAGTCTGAATCGGTAGAAGGGCATCCTCAACTACTATTTCATCAATTGTTATAATCATGTAGATGCAAGGTAATTTCTTACCATGACTGAATTCATTGGGTACATTTGCTCTCACAATAGTGCCATGTATGCAACAACGTATGAATTAGGCTCCAACCTCAACTCAACAAGTTTACCCTATGAGACAATTATGGTAAATCATGAAAACTCCATAAATGCAATCATTGATATTTAATATATATTCGCATGTTTTAAGTTTATATGTAACGCCCTGAATCCAGAATGTCGGCCCCTGCGGCTTCGATATTCTAAACTCGGGTCGCCACTTAGTGACCGTAAAATTTGAGCTTAAAAATTTCTTTTTAAAATATAAAGACAAACATAAGTATTACATTTTGTAGCGGAAGAACCTAATCATCAATATTAATTTAGATAAAGAATATGCAAAAGCCCATAATTTAAACTACAAGATATATATATTTATAAATGTGATATTTATGAAAAGGGTAGTGTACATAATACTTTATCAAGTAAGCTTAAAAGGTTTCTTGGCATAATAATTAAACCATTTAAGGAGATGATTACACATTCATTGAAAATCTTTATTAGGGGAACTATGTGTCACTATTGCAGCTCAGGCCCCTCTCGATCATGTTCTAAAAATATCAAACTGTGGGGGTATGAGATAAAAATCTCAGTGGGCAACTTGTACGTTGTTACTCATACTGGTCACCGAAATATTTATGCTTAGTATTTTATTGTAAATTTTTCTTACGCTTTTGCGTAGTTAATTTTGGGTGGTTGCTCGAAATCATATTATTAGTAATTTGAATTCATAAACATCATTCAATATTCATAATTTATCATATTAACATATGATCATAAGATCATTGAGGACATCAGTATGAAAGTTCCAAAACAGTTGTAATAGGACCAATCAGACATGTTAGTTAACTGATGTAATAGTATAGGTCTCATATTGAGGGAGAACTCAATATGAGTTAGCTAAGTCTTGAAGATCAGAAGATAAGAAAAAACTGAAGATCAGTTCACTCAAGATCGGATCAGCCAGAAGGAGTTGACCAAGGATGGTATCCAGAAGACTCAAGACCAACTGACCTGCTATGAAGAAGACATCAACCGAGTCACAAGTTGAGCTAAGACAACTTGTTCAGAAGACTCAATAAGGTAGACTGATCAGTTTGTACTGATCAGATCAGTTCAGTCAATTGATTTTCAAGTGTTAATACAAGTCATACAAATCGATCAAGACAATCAGAAAGTGAAAAAATGCGGTCTGATAAGTGCGGAATAAGTGTACTTATCAACCAATGAGAGATCGACACGTATGTATGGAACTGACGAACACAGGGTATGGAGTATTAAGGATCAATGGGTAGAAAGGAAAAATTAGCTCGCATTTAGCCATGCCGTCTCCGATGAAATTCACTTCACCCCTGCAAACCTACCTAAAATAGATCAAGATTAAAATTGCTCTCCAACGGCTCTTCGATCTTGAAATCTATAAATAAGGGATCACTACTTCAGAGTAAACAATAGAAATAATCAAGCTTCTAGAACTCAAGCCATTTCCGAAAGAACACTCAAGAACTCAAGCATAATTTTCTAAGTGTTCATCCCTTAGGTTTCTTAGCATATAGGCTACCTGAAAGATAGGATAGATTTCCAGTTGGAAACTAAACAAACCTTACCCCAATCAGTTTGATAGGTTAAGTTTGTTAGCAAGTTTATATCTAAGGTTTCTTGATATATTCTAGGATTGTTGAGTGAGAACTCCATAAACATCTGTTGTACTCTGTTGACTATCACTTTAAACTAGTTTAGCATCAAGCTACTGATCTAATCAGTTTGACCTTTTGTCTACTGATCAGTCAGAAAACCTTAAGACTGATTTACTAAGGGTTTTTCACACACGGGTTAAAACAGCTTCCGCACATCAGTTAAACTGATAGATGTCCAACTGATCAGCTTCATAGTAATCAGTAGGTTGGATGTCAGTCTATACTGATTCACTCGCACTCTATATGAGCACTTACTTGCACACCACGATGATCACGAAAAAAGTTTCAGAAATTTATCCACCCCTCCCCTCTAGACTTCTACCTCACTGAACCCGTTTGGGACCTACAAGTTTATTCTTATATATTTGTATTCTTGCGTTCTTGGTTATAGATTTATGTGTGCTTAATTCAGTTCAGAATACACCAACACTCCTTGTAACATTAACTGTAGGTCCCGAACGGGTTAGTGAGGGCAGAAGTCTAGAGGGGAGGGGTGAATACACTTCTGAAAACTTTTTGTGCAGATCAGGTGTGAGGGCAGTTAGCCTGATCAGAGTGCGAGTGAATCAGTTTGGGCTGATAACCAACTTACTAATCGCTTGAAGGCAGATCAGTTCGGTAACTATCAGTTTAACTGATGTGTGCGGAAGCTTAAGTTTTACCCGTGTGAAAAACCAGTTTTGATAAATCAGATTCCAAAGTTAATCTTTTAATCAGTTAACTGAAGTGTCAAGTTTGATCAGATCAGAAGCTTGGTGCTAACTGATCTCAATTTGGAATATGTATGCGCTTTAAAGGTTGTGTGCGATTGTGTAATCAGTTAATCAAAGCGATAAAGGCACACAAGATTTATAGTGGTTCGGACAAACCAGTCATACGTCCACTCTTCCCTATCACAAGGGGCACCTACTTAACCAAATGGACTTTGTTTTATGTGTAAGTCCAACACAGTACACCAACTAGATGTTTAAAGAGTTCACACTCAACCGATCCCAGAGATCAGAACTAGAAACCCTAGTCTGAAATCTTGCTAAACAACTTAACCTAACTTGGGGGTTTGGGTAAGATTGTTTTTTGGTTCCAACTATGAAATCTTTTTTTCTTGCGTATAATTTAATAAAACTAGATGAAAAGATTTCTATGCTAAGAACTTTATGGGATGAACACTTAATAAAATTAATCTTCTTGTTCGTGTTCTTGGGCGGAAATTTGATATTAGCTTGAGCTTCTTGATTGTTCAGCATTTCCGTTCCTTATATTTTCACTCTGAAGTGTGATCCCATATTTATAGACCTTGAAATCAAAGAGCCGTTGGAGAGCAATTTGAATTTCAGGCTATATTTGGTAGACTTGCAGGCTTGATGTGACGAGCTTGAGAATGGCATGGCCGAAAAAAGCGTGAAAAAGTGTTTTTATAGCCGTTTCTGAGAAGCATCATCAAATCCGCAATTGCGGCTCCGATCATCGTGTCTTGTTCTTATTGGATAGCAGACTCACTTTTCAGTGTTTGTTCTTCCAACTAAGGTTGGCATTCTTCTTGTTCAGATCATAGACGTATGATTAGGTGAAACATCAGATTTCACTGGTGGTGACCGATCGGTCGAAGCGATCGATCTACTCGATAGAGTCTTCGGTGCGGTTGACTTAGCTTCAACTAGCGGACTTACCGATGTAGGTCTTCCGGTGCGATCTTCCGGAAGTCATCGATCTTCAAGTATTACGAGTTTGAGCTTTATGACAAATTTGAGATATCGACTAGATCGGATCGATCGATCTTCGTTCTTGTCTTGCATTCGGCTGTCTTGATATCACCGTCCTTTGAGTCTTGGATCGACCTATACATATTGAGTTTCCCCCTCAATATGTGACCTATCTATTTCATCAGTTGTTCTATACAATCATTATCAACTGGTCTCCTATAGCAGGTAATATAAACATCAATACCTAATGTGTCCGATGGTCCTATTACATGTGTTTTTGGAACTTTCATCAAATCTATAAATTTCCCAACAATTTCCCCCTTTTTGATGAAACCAAAACACTTTGAGAAACCAAAATACAGTTGATAAAAAATAGAACAGTTAAGAGCATATAATCAGAAGACAATGAGACTTTGTCTTAGGATCAGAAAATAAACTTTTCTCATTAAAAATTTTGATTACATGTTACATCAGAAAAGTTTGTAAATAAGAATAGCTGATCCTGAGTAGTCTTCTGATTCTTCACTCTTTAGGCTTGTATCCTTCCGGCATCTCTCTTTGATCTTGAGGAATGTTGAAAATCTGATAAAGTTTCCATTTGACATCATTAGTCTGCTGAAGATCAGTTATATGCGTTTTGCTCAGGATGTCAAAATAGAATCTTTGAAATGCCAGTCTGTCAAATGAGCCATCTGCCTTCTTCGAGTAATCCATCAGATCATACTCTTGGCGAGATATTTTTACATTGATAAGCTTGGCCTCATTTTCCAGATACTTCAGAAAATCCGGGTATTTATTTTCTAACCAGTTGAGGAATTCTTCATCAGGAGATTCTTCTTGTGGAACAAGATTAAGAACAAAGGCATCCAGAAGCCATTCACTCCTGATCTTATTCCATTCCTCAAATCTCTTAGCATGCGCAGCAGTTTTTGGGATGATCTCATCAACTCTTCTTTGGCAAATTTTAGGTTACGTACAAATTTTCCAGCCCTTCCTTTCTTCGCTCTCAATCCGAATTTCTTCTTCAGATTTTCTGCCTCTGCCATTTTTTCTGCCCTTCTTTCTTCTTGGCTTTTTCGGGCTTCTTCAGCTATCTGCTCTTTGGACATCTTTTCAGCAGTCCGAGTTTGTGATGTCCCTGCACCTGTTATGTCAGTTGGTTTCTCAATCTGTCCTTCCCCCTTTTTGGTTTGATAAAAAAAGTAGTGAGGTGGGAGGTCGAGAACCAAAGTTGGCTGCGATCGCTTTGTTGAGATCTCGCACAGATATGCCTTGAGTTTGAGCGATTAAATTTTGAATCATCGATATCATTTCGGTCTTGCAGATTCCATGGCGATGAGAGAGTGTTTTAATCGGTTTGTCAAGTTTCTCTTTGTCAATTCTAGCTTGTCGGTGAGCATCGAAAAAAAACTTGTTGTTTATCCACCGAGTCGGTTTAGCATCAACGGTCTTTATCGGTTTAGGCGACGCCTTGATGGACCTGATTTGGGAGAACCGATCTTTGATTGCTCAATGGGAAATAGCCAATTCCTTTGATCTGTTATTTCTTTGATGGCAATCGCCTTTGATCATTATCGATCCCTCAACTTCTTCTTTTCGGGAGATCTTTGAGACAAGATTTGATCTCGAAGTTGATCAATAGGACGTGTGATGTTGGAATGTTGAGTGTCACTTGATCCGATTCGATTGTTTGTGCCTCCAGGTGGTTGATCATGAAGCGCGGCACCGGCTCCACTATCATCGGCAGCTCCTGCATCCTTTATGATGGCATCTGCTTCAAGAGCTTTGTCGTGATCTCCGATTCTTCTGTTCCGCAACCCTAGCTTCCTGTGGATCAGAGCTTTGACGGATTTAGCGATTATCCATTTCGATTGGTGATCCCACTTTAGCGATTTCCTCATGTCGAAATCGAAGTCGCAAACTCATCCGCACGGCCCATCTGTTCAATAATTATTATAAAATCTGAGAAGCTTTTTAATCGAAGATCTCTCCAGGTGAGGATCTCCATAACTTCCTCTCTTATGGCAGGATGGGCGACCAGTTCTGGATACAACTCATCAATTTCTCTTTCGATTCGCATTCTGATCAATTTCCCAGTTATGATCTTTGTTGATCTGGACTCAGGAATTGTCTGTCCAGATTCAGTTTGATGAGATGTGGAAGGTTCTGGTTGTGCTTGAGTCGGCGGAAGATGGCTGATCGGTTCGACTGCGCAGATATTACGCTATGGAAGCGAGTGCTTACGGTTCCACATCGTAAAGCTTTACGGTTCGCGAACCGATGCGATTTCGTGTTCGCGGGTGTGGAAGAATAGGAGTGACATGCTCAGCAGCCATTAGTCTGAGTGGTGAATCAGCTGTAGCTGGAGGAGAAGGAGATCGTTCGTCTCGAGCTTCTTCCTCAGAATGATCTGGCGAGCTCTCAGCTTGAGAAGCCTGCCTGGCTGATGCTTCACCTGATTTTTGTGGTGCAACAGACTGTTCTGGGGCTCCTTCTTCATCTGACCGATCTTCTAGCATCCAGTCATGGAGGCTTGCTTCGCCTTCTTCGGCCTCTTCTCCTGGGCCTTCACCAGTTTTCTTTTCTTCTTCTGGGGGGCATCTGGTGGGCCTTCTGGGGGGCCTTCACCAGCTCGAGCTGATTCGCCCGCATCTGGTGTAGCTTTCTTGCTTTTTCCTTTCTTTGACTTTGGGGGGGTTGGCCGCATATCATCGTCTGGTGGCCCAAAAATGACTGAAGTGGCAGTGAGAAAGGCCTTATAGGACTTCAGTCCATTCTATTCCCATTTGGCCTTTGGTATTTTATCCTCAGTAGGATAACCGCAACCTTGTTGAGATTGCGATCTTTTTCTTGAGATATTTCGCCTCCACTCATCAACTCCAAATTTATCATGTTCTTGGAGTAGAATGGCCTTGAAACCCATACCAATTGATGTTCTTGGCTTCATCAATTATTGCGACCATGTTATGCGGTTTGGCCGGATGTAATAGCATCGGGCTGAATGCAATACCCATAATTGTTTTTTGACAATATGTCAAACAACAATCGGTATTTCCTCTTGAGCATTGGGCGACAAACCTCGACGTATGATGTTTGTCGACTTCTCGAAGAGCTCTTTTTCGATCGGCTCATCTTCATTCTCCCTGTAATGAGCAAAGCGAGATCAAATCCTTTGGGTAAATTTGAGCAGGCGTGTTATATCCTCATTCGACGATCGATTTCTTCTCCGTGGATCGCCGAAAAGTAGTTCTTTCTCTGGAGCATCCGTATCCACTCTTAAATTCCTTAGGAGTTCTAGTGCTTCATCTTGCATCCTTTGGATTGCGATGAAGCGGTATAAAATTTCTCAAGGCACGCCAGCAGAATTTGCTCGACCTCCATGGATTAGGATCTGAAAGTGATATTGAACTGTACGAACTTATCATCCACAATCTTTGTTGCCAGTTCCACATAGTTGCACATTATTTTACCCATACCGTGAGTGATCATCTACAGATAAGATAAATTTGGTTAAAGAATTGCGCATTAATACACAGAATATCACACAAGCGGAAACTAAGAAACAATAAAGCATAACACAGGATAAAAACATTTAAGATCAATGGATTTTTTTAAAAAAAATACATCAAATAAACATAGATTACCAGATTCTGTTTTTCGGAAATATGATTTTGAAACTTAGGAAAACACTTTGAATATGAGAGAAGTAATCTGGAGTTTTCAGAGAATAAATCGCAAGTTTGTGAAATGGAAAACTCTGGTATGATTTTTGATGAACTTTATAAAGACGAGGAGGGAAAAAGAAGACAAGATTTGGAAGATCAACCGTTTGAAAAGATTAAACGTTCCAGATTAAGCGGTTTTGATCGTAGGGTCAGGAAAAACACGTACGAAAACCTTTTGGATTTAAAAGCACATTTAGTAGCAGTTAATACATGTTCCCCACGTCCGCATTAAATGATTTGCAGGAAATACGTCACAAGGATAATGGGTACAGTAAGGCAAATAATATCAGATAAGATCCGATAAATAAGCAAGGAACAAGAGAAAAGAAAAAGCAGATATCGGTTGGTCGATGTTGTAATCGATCAATACCACTTGTCCATGTTGATTTTACTTGTTGATCTTAGTATTACGCCTAAGCCTTAAAATTTCCCAACCCGATCCTTTTTAGCCGATCTTCTTCACTTGCATCGATCCGATTGAAGTTCCAAGCTCAACCGATCTTCCTTGAATACGTCGATTTATCTTCCGATCCTCCTTGATGGGTTGAAGTTCCCCCTTCAATGATATTTATGTTTTTCCCATAGATCGATGATGTATCGATTTGTTGGAGTTTCAAGCTCGGTGATCTTCCTCATCGATCGACCAGTATGTATCGATTTTGGTTGACCTAATCGATTCTTCTCAAGTCAATCAATTCTTGGAATAAGTGTTACCGCCAAAACTTAGTCTAGAATAGTAGTCTCTATTCCTAAGTTGGCGATTTGACATGCGTAATTATCGTTTGAATCTTTCGATATGTCAATCCGTAAAGAATTTATCCAATTATCGTCGCGTGATTCCTACATTTGTCCTTTTGGTGCGATTTCTCTAAAAGGTTTTGAGAACTCGAATTTGCATTTGCACCCTTGCTTGGTCACTATAAATTGGACCAATTGTTTTACACAACATAACCCATTCACCATACTTATCTTCTTTGTAGAATCATGTATCTGGTGAACCCTTATTTCCAAATTGAAACTTCCGAAAACACCATTACCCCTTTTTTCAATGATTTGACTTCTCAAATAAACCCCCAAGTCCCCTTATCATCATTTTTTTGTCGTCATCAAAGATTTCACATACGATTGTTGCAAAGCTTCTCTACCACCATGGCGGGCGGGCTTTCTTTATTTGTAACCGAGAAGACACTTCTCCTAACCGTATGCACCTTGTGTGTCTATCGTTATGACGTAACTACCATCAACAGACTTAGTCGAAAATGAACGTGAGTTTGATATGCGATCTTGATCACCAACAATTGATCTTCGTGATATCAACTCACCATTTCTTTGTTGGAGAGCCCATCGACTCTTTCTTAGGGGCTCCGGCTTAAAAAATCCTATCAAGGTCATTTGTCGCTCCCTTTGGTTTTAGCTTCAAATTTAGCGGCTTTTAGGATTTCTTTAAAGCCTCTCTCACCCTTGTTAAGTGGGGAAAATGAGAGCATCAGTTAAAAAATCTCTCCCCGCTTCTACTTGGGTTAGGATGAGGGTTTAGGGTTATAGGTTTAGGGTTTTCGGTTATGACTTATGTCTTGACCTCGGGTCCTTTGTACTTGTATCTTGTAATGTAATCGACCTTTGGTCTTTATCAATGAAAAGTTCTATTATTCCATTGTTGTGTAAAATTCGTATCCTTATGCGATTTTAAGCTTTAATCTTGTGAATACCACTTGTGAATCTTACTTGTTGAATATCAGCTTAATCGACTTACAAAGATGTAAAATAACCCAACTGATTTAATCAGATATTCCTTTAAAATTGTGCGTTTCCTTTAATGTGATGAACCCTAAATCTGATCAGTTCCTTTAATCTGATAACTTGTAAAACTGATCAGTTCCTTTGAATCTTGTTGAATTTCAAATTTTAATCGACTTACAAAGTATAACCGAACAGATTTAATCAGATAATCCTTTAAACGATCAATTCATTTAATCTGATAAACTTTAAATCTGATCAGTATCTTCTCATATCAGTTCCTTGACTGATCTTCTGATCAGTTGAGATACCAAACTCAACTGATTCCTTTCAGCCTGGTTAGTCTCTTAACCAGCTGGTTCTGGAGAACAATCCATCAAACATTTTAGGTGCATTTTCTCCAAGATCCGAAGCCCTAGCTCATTGCATAATTCTCGAAATCGATCTCGGCTAGTGGCTTGGTTAGAATATCGACTTTACGTATATCAAGATGAATCTTTTCCATTCGATATTCTTCTTTTCAACATGATCTCTTATAAAATGGTGTCGACATCCACATGCTTGCATCTTATATGTAGAACAGATTAAGAGTGATTGCAATAAGACTATTCTTGTCACGTAAAATAGGTACATTCTTAGCTTCAATGTTATAATCCTCATCGCCGACTAAGCAGAAAGGATTTGGGAACAACGACTTCTGCAGACCATATATTACGCTTCGGTAGTAGATGTCGCGAATCGATGTCCGCTTCTTTTGAAAACCACGAGATCAGTTTACTTCCTAAGAATTGACAAGTTCCTGAGGTGGATTTTCTGTCAATCTTGCAACCTCCATAATCAGAATCAGAATACCCACTAAGCTCTAGATTATCATCTGATGGGTAAAATAAACCAAGGTTTATTGTCCCTTCAGATACTTAAGAATCCGCTTAGTCGCTTTTCTAGGTGACTTATCATTGGATTTGCCCGAAATCGCACATACACCTATCGCGAAGGTTATATCCGGGTATTTGGCGATCAAGTATAGAAGAGATCCAATGAGAGCCCTATATTCCTTCCTCGATTTGTTTTCGACCATCCTCATCCGGATCCATCTTGAATCCAATCATCATAGGAATTTTGGCTTCCTTACAATTTTGAACTCCAAACTTAGCCAATAAATTCCTAGTGTATTTTTGCTTGGCGAGATGAATATCCTTTACGTACTTTGCTTTCCTTGAAGACCACGAAGTAATTCATCTGACCCATCATGGACATCTCGAACTTCCCTTGCATCAGTTTGCTGAATCTTTCACATAGACTTTTGTTGGGAGATCCGAAGATGATGTCGCCCACGAGATCCGAACCATTAGAATATCTTCTCCATCTTCTATTTCGAATAAGGTTACGTCCCATTGTTCCTTTAGTGAACCCTTTGTCGATCAAGAATCGAGAGAGTGTATCATACCAAGCTCGAGGAGCTTGTTTCGAACCATAAAGAGCTTTTTTCTTAAACGGTACACTGGTTGCTCTTTTCAAAGCCTGGAGGTTGTTCGACATAAACTTCCTCTGCTAGTACCCCATTTAAGAAAGCACTCTATACGTCCATCTGATACAAAGTGAACCCTCTCGTGGGAGGCATATGCTAAAAAATAACCGAATGGCTTTCTAGCGCGGCGGCGGTGCAAAGGTCTCATCATAATCAATTCCTTCCGATTGTGAATAACCCTTAGCAACAAGTCTTGCCTTATTTTCGGTGATGACGTTTTTCTCATCTCTCTTGTTCTTGAATACCCACTTCGTGCCAATTACGTCTTGATGATTTGGTGCATCTACGGTTCCCAAACTTGATTTTACAATCGAATGTTCCGGCTCTTCCGCATTGCTAGAATCCGACAAGCGTCTTGTAGAGCTTCCTCTATAGTTGTTGGTTCCTTCATAGACGAGATAACAACAATACATGGCACTTTCACCAATCGATGTCTAGTTTTAACTTTATCAGATGGGTCTCCGATTATCAGATCAGTTGGATGAGTGGTTATCCAGGTCCTTCTATTCTGATTTGCGTCGGTTTGGAGAACATCGTCCGTTTCTGATAAAATTTCATTACTAGCGATTGGGAGTGGTGCGTAACTATGATCCACTTGATAAGAACAAGTCTCGGTGATGTTGGACTCATCATGTATGTCGATGTACGTTCGCGGGAACTTCAGTGTTCCCCAGAACTGGATGGTTCGATTGATTTGTCTCACCAGATCGACTTCTTCAATAAATAGTTTTTCGTACCTTAGGATCTGAATGATCTGGTGAATCAGCTAGATCTGGAATGTATACCGTTATGGTTTCTGATTCTTTTTCCTTGATCATTAGCTGATCCATTTTCTGAGCATCAGGTACTTGTTGATCAGGTACGTCTTGTTCTGAGGCAGATTTCTCTTGATCAGAAGATGCTTCATCAAAGACTACATGGGGTGTTTCTTCCACAAGTAGGGTTCATCTGTTGTAGACCCTGAAAGCCTTGCTAGATGAGGAATATCCTAAGAATATACCCTCATCTGACTTGGCTTCAAAGGTTTTCAACTGACTCTTCCCATTGTTGTGTATGAAACACTTACACCCAAAAACATGGAAGTAAGAGACACGAGGTTTTCTGTCCTTCCACAGTTCATAGGGTGTTTTGTAGTGAGCCTTAGTCAGAAGACATCTGTTCTGAGTGTGGCATGCAGTGTTGATTGCTTCTGCCCAGAAGCGGCTTGGTATTGCATGTTCAGCTAACATCGTGCGAGCAGCTTCTTTGAGAGTTCTATTCCTCCGTTCAGCTACTCCATTTTGTTGTAAGGCGTCCTTGCGGTGATGTTTCATGTCAGATACCAAACTTAGAGCAAAAATCAAGTAATAAAAGAGTTCGTAAATTTCGCACCTTTATCTCGATCGATTTTTACTACATTGACACCCTTCTCATTTTGTAATCTTTTTAGCAAATTTCGGGTATCTTCGTTTTGTCGTCTCATTCTTCTTATGTAAGAATATAACCCATGTAAACTTGGAATAGTCATCCACGATTACCAAAGTATATTTGCGTCCGTTGAGACTGACTGGTGTAACTGGTCCAAATAGATCCATATGAAGCATTTCGCGATAAGATGCTTTGGATGCGGTCCGGAATTCCATTGAATGAAGCTTTGACTGTTTTTCCTTCCGACATGCAAGACATGTCCGATCCTTTGAAAATACTTCATTCGGAAGTCCTTCCACTAGAGACATCCTTGCTATCTTATTAAGAGTTTTAAAGTTCAGATGGCTCATTCTTTTGTGCCAGAGCCAACTGCTACTTTTGGAACTCTTGACAATCAGGCATGCATTTCTTGGGCAACTGTTCCAATCAACTGTGTAGATCGTTCCTTTCCTTGAACCAGTTAGCAAAATCTGTTGAGTGGCTATATTCTTGATAGTGCATTGGTCAGTCGAGAACTCAACACTGAATCTGTTGTCGCAGAATTGTGAAACCGATAATAGGTTGTGCTTCGGACCTTCGACATATGAGACTCAGCCATTTGTACATCATCATTCTCTAAGGTTAGAATCCTTTGGTATAACCAAAGTTATCATCACCGAAGAGCACACGCGGGCCTTTCTGTTCTATGTATGAACTGAGGAGATGCTTGCTTCCTATCATGTGCCTTGAACATCCACTATCGATGTACCAGATAGTTGATTGCACACCTCCTTTGTTGGCGGACCACGCAGCGATCCTGCAGCCCAAATCGGGCTTTAGGTACCCTTTTGGATTGGGTCCCGAGGGGTTAGGATTAGTTTTGGGGATCCATACAAAAGCGAGCACTTCTATTGTGATCGGTTAGATCGAAAGCCCTGATTTGTCTCCCATACCTATCAACATAATCATACGTCTCTCAGATATGCTTTTCGATTTGTATGATTATTAGTGTGAACCTTGGATGACTTAGAAGACTTGGGATTTATCTTTTTCGTTTGTCTTCTTTTTATCCAAAGGTGGTTCAAAAAGTCTTGTGACCCTAGATTTCTTATTATAGGGGTAGGTACGATCGCTACCATCAAAAGATTCATATCTTTTTAAGCATAGGTGGTTTTTGCGGTTTACCTAAAGCATGCTTATTAGGCGGTGACCTTGATTGGGTCTCAGATTGGACTTCCCTTTTACAGGTTGTCTTTTCTGATTCCTGATCTGTTGATCAGGTTGAGGTCTCTTCAGAAGAACTGGGTTCTTCTGTTGATTCCTCGACTGATGCTTTACCAGTTGGGGTCCATTTATGTTTTCCTTACGTTGGCACCGCTTTACCCGCTTCAACTGTTCTTTTTCCCTTATTAGATACATGTTTGGCTTTTGGTGTATCTTTGTCAGAAACTCGTCTGATTACACCTTTTTTGAGATGAATCGGTAGGGGCTTTTTGAGGATGTGGAAGGGTTCTCATAGCCAAGTCCCTTCTTGTTAATCGTTGTTCGAAAATAGTTGTTCATGTCTTGAACAGTTTTAGATGATTTTGTGAAAACCTCTATTTTCTTACGCAGATTATCCTCAGATGATTTCAAACTTTCATGCATTTGGAATAGCTCATCGAATTTTGCTTGCAGGATTTTGAAGTCATCAGCTTGCTGTTTGTTAATTGTCAGCTGATCTTTGATCTGCTTCTCCTGATCAGAAGCTTTAACTTCGAGAATTTTAAATTCCTCAGTTGCCTTCTGAGCAGTTTCAGCTGATCTAAGTTCAGAGGCTTTACTGAGATCATTTTCTTTAGCAAGCTGATTATTTCTGGTCCTCAGCTTATCATTTTTAGCTTTCACTATAGCATAAGTGTCTACTGCATTGGAGAGATCCTCAAACAATTGCTCAGAGTAGAGCTGCAGGTCAATCTCCCCAGCAGGTGTGTTAATGATAGCAGTGTAGAAGTTTAAAGCGAGGTTTGGAGGTTACCTCAGATTGGTCCTCCCCGCCATCAGCAGATCTCATCAACGTCTCGAAGAGAATATCGGATCTTCATTTTCATAGAAGTCAACAAAGACTTGCCGATCGCGAAGTCTTCTCTGAGAGGAGTATCTAGAGTCCTCGAGGAGGGCGATAGGAATCGTCAATTCTCGACGACGGCAACCATGGCTCTTACGTCCCTATAACGTTGCTCTCTTCTTTTCCTCTTTTCTTCCCTTTCTCTTGGCGTCAGTGCAGGCGATGCGTGCTATAGTGACTGGCTTCTTCTCACGATTGAAGCACGCTCCTTGATCCACCGAACCTTTCCTTCGGGTGAATCACTCATGCGTATGACCTATCGGTGACTTCCTTTCGATAGTAGTCTGAGCTTCTTCTCGTACATTGGTTATCTCTTCCTTCCTCGGTCGATTATCTCTTTTCCTTTCATCTCTATGATCCTCCGATCATCGGATCTAGTTCTTTATGGAGATCTGTTGGCTGATCTCCTATCTCTCCCTCGGCAATGTTGATAGTCCTTATAAAATCTTCGATACTTACCAAGTTGGATGTTTGACTTCTCAAGCTTCCTGGTAAGCAGAGCAATATGTTCTGCCTGACTTATTATATTCCCAACAGGTTCGTTGGCCTTCGTTCTGCTGCTGGTTGCCTTAAAAGCAACTGATTTTGAAGTTGAGGCTTCAGCGGGCACCTCATCTTCATCAGCTTGTCCTATTTCAATCAAATCGAACTCATGAGCTTTAAGGCTCAAGAACAAGCTACTTGGCTTCATTTTTGAAATGTCTTGGCAATCCTTGATTACCGTGACCTTCATGTCCCATTTCTTGGTGAGAGACCTTAAAATTTTGAAGTTGATATCTTTATCAGACATCTCTCTACCAAGTTCTCGAAGCTTGTTTATTGACATCGTAATCCTTCCATCGAGTTCGTTGATGGTTTCGTTGGGCAGCATCTTCAGTTTTTCGAACTTCACCAATTCGGCTTGTAGACGGCTATCTTTTATCTGTTCATTTCCCTCGCATATCTCAGCTAGAGTATCCCACATTGCTTTCGCAGATTTGAGATACTTAATCTTTTCCTTGGTGACCTTATCCATGGTCTTCATGATAATATGCCTTGCGATAGTATCTAGAGTGTGCAGCTTTCTTTCCTCTGCATCCATCAAGGCTGGGCTTTTACGCACAAGACTTCCCGGTGCAAAGTCTGGATCTCCTCCGACTGCAGGGTTGTCGTAACAAATGATGATGGGTCCTCTTTCGATGACTTCCATCATTCTGCCGCTTATCGAACCTAGATGGTTGGACATATATATGGCCCAATCTGCATACTCATCGATTGAGAACTTTGGCAGATCATGATACATACCTGAGGTGTTATCCATGCTGAGTGATTTTGGAAAATGAATGAGTTTTAAAAACGGTTTTTCAAGATCAGTTCAGTCGACCACAAAGATTCTTCCTCAAGAATTGATGATACACAAAGTCAAGGGTCGAAGAGAACCAACCGCTATGATACCAATTGTAGGTCCCGAGCGGGTTAGTGAGGGCGTAAGTCTAGAGGGGAGGGTGAATAGACTTAAAAAAACTTTTTGTGCAGATCGGTGTGAGGGCGATTAGCTTTGATCGAAAAGCGAAAGTGAATCACTTTTGGGTCGATAACCAACTTACTAATCGCCTCAAGGCCGGATCGGTTCGGTAACTATCGGTTTAAGCGATGTGTGCGGAAGCTTAAGTTTTTACCCGTGTGAAAAACCGGTTTTGATAAATCGATTCCAAAGTTAATCTTTTAATCGGTTGGATCAAGTGTCAAGTTTGATCGGATCGTAAGCTTGGTGCTAATCGATCTCAATTTGGAATATGTATGCGCTTTAAAGGTTGTGTGCGATTGTGTAATCGTTAATCAAAGCGATAAAGGCACACAAGATTTATAGTGGTTCGGACAAACCCGATCCCCACGCCCACTCTTCCCTATCACAAGGAGCACCTACTTAACCAACTCGGACTTTGTTTTATGTGTAAGTCCAACACAGTACACCAACTAGATGTTTAAAGAGTTCACACTCAACCGATCCCAGAGATCAGAACTAGAAACCCTAGTCTAAAATCTTGCTAAACAACTTAACCTAACTTGGGGGTTTGGGTAAGATTGTTTTGGTTCCAACTATGAAATCTTTTCTTGCGTATAATCAGCCTAACAGCTAGATGAAAAGATTTATATGCTAAGAACTTTATGGGATGAACACTTAATAAAATTAATCTTCTTGTTCGTGTTCTTGGGTGGAAATCTGATATTAGCTTGAGCTTCTCGATTGTTCAGCGTTTCCGTTCCTTATATTTTCACTCTAAAGTGTGATCCCATATTTATAGACCTTGAAATCAAAGAGCCGTTAGAGAGCAATTTGAATTTCAGGCTATATTTGGTAGACTTGCAGGCTTGATGTGACGAGCTTCAGGAACTGCATGGCCGAAAGCGTGAAAAGTGTTTTTATAGCCGTTACAGAGAAGCATCATCAAATCCCGCAATTGCCGGCTCCGATCATACGTGTCTTGTTCTTATTGGATAGCAGACTCACTTTTCAGTGTTTGTTCTTCCAACTAAGGTTGACATTCTTCTTATTCAGATCATAGACGTATGATTAGGTGAAACATCATATTTCACCTGGTGAGCTGACCTGATCAGTCAGAACTGATCAGTCTACCTGATAGAGTCTTCTGGTGTCGGTTGACTTAGCTTCAACTAGCAGACTCGGCTGATGTAGGTCTTCTGGTCTGATCTTCTGGAAGTCATCTGATCTTTAAGTATTCTGAGTTTGAGCTTTATGACTTCAGCTGAGATATCTGACTAGATCAGATCGATCTGATCTTCTGTTCTTGTCTTGCATTCTGGCCTGTCGGATATCAGCTGTCCTTTGAGTCTTCAGATCTGACCTATACATATTGAGTTTCCCCCTCAATATGTGACCTATCTATTTCATCAGTTGTTCTATACAATCATTATCAACTGGTCTCCTATAGCAGGTAATATAAACATCAGTCAGCTAACAGGTCTGACTGGTCCTATTACATGTGTTTTTGGAACTTTCATCAAAACTATAAATTTCCCAACATTAACCACTGCAATACAAATAGTGTCACCCATCTTTTAACTTTATAGATAAGTTAGATTTATTTTTGAATTCCTTTGAAAATAACTCAAGTTGTAGGGACGTCCCGAACATCTGCTCTAAAGCACTTCACTCAAAAAAATTTCTTGAAAGTTTAATTATTATCAGAACCTCTTGTTTAATTAAATACTTAATATTATTCCTTCCTTTATAATCTCATAAGTAATATCATAATCACCAATCAAATAATAAAGTAAAATTAAACATGTACCAATTTGTGTACTTTAGTAAATAATAAACATCTATGAAATTACTCATCCTTTAAATTAATCAGGTTATTCACTTAACAATTAAAAAGAAATAATATATAAAGTTCTATGATACTTTCATAAGCCTAGAGATAATAATAAAAAATAATAATAGATATTTAACTCGAATAAACATAGGCATGTATGTATGATAGATAATAATAATAATATCGCGCGCGCGCACACATATATATATATTGTAACAATAAACATAGATATTCACACATGCCACACAAATACACGAATTAATATTAACTAAGTTTATATATACATAAGTGATAAGTAGGATGATAATAATAATTATTATCCTATATATATATATGTGAATATATATATATATATCCCACTTTTAAATGACATTGATCAAACAAATAAATAGAGTAGACTTGCAAAACACTAAATATTACTTCATGAGATCCATACAAGAACACATCATTTTTTCTATATATCTGTTAGATTAATAATCTAAAGTGGATAAGTATTTTTAAGTATGATTTTCTAATATTAGTAGAATGCAACTATTGCAGGTATATAGATTATTTCACAAACACATAATTAAATGATAAAAAGATTGGACACTTTATTAGTTAATTAAATAAGTGTATATTTGGATTAGTTTATGATTAAATAATTTTTACAAATTTTATAGGATCAAAAATTAAGTAGACAAATAAATATACACATGTTAAATTCATTTTATCTTACTAATAATTAACTTAATCACACAATCTTTAAATGCATTAATTGTAACATATATAAGTATAAGGGTAGTAGTAATAGCAAAACTATTTAACTAATAGTAATAGTAATATAGTTGGAAAGATGATAATAATAATAATAATAATAATAATATAAATGCATTTAGTAATTAAAATAATAACATTATAGTTTAAAAAAAATATTAAAAGTGATAATAATATATAATAGTTTTTAGTCAATATATTAAACACACCATAATTCACACAAACTGATACACCAAACCAAAATACGCACACATAATAAATCAAATAAGAATAATTCTTTTATTAATAATAATAATAATAATTAGGAAGTAAACGTATCCATTAAAGCCAAAGTATTACATTGTAAGTACAGTGGACACGGTATTCCAACAAACAACTCTAAACTTACTCAATCGATGTTGAACAATATTTTTTGTGCAATTATTTCTTTATTGATTGATCCACAATATATACAAGAGATTGCGTACAAAGTATGGTAACAAAATCAATCCAGATCCCTAAATACATGGCTAAATCAATCTAGATCCGTAATTACATGGCTCATATATGGAATGAAATCTATACAAGAATATACAATGATTGACTACAATTAATTAAAATCTTGGTCCGATTTATGTAAATCTTTATTCTCGGAAGGCATCGCACGCATATCTCTAATAGGCCCCCGCAAGATGGAGGATCCGCTGAAGACACCAATCTTGGAACGAAACATTGAGAATTTTGGGTAAGAGAGTGCTTTAGTGAGGACATCGGCTAGGTGATCTTGAGTGGTGATATACAAGACTCGAAACAAGCCAGACGGGACATGACCCCGAACAAAGTGATATTCAATGGCAATGTGTTTCGTACGAGAGTGAAAGACAAGATTTACACAAAGATAAGTAGCACTTAAATTATCACAGAAGAGAACATGAGGAGAGGGAAGAGAGACACGAAATTCATTAAAATAGATTGGTTAACCAGAGTATCTCGGTTGATCATGTGGCAAGCGGTCGATATTCAGCCTCCGTAGACGATTGAGCAACTGTGCGCTGCTTCTTTGATGACCAAGAGATGGGACAACATCTAAGATAAATGATAAAGGTAGAAGTCGACGTACGATCATCGTGATTTCCGGCCCAGTCAGAGTCCGAAAAGGTTGCGAGAAAGAGAGGAGACATACTTTTGCGAAGGA
Source organism: Stenogyne calaminthoides (assembly GCA_037126765.1). Classification (NCBI taxonomy): domain Eukaryota; kingdom Viridiplantae; phylum Streptophyta; class Magnoliopsida; order Lamiales; family Lamiaceae; genus Stenogyne; species Stenogyne calaminthoides. The sequence goes on from JBBCBC010000014.1 coordinate 13,679,279, forward strand.
GAAGACCGTGGAAGATAGTGTGTTTGAGGTAGCGAAGAACTCTTTCAACAGCAGTGAGATGTGTGACGGGGGGAAAATTCATGAATTGAGATAGCTTGCCTACGGCAAAGGAGATGTCAGGGTGAGTGAGAGATATTGAAGGATGCCAAAAATTTGGCGATACTCACGAGCGTCAGTCGAGGATGTGCCGCCATTTAAAACTAGGGAGACAGAAGGAGAAATGGGTGTAGAGACTTCCTTGGCACCCAACATGTCGGTTTTAGAAAGAAGATCATGAATGTATTTATGCTGGCTTAGGAAAATAGAATCTTGTGTACGTACTACTTCAACACCAAGAAAGTAGTTGAGAGGACCAAGATCCTTGACAGAGAAGCGCACGGAGATGGCAAGAATAGAGGAGGAAATTGTGGCAGAATCGTTTCCAGTGACGAGAAGGTCATCAACATATACAAGGAAGAACATAGTGACATTGGACTTGGAGTAGAAGGAGAGATGTGTGTCCGAGAGGGAATTAGTGAACCCATAGCCAAGAAGAAATGTTTTGAGGGCAAGGTAACATTCCCGAGGAGCTTGTTGGAGACTGTAGTTTCTTTGCGGAAAAGGCAGACATGATCAGGGATTCGGGAATCACGGAAGCCCGGGGGCTGAGACATATAGACAGCATCTGGGAAAGAGCCATGAAGAAAGGCATTATTAACATCTAGTTGTTGAATAGGCCAGGAGCGAGACACAACTAGGGTGAGGAAGATACAAATGGTTGCAAGCTTGACCACAGGGCTGAAAGTTTCCTTGAAGTTAATGTTTGGTCTTTGGTGAAAGCCTTCGGCGACAAGGCGAGCTTTATAGCGTGCAATAGAGCCATAAGGATTACGTTTTACCCGAAAGACCCACTTGCAACCAACAACGTTGGAGGCAGAGGCAGAGGCAGCTGGAACAAGATCCCAAATGTTGTTAAGTAAGAGGGCGTTTAGTTAGTCATCCATGGCACGACGCCAATGCGAAGACTTTTTGGCTTAGGAGACATAGGTAGGTTTGATAGGCGAGGGCACAGGATGTTGAGTGGTGACAAAATTGAGATGTTTAGGACGAAAGATGTTATTTTTGGACTGAGTGACCATAGGAAGATTATTGGTAGTGGAAGGGGGAACCAGGGCTGGAGTGGGAATAGATGGGCTGGGAGCATTTGGTGAAGAGGCAACAGAGGGTGGCGAGGGTAGTGAGGGCGACGTCTGCATACATGGTGAGGCAGGGTTACTTGTCGAGGGTAAGATGGGGGATTGAGGGGGAACGTGCGAAGAGGAGGCAGGGGTTAGCAAGATGGGCGAAGGGCATGCGGCAGGTGATGCTATGGATGAGGCCTGACCAGGGATTGCGGAAAGAAGAAGGGATGACAAGATGGACGAGGATTGAGGCGTGGGAAGGGGCGCCAAGGGAGGCGCCGCAAAATGGAAGGTTTTTTCTACTAACCGAACATGTCGTGAGATGTAGAATTTGGACGAGGCAATGTCGAAGCACGTATATGCATGATGCTGGATATCATAGCAAAGGAAGACGTAGGCCATGAAGAGGAAACATAGGGGCGGAGCCAGGGAAAGCAAAGACAACCAAACTGGCGAAGAGTTAAATAAGATGGGGACTGGTGGAAGAGAGCGACAAACAGACTCGACTTTTGAAGCGGTGATGAGGGCATGCAATTAATTAGGTAAACAGCCGTGTGAAATACAAAGGGCCAGAAGTGTAGAGGGACGGAGGCGTGATAGAGTAGAGAACGGGCAGTTTCAAGAATGTGACAGTGACGACATCCAGATGAACCGTTGTGCTCGGGTGTGTACGGGGGTGTAATTTTATGTGTAATGCCAAGGGAATCAAGTGTTGATTTTAGAGCATTGTATTCACGACCACCATCAGTGTACAACGTATTAAAGGATTTATTAAGTTGTTTCTACACACCACGTGCATAAGTACGAAAAATGGTAGCAACATCAAATTTCAAGCGCAAAGGATATATCCAAATATATTTAGAATAGTGATCAACAAAAATAACATAGTAGCAAAAACCATGAATAGACTTAACAGGACTGAGTGTTGGGAAATAGGGTGCCCGGATCTATTCGAGGTACAATTTAAATACAAATTTAAATTATTTAATTATTACTAGCATGAATTAATCCTATATTAATTCAAATAACAATTAAATAGCAACAACATATCATGCATATTGTAGGGATATTTTAGTTTTGATGAATTATGCCAAAACATTATCAACTTGTGTTATTTAAGTTAATCTACAGATAACAAGTTGAGGGGGAACGAGAGAACAAGTTAAGGGGGAACTCATGAAATCTGATGAAGATGATCGAGATCAGACGAGGCTGCAGACGAGACTGATCGAGATCGGATGAGTTCCAGAAACTTATTTTTGGGAAATTTAGAGTTTTGATGAAAGTTCTAAAACACATGTAATAGGACCAGTCAGACCTGTTAGCTGACTGATGTTTTTATTACCAGTTATAAGAATACCAGTTGATAATTATTGTATAGAACAACTGATGTAGAAGATAGGTCACATATTGAGGGGGAACCTCAATATGTATAGATCAGATCAAAAGAACAGCTGATATCCGACAGGCCAGAAGGCAAGGGAAGGATAGAAAATCAGATCAATCTGATAAAGTCAGATATCTCAGCTGAAGTCATGAAATTCAAATCCAGAAGACCTGAAGATCCGATGACTTCCAGAAGATCAGACCAGAAGACCTACATCAGCCGAGTCTGCTAGTTGAAGCTAAGACAACTGGCACCAGAAGACTCTATCAGGTAGACTGATCAGTTGTGACTGATCAGGTCAGCTCACCAGGTGAAAACTGATGTTTCACCAAATCATACGCCGATGATCTGAACAAGAAGAATGTCAACCTTAGTTGGTAGAACAACACTGAAAAGTGCTTCTTTGGTGCTGCTTTCTCAAACGGCTATAAAAGACACTATTCACGCTTTCGGCCATGCCGTTCCTGAAGCACGTCACATCAATCCTGCAAGTCTACCAAATATAGCCGGAAATGCAAATTGCTCTCCAACGGCTCTTTGATTTCGAGGCCTACAAATATGGGATTACTCTTCAAAGTGAAGACACGGAAACTATCAAGAAGCTCAAGCTATAATCAAATTTCCGCACGAAGAACACAAACTTGAAGATTATTTTCTAAGTGTTCATCCCATAGTTCTTAGCACAGAAATCTTTTCATTTAGCTGATAGGCTACTTAAAAAATAGAAAAGATTTCAAAGTTGGAACAAAAACAATCTTACCCAAAACCCAAAGTTAGGTTAAGTTGTTTAGCAAGATTTCAGACTAGGGTTTCTAGTTCTGATTTCTGGGATCGGTTGAGTGAGAACTCTTTAAATATCTGTTGGTGTACTGTGTTGGACTAACACAATAATCTAAGTCCAGTTGGTTTAGTTGGTACCCCTTGTGATAGGGAAGAGTGGACGTAGGACTGGTTGTCCGAACCACTATAAATCTTGTGTGCATTTACCTGCTTTGATTAACTGTTTTACACAATCACACAACTTAATTAAAGCTGCATACATATTCTTAGTTAAGATCAGCTAGCACCAAGCTTCTGATCTGATCAAGTTTGACACTTTAGTCAACTGGTTGAAAGACTGACTTTGGAATCTGATTTATTAAAACTAGTTTTTCACACGAGTAAAATTTAGCTTCTGCACAATCAATTAAACTAATAGATACCGAACTGATCTGCCTTCAGGCGATTAGTAAGTTGGATATCAGTCCAAACTGATTCACTTGCACTCTGATCAGGCTAACTGCAATCACACCTGATCTGCACAAAAAGTTTTCAGAAGTCTATTCACCCCTCCCCTCTAGACTTCTGCCCTCACAAAACCCGTTCGGGACCTACAAGTGGTATCAGAGCAATGGTTCTACAGACCACTAGCTTTGAGTATCATCGATTCTTGAGGAAGAATCTTTGTGGTCATTTGAACAGATCTTGAAAAACTATTTTTAAAACTCATTCGTTTTTCCAAAATCACTCAGCATGGATAATACCTCTGGTATGTATCATGATTTGCCGAAGTTCTCAATTGATGAGTATGCAGATTGGGCCATATATATGTGCAACCATCTAGGATCGATAAGCGGCAAAATGATGGAAGTCATTGAAAGAGGACCCATCATCATATATCACGATAACCCAGCAGTTGGAGGAGATCCAGACTTTTCCACGGGAAGTCTTGTGCGAAAAAGCCCAGCCCTGATGGATGTAGAGGAAAGAAAGTTGTATACTCTAGATACAATCGCCAGGCATATAATCATGAAGACGATGGATAAAGTCACCAAGGAGAAGATAAAATATCTCAAGACCGCGAAAGCAATGTGGGATACTCTAGCTGAGATATGCGAAGGAAATGATCAGATCAAAGACAGCCGACTACAAGCCGAACTGGTGAAGTTCGAAAAACTAAAGATGCTGCCCAACAAGACCATCAACGAGCTCGATGGAAGGATTACTATGTCAGTAAATAAGCTACGAGAACTTGGTAGAGAGATGTCAGACAAAGATATCAACTACAAGATCTTAAGATCTCTCACCAAGAAATGGGACATGAAAGTCACGGTAATCAAGGATTGCCAAGACATTTCAAAGATGAAGCCAAGTAGATTGTTCCTAAGCCTTAAAGCTCACGAGTTTGACTTAATCGAAAGAGGACAAGCAGATGAAGACGAGACACCTGCTGAAGCCTCAACGTCTAAATCAGTTGCGTTTAAAGCAACCCCAGCAGCAGATCGAAGGCCACTGAACCTGTTGGAAACATAATAAGTCAGTAGATGAGACGGATCGCTACTGCAGAAACTTGAAACATCAAACATTCAACTTGGTAAGTATCGCAGATTCTATAAAGACTATCAACATAGCAGAGGAAGAGATAGGAGATCAGCTGACAGATCTCCAGAAAGAACCAGATCTGATGGTCGAAGAGATCACAGAGAAGAAAAGAAAAGAGATAATCTGACCGATGAGAGAAGAGATAACAGATCCGATGAAGGAGTTTGACATTATCGTAAAGGGAAGTCACCCGACAGATTCTATAGATTTTAATGACTCACCCGAAGAAAAGGTTCCGTGGATCGTGGAGCGTGTTTCAACCGTGGAGAAACCAGTCACTACAACAGATTGCCCCAGAGATCGACGCCAAAAGAAAGAGAAAAGAAAAAGGAATGTAAGAGAGCAACGTTATAGAGACAGAAAGCCCCCGGTCACGACACATCCGGAATTGATGATTCCTATCCGCCTCCGAGGATTCTCGGTACTCATCTCAGAGAAGACTTCACCGATAAGCAAAGGTCTTTGACTTCCATGAGAATGAAGATCTCGATATTCTCTTCAGATGACGATGAAATCTGGCCGATGGCCAAGGAGGACCAATCGAGGTAACCTCCAAACCTTTCGCTTTGTTCCGCTTCCACACCGCTATTATTAGCACACCCGCCGGAGAGATTGACCGCACTCTACTCTGAGCAATTGCTTGATGATCTCTCTAATGCAGTAGACACTTATACTATAGTGGGAGCTGAGAATGATAAGCTAAGGATTAGAAATAATCAGCTTGTTAAAGAGAACGCTCTCAAGAAAGCTATTGAATGAAATCATTAAATCGCCGAAAGGTAATCGAGAACTTAACATTCTGAAAGATCAGTTCAAAGATCAAAGAGAAGCAGATCAAAGATCAGTTAGCAATCAACAAACAGCAAGCTGATGATTTCAAAATCCTTCAAGCTAAATTTGATGAGCTATTCCGACTACATGAGAGTCTAAAATCTTCTGAGGATAGTTTGCGCAAGAAAATAGAGGTTTTCACAAAGTCATCTAAAACCGTTGAAGATATGAACGCCTATTTTCGAACACTGACTAACAAGGAGGGAATTGGGTATGAGAACCCTTCTACATCCTCAAAAGCCCCGTTTGATTCACTTCAAAAAGGTGTGATCAAACGAGTTTCTGATAAAGATACACTAAAAGCTAAACTTGTATCTGATAGGGAAAAAGACCTGTTGAGCAAGTAAGGCAGGTGCCTAATCAGAAAGGGAACAGAAATGGACCCCAACTGGTAAAGCATCAGCCGAGGAATCAACAGAAGAACCCAGTTCTTCTGAAGAGACTTCAACCTGATCAACAGATTAGGTATCAGAAAAGACAACCTCTCAAAGGGAAATCTAATCTGAGACCCAATCAAGGTCAGCTGCCGAATAAGCAAGCTATAGGTAAACCCAAAAACCACCTATGCCAAAAAAAAAGATATGAATCTTTTGATGGTAGCAATGTACCTACCCTTATAATCGTAAAACCTAGGGTCTGCAGACCGAGCCACAATCGATTAAAAGAAGATAAACAAAGAAAGATAAATCTCAAGTCTTCTAAGTCACCCAAGGCTCACAATTAATAATCATACTAATCGAAAGCATATAAAGAGACGTATGATTATGTTGATATGTATGGGAGACAAATCAAAGCCTTCGATCTAACGACACAATAGAAGTGCCCTGTTTGTATGGATCCCTAAAACCAACCCTAACCCTCAGACCCAATCCAAAAAGGGTACCTTTATTCGATTTGGTTGCGTGTGTTCGTGGGTCCGCCAACAAAGGAGGTGTACAAGCAACTATCCGGTACATCGACATGGATGCTCAAGGCACATGATCGAAGCAAACATCTCCTTAGCTCTTACATAGAACAAAAAGGCCCGCGCGGTACTTTCGGGTGATGATAACTTTGGTTTTACCAGAGGATTCGGAACCAGAGAATGATGATGTCTGAATTTATGGAGTCTCAGATGTCGAAGGTTTAAAGCATAACTCGTTATTGGTTTCACAATTCTGCGACAACGGATTGGTGTTGAGTTCTCGATCGATCAATGCACTATCAAAAATCGAGCCACTCAACAGATCTTGCTAACTCGGTTCAAGGAAAGGGACGATCTACACGTGCCAGATTGGAGCAGTTGCCCAAGAAATGCATGTTCGATTGTTAAGAGTTCCAAAAGTAGCGGTTGGCTCGCACAAAAGAATGAGTCATCGAACTTTAAAACTCTTAATAAGATAGCAAGGATGTCTTTAGTGGAAGGACTTCGAATGAGGTATTTTCTAAGGATCGGACATGTGTCGTGATGTCAAGAAGGAAAATAGGTTAAAGCCTCATTCAAGGAAATCGACCGGCATCCAATGTAGTATTCAAATTGCTTCATATGGACTTATTTGGACCGATTACGGTCTATCTCAATGACGCAAATATACTGGGAATCGTGGATGATTATTCCAAGTTTACGGGTTGTATTCTTACATAAGAAGAATGAGACGACAACAAAGATACCGTCTTTGCTCAAGAGATTACAAAATGAAAAGGGTGTCGATTGTAGTAAAAATCGACGATATAATGGCATGTAATTTTCGAACTCTTTTATTCTTGATTTTTGCACTAAGTTTGGTATATCTGAAAGATGAGACATCACCGCAAGAACGCCACAAATGTAATGGAGTAGAAGAACGGAGAAACAGAACACTCAAAGAATTTCGCCGCAAGACTATGTTAATTTGAACATGCAATACCAAGCCGTTTCGGGCGAAGTTATCAATATCTTGATGCCACACTCGTAAGCAGATGTCTTCTAACTAAGCCTCTCACTACAAAACACCCTATGAACTGTGGAAGGGCGAGAAAACCTCGTGTTTCTTACTTCCATGTTTTTGGGTGTAAGTGTTTCATACACAACAATGGGAAGAGTCAGTTGAAGACTTTTGAGGCCAAGTCAGATGAGGGTATATTGATATTCCTCATCTAGCAAGGCTTTCGAGTTTACAACAAAGTAACCCTAGTTGTGGAAGAAACACCCCATGTAGTCTTTGATGAAACATCTTCAACAAGAGAAATCGCCTCGTAACAAGAAGTACCAGTCAACCAAGACTGATGTACGTAAAATGGATCACTTAATGATCAAGAAAAAAGGATCGTAACTCGTGAATAAAGATACATTCCAAATCTAGCTGATTCACCAGGTCAATCAGACCCTAAGGTACGAACAATTGCCGATGAAGAAGCTGGTACAGCAGAGACAGTATCAACTGAACCATCTGGTTCAGGGGGAACACCTGAAGTTCCCACGAACAGACATCAGCACATGATGAGTCCAACATCACCGAGACATGTTCTTATCAAGTGGATCATAACTCGCACCACTCCCAATCTCTAGTAATGAACTATTATCGTAAATGGATGATGTTCTCCAAACCGACGCAAATCGTAAGCGTAAGGACTCGGATAACCACCATCCACCGATCGATCATCGGAGACCCATCCGATAGAGTTAAAACTAGACATCGATTGGTGAAAGTGCCATGTATTGTCAAGTATCCGCCTATGAAGGAACCAACAACAATAGAGGAAGCTCTACAAAGACTTTAAGTGGATTCTAACCATGCAGGAGGAGCCGAAAGTTCGAGAGAAATCAAGTTTGGGAATTGGTGGATGCACCAACTCATCAAGACGAATTGGCACAAAGTGGGTATTCAAGAATAAAAGAGATGAGAAAAATGTCATAACCAGAATAAGGCAAGACTTGTTCTTTAAGGGGTATTCACAATCGTAAGGAATTGATTATGATGAGACCTTTGCACTGGGCCGCCGCTTAGAAGCCATTCGGGTCAAGCTTTTCGCATATGCTTCCCATGTGAGGGTTCATTGTGGTATCGATGGATGTAAAGAGTGCATTCTTAAACGGGGGTACTAGTAGAGGAAGTTTATGTCGAACAACCCCTGTGCTTTGAAAAAGGCAACCAAGTGTACCGCTTAAGAAAAGCTCTTTATGGTTCGAAACAAGCTCCTCGAGCTTGGTATGATACACTCTCTCAGTTCTTGATAGACAGTGGTTTCACTAAAGGAATAGTGGATAGAACCTTATTCAGAATAGAAGATGGAGAAGATATTCTGATGGTTCAGATTTATGTGGACGACATCATCTTCGGATCTCCCAACAAGGGAAGTTCGAGATGTCCATGATGGGTCAGATGAGTTACTTTCTGGGTCTACAAGTTAAGAAAAGTACAGAAGGGATATTCATCTACCAAGCAAAGTACACTAGGAGTTTATTGGCTAAGTTTGGAGTTCAAAACTGTAAGGAAGCCAGAATTCCTATGTTGACTGGATTCAAGATGGATCCAGATGAGGATGGTCAGAAAACCAATCAGAAAGAATATAGGGCTCTCATTGGATCTTTACTATACCTGACTGTCAGCAGACCAGATATCACTTTTGCAGTAGGTGTATGTGCCAGATTTCAGGCAAATCCAATGCAAAGTCACCTAGAAGCAGCTAAGAGGATTCTTAAGTATCTGAAGGGGACAGTAAACCTTGGTTTATTTTACCCATCAGATGATAATCTAGAGCTTAGTGGGTATTCTGATTCTGATTATGGAGGTTGCAAAATTGACAGAAGTCAACCTCAGGAACATGTCAGTTTTTAGGAAGTAAACTGATCTCGTGGTTTTCAAAGAAGCAGACATCAGTTGCGACATCTACTACTGAAGCAGAATATATGGCTGCAGGAAGTTGTTGCTCCCTAATCGCGCCCGCTTAGTCGCAAATGAGGGATTATAACATTGTAGCTAAGAATGTACCTATATTCTGTGACAGTAATAGTGTTATTGCAATCACTCAAAATCCTGTTCTACATACAAGATGCAAGCATGTGGATGTCAGACACCATTTTATAAGAGATCATGTTGAAAAGAAGAATATCATAATGGAAAAGATTCATACTGATATACAGAAAGCTGATATTCTAACCAAGCCACTAGCTGAGATCAGATTCAGAGAATTATGCAATGAGCTAGACTTCTGGATCTTGGAGAAAAAGCACCTAAAATGTTTGATGGATCGATCTCGTAACAAATTTGGTTAAGAGACTAACTGAGTTAAGAGAAATCAGTTGAGTTTGGTATCTCAATCGATCGTAAGATCGATCAAGGAACTGATATGAGAAGGCGATCAGATTTACGGATTATCAGATTAAAGGAACTGATCAGATTTACGGATTATCAGATTAAAGAAACTGATCAGATTAAAGGATTATCTGATTAAATCAGTTTGGTTATTTCACACTTTGTAAGCCGATTAAGCTGATATTCAACAAGCAAGGATTCACAAGATTAAAGCTTACATCGCATAAGAAAACAGGAAATTTACACAACAATGGAATAATAGAATTTTTCATTGATAAAGACCCGAAGGTCAGATTTACATTACAAGTTACAAGTACAAAAGGACCCGGAGGTCAGTACATAAGCCATAAACCCTAAACCCTAAACCAAAAACCCTAAGCCTAACCCTAGAAGAGGGGGAGAGAGAGAGATTTTAAAATCTGATGCTCCCATTTTCCCCCACTTAATAGGTGTGTGAAGGCTTTGAAATAATCCTAAAGCCACCCTCAGAGCTTCGGAGTTAGGAGCGAGAGCGGCGTTGAAAGGATTTCTAAGCCAGGAGCCCCTAGACCTGAAATCAATGGGCTCTCCAGCTGTTAAATGGGACACAAATGCCAAGAAAGTGATCCAAAGATCACATGGCCACATGTGTCACATGAAAAAATAGAGTTGATATACGAAGATCAGTTGTTTTCTGATCAAGATCGTATATCAAACTCATGTTTTATATCAGACTGAGTCTGTTGATGCTAATTCCATCATCTCGATAGGCACACGAGGTGCATACAGTTAGGAGAAGTGTCTTCTCATTTGCGATAGCCGATCCGCCTCGGTGGTAGAGAAGCTTGGCAATAATTGTATGTGTAATCCTTGATGATGACAAAAAGCAAAGAATAAAGGGACACATGTGGTTGATTTGAGAAAGTGAAATCATTGAAAAAAGGGTAAAGGTTTTTTAGGAAGTTTCACCGGAAATAAGGGTTCACCAGAATATATGATTTACAAAGAAGATAAGTATGGTGAATGGGTTATGTTGTGTAAATCATTGGTCCAATTTATAGAGGCCAAGCAAGGGTGCAAATGCAAATTTGATTTCTCAAAGCCTTTTAGAGAAATTTGCACCACAAGGACAACGTGTAGGAAACACGCGACTGATTATTGGATAAATTTACGGCGATTTGACATTACGAAGTATCCAGACTATTATTACAAATGTCAAATCGCGGCCGACTTAGGGAATCGAGACTACTATTCAATTCTTCAAGAACTAAGTTTTGGCGGTAACACTTATCCCAAGAATTGGCTTGGTCTGAGTAGAATCAGATTAGGTCAACTGAAATCTGATTAGATAAGAGTGATCAGATGAGGAAGATCAGTTGAGTATAATACCTCAACAAATCAGATATATCAGTCAATAAGAAATCAGAAATAACAGTTGAAGGGAACTTCAATCGATCGGCGAGGATCGAAAAAGGAAAATCAGACGCAAAGTGAAGCGGATCAGTTGAAAAGGACAGTTGGGAAATTATAAGGATTAGGCAGAAGACTAAGATCAACAAGTGGAATCAACATCTACGAGTGGTATTGATTGATTACAATATCACCAACCGACACTTTTCTATTTCCTTGTTTACTGCTTACTTATCTGATATTATCTGATAATATTTGCCTTTACTGTACACACTACTTTTGTGACGTATATCCTGCAAAATATTTAATGCGGACGTGGGGTATTTGTATTAATTGCCACAAAATGTGCTTTTAAATCCAAAAGGCAATCGTACGTGCTTTTCCTAACCACACGATCAAAACCGCTCAATCTGGATTGTTTAACCTTTTCAAATGGTTGATCTTCTAATCTCGATTTTCCCTCCTCCATCTTATAAGTTTCATCAAAACCCTACCAGAGTATTCTTCTTCTCAAAATCTTGCGATTTATTCTCTGAAAACTCAAAATTACCTTTCTGCGATTCAAGTGTTTTCTTGCGATTCAAACCTTTTCCGAAAAATAGAATCTGGTAATTTCTGGTTATTTGATGAATCTCTTTTCCAAAATCCATTGATCACATAGATTATGTCTATATATGTTATCCTGTGATATGCCTTATCATTTCTTGGTATTCGTATGTATTTATCGATTACTAGGCCTGAGAATAGGTCTGATAATCAATACATGATATCTTTATTATTATGCACAATTTTAATCGAGTCTATTTTGTTGTAGATGGCCACTCACGGAATGGGAAAAATCATGTGCAACTATGCGGATCTGGCAACAAAAATTGTCGATGACAAATTTGTAAAGTTTGTTGTTACGCAGGATCCAGAATCAATGGAAGTTGAACAAATTCTGAAGAAGGGAGGTCTTGAAAAATACTATGCTGCTCACTGCAATCCGGTAATGCAGTATGAAGCACTGGAATTCTTAAGAAATTTGAAGGTGGATACGGACAATCCTAGAGATGAACTGATTTCTTCAGTTAACGGAGAGGAGATCAGACTTTCAAATCGACATAACTCGCCTGTTAAAGCCTTGCCCAAAGGAAGAATCTCTCCCTGCTCACTACAGGAGAATGAAGATGAGCTGATCAGAAATGAACTCTTCAGAGAGGTTGACAAACACCAGACCGCAGGTTTTGTCAGACCTATGTTAAAAAGGAAATACCGACTGTTGTTTGACATACTGTCAAAAACAATCATGGGTATTTTCGCTCAGCCCAAATGCTTTAACATCCGTAAAAATGTACAAAGATGGTCATTTGCGATAATCGATGAAGCTAAGAATATCAATTGGCATGGCTTCCTCGAAGGCCATTCCGCTCCAAGAACATGAAAAATTTGGAGTTAATGATCGAGGCAAGTCTATCGAAGAAGAGAATCGCCAATCTCAACAAGGTTGCGCTTATTATTCGAAGGACAAAATGCCAAATGCCGAATGGGATCAGAACGATCTGAAGTCCTACAAGGCCTTCCTCACAACCACATCGCCATATATGGGCCATCCGATGATGATACGCTGCCCACCCTCCAGAGGTGAAGAAAGGAAAGAACAAGGAGGGCTATACGCCCTCGCACTAGATGCTTCCCAAAAAGAAAAAAGAGAAAACCGGTAAAGGCTCGGGAGAAGAGGCCAAGAAGGCAAAAAGCCACCATGACTCTATTTCGAAGACGAGTCGATGAAGAAGGAGTGCCAGAGCAACCCGATACGTAAATTAGCCGAAAAATCGACAGAAGCTTCTCCAAGTTGAGAGCTCGCCAGAACATTCGAGGGAAGAGCAAGAGACGAACGATCTCCTTCCTCAATCTCAGTTGATTCACCACTCATACTTTGAGCATATTTCTCCTTCAGCGAACTCGAAAGTTCATCAGTTCGCATAAACCGTAGAAAGATCACCACTTAGAGCCGGACGATTTTGTTTCTACAATGTAACCTCTGCAGATTCAAACCAATCAGCCAACTTCCGCCTACTACTCGGACACCACGAACCCCTACATCTCATCAACCGAAATCGGGTCGATCCGAGCAGATAATTCTCGAGTCCAGATCATCCAAGGGGAAAATGGTCGTAATGCAAATTGAACGCGATATTGATGAGCTGTATCCAGAGTTGGTAGCCCATCCTGTTATTCGAGAGGAAGTAATGGAGATCCTCACCTGGAAAGATCTCCGGTTAAAGAGCTTCTCAGATTTTATGATCATTATAGAACAGATGGGAGGTGCTGATGAATTCGCAGATTTTGATTTCGACATGAAGAAATCGCTCAAGTAGGATCACCACCGTGGCCGATAAGCTATTTGAATCGATCAAAGCTCGATCCACGAGGAAGCCGGGATTGATGAACAAGGTGAATCGGAGCTCGCCAAGAAACTCCTAAAGAAGATGATCCTATGAAGGATGTGGGAGCTGCCGATGATAGTGGAACTGGTGCTGCAGTTCATGACCGACCCACCGGAGGTTAAAACAATCGAAAAAAGATCAAAGTGACGCAAAATATTCCTACAACTCACATCACAAGCTGATCAACTTCGTGAGATCGATCGTGTTTTAAAGATCTCCCGAAAAGAAGAAGTTGAGGGAGTGTTGGCTAATCAACTTAGCAACACAATAGTCGATCGAGGCGATTGGCCTCAGAGAAATAACGGATCAACGGAATTGGCTATTTCAGTTGATTGAGGCAATCAAAGATCAGTTCTCTCAAACTGTGACCAACCTGACTGTTGAATTTAAGAAGGCAGTTGATGACAAGCTAGTCCAGGTTGATCAACAACAAGTTTCTCTTCTGATGGTCACTGAAAAGCTAGAAATGATCAAGAAAAACTTGACAAACTAATTCTTACCCTCTCTCGCCCGTGGAATCTGGCCAAGACCGAAATGATCTCGAAGATTCAAAGTCTATCTGCTCAAGCTCAAGGTTTATCTGTTGAAGATCTTAACAAGGCCATATCAATCAGCTTTGGATCTCTGACTTCCCACCTCACTGCTCTTTTTGATCAAGCCAAAAAGGGGGAAGGACAGATTGAGAAACCAACTGACCCTATCAAGACAACAGAAGACCTGATTCGCATAGGTTGAATCCTATGGCCGAGACTAGACCATCCGGATCTTTTTGCTAAACTAAATTTCTCGAGAAGATGAAAAAAGTCAAAGGCAAGAAAGTTAGCTGTGGGTGCTGGGACATCACAACTTGTACCAGTCACTCAGACTAAGAAAGTCACAAGAAGCACAGCTAGCCAGATACATGCCGATAAGAAACTGGCTGAGAAACTGTCCAAAGAGCAGATTGATGAAGAAGCCCGAATAAGTGAAGAAGAAAGAAGGGCAGAAAAATTGGCGAGGCGTAAGATTCAAAAAGAAATATAGATCGAGGGCAAAGAAAGGAAAAGTTGGAAAATCTCGGATCGTAACCTCACCGCCAAAGAAGAATTGATGAGATCTTTCCGAAAACTGCTGCACATGCTGATAGGTTTGAGGAATGGAATAAGATCAGAAGTGAATGGCTTATGGATGCTTTTGTTCTAGATCTTGTTCCACAAGAAGAATCTCCAGATGCAGAATTCCTCAACTGGTTGGAGAACAAATACCCAGATTTTCTGAAGTATCTGGAAAATGAGGCCAAAATAATCAATGTAAAAATATCTCGCCAAGAGTATGACGTGATGGATTACTCGAAGAAGGCAGATGGCTCATTTGACAGACTGGCATTTCAAAGGTTCTATTTTGACATCCTGAGCAAAGCGCACATAACTGATCCTCAGCAGATCAATGATGTTAAATGGAAACTATACCAGATTTTCAACATCCCTCAAGATCAAAGAGAAATGCCAGAAGGATACAAGCCAAGAGAATGAAGAATCAGAAGACTACTTAGGATCAGCTGATTTTAAACTCAAACTTTTCTGATGTAATATGTAATCGATAAATCTAATGAAAGAAAAGTTTATTTTCTGATCCTAAGACAAAATCTCATTGTCTTCTGATTATATGCTCTTTATTGTTTTATACTTATCAACTGTGCTTGGTTTCTCAAGTGTTTTGGTTTCATCAAAAAGGGGGAAATTGTTGGAAAATTTAGAGTTTTGATGAAAGTTCTAAAACACATGTAATAGGACCAAATCGGACTCATTAGTAATGATCGATGTTTTTATTACCAGTTATAAGAATACCAGTTGATAACTATTGTATAGAACAACTGATGTAGAAGATAGGTCACATATTGAGGGGGAACCTCAATATGTATAGGTCAGATCAAAAGAACAGTTGATATCCGACAGGCCAGAAGGCAAGGGAAGGATAGAAAATCAGATCGATCTGATAAAGTCAGATATCTCAGCTGAAGTCATGAAATTCAAATCCAGAAGACCTGAAGATCCGATGACTTCCAGAAGATCAAACCAGAAGACCTACATCAGCCGAGTCTGCTAGTTGAAGCTAAGACAATCGGCACCGTAAGACTTATCAGTAGATCGATCGGTTGATCGATCAAAGTCACCACCAGTGAAAAATCGATGTTTCACCAAATCATCCGATGATGATCGAACAAGAAGAATGTCAACCTTAGTTGGTAGAACAACACCGAAAAAGTGCTTCGTTAACCAATAAGAACAAGACACGTATGATCGAGCCGCAATTACGGATTTGGTGTCGCTTTTCAAACGGCTATAAAAGACACTATTCACGCTTTCGGCCATGCCGTTCCTGAAGCACGTCACATCAATCCTGCAAGTCTACCAAATATAGCCGGAAATTCAAATTGCTCTCCAACGGCTCTTTGATTTCGAGGCCTATAAATATGGGATTACTCTTCAGAGTGAAGACACGGAAACTATCAAGAAGCTCAAGCTATAATCAAATTTCCGCACGAAGAACACAAACTTGAAGATTATTTTCTAAGTTTTCATCCCATAGTTCTTAGCACAGAAATTTTTTCATCTAGCTGATAGGCTACTTAAAAAATAGGAAAGATTTCAAAGTTGGAACAAAAATAATCTTACCCAAAACCCAAAGTTAGGTTAAGTTGTTTAGCAAGATTTCAGACTAGGGTTTCTAGTTCGATTCGATTGGGATCGGCCGAAAAGGAGAACTCTTTAAATATTTGTTGGTGTATTGTGTTGGACTAACACAATAATCTAAGTCGATTGGTTTAGTTGGTACCCCTTGTGATAGGGAAGAGTGGACGAGAACCGGGTTGTCCGAACCACTATAAATCTTGTGTGCATTTATTTACCTTTGATTAACTGCTTTTACACAATCACACAACTTAATTAAAGTCGCATACATATTCTAAGTTAAGATCACCTAGCACCAAGCTTTCGATCCGATCAAGTTTGACACTTTAGTCAACCGTTGAAAGACCGACTTTTGAACTGATTTATTAAAACCGGTTTTTCACACGGGTAAAATTTAGCTTCCGACAATCGTTAAACCGATAGATCTCGAATCGACCGCCTTCAGCGAACAATCGATATTAACTCATTACTTGCACCGATCAAAATTAACATGTCACACTTGATTTGAAAAAGTTTTCAGAAGTCTATGGTGCATCTGCCTCACAATCCTCGTTTACGTAATCACAAGAAATGATTGGCAGAACAGATCAAGTTGAGCTGCGTAAACCATCACCAGGCATAAATTGATCAAAGAGTGCAGAAGATTTGGAACTGATGTGCAGAACCGAACAGCGGCTGAATCGAATAAAATCGTGGCAGAGTAAATTAACCGCGGACAAATCAGCTTGTTGGCAATGATTCTGTAAATCATAAAAGAGACAAGAATGATTTTTCGTAAATCAAAGATTTTAAATCAAAGGAAATGATCGACACGTTAGACACACAAAAGCAGCTGACAAATGAGAAGATAACAACACATATATGGATGTGACATAAAGCTGCAAACAACAGTGCAAAAAGACAAAGAAAAGCTGGAAGATTATTAGTATGGATTTGAATTTACTCTCCAACGGTAATATTCAAATCCACACTATAAATACATTGCACTATCTTCAAAAGAAGATAATGGAGGATGCTGAAAGTGAAGATTAAAGCCAAATATTCAAGCATCTCCATTCAAGAACACAGAGCATTAAATATCTAGATTTACCCAAGAGTGTTCTTCATTATATCTAAGCATAAATGTCATATCATAAGCTTAGAGAGATTTTCCCAACCTTAGCTTAAAGGCTAAAATAATGTAAGGGAAAATCTCACCTAGTTGGCAATAACACCAAACCCAAACCCTTTCTTGAGAGAGAATTAGTGGTTAAGTAAGGTAGTTAATAGACAATCCCGTGAGGGAGATAAGTCCTGTGAGAGTGAGAACTCATTAAACATCAATAGGCGATCATGTGAGGGAGATAAGTGTCGTTGAGTGAGAGCTCCATAAATATTTGTTGGTTAAGTTGGTGCCCCATGAAGGGAAGAGTGGATGTAGGACGAATAGTCCGAACACTATAAAATCATGTGTTCTTTACTGTTTTATGTTCTTACTTGCCATATGCATTTGGTTATAAGCAAAACACCTCGTTTAAAAAAAATGAATCATTATTCCCTCACCCCTGTTTTATATGCATTACATGGTTTTTCACGGGACCAACAATTGGTATCAGAGCGAGAGTTCAAAAGTTCACTGTTTTCAATGTAACCATCTGAATTGAATTTTTGAAAAACCCGTTTTCTGTAAAAGTGCATATATTTTAATGTTTTGGCGTCATTATCAAAAAGGGGAAAATTGTTGGGATATTTTAGTTTTGATGAATTATGCCAAAACATTATCAACTTGTGTTATTTAAGTTAATCTACAGATAACAAGTTGAGGGGGAACGAGAGAACAAGTTAAGGGGGAACTCATGAAATCAGACGAAGATGATCGAGATCAGACGAGGTTGCAGACAAGACTGATCGAGATCAGATGAGTAGGATGAGTTCCGAGTTAAATGATGTGCAGAACTGATCAGCCATGCAGAAACTGATCAGCTGTGCAGAACTGATCAGCTGTGCAGAAACTGATCAGCCGTGCAGAAACTGAACTGATGTGCATAACTGATCAGTCGTGCAGAAATTTTTTTTCTCTCTCCTTCTTAATTATTTTTGAAAAAAAAACAAGAAAAATATGCAACAATATTTCTTTTATTTTAATCACATTTTTCAGTTATTGGACTTTATCTTTGGTCTACTTTAGGAAAATTAAGATTGGACCTTCCAATGGACTTTGAATTATCAATATTGAGCCACAATATTATTCAAGCTCATAAATATTAATTAATTCCACTACATAATTAATATTGCACTATTCATCTTAACCCATATTATTGTAATATGGCTCCCGATTATTATTTCTCGTGTTTAAGATTATCTTAGTCCATTAATTAATTCAAGCCACTGAAAAGCTTTGTAATAATTACAATCTTTTATCCTTGGTTTAAGAATGACTCAACATTATTAACCATACCGAAAATTAATTTCACTTGCAAGATTTGGTATGATAAAACTTCTGAGCCCACCAACGGGACAAATCATGCAAGACTTTCCAAGCACACGATTCTCTATATTAATTTAGCAATCATCATGTAATTAATAGCAATATATAGGATATCGAAGTCGCAATGATTCTCTTCCAGCATAAGTCAAAACAATAATTATTAATCACACACAATCCTTATTAAGTGACAGAGATTAAGAAATAATGAACCACTGAGGTCTAATTCTTCCACGTTGAGTACTGAAGAATTTATCCTCGTTGTAGGTCCTATTCAGCGCATCATCATGCTCTAGTGTAATCTCTTGGTCAAGACAAGCACTACAGGAAATCGCACATTTCGTGACGAAATTTTTGTGACGACACAAAATTCGTCACAATGTGTTACCTAAAGGTGACAAATTTAATTTTCATCACTAAAAAGTGAGAATTCGTGACAAATTTTATTTTTGTCGCCACTGATGTTTTTTTTCGTCACTAATTCAAAATTTTCATGACAAAAAGAAGAAATTCGTCACAATAAACGTTGGTGACGATATTCATAATATTTAGTGACGATATTCAACGTCATGAAAAATAGTATTTTTTTGACAACTATATGTTTTGTCATTAATTATTCAAAAGAATTGGTGACACACTTAATTCATCACAATTTTATTTGGTGACGATCGTCATTGTAATTAGTGACGATCATAGTCGTCATATAATATAAAAATTTTATGACAATTTTATGTTTCGTCGCTAATTGTTCATAGTAATTAGTGACATATTCTTTCGTCACCAATATTGATATATAGTGACAATGAATAATCAATTTTTAATGACGCACTTATTTCGTCACAATATTATTCAGTGACGATCTTAATTTTAATTAGTGACGATCACTATTGGTCATATAATATAAAATTTTCATGACAATTTTATATTTCGTCGTTAATTGTTCATAGTAATTAGTGACATATTCTTTCGTCACCAATATTTATATATAGTGACGATTAATAATAATTTTTTAATGACGCGCTTATTTCGTCATAATATTATTCGGTGACGATCTTCATTTTAATTAGTGACGATCAATATTGTTCATATAATATAAAATTTTCATGACGGTTTTATGTTTCGTCATTAATAGTTCATAGTAAATAGTGACATAGTATTTCGTCACCAATATTTATATATGGTGACGATTAATAAATTTTTCCATATAAAATATAGATTTTATTAAATAAAACTGCGAATATAAAATTTATTAAAAAAATTATTTATTAATTTTTTTCGTATAAAATCTAAATTATATTAAAAAAATCAAAAAATATAAATTTTCATCCATCAGGGTTCAAACACGGCACCCTTTGACCTAAAGAGGATAACTACACCACTAGACCAAACACTACATTTGTCTTAGGTAATTTTAATAAAAATATTTTAATCAATTTTTCAATATAAAAAATAAATACATCAATGAGAATAGCACCTATGACCTTTCCAACAAATAACTTTTCTTTCCCCAACTAAGCTAGACAAAGTCTGTTTATTGAAAATAAAATTATATTGTTTTTTATTCTGATAATTTCTTTCAAAAAAATGATAAAATAGAATCCCCAATTAACTACAAAGTCTGTTTATTGAAAACAAAATTATATTGTTTTTTATTCTGATAATTTCTTCCAAAAAAAAATATGATAAAATAGAATCCCCAATTAACCAAAAATTTGGGGTGAGAGAGACTCGAACCCTCTACCTTAGAGGTAATGAGACCTATGAGCTAGACAACTGTGCCACCACCCCATATGCAATTACAAAATGGATGCTTACGCTTTTGTTATTAAAAATAGTTACAAAATGCAATTATAAAATCCTCAATTACTCCCAATTTCTTCCAACCTGCGTACGTATTCCCCAATTTTGCCGTGAATCAAACTGAATTTGTTTGAAGTTTGTGTTTGTAAAGTTTGGCGATTCGCATTAAATCGCGATTTAAATTTGGCACTCCTACCGTAAATCGCGATTTAAATTTGGCGCATTCCTACCAGAAATCGCTCTCCCAATTCTATATTCCCAATTGTTTCTTCTCCAAATTGGTTTTTTTCCCAATTGGCTTGAAGTTTGGGTTTGTGAGTCAATGTTCTTGATTCGTGAAATTTTTCCAGGAATTGAGCAAAATAGTAATAGGTGCGCTTATTTCTTGATCTGGGCTCGTGTTGGTTTTTTTTTTTTAATTCCTCTATATTCTCTGTAATTATTCAGAATTATAAAATATTTTTATTTTGGATGTGTTTGCCATTGCTTTTTTTTTTTTGTTAATTAGTTTTTTTAAACGTCGAAAACTTACTCTAAGTTGCTCGTTCTGAACTCTCTGGATTTTTTTTGCTCTTATCCTGAAATTATGTAGGTGTGTATTTGTTATTCTCTAGTAGGTTAAGTATATAATTTTTTTGTTGTGGGATTTTACTTGGTTAGAAGTTTGGGATTCATGTTGATCCACCATTTCCATATCTTGAGAAGCTACTCTAGCTCAATTTATTTATACTAGATATTAGTAAGTGTAATCTCTGTTGCTCATAATAATTTGATTAGCTAACATGATCATTTTGATGTGTTTATATAATATATCTACGTAATGAATCCAATGATAACCTGGTCAAGAAATTGCATAGCTGTGTCACTGATCTGTGGATTATCAATTAATCTATTCAGGATTTTAATCTCTAAATAGTCTGCAACTCAAAAATGGAGAACAGTAGATTTCTATGAGATTTTTTGTACTCTTAAGATATTATAAATCAATTGTCAAAACATTGTCTCATTGAGATGTCACTCCAAGCTTGTTGAGGGATTGGTAGAAGTTGTAATAGACACAAACACTGCAAATTCTGACAAACATATAATATTCGATTTTCTTGATAAATTATTTGCAGTATTTGGATTGCTTCTTTTATTGTGTTTCCCTGTTCTTTTGAGACTGAGAGTGCCTTAGTATGTATTTTCTTTTGGAAAAGTGTTGTGTTTGCTTATTACTTTTACTAGGATTGTTTTAGAGTTTGGTTAGATTAATATATTAATATATCTTTTAATTCGATAAGCAAAGACTATCTTAGTATGGTTGTAATATGTTGAAATGACATGCCTTTAGAAGTTATTTGGAGCTAGCAATAAACCATATGAGTTGTTAGTTTCTTTTGTAAGTTAATCAAGACATCGAAGACGAGCATTTGGTCTACATGCTTTGTCTAACCTATGCTATGAAGTGCATACTTGTTCATATGTGAAATTCAGACACTTTGTATTCTTCATTCCTGTAATAATTAGTTCGTCTCTGAAGCAGTTGACGGGCTTAAGTATTATGACATTGTCGAAGGGAAGGGTCCGATTGCTGTAAAGGAATCAACAGTGCAGGTTTGTTTGCAGTGAAATGTACTGAAATCTATATTTTCTTACACATCCCTTTGATTTGTCTAAGAAATCTCTCTTCTCCGTTTCTGCAGGTGCACTTTGATTGTTTATATCGTGGTAATACAGTTGTATCAAGTCGGGAATCTAAACTCTTAGCTGGGAATCGGAGCATTGCCCAGCAGCTTATTATAATTTAGCACAATTTTAATCACCAGTATTTAAACGAAATGCTGATACACACATCTTTTGTTCATTTAAGTAGCCTTACGAGTTTCAAATTGGAGCTATACCAGTTCATGCTTGCATATCTGACAAACATGACACTGAGTAACATACTGATGCCACCAGAATATATTTCTGATTTTCTGATAAGTTGTTGCTTCTCTTGAGTGATCCCATAGAAGAAGTATGAATGAAGTGTATGATTTTTTACCTTAACTCATTTTCCAACCCAACATAAAGCTTTCCCTTATTCAATTCCTTCAGTCCTAATCTGCCAACCATAAGTAAATTCTGAATAATCAGAAGTCAAAAAATATGTGGCATATATCAATGTTCTATTTAATGCTTAAATTGAATAATAACAAACATTATATCAAACCTGAACTTCCAGCCTAAACATGCTTTCATAGAGAAAGGGAATCACAGTAGTATGAAGACTCTTTTGTTTCTCTTTACTTGGTTTTGTTTTTACTGCCGGTGCACTGCTAGAGGTATTCAATTATTGTGAAATTTTGCATCTATGCGCCCACCTATGAATGTCATCTAGATGTAACAGTAGTTTCTGGAAAGGTATTGGTTCCGATGGTAATACTAGGAAGGACAGTTGTCATTACATTCACGAAGGAAGAAACCTTTGTATTATATATAGCTAGTTCTATGGAGGGAATATTTATGTAGCTTTCAGCTTTAATAGAATTATATAAAGCATATTTTTTTATCTCTTAGCAACACACCTTCCTTTTAGATAGAATTTTGTTGAGTGCCTTTCTCATATATGGAGTCTTGATAGGTGGTCTGAGGCAATCAGAGAATGATAAGAAAGCTACATTGAATTTGTTATAATTCTGGTGATATTGTTGCTATATATCCATTTGTTATCTGTTGAATTTGGAAATATGTTATGTATTTTGTCCTAGTTCTGTGTCGTTAAAATCCAACAAGTTTGTACTGGGATGTTTGAATTCATGTAAAGAATCTCGGATTAAGTCCTACCATTTCTGCCCTTTTGCCTTTCAAGCTATTCGGTCCAACATTATTGGCCTTTGCTGAATTAGCAGATCCCTGTGTAGAGTTTTGAATTGCTTCATCTGAATCCTTAGCCTTGTTCTGTGAGCGCACAGGATCCCCTACCTATCTGCTAATTATCTACTTCTTTATTTGTTGTGAAAGTTCAATTAGAATAGCATGAATTTCTATTTGGTCATGAAATTTGTGTGTAATTGCAGCTTAGAGTTGTTACTGGTGCTATTTTATTGTAATAATTAAACTTAATAATAATAATAACACATAACACTGCTTGAAGCCTTGAACACACAGATAGGTTTTGCTAGTAATTATGGCATACCATCTGCTGTTCGTTTCGAAGACATCATTTCTCTTTCACGGTGCAATTATTCTTTCTGACTGAAGTTACTTAGGATTCTCAACAATGTTTTATAGACGAATTAGGTCTTTAATTGTTCCTGATTATGCAGTTCTCATGTGGAGCAGCTTGCATATGATCAATTGGCAGCTTGCAAACAATGATTATCACTGGTTTATGACAGGTTTTTCATATAGAGTTGGAACAACATCAATGACTATTTTTCAGGTTAATCATATCTACCGTCTTTTTTTATACTGATTGTTATACTGATTTTTATGAGAGGGGTGACTGATGACTAATAAGTATGTTGTTTTTATGAATTTATATTTTCTATTAAAATGAGCATTTCAGCAGAGTGATGTATATGTATTAATTACAACAATAAAATGTTGTAATTAATTCAGAGATGAACAGTACTAGCTAGCCCTGAATTGATTTAGTTGATTTGTTTTTGTGGCTCCTCAATGCTGTGAGGTTAGATGGTACTAGTCTGTTATCCATCATATTGAGCTGGAATGCTTCTGATTCCACACAATGTTCATGGCTGTACATTGTAACCACCAAAAATTAGTTGATGGTTTGAACTTTTCTATATTGGGGATTTCAGGTCAGTTTGGTCCAGAAATCACCCATCTTAGGCATTTGGAATGGATAGACTTTAGTTAGCCTCTTGTGAATAAATGTGAATCCCAGAACTTGACAGCTTTTTGCGATGTTAGCCTCTTGTGAATTATTGTCGAGGAAGCATATAAGCATATGTTTAAAGGTGATTTGGTTTACTTTTTTCAGGATCATTATCAAACTCTTGTGAATCCTTAACTTATCCATATCAAACTCATACGCCTCAATCCACTTTGCCTCTCGGTTTCTAAGCGAGATCACACAAAATAAAATTGATCAATGATTGAATTGTGTGTGTGTGTGTTGTTTTATAACTGTAGCATTTCAATACCCCTTTAATCCTTTAATTTATTTCATGACTTGCAGCCGTAGGAAGTAGCTGCATTGGTAGTAGGCGTAGATGTTGCCTGAGCCCGGAGATTTGCAGCCGGAGCATTGGATTTCTGAACCTTGAGGGACTTGAGGAAAGGCCAAGGCATGATTGTGTATTGAAATGCTTCAATTCCATCTTTCTTTTTTTGTTTTTCATTCTGTAATGAATGAGATTGAGTTGATTGTGTTCGATATTATGGTGATCAAAACACATATAAGGTATTATTTCAAACAGACATGGTCTTTTTCTTTTGTTTTTTGAAAGGAAATACATGGTCTTTCGAACATTTACTTGTCTATACAATTAGCTTTGCTACATTGATGATTGTTTTACTAGTTTAATTTATTGATTTGTTGTTTATAGATTTTGAGTAATTTTTTAGTTTGTGTTAATTGCGACAATGTAAAATTTTATTTATAGCTTGTGGATATATTACAATATTAATGGAGTTTATTTAAAACTTGCAATATGATTTGTTATATTGCAATATATTTGAAGAGAGAAATAGGTTAGTTGTGGTGGCTAAAAGCAATTTCAAAGATTGTGGACATATTTTATTGCAATATAATTAGGATAGATTTGGTTAGTATTGTGGGCAGCAACATAACATAAGCTAAAAAATAAAATGGGTAGAAGTATGGTTCAAACCTTGAACCTCTTGGAAAAATTCCTCACGACTTGGCCAATTGCATAGCAATAGAACATAATTAGGGCATTGACGCTTTAACACTTTGGAAGGGTGGGTATGAATTTGTGTTTGTCTGTACCCCGTCTCGTATATATATATATATATATATATATATATATATATATAATTATGAGCCCCTAAAATTCGTCGATATTTTTGGGTCTGAGTCTAATGACTCATTCGACTCATCGAAAGCACGCCCTGATTGAGACAAATATCACATCTGATTTTTAGTCTTGGGCTGAAATCTTGTTTGAAAATGAGTTTAAAATGTGCTTAAATAATTTATATGAACTAATACGGTAATTCATATGAACTAATACTGTAATCCATATGAACTAATATCTTTCATTATACATTGTACTTTATTTAAATTAATAGCTTCACAATATATAATTTTCTCCTTATTTTAAAAGTTTGAAACTATTTTGGAAGTGATTATTGTTAAAGCCTAAAGAAGTAAACTACGTGACCATACTGTAAATAAAAATAAATAAATTATATGATAACCATATTACGTTCATCACCTTATAATAGACATATTCAAAGATTTGAGGTTATTTCGAATATCATATTCATCAGATCAAAGACATAAACAACCGAATTAGATACCTAATATTAAAGTTCAACTCAACTCATCAAATATTTAGAATAGTTTGACTTTTGTGGGAAAATAATATTAAGATCGTTATCTTCTAAGTTACCTTCTTTTAATGTCCCATCAATTATACTTACTTATAAAAAATTTGTTCGGTGCACTTTTAAGCTCAGCTCGAGGTTGATAAGTAATATAAGATAATTAAGTTTAAATATATGAAATTACTCGAGCTCGGCTCGTGCTCAGCTTGATTAAAGTTAACTCAAGCTCAACTCAATTAAGGGGGTGTTTTAGAAAATTAAAAGTGTTTTATTTCTCTTTTATTAGATTAAATGAGTTCTCAAAAGCTATAAGAACGTGCTTTTGCAAAACTCTATAAGCCAATTGGTAGCTTATAAGCCATTTTTTAATATTAAATTATTTTTTTTGGTATCAACTTCTTTTTAAAAAATTTAAAAAAAGTCTATCAACTTCAAGTACATCTTTAAATATGTTATTTGTCCAATTCATGTACATCTTTAAACATGCTACTTGTTGTATTGAAACATTCAACGTATAATAAAACATGCAATTTGTGTCATTAAAAAATAAATAGCATTTTTTAGCATAAATAAATAATATATTTTAATAAAATAAATTACATATTTAAAAAATATATTTGAATTGCGACATTTCCAATGTATAATATCATACACTCAAAATTCATTATAAAAGATATTAATCCCATTAATTATTATGAACTAATGAAATTTGGGAGGCAAAAAAGTTGTTTGGCGGTTCTGAAAATTTTTAAGCATACAAATTTGACTAATGTAATGAATATATCACTTGACTAATGAAATTTGAGAGCCAAAAATACTATTAGACGGGTTACTAAAAAATTAAAAAATCATAACAAATCCGAAATATCAGGTAAATTAGGGAAGTTTCCTCCTGAATAACAACGAAAATTAGGGAAGTGCTCCAATTCTTTTAATTAAATCTTCTCTCCGCTCCAGTAATATTCAATTCTTCAATTCTTCTCCGCTCCAGTACGCTCTGCAAAGGCAGATTCTCCGCTCCAGTACGCTCTCTATTCTCGATTAATATGTTGATTTTGCTCAATTTTCCTGAATTGATCGTGTATTTATGTTAGAGATTAATAGAGATTGACGATTAGGTTAGGTTATTAGACGATTCATACATGAACCTGATTCTATTAGGGCAGATCCTTGTTTGATTGGTGGCTGTTAAGCAAGTTTGTTTGTTTTTTCACAGTGTGTTTTTCATACTTTTTCCAAAAAAAACCTCTCACACTCTCCTGTATCACAGTGAATTGTCTCTCTTCAATAGAATATGCAATACGGGTACTTCAATCGTGTGGATCGAACTCTTCAATTGTCTCTTCTCATCGAACTCTGTATGCACTTATTTTTCCTATTGGAGTTAATTGATACGGCGAATTAATTCATGATGCGGAGAATTAGAATCGAGTAAATTGAACGGATTACTGTTAGTTTCTTTATTAGTTGACAATCGAACTCCATTTGGCCTTAATTTTTCCTTATTTAATTGGGCGATTGATTCATGATGCAGCGAATTAGAATCGAGTTAAATTTTTTGTTTGTTACTTTGCTACAGTAAATTGGACGGATTATTTGTTAGTTTAGATTATTATTTGGTACATGCATTGTTAGTTTATTTATAGTTTATATGATCGTTTGATATATATGCAATGTTTTTGTTTCAGAAATGTTTCGATTTGTCTATTGGGGACTTGAAATATGATAAAGGTGTCGTAATTAAGGAGTTTCTCCTCTTGTTTAGTCATCTAGGTTACACAATAGTTGACTGGTTTTTTGTGTGGGTAATTCTTCAATTGTGTATTTATTTCCTGATTCTCAAACCCCGCCTCTTCTCCCTGTATTTGGCCATAGGTTTCGTCAAAGACAAGCGCTGCTACCAGAGGTAAGAATGCCTCTCAATTCTGTCCATTTTCACTTCTTAATGCTGAATATGAATCTGGTTTTTCAGTATTTTAGCATGCTCTTGTTTAGAAAAGCTGTCTAAAATTGATTCTTGCTGAATGGTAGTGTTGTCTAATTTACTTATTGGTGTTGGTAATTGTGTGAACAATAAGACTTGGGGTTTTGGAATTGGAGAATTAACATTAATCACCTAGATAATATTGTATACATGTATAAAATCTAATTCTGCCCAAAGGTTTTGTGGTGATGCATAGGGAATAAATTATAATTTCATATCCTTGTTTCTGATTTCTTTTTGTTGTGTATCTTTGCTTGAAATTTCTTCATGTGTAAACCCTTTCCTTACAATATTAGGTACAGTTCTCTGTGTACTTATTAGATTTTATTAGGATATTTTCTTTCTTTATTAGTGTAAATTTAGATGTAGTGTAAAATCTAAATTTAGGGCAGTGGACATTGTGAATGTCCAATGAGTAGAATGTAGTTTTCTTCTTTTTTGTTGCGGTAAAAAGTGAGTAATGTGGTTTGAAAATACTCCCTCCGTCCCATATCAATTTTCACACTTTTCTTTTTTGTTTGTCCCATATCAGTTTTCACACCCAAAAAAGTAAACTTTTATCACAATTCTCACCCTCAAAATATACACTTATTTACCCATATGCCATTATTTTTTCTAACTTAATTAAACCAACTAACTTAATTTCTTAACCCAACCCATTAATTACTAACCCACTCAATTAAAACACCTAACCCAACCCAATTAAAAACAAAACCCAACCCAAAAACAAAACCCAATCAAAAAAATCTGGCGTCTTATATTCTCTCTTCTCTCTTCTCTCTTCTATCTTCTTGCCACCGCTGAGAAACATTAGTCCAGAAAATCTCGCCTCCACCCCTCCCTCAACCCACCGATCGACACTCATCCCCACCGATCACCATCGATTTATGAAGTTTTGCAAGATCTGAATTATTTTTGAGTTTTCTTAAAATCTGCACTTTTCGATCTTGCAATATCTGAGTCTATTTGAGTGATGGAATCGAGTTTTGGAGTTTTATTTGATGGAATCGAAGATTTTCGATTTTAATGGTGTTGTGGTTGTGGATTCGGATGACTTGCTGCTATTTTGAAACTGAAAGTCCTCTTATGGAGGCGATAGGGGGTATTCGATAATAATTTGGGGGAACGCTAGGACATCCAAAGATGGTTCGCTAAATGTGCCTTTCTATTTGGATACCTCTCGTGCGCAGGTTACTCTTATTATCTCAATTAAGTGATGTTTAAGGACTTATTTAAGACTGATTTGCACGTTTATCCCATACATATGATTTTTATAGGCTTATTTATGGGTTGGATTGCATGTTTATCCCCTGATATTGGCTGGATTTCATGTTTATCCCTTGTAAATGAGCATTATTTGAGCCCAATGATGATATTGTTCTGAGGGTTCAACTATCAAAATTTTCTGTTACGGGTGTTTGTTTGTTTGTATGTTTGTAGAAAGTAGTTTGCAAAAAATTAGGAAGGAATTGATCTTTGGAAAATTAGGATGAAAACATTTGGGTCTGTAATTTTTTATTGTTTGTGTTGTGCAGAATTTTTGTAAAATGAATGTTGTTTTTGGTTGTTGAATTTGGTTCACCAAATTCAGCCACTGATGTGTGGAGGGGAAAATTAATCCCTTCATTAAGCAAAAAGTTGAATGGGCAATTTTACCCCTGCTTTATCAGCCTGAAAAAGCACAAAGTGTTTTTATTGGTTTCCGTGCCCAGATCAGTGTGAAAACTGATATGGGACGGAGGGAGTAAATGATTAAGTATCTGTTGCACTTGTGAATTCTATCAGCTCTGGTTTATTGGAATTGAAACTGCATTCTGCATCCATAGTTTGGGAAAAAGTTGTAAAACTGAATTGATAAATAGGTTTTGAAGCCCAAGTTCAATGCTTAGATCTAGGGGGATTCTAATTTGAATAAGGAGAGCCATGAGTTCTGTTTCACTTAAAGAATGGCCTAAAAGTTCGTATCCGAAGACCCTTTTATCTATTATTGTTGTAATTGGTGGGCTTGCCATATTCTTACTGCTTGCTTCAACACTCTTGGTGTCACAACCTATTGGTTCTACCCAACAGGTATTTTTTGTTGCTTCTGTGTTTTTCATTCATATCCATTATTGATAATTTGATATACCCTGCAACATTATATTCATTTGATATATTAACACATGACATCAACATTTGAAAATGGCTTACTCTGATTACTTTTCATCTTCTTTTTTATAGGAGATATCTATTGGATAGAAGATTTCATTATCGTCGTTGGAAGAGGAAGGAACATCATGGAAATAAGTTATACAAAGGACATTTTATAATGCTTTTAGTTTTTTATTTCATCTAATGATAACAAATATTGTTTAACTTTTCAATTTTGCTTGAATGCTTTTTTTTTAATGCAAATTAATTTTTTTTATTTAGTTTTGTTGTTATGTTTTTTCTATTACATTTAGTAATTGAAATGAATTTATCACGGCTATTTGTATGATCACTTATTAATTTAATATATAAAATTCAAATAATTCTTTAATAAATTTAATCATTTCTAGATTGTCACAATAAGTATTACTTTTATGATGAAAAATAATATTGTCAATAGATACTAATTAGTAATGACGATACCATAGTTTTTTTAATGACAATTATCATCTTCGTCACTGAACAATATTTTATTATGACAAAAAAAATTTATCACTATTTTCTCATTTTTTTAACGACGCAAAATATTTGTAACTAGATACTAATTTGTAATGACGATATATGTTGTCACTATATC
Source organism: Stenogyne calaminthoides (assembly GCA_037126765.1). Classification (NCBI taxonomy): domain Eukaryota; kingdom Viridiplantae; phylum Streptophyta; class Magnoliopsida; order Lamiales; family Lamiaceae; genus Stenogyne; species Stenogyne calaminthoides. Next base: position 13,710,296 of record JBBCBC010000014.1, read on the forward strand.
ATAGTTTTTTTAATGACAATTATCATCTTCGTCACTAGATAATATTTTATTATGACAAAAATATTTTGTCACTATTTTCACATTTTTTTAACGACGCAAAATATTTGGTCACTATAGCCTAAATTTTTGTGATTTAATTGTGTTGTCACTATATAAATAAATATTTGTCACTCTAGTATAATTCTTTCTTGATTTAAAATTTTGAAAAAATGACAAAATTTATGTTGTCACCGTATCTAAAGTTTTAGTGATGTTTATCGTACTCGTCACTAAATATTATATTATACCGACAAAAATAATTTGTCACCATTTCCCCATCATTTTGTGACAATAGAACTTTTGTCATTTAAATGTAACTTATTGGTAACAAATTATTTCGTCATTATTCATGTACATAAATAGTGACAATCATCATTTCGTCACGACATAAATCAAATTGTCATGTAAAGATAAACTTTTAGTGACGAAACACCATATTCAATGATGAAATTTGAAGCCAAATGTGACGTTTTATTTGTCACTATAGAGGGAATGATATAGCGACGATGACCTTTAGCGTCATCAAAAGATAACTTTAGATGACGAATTTAAATAACGTCACATTTACCTAATATGACGCACTTTAGGTGACGTTCTTTGTGACGAAAAAATTTCGTCATCAAACACCTTTTGTGACGAAAAATGATGATTTTATGACGAAATTTGTCGTCACGATTTATCAAATTTCTTGTAGTGAAGCCAATATGAGCCTTACACTTGAACCTTTCAAGATGGATTGTTCATTTCCATCTAGGTTGTGAATTTTGTACTTAGTTACAAGGATTTGTTAATGTGATCTTCTGTGATTTGGTATCACCACATTAACTACAATGTAACACGTACTGTTTAATGAAAAGGTATGCAGTAAATATATATAACATTCAATCATATTTAATGCAACAATGACAAATAATTTATTTCAGTAAATAAATAAGAAATTCAGTTTGGTTATATATAAAGTAAAAGGCATACTTTACAGTATAACTCCAACAGTGAGACCCCAAACGTCGGAGAAAACAACGTCAAAGGGAGCCTGACTCTTAATACTACAAGTTCCAAAAGGAAGTTTACGATTTTTATTACTCAAACAATGAGTGAATAAAAAGGAAAGGGAAAGGCTCGAAACAGTAGATGGAAGGCCGATAGCGAGCAGTTCATTCGTCGTTTGTAGAGACGAGTGATCGAGTTAACTGTGCCACATGAGCGGAGATACTCTGGTAACCAAAAAAACTTGGGGGAAGGGACGAAGGTGATGGGGTAGACCATCCGTAGAGATTACCCTTTGTCGGACCCTAATAATGGGTGGTGCGGGCGCGGAGATCCTTAACAACAAAATAAGACGAAAATAATTTAATAGAGGTGAGTTATCAATGCAAAATTGAGGTACAAAGATAATATTACAATTCATTTTAGACACATGCAAGACATTTGAAAGAGACAGTGAAGAAGAGAGTGTAGTATTACCAATGTTAGAAATTCCAAAAGAGGTGTTGTTACCTAGAATCACATCATTAGGGTTGTTACGCCTATTGTTTATAGGTGTAGATCTAGAGGATGATAGGGGCTTGGGCCGGAGTTCACTAATTATCTTAAGTCATATCTATTTTAATTCCTAGTTATTTCTTATTCTGTTAAGAGTCGGCCCATGGGCCAAGTTAAACTATAATTATTACGTGTAATTAAGTTTTGGGATTATTGAGATTATTATCCGAGTTTTGCAGCCGATTGGCGTGGGACGGTTTACCGTACGGTGAGTTTTCTACTTTCTGCCCTTGATCGTGTTTTCATTCCCTTGCATCCAACAAATTGGTCCGACCTTGCCGGCCTAATGACGAGAGCAGAACGTATTCTGGCGTTGGAGAAAGGGAAGGAATCCCTAGACACGAGTATGGTGGAAGTCATGAATTCTATTTCTTCCATTAACATCTCTGTTGAGTCACTAGCCAAAGGGTTGGACGATGTTAAAGCGCTGCTGTGCAATATGGCTTGTGCGAAGGCAGGAGGCGAGACTTCTGCTGTCGGCGGCCAACCACTCCATACAGCGCATCCAACTGCGAACACACCACATCAGTTGACACCATCACAGCTGCTTATTGAGTTACCAATTTTTTTGGGTGAAAATCCATCTGGTTAGATTTCTAGGGCAAATCAGTTTTTCAGGATCGAAAATACGACGGAGGATATGAAGCTGAAATATGCCTTCGTTGCTATGGAGGGACCCACACTCCATTGGCTCCAGTGGTTAATGGGGCATCTTCCGACTATGGGTTGGCACAGGTTCACAGTTGAGTTGCTCAAGCAGTTCGGGGATGATCCTCGGGCCAATCCTATTGAGACACTTGCATCAACACGTCAAACTAATTCTGTTGATGAGTACATCCACCTATTTCTATCCAGGATAGCGACCACTCCATCTTTGTCTGATATGGATGCCTTGGGATTATTCCTCCACGGTCTCAAGGAGGACATCCGTGTACGCATTCGCTCTTCGAGATGCAGAGGACTTTAGTTCGGCCATGCATACTGCTCGCGAAATTGAGTGTGAACTCGCGGTTACACGCAACCAGTTCTCAGGCCAACCACCTCAATCTCAGTTTCGCAATTCCACAAGCAACAAACCTGCATTCCAGCCTTCGTACTCTCGATCATCAAGGGTTTTTGCGCCACGACCCAATGCTTCGGGGTTCGGACGCCCAACTGACCCTAGCCGAACACTTGCTGCACCATCACAACCATTCAATACTACTGAGTCAGTGGGCTCAGTTCAACAGCCACCGCACACCACTCGCCAACTAACACAGAACGAGTATCGAGATCTACGTTCAAAGAGCCTTTGCTTCTGATGCAAGGAACCTTACTCCCCTACACATACTTGTGCAAATCGCTCCTTGCGTGTTATGTTTACCCTAGATGATGAGGAGGATTCGGAACATGATATTTCTGATGCCTTACAGGACCCCTACGAGGGTACAGACCCAAATCTCCAGGCTCTGTAGCTGTCTTTTGCATCCGCTTGTGGGTGGGATGTGCCTCACACGATGAAGCTAGTAGTTATTGTGCATGATTCGAAGGTGGTGGTTATGATTGATAGTGGAGCTACACACTGCTTTATTTCTCCTGATGCAGCTGCAGCATTAAATTCACCTATTGATCAATCAATCTCAACTCTGTTGGGATAACATATGCCAGGATCTATCGGGATGACCTCATAAACACAAATTTAAATTAACAATTATTACGAGCATGAATTTACCTAAGGAAATTCAGATAATAATCAATCCAACAACAACATGCAAATAAAGTTTCACATAAAAGATCCTAGCATGCGGAATTTCTAGGAGTTTACGTAAACGTACCCGTTGGAGAGACGATCTGAGACAGACAGGATCAAGTGTCTGAATACCCACCAAAAGTCCTTCTCAAGTATTCCCAATTTCTCGTCCAATAACCCCAGTGGAAGGTTCTCCGATGAACGATTTATAAAACAAGGAAAATAAAAAATATTGTTGCACCACCTTTGTGGATTTCTAATATTTCCAACACATGGAACACTAGTTGGGAATGAAAAATTCATCCCCTATATATGAGAGAGGGGGGTTGAAAATTTCAACCACAATTAGGGCTAGGAAAGATCTTTTCTTGATCTTCAAGAAATCTTGAATATATCCAATATATTCTTCTTTCCATGTGTATTTTTCCACAAAAATCTCACACCCTTATTTAGCCTTTTTTTTTTCGAAAATTTCAAGAAGAATTTCAAGATTGGATCTTTCTTGAATTTATGAGATATACTTGTATTCCAAGAATACATATCTTCCATAAAATCTTTCCAAGAAAATCAAGAAAATCTTTCTTCCCTTTCTTATACATTATTTTTGAAAATTTACTATTAAAGAGGCCAAGTGGGAGTTTTCTTGAATTTATGGGATAATCTTGTATTCCAAGAATACATTATCTCCTTTCCATAAAATCTTTTCAAGAAAATTCTCCCTCTTTTCTTTAATATTTTCGAAAAAATAGGAAATATTGCAACAATAAATTTATTTTATTTTAAGCACCTTTTATTTATTGGACTATAATTTGGGCTACTTGAGGGGTCTTTAGGAGAATTAAGATGGACCTTCCAATGAACTTCTGAATTCCAATATTGAGCCACAATATAATTCAACCCATTAATATTAATTAATACCACTATATAATTAATATTGCACTATCCAATCTTAACTCATATTACGTTAATATGGCTCCCGGTTATTATTTCCCGTGTTTAAGATTATTTAGTCCATTAATTAATTAAGCCACTGAAAAGCTTTATATTAATTAATATCTTTATCATTGGAGTAACGATAGCCCAACTTTATTATCCATACCGAAAAATTAATTCCACTTGCAAGATTTGGTATGATAAAGATTTCGGGCCCACCAAGGGGACCAATAAAGCAAGACTTTTGCAAGCACATGATTCTCTGTATTAATTTAGCAATTGTCGTGCAATTAATATTATTGCCCAAGATATAGGGTATCGAAGTCGCAATGATTCTCTTCCCATTTATAAGTCAAAGCAATAACTACTAATTACACACAGTCCTTATTAAGTGACAGAGATTAAGAAATCAACAACCACTGAGGTCTAACTCTTCATCCCTTAAGTCAGTGCGAATGAGTTTATCATCTCTGTAGGTCCGCTTCAGCGCATCAAATGCACTAATGTAATATCTTTGTCAAGACAAGCCAATCTGAGTCTTACACATCAACTTCTACCAATAGATTGTTCGGATCTATCTAAGTTGTGAAACATGCACTGGATGAGTTTTATCACCACCGTTAGGGCTGCCCCCGACTCGTGATTGTGATCATCACATTCCCTTGCAACCCGGGTCGGCCCCCCGCAGACGATTAAATCCTCACAGTACAGTCGCTTGTAAACTCGAGATCGAACGTCTAGTTGAGGAAATGTTATCAACAAGTCTTATTTGGCCAAGTACAGGACCGTTCTCGAGCCCGGTACTTCTAGTTCATAAGAAAGACGGGAGTTGGAGGTTCTGTGTTGACTATCGGGAGCTCAATAAAATTACAGTGCCCGATAAATACCCCATTCCGATCATCCAGGAACTTTTGGATGAGCTACATGGTGCTTCGTGGTTTACCCGTCTTGATTTACGCGTGGGTTATCACCAGATACGAGTGGCTCCAGAGGATATTCCCATGACGGGGTTTTGCACGCACTCGGGCCATTACGAATGGGTCGTGATGCCTTTTGGTCTTCGGAACGCACCATCCACATTTCAGGCAGTCATGAATGATCTATTCAGACCCTTACTTCGGAGGTATGTGTTGGTCTTCTTTGATGATATCTTAATATATAGCCCGGATTGGCAATCTCATATTATGCATCTTTGTGAGGTATTGAGTATCCTAGCTGTTGCATCATTCGTTGTAAATCCCAAGAAATGTTCTTGGGCACAAAACTCTGTTGATTATTTGGGTCATGTGTTATCAGCTCAAGGTGTACAGATGGATCCGACGAAGGTGATGGTTGTTCTTCAGTGGCCAACACCTAAGTCGGTGAAGGGAGTTCGTTGATTTTTGGGATTGATATGTTATTATCATCGATTCATTCGGGATTATGGTAAAATTGCGCAGCCCTTGACCACCTTACTTCAGAAAGAATCTGAGGGCCAATTTGTGTGGGGTCCTAAACCTCAAGCTGCCTTCGAGACACTACAGTTAGCTATTACCACTGCTCCAATTCTCGTTGTTCCTGATTTTTTGGTGCCCTTTTGCATTGAGTGCGATGCTTCCGGCCGTGGTCTTGGGGAAATTTTGATGCAAGAAATATGTCCCGTGGCCTACTTCAGTAAAGCCTTATCCAATCGTAATGCTGCAAAATCCACATATGAGAAGGAATTGATGGCTCTTGTTTTTTGTGTTCTTCATTTGCATCCATACCTCTGGGGCGTCGGTTAGTGGTCCGTACAGACCACCAAAGTTTGAAGCACCTCTTGCAGCAGTCTATCACTTCACCGGCTAAAAAATATTGGGTGGCAAAGTTAATTGGCTTTGATTTTGTTATTGAATACAAGGATGATACTTCAAATGTGGTCGCAGATGCCTTGTCTCGGAGGGATGTTGATATCCAATGTGGGGTTGTTTCTATTCCTCGTTGGGTCGAATGGGAAAAGTTACATCGGGTTGTCCGAGCTGATGCTTCTTATGGCCTAGTAATTTGTGCCTTAGATGAAGGGCAAGGGGTTTCTCAACCTTACACTCTTGTAAATGGTGTCTTATATTATAAGGATCGTTTGGTCATTCATGAGTAGGGGGATTGGATTTCCGGTTCTTAGTTGAGTATCATTCAACTCCGACTGGTGGTCATGCAGGAGCTTACAGGACGTATCGTCGGCTCTCTACCAATGTATTTTGGCCACGTATGATGAAAATGGTAACAAAGTTTGTAGCTGAATGTTTAGTTTGTCAGAGGAGCAAGTCTGACTCACGATCCCCAGCTGGCTTGTTACATCCTCTGCCTATTCCTGATCGAGTTTGGGAAGATGTTAGCATGGATTTATCACAGGATTGCCTCGGTCTCAGCATTGGGATGTTATTTTTGTGGTGGTTGATCGCCTTTCTAAAGCCACACACTTTATTGGGTTAACTTACCCGTTTACTGCCCGGGTGGTGGCTAATGCTTTTGCTCATGAAATTGTTCGCCTACACGGGGTGCCTCGTTCGATTGTCTCAGATCAGGACCCCATTTTCATTAGCTCTTTTTGGAAGGAGTTGTTTAAGGCAACGGGAACTCAGTTGCGCATGCATTCTTCTTATCATCCGGAGACTAATGGCCTAACTGAGGTTATGAATCGATGCCTGGAGACGTATTTACGTTGCTTTGTGGCGAAACATCCAAGGCGTTGGGCTCAATGGCTACCTTGAGCTGAGTACTATTTTAACACGAGTTTCCACTCTACGATGGGTTGCACGCCATTTCAGGCGGTCTATGGGCGTAAACCTCCTACATTGACACAACTCCTACCAGGGGAGATTCGAGTAAAGGCTATTTTTTATGATTTGATGGAGCGAGATACAATTTTGAGGCACTTGAAATATCATCTTGAGAGAGCTCAACAGTGAATGGCTCGGGAGAGTAACAAACATAGGCGAGATGTGACTTTTGATGTTGGTGATCAAGTTTTCCTGAAATTTAGACCTTACCGACAGATGTCTCTCTTCAAGAAACTTAATATAAAGTTGGCACCACCTTGTTACTTTGGGCCTTTCGAGATTTCCCATAGGGTTGGAGAAGCTGCATATCGTCTAATTTTACCTGAGGGTACTCGTCTACACCCGGTCTTTCATGTGTCCCAGTTGAAGGCAAGTATTGGACACCACACTGCAGACCCCAACCTCCCTCCTAATTATTCGGATAATGTGGCCGATTTTGAGTCGTTTTGTGTGTTGTTTTCTCGTTGTGTATGGAGGGGCGATGCTAGAGTGCCTCATATTTTGGTTTCATGGGTGGGCCGTCCAGACGAGGAAGCTGCTTGGGTGGATGTGGAGCAGTTTCATGCGCAATTCCCTGATTTTCACCTTGAGGTCAAGGCAGTTTTTTAGGGGGTGGGGGGGGATTGTTACACCTATTGTTTATAGGAGTAGATCTAGAGGATGATAGTGGCTTGGGCTGGAATTCACTAATTATCTTAAGTCATGTTTATTTTAATTCCTAGTTATTTCTTATTTTGTTAAGACTCGGCCCATGGGCCAAGTTAAACTATAATTATTACGTGTAATTAGATTTTGGGATTATTGAGATTATTATCAGAGTTTTGCAGCCGATTGGCGTGGGACGGTTTACCGTACGGTGAGTTTTCTACTTTCTTCCCTTGATCGTGTTTTCATTCCCTTGCATCCAATAAGGGCCATCATAGATCTGATGGTACGAGATCCGAGAGATTGGGAGTCACATGATTAGATGCACCAAAGTCAAGAAGCCATGGGGTAACCGAGGATCCGGATTCAGATGGAGCAAAACGAGCAGAATTGACTTGCGGGCGAGCAGGATGGAGGTGAGGAAACAGGTCCCAACATTTATCTGCAGCATGAACTGGACGATGACAAAACTGACATTCAATGGATGAATGATTACCTTTGGGACGGGAGTCACGGGAAGACCCCCGTGGAGTGCTAAAAGGTGGTAGCTGATGTGGCAACATGGACAGGGCAGGGAGGAGCCCCGGGGCAGTGGATGGCGGAGGAGCATGGGATTGAGAACAGTGGCGGTTGTTTCTGGTGGTGGAATTGACGGCGAGAGTGGGTGGCACTGTTGGGGTTATATGTGAAAGTATGTTTTTACTTTGTATAACTAAACTGAATTTATGTCTTATTTACTGAATATAAATATGTTATCACTGTTGCTTTAAATATGATTGAATGTTATATATATTTACTGTATAACTGTTCAATATTAGTACGACTTACATTGTAGTTAATGTGGTGATACCAGATCACAGAAGATCACATTAACAGTTCCTTGTAAATAAGTATAAATTCACAACCTACATGGAAGTGAACAATCCATCATGAAAGGTTGAAGTGTAAGGCTCAGATTGACTTGTCTTGACCAAGAGATTACACTTGTGCACTATGATGCGCTGAATAGGACCTATAACGAGGATAAATTCTTTAGAACTGAAAGTAGAAGAATTAGACCTCAGTGGTTGGTTATTTTTTAATCTCTATCCCTTAAATAGGATCGTGTGTAATTAATAATTATTGTTTTGATTCATGTTGGGTAGAGAATCAACGTGATTCAATACTTTGTGTTTTGGGCAATATTATTAGTTACATGACGATTGTTAAGATTTAATAGAGAGAATCGTGTGTAAGTACGTCTTGCTTGATTTCTCCCCTTGGTGGGCTCAAAAGTTTTATCATATCAAATCTTGCAAGTGGATTCTGTTTCCGGCACTCTAAGGAAAAAGATATTAATTAATATAAAGTTTTTCAGTGGCTTAAATTAATTAATGGACTAGATAATCTTAAACACTAGAAATAATAATCGGGGGCCATATTACTGTAATATGAGTTAAGATGGATAGTGCAATATTAATTTTATAGTGGAATAAATTAATATTAATGGTCTGAATAATATTGTGGTTCAATATTGATAATTCAGAGCCCATTGGGAGGTCCAATCTTAATTCTCCTAAAGGCCCCTCAAGTAGCCCAATATAAGTCCAATTACTGAAAAGGTGATTAAAATAAAGAAATAATTGTTGCCTATATTTTTCCTAAAATTTCGAAAAACATAAGAAAAGAAAGTAGGAGATTTTCTTGGAAAGATTTTATGGAAGATAAGTATTCTTGGAATACAAGATTATCTCATAAATTCAAGAATCTTTGACTTTGACTTTTCCTCTTGATTTTTTTGAAAATATGGGCAAGGAAATAAGGGAAGATTTTGTGGGGAGATATTTATGGAAAATAGAATATATGAGATATATTCAAGATTGCTTATTGGAGAAGAAGCAAGGAAATTTCCCATGAGCCCACCAAAACCCTAAATTTTCGTCCCCCCCATATGTTATAAATAGGGGATGATTTTTTTATCCCCAACACAGTTCCATGAGTGGGAAAAGAAATCCACAAAGGTGGTGTAACAAATTATTTTCTCTTCCTTTGTAATATTGTTCGTGAGGATTTCCCACTGAATCAACGAGCAAGGATTTGGGAATACTTGAGAACGCATTTGGGTTAGTTCGTTGGAGCTTGATACCTTCTTCTCAACGGTTGTTTCATCAAGAGGTACGTTCGCATAAACTCCTAGAATTCCACATGTTAACATTTTATGTGAATATTTTATATGCATGTTGTTGTTGTTGTTGTTGGAAATTAATTATTATTTGAATTAACATAGGATTAATTCATGCTAGTAATAATTAAATAATTTGAATTTGTATTTAAATATCATCCCGAATAGATCCGGGCAAATCGTTTCTCAATAGGCACGGGTGTATTTTCGGAATCACGCAAATATGTCTCATGGTCGATAAGTTTATCAAAGAGTTCTTCGAATGGGACTGGAGTATCACGAGTTTGGAGCGCCGCAATGACTTCTATATAGGTAGGGCCAAGGGCCCATGTACAGTAAATAAGGAGATCTGTTGGTCCCGGTGCAAACGAGTCTTACACGTGTATGGGGGGGGAATACACGTGTTTAATGTTTTAAAACTTTTTCTTACTGAGGTCAGTTTGGGTCAGATAATCCTGAAGATTAGGTTCTGAGAAGCACAGATCGCTCTGAGTCAAAGTCTCATCGAGACAAATGATCCCGAAGCCCTTTTCAGATACCTCGGATAATCCTAACCGAGTCCTCGAGTGTCAGAGATCCTGAGTTGCTTGGATCAGATAACTAACTTACTGAATCCTCAGAAGAGAGTTCAGTTTGGTAACTATCTGTTCTAGCTACTCAGATGTGCGGAATGGTTGGCCCTTTAGTTTATACTCGTTTTAAGCTTTGCTGAAAAACCTTCCTGAATGGAATAGTGATTAGGCTGTGATTCAATTACATGCAACTTCAGTGGATTGATTCCAACTGAATATCAGTGAAAAGTATGCTTTCAAAATCAAGTCAATGCAACAGTTTAAGCACAAATAAGGAAAGCAATAAACAACACAGCAATTATAGTGGTTCAGAGACTCAAGCTCCTACGTCCACTCTCTCTGATCCTAAGAGAAATTCACTAATCACTTCTGAGCTTTCTGACTACCTCGCGTATCAAATATAAAAGACATGTAAATAAGATAATGAGATATTATCTTTTGAGCATAAATGATAAATCTTCATTTATGGTTGGTTTGAGTTACAGATTACAATGAGTTTATCAACAAAATCAAAAAAAAGAAAAAATTTAAAGATTACAGAATCTTCTGAGTCTTCAGTCTTCAGATTTTGGCTCTCCAGTCTTCTGCTCTTCAGTTTGCTTCTTCTTCAATTTCATCAGCGGGCACCTCCAGGTTGAGCATTCCGAAATACCTCTTCTTCAGATCATTTCTCTCTTTGATGATATCCGGACTGTTTCCTGTCAAGCCCAACTGACCAGCATACTGAGCAATTTCTTGAGTAATGACCTTCTCATTCACCAGGCCATTACCAAGTCTTGGAGGAGGATAGGAATATGGACCGGGGGCTTCTATCTGCACCTCTCCTTCATCCGCAAGGTTAATCCAGCTTTGGAGATATTTTGGATAGAAGGTTAGGAGATATTCAATGAATGCTTCATTCTGGTCTGAGCTTTCCCCTCTCCACTCCCTGAGCACATCATAATAGAACCAGAAGGTTCTCTTGACCTCTTCCCACATATCGTTGAGTTTGATAGGCATCCATTTATCAACGTGGGGCCACTTCAGTGCTTTTGATGTCTCTCTCCTTTTGCTCGCAAACTTCTTGAATCCACTCCTTCGCTTCAGCTCCTCTTCAGTCTTCTTTCTTATCACAGGAACGCCTGAGACTGAAGCAGCTGCTTTCTTAGCTTGTTCTATCTGGAGTGTCTTCAGAGCATTCTTCGTGTTGAAGACTTTCTTCTGAGGTTGAGACTCGGATTCTTCCGTTCCTTCATCATCCAAAATCAGCTTTCTCTGGATTGGCTTAGAAGCCTTTGCACTCTTGCTTTCAGGTTGAACAACGCCCAAGGCTTTCCTCTTCATAGGCAATTCAGCAGCAGCCTGGCTTGTTCCAACCTTAGCTCTAGCACTCAGTTTCTCTCTTGCAACATCAAGCATGGTTTGCTCAGAAACTCGAGTGTAGATAGGCTTCTCCACCTGAGCGAACTTCATCTTGTCAGTAGCTTCGACTTCTTTTAAGGCTTTGGCTAGGTTATACATTTCAGCATCTTTCTGAGCCTTTTTCTCCAAAGTACGTGCCAATAACTTCCTGAGGTCCTCATTTGGTCTTTCCCCCTTCTTGGCACCGTAATTTGGAAGAAGTCTCGAGAGTGCTATGTCCATGTGATACTGCTCTTTGCTCACACAGCGCACCTCCCCTGCTAGCTGATCTTGCTCATCTTCCAGCCTCCTGATGTGGTTCTTAGCCACAGAAAATTCTTCAGACATATGGGCAAACTGGCCAGAGAGAGCTTCCTTGAACATTTCTGTCATCTTGGTCATGAGCACTGAGCTCATTTCCTCAACAGCAGATTTGATCATCACCTCATTCCTCTCTGCCAATTTCACCTCTAGAAATCTGATTGACTCTGGTGCTTCGTTTCATTTCAGGCTCAAATTTCGGCCTTGACTCCCTCCAGCTTTTCATTCAGCTTATCTTCCATGGAGGTCATCTGTGAGGTCAGAGTGTTTTGGATTTTCACCAGCTCTGAAGAGTGACTAAGACTTTCCATCGTCTGAGCTTGGTTGGCCAATGTTTCTTCCATCTGAGCAATCTTGATCATCATTGGCTCAACCTTCTCAAGTTTCTCCATCAAGGGAGTGAGGTCAATCTCAGGAACCTTCGCACCTCTGTCTTTGTTTGATCATCCTGAGCTTCAGCTTCATCCTGAGCTCCAGTCTCCAACTGAGCCTCAGTCTGTACATCAGACAATTCAGAATTAAAGATAGTACTTTCAGTAACTTTGGCATAATTGTTAATAGTGCCAAAAGGTACCTGAAGAGTGTTAGCTTCAGTCTGAGGTTGACCGATTTCAGGTTGATCAGCACCAGAAGTCTCCTTCTCTATCTGAGACTGATCCTCAGCATCTCCCTGTTGGTCCCCATCTCCATCTTGAGATTTGTCTCCGCTGCTAGGGGCACCAACTTCAGTTGCTCTCCTCTCAGCTATCTTCCTCTGAACCAGCTCATCAAAATCGGAGTTTTTCATCCTGAGCTTTGTCCTCCTGAACCCTGAGAAGTCAGTCAGGAAGGTTGTCTCCTCATTCCACCAGTTTTCCCCTCTGAATGCAGCAATATCAAGCATCTCGGGAAGAGTCTGATTGAGGATGAACACAGTCTACCTTAATCTGAAGAAAACATCTTGCAGATCGGGGTATGAAATTTGAGCTCGGGGTAGCGGTCAAGAATGAACCGTTCCCCTTGCTCCTCCACTCGCCTTCAAACCTCGCCCTTCTTCCATCTCGGGCTCTATGGTTCGGTTGTAGCATCGGTGAGGATCAAAAAGTAGATCACCAGAGCTCATCAAGAATATTACGCTCCGAGTCTCGTGACCTCTGAGCGTTGTGCGGTCGGGTCCTCGGTTTGCATCCCGAGTGGGTTACAAGCTTTGGTGGCATATCCTCAGATTGACTCGAGTTGGCTCTTCTCTTTTATGCGAGCCGACACTTCTTGATAGGAATCTCGAGGCTGAGTTCCTTTGAAAATTTCCGAGAAATTTTATGCGAACTTAGCGAAGTCTCAAGCACCTCAGAGAAGACCTGCTCCTCAGTCTGTTCTTGTGCCTTAGAGATAACCTGAGCCAAAACTTGCAATGGCGAACTCTGAGCGGTTTGGCCCTCAGGTTGAATATCTTCAGACTCACTTCCATCTTCATCGGTGAGAACCACCAATCTTCTGCGCTTGGGGGCGAAGGTTTTCTGCTTTTTCAACTTCTCACCCTGCTCCATCTTTGCCTCCAACAGAACCTTCAGCCTGGTTTGTTGAGTCTCTTTAGCAGCAGCAGCTTTTGGTGATTCTACTTTCTTTTCCTTCTTCCCTCGGATGGCCTGCTTCTTCACAGCAATGGGCTTGAAGAGCACCATGGACTTAGGGAATGGGGTCGAATTGGCGAAGATATCCTCCTCCTCTCTGCACATCTCCAAAATATAAACTATTTTGGTGGCATGGTGGATCTTGCCTTTAATCGTGATCGCCCCGTCAACCTTCTTGAAGACTTTAGCTTGCTCACTCACCATCTGAATCAAAAATTTCAGCCAGTTGAAGTCAGTGGTGGGTGAGGCCTCGATCGCCGCCATCAATCTGAGCTTCGGGGTACTGATCTGCTCAAAACTCCCTTCAAGGCTCATGATGCTCTTGCTCACAATATCCATCAAAACTCGATATTGTGGCTTCAAGTGCCTCTTATGCAGTGTAGCGTCAAATTTCATAAGATTCTCAGAAATCCTATCTAAGTACTCCTGCTCTCTACCCAACATATACATCGCAGGATCTTCTCCTCTATCACAGAGCTCAAAAACATCATTCAAATTTTTTGGAATAATATACAAATCCCTCTCAAAATCGATGTATTTGGACGAATGCTCTAAGTGTGATACGGTAATCGCAGAGTGCATACCATCCTCTTCATCTATCCTCGTTCTGAGATGAATTGATTACCTCTTTTCGTGTACTCGTCGGTGGGTCGAAACTGCGACTAGATGGGTGAGTTTAGCCAGTCGAATCATATGTAGAGCCTCCTCTTCTGGCTTTGAGTTGGTTGTGCTATCGAGTGAGACAACGAACTCGTACCAAGGCTTGTTGGTTTCGGCTAATCTCTCGAACAAGGTTGGGCCATTTTAGAGATTGATTGAAGAAATGAAGATTTAGGGTTTGGGATTTTCTGGGCAAAGGGGATTTAATTGCAGAGGATTTGGGAACGAAGGGTTTGATAAAATTTTGGCTTGAATGGCTTATTGGGGTATATATAGCTTCGAGATCATGGGGAATCGCATTGGTTAGGTGAAAAGCAATGGTTGAGATTAATCTTCGATTAATCGAGTATACGAACAAACGATCTCCGAAAAGTAAGCCGCCAATTTATCCTTATTGGTCAAGAAATGTAACTGAGCATTAAATGGTATTGACCTTCTTCGAATTTCAAACGATCCCCTAAAAAACATTCCTCGTGTGTTTTGTATTTATTGCGAATGATTACCGAAGTTTTACTTTAGCAATAAATGAGTCGCATGAGTCATTACTTCTTCGGACTAATTTCCCTCTATCGGTCTTTTATCGAAAATCGACCTTGATAAAATGTCAAGATGATCTCGAAAATCTTGAATGGGTTCAAGATACTATCGAGTAATCGACCTTCAAAGATCTGAAGTTTCATGAGACTCGATTCAAGATTTCCATTTTATCCCGAGTTTCTCAAGAGAATTTCGAGAAAACTTCATGCATCCGAAAACCTTCAATTTTTTTGATTTTTACTCTATACACCGGATCTAAGATCCCTAATTCAACCGAAAGTTCACGAAATCTTGATTGACCCAAAGGTTTAGTCAAGATATCGACTCTCTGCTTATCAAGATGAATTTTCTCCATCCTTATGTCCTTTTTCTCGACATGATCTCTCGATGAAGTGATGTCGATATCCACATGCTTGCATCGGTGTGTAATACTTGGATTTTTGTGAAATAGCAATGGCACTATTATTGTCACAAAATATTGGTACTTCATTGGCTAAACTTTATAATCCCTTAATTGTTGTCTGAGCCAAAGAATCGAAAGCAATGCCAGCCTTCCGCAGACCATGTATTCAAATTTTCAAAGAAGATCTTTGGTTGCTCTTGAGGGTCTATTTCTTCGAAAACCAAGATATCAGCTTACTTCCTAGGAATTGACAAGTTCCTGTAGTGGACTTCCTGTCAATCCTGCAATCTCCATAATCAGCATCTGAGTAACCAGTTAATTCAAGGTTATCATCAGCTGGATACCATAATCATCTATTCACTGTGCCCTTAAGATACTTCAGTATCTTTTTGGCAGCCTCCATGTGACTAGCCTTAGGATTAGCTTGGTATCTTGCACATATCCCAACAGCAAATGTTATATCCGGCCTATTTGCTGTGAGATAGAGCAATGATCCAATGATTCCTCTATAATCAGTATGGCTTACTGATTTGCCTTCAGAATCAGGATCCATCTTGTAGTTAGTATTCATGGGAATCCTAACTACATTGCAATTATGTACACCATATTTGGCAATCAGATCTCTAGTGTACTTTGCCTGGTTGATGAAGATTCCTTCCTTTGATTGTTTCACTTGAAGACCTAGAAAGAAATTCATCTCTTCCATCATTGACATCTCAAACTTGCCTTTCATCAGTGTTGAAAACTTTTCACACAGCTGATGGTTTGGAGATCCAAAAATGATGTCATCAACATATATCTGAACTAGTAAAATATCTTCCCCATCCTCTATCCTGAATAGAGTTCTATCAACAGTCCCTTTGACAAAACCATGGTCAGTAAGAAACTGAGAAAGAGTATCATACCATGCTCTGGGTGCTTGTTTGAGATCATACAAAGCTTTTCTGAGCCTGTAAACTTGGTCATTCTGTTTGAAGCCAGGAGGTTGTTCCACATAAACCTCTTCTTTAAGCACACCGTTCAGAAATGCACTTTTCACATCCATCCGACAGATCGTGAACTTCATGTGGGCAAAGATATGCAAGAAACAATGATGGCTTCTAGTCTTGCAACAGGTGCAAAGGTTTCATCATAATCCAAGCCTTCTTCTTGGGAATAACCTTGTGCAACTAGCCTTGTCTTGTTTCTTACAATGTTGTTGTTTTCATCTCTTTTACTCTTGAAAACCCACTTGGTTCCAATGACATTGTGCCTTTCAGTCTATCTACTAGCTCCCATACTTCATTCCTTGAGAATTGATTCAAATTTCATCTTGCATAGAAGAATCCAATGAGAATCTTGTAGAGCTTCACCAATCTCAAAGAGGCTCTTTCTCCGATAGGAAGCGCAGAGAATAGTGCACTCTCACCATGGAACCTTCTTGTTTTAACACCTTCGGTTAGATCACCCACAATCGACTTGTAGGATGACTATCTAACCATTTCCTTCTTGATGTTCCCCTTCAATAGTATCCTCAACATTTGAAATGTTAGGTTCGATTAATTCAAGAAACTCGTGGAACAACGAGAAAAGGAGAAAGGGAATCATCTTCCTCGGGGAAATTCTATTCGAACATTGTCGAGACATTTGTTCCCCTTTGGTTGATAGATTTAGAATTTGCCTCGAGTTGTGACCACATCTTCATTGGCATCACATACACGAGTCCGAGGCGGTGTCTGCTCAGATTGGTCACCTTTTGAGTGTTGGTTTTCCGAGTCTCACCATCCCGAGTTCCATCCGAACTTCTTTATTCGAGTCCGAGTCACTCCAATCATAGGATGTGGACCGACTTCTTCTTTTCGTGTTGATGGACGATTTATCTTTCTATTTCAGCTTAATCTGGTGATCCTCTTAGTCGGTTCATCTCAAGATCATGTTCTGTTTCATCCGAACACAAGTAGATTCATCAAAAACAACATGAGGTGTTTCCTCCACAATAAGAGTCCTACAGCTTGTAAACTCGAAAGTTTTTACTAACTTCGAATATCCTAAGAATATTCCTTCATCGCCTTTTACTATCAAATGTTTTCAACCGATCTTTACCATTATTGTGTATGAAACACTTGCAACCAAACACACGAAAGAAATAAATAAGAGGCTTCCTTTCATTCCAAAGCTCATAGGGTGTTTTGCCTTGACTCTTGGTCAGCATGGATCTGTTCTGAGAGTAGCATGCAGTGTTGGCGACTTCAAATTTCAAAATCTTTTAGGAATATCACCAAATTTATCATTGTCCTGCGAGAACTTCTTTCATAGTCATGTTTCTTCTTTCAAAGAACACCATTTTGTTGAGGGGTCCTTACGGTGATGTTTCATGTGAAATTCCATTTCTTCGCACAATAATCGATATGATATGATTTATAAATTTAGTTCCTTTGTCGATCGATTTTGACCACACTCGATTTTTCTCAACATCGAGCCTTTTCGCAATTTCGGCAAATTTTAGTTCGAGTCTCTTTCTTACTGAGTAAGAATATGACCCAAGTATATCTTGAGTAGTCATCAACTACTACCAATGTGTATTTCATGCCATTAGTGCTTACTGATGTTATAGGACCAAAAAGATCCATATGCAGTAACTGAAGTATTCTTTCAGTAGAAACATCAACTTTGCTTTTAAATGATGCTCTAATTTGTTTTCCTTTCTGGCACGCATCACAAATATGTTCCTTACTGAACACTTCATTAGGCAACCCTCTCACAAGAGCTAATCTTGCAAGCTTGTTCAGGGTTTTGAAATTTAGGTGATTCATTCTTTTATGCCATAACCAACTGGTATCTGTGGAACTTTTAGCAACTAAACATGTATCTTTAGGAGTTGAACTCCAATCAGCAAAAATACACATTCCCTTTTCTTGTACCAGTCAGTAATACTTTCTGTGTTGTATCATCTTTCACAAAACATAAGTTCTTAGAGAACTCAACATTAAAACCCTTATCACAGAATTGGCTAATTGAAAGCAAGTTATGCTTCAATCCAGATACATATGAAACACCATGGATATGAACTGAGTCGATTTCCAAAGTTCCATATCCTTGATCTATCCTTCGAGTTATCTCCAAAAGTGATCTGTTGGCCTCTTTGTTCAACATAGTCACTGAATATCTTCTTGAATCCTGTCATATGTCTTGAGCATCCACTGTCAAGATACCATACATCAGGGGCCTTTTCATCTCTGCTCATCAGTGCTATGTGATCTTTAATCAGCTTAGTGCCCTTGTTTTCCTCCTGAAAAACAGATCAATTTTTAGGTACCCAATTTGTGTAGGGTCCTACAAGGTTAGATGTACCTTTCGGAATCCAAATCGCCTTGACAACTCTAATCACTTTAGAGTGGCTAATTTGTCTTCCATAAACATCAACATACACATTTACTACTCTGGGTGCCTTAGCAGTTTTCTGTGTATGTGTGCTAGCTTTAGCATGAACATGGGCTTTTGAATTTTTCTTTGGTTCAGGCCTTCTGTTCATTTGCTTTGGCTTCAGTGCAGCCGGTCTAAATCTATGTTGACTTGGGTTGGATAACCTTTACCCCTTAGGCAAGTGGGGTTCGGGTTGTCATCTTTGAAACTGGGTCTTTCGATCATCGAGGACTTGGTCTCTTGGGTTGAGAATGTCTCTATTTGAGTGTTTCTCATCGAGGATTCCTCCGATGGTTCGATGTGGAGCCTTTCGGGGTTTGCATTCTTAACCCGAGGCTTTGAAGTACTTGCTTAAAATTTTCCAATCGAGTGCTCGGGTTTTCTAGCCTTCACCGAGGTTTGGGCTTTCCTACCGATCATTCGATCTTCTTCGAGACCATAGGTCCTTTTCCTTGTCTACAACCTTGGGCATTACTTGAGTTTGAAGTGTAGGTGCCACTGGTTTTACAAAGATTGCCTTCTTGCTACTTGATGAAGCATTCAGATGACCTTGTGAGGTTCCCCCGGAATGTATCCCAATCCATTTTTATAGTCACAGATCTCCGTAACTCGAATTTAATCTATTACATTAGATGCATTATTCAATAGAGTTAACTTCTTCTGTGCACTATCCTCACAGTTCTGTAGATTTTCATGCTTCTCAAAGATGTCATTGAACTTAGTCCTGATTAGCTGAATCTCTTCAGTGGATTTCTCTAGCTTTTCAGTTAGGGTCATTATCAACTTCTCTTTCTCTGAGAGTTGTACTTTCAGAACATCCAGTTCATCAGTAGCTCCCATTAATTGAGAAGTGATTTCAGTATTGCTAGAGTCTTTCCATTTTAGATTTTCAGCTTTCAGTTCCTTATTCTGCTCTTGAGTTCTATTTAGCAGTTCTTGTAAAACAGCATAGTCCTTCATCAGATTCTCAAAAGAATCCATCAGGTCAAAATGATTGTTTTCAGTGGAACTTGAAAACTCTTGTGCTAGTGTAGGAGCAACAACAGAGAAAGAAGAGTTTACCTCCTCAATGGCCATCAGACAGATGTCATCACTTTCACTGTCTGAGAATATTTCATCTGAAGAGCTAGATCCCTCCTCAGAGTGTTCTTCTTCTGCAACCATGGCCTTTTTGCTAGAGAACTTCTTGTCTCTTTTAGCTTGCCTTTCTCTTCTCTCCTTAGCACTCAAATCTGGACAATCATACTGGAAGTGACCTTTCTTTTGGCAATTATAGCATTTGTTGGTATCATCATCCTGATTACTTTCTTCTTTGGACTTGGAGTCCTTCCTCTTGGATGAAGATCCCTCAAATTTTCGTGTCTTTCTTCTTCTCGGTTGATCGTCCTCGGGTTTCTTCCGTACATGGTGGTTCTGTAATAGCTTTTGTATTTTCCAAATCTACTATTAAGTCCGGTCAAACCTCCTTGCCATCGGTGCTAGCTTTTCCTCAAGCTCATCCCGATTTTTGGCATGGGGGTTCTCGAACTCTCTAGTTTTTTCTGTGTTTTATCTTTGGCTTTTTAAAGCCACATTCTTACTAGATGATGAATCATCTTTCTTTGTCGACCTTTTTGGATTTCTTATCAATTACAAATTCATAGGCCTTCAAATTTCGAGAGAAGACTTGTTGGTATGTCATTGAATTAATGTTCTTAGTGTTTTCAATCACCACTGCATGAATATCCCATTTCTTAGAAAGACCTCTAAGAATTTTCAATGCAACTTCTCTTTGTGGATATTTCTTTCCAAGTGCATTTAGATCATTCATGATGCTAGTGAATCTGACTTCCAATTTGTCTATTGATTCACCATCATCCATTTCAAAACTATCAACTTTCCAATTGCCACTGAAAGTTTGTTTTCTTTTATATGATCTGTGCATTAGCACATTACAGCTAGTGTATCCCAAATTTCTTTAGCAAGATATGTTGAGAGATCATTCCCATCACACCATCATCAATTGTATTTGATAGTGTGTCTTTTGCAATGTAGTCTAGATTGACTAACTTTCTCTCCTCAGAGTCAGTTGGTCATCGACTTAGGAAATTTCGCTTCTAGGATCAATTCTCTCATCTTCATTTCCTCCGGGATTCACCACAAGAAATTGAAATGGTCCTTCAGAGACCACTCTCCACATACTCATGTTTGGAATACTGGTGAGCTCGCATTCTTAGTCTCCATAGATCATAGTTTCTCATCGAGAACATGGGAAGTTTTTAGAAGACATTTTTATCTGAGCTTTTTGAAAAAAAAATTCAGCAAATAAGATCAGTTCAGATAGACCACAAGTATTTTTGAAAATAAAACTTTGGTCAACAAAGCAGTGGTCAAGTTGAACCCACCGCTCGATACCACTTGTTGGTCCGGTGCAAAACGAAGTCTTACACGGTACGGGGAATACACGTGTTGGTGTTTTTAAAACTTTTTCATCGAGGTCAACTTGGGATCGATAATCCTCAAGATTAGGTTCGAGAAGCAGATCGCTCCGAGTCAAAGTCTCATCGAGACGGTGATCCCCGAGTGCTTTTAGATACCTCGAGATAATCCCAACCGAGTCCTCGAGTGTCAGAGATCCCGAGTTGCTTGGATCAGATAACTAACTTACTGAATCCTCAGAAGAGAGTTCAGTTTGGTAACTATCTGTTCTAGCTACTCAGATGTGCGGAATGGTTGGCCCTTTAGTTTATACTCGTTTTAAGCTTTGCTGAAAAACCTTCCTGAATGGAATAGTGATTAGGATGTGATTCAATTACATGCAACTTCAGTGGATTGATTCCAACTGAATATCAGTGAAAAGTATGCTTTCAAAATCAAGTCAATGCAACAGTTTAAGCACAGATAAGGAAAGCAATAAACAACACAGCAATTATAGTGGTTCAGAGACTCAAGCTCCTACGTCCACTCTCTCTGATCCTCAGAGAAATTCACTAATCACTTCTGAGCTTTCTGACTACCTCGCGTAGTTTATTTACTCAACTCGGCCCTGAGCTTTCTGACTACTCCACGTAGTTTACTTACTCAACCCGACCTTGAGCTTTCTGACTACCTCCGTAGTTTACTTACTCAAACACAAACAAGCTTTCAGACTACCCCTGTAGATTACTAACTTCTCCTCTAGAGTTTTCTGACTACTCCGAGTAGTTTACTAACTCTTTACAACTTTCTCACCAACAAACACACTCCAACTACCTTCTCAAGGGTTTGGGGTTTCTCGGTTGGTTTCCAACTAGGATGAGATATCCTTTACAATGAAGTACAAAGCAAAGGGTTAGGATATCTCGACTAAGCTTTGGATAAATCTTATCAAGCTAGGCTTAGTTTAGTGAGCTCTCTTAAATATAAAAGCACTTGGGAAATTCTAGGTTTTTCGAGTGCTTCAACTTTGCAGTAATAAGTTTGAGCTCTTGAGTTGCGTATAAATTTCCCGTAACCTTACAATGTAGAGGGTCACCAGTATTTATAGGCATACACCAAGGTCACTTCTTGAAAACTATCCGTTGGAGAGATAGCTTCGTGAGTTTCCTCTTATGGTGTGTGAGGAACGACTATATTTAGGGTTTGAAACTCCCTAACACGTTTTAGGCAATAGCCTTTCATGTAGCCGGTCTTCACTTTTTGCAGTTTGGAACTTTTGTACATCTGACATCTTTTTCAGCGACCTGTCACTGTCAGTGTCAGTATGGTACAGTGTTGTCTTCCTCTTTTTGACTTTTATCTCTAGTTAAAGGTAGACACCTTCAACGGCTCTTTTGGTTACAAACTCTGAGTTGATATAACCTTAACAACACTTCTGACTTAGTTCCTTTTGTCTGCATTTGAATGTCTTGGCAAATATCTATTTTCTAAGGAATCGTGATCTTCTCAGTATTGCGTCCTTCAGATAGATATATTCAGTGCCTCGGATCATTCAGGTTTATATCGAGCATTGAAGACATTCTTGAGTTTTCGATTAATTATCGCGGCCTTGATATTCTTGATCTTGATCTTTAGTCTTGATCTTGCGTTTTTGAGTCTTACGGGTCTTACGAGTCTTCGGGGGTCTTGAATCTTGAGTCTTCGAGATATCTTGGACCGATACCTTTGAATCTTCATCTTTGAGTCTTCGGTTCCTCGATTATCATCTTGAGTCTTGATATCTCGGTTTCTCCTTTGAGTCTTGAGATACTCGGTTTCTTTATCGAGTCTTGAAACTTCAGTTTCATCTTTGAAACTTCGGTTTCTTAAAACATCTTGAGTTTTTTGAGTCTTGAACCTATCGATCTATATCTGCCGACTATACATTTTGAAGATAACATCTGAATACTCTAAAACTGAATCCTGACTCAACTATCAAGATCATTCTGAACATGTCATACTCAGGGGTTTTGGGATCTTAATCAAAATCATATATCTTTTATTAAATTCATCTCCCAACAAGATCCTCATCTCCGGGGGGAGCACCCAGTGTTGTAAGTTCATCAGCAATGGCTTTAATTTGAAGGAGAAAATCAGATACAGGAAGAGTACCTCGAGTGATGGATGAGAGTTTATCTTTCATATGGATAATGTGGGATTGTGAACGTTTGGAGAAGATTAAGTGAAGGGAGGACCACGCATCATGCACATTTTTTGGACCTCCCAATGAGATGTATCATGGGCTCCGAGATTGAAGCAATTAGTGCATGAAGAATAAACTGGTCCTGACGATGCCAGTGATTATAATCTTTGTTAGGGATAGTGGACGTTCCCTTGGTGACAGTTTCAGGGGGAAGGCGACTACCCGTCGATATACCCCATAAGATCCAATCCGATGAACAACGAAATAAACTGTAGCTTCCATGCGACATAGTTGGTGGGGAATAAATTCAGGGGGAGTTGGGTAAGGGCTTTGAGTTGGACAAGAGGTGGTAGTTTTTTGGTGGCAGATGCACCGGACGTTTCTTTAGTAGTGTCCGACATAGGTTAATTGGACGTGAGGTGTTGTTGGTTTAATGTTTTCTGCAAATTTGTGAGGCATGTGGTTAGCTTGATGTGATAATATGGTGTATGGTGAGGGTGGAGATTTTTTTACGTTTGAGGATGAAGAAATATTGTGAGGTAATGGGATTATAGTGTATATGATGGCATATGGTGGAATTTTTGACAAAAAACACTCGTTAGAGATTTCAGAGGCTTCGTGATACCATGTTGAACAATATTTTCTGTGCAATAATTTTTTTATTGATTGATCCACAATATATACAAGAGATTGTGTACAAAGTATGGTAACAAAATCAATCTAGATCCCTAAATACATGGCTAAATCAATCTAGATCCCTAATTACATGACTCATATATGGAATGAAATCTATACAAGAATATACAACGATTGACTACAATTAATTCAAATCTTGGTCCGATTTATGTAAATCTTTATTCTCAAAAGGCATCGCCACACATATCACTAATAATCGAGAGGGCAAGACAGAGCTAACAGACCATCCGTTAAATCCCACGCTAGGGCTGTGAACCAGACAAGCCTGCACACTATTATCAACCTGGGATAGACAACAACACGGCTAAACCTCCTCTCACGCTGAGAGTGCCAGTAAACCGGCCCATCGTCTTCCCCTGTAACATAACCAACCCACCCCGACACACACCCACCATTGTACACTAGTGACTAGAATACCCCCAACCATCTAACCTCAAAAACTATTTACATCTATACAAGAACACCCATCAAGATACAAACCAATCCGCCCAAGCAAAAATACCTACATCCAATAACAAACGTCCTTCTTCACCGATACCCATGAGCGGTGACTCCACCAAACCGTTGTCGTCGTGTACCAGCCTATCAAAATCGTCCCCCCTATCTCACTGCTCGCACCCATCATCATCTTCTTCACATTTTCTACCGAGACAATTGTCTCACCGGAGATAGGGTATAACGGCGACAGTAGACGCCGGTGGGGTAAGGCATAAGAGATGGCCGCTGAACAAGGTTAAGAACCCAATCACAAAGCCCAACAAGTTCAACAAATAAGAATGAAAAGCAAGCATTACCTGTTGTTGCACTTGAGGGACAAATACCATTCAACGCGATTTTCTTCTAAATCAAAGAGTACGAACATCCTTAAAGATTTCTTTGGCAATTTTGAGAATTCTCATCCTGATAAATTTCTTGCTGATCATATTTGATTTTTAACACTATAGATTTGAACATGATATTCTAGCTTTCTCATGTCTGTAGTTTATCTCATACAATTACTGATTATTAACTTGCTTACGATGTTAGAGGATGTGTTGTACTATGTATGTAAATGTACTATGCCAATCTGTGGATTGTTGAATAATTCATGGCTTGCTAAATGTCACCGTTGAAAAATAGAACTGAGTTTGGCTTCAATCTTTACAAGGCAAAGTAGCTCAAATGTGGTTTGATAATTTTACAAAGGGTGGAGGCAGGGCAGTTTCAGCAAATGGAGATATTATTTAACTCTATAATCTGAAAAAGAATATAGTATTAGATATTTCTCTCCGTTTGTCATGCCTGCCTGCATCCTCTCTCTGTTTTTAATATCCTTAAAATGGATACACCTACCCACCCAAGGAGACACTTCCAAATGTGTATGTACGCATTTCTATTTTTCTGGGTAATTTGCAGGATATAATATTTACATGTGAATAGATCTTAGACATGCAATTTATATCATTATAGGGTCTGGGTAAAAACCTTGAACAATGGACAATTACTATCCTCTGGAATTATTGCATACCTCACATTTCTTCAGGACAATATATAGTTTTATTTACGTGGTACTTCTTTGAGCTATGCATTTTTATTTCTACTTATACAACACCTGCTCTATTTTTTCAGGTGAGTCACATTGGCTATGGACTCCTGCTATATATTTTGTCTTCCTTGATTGAGAGGTTCTTTTAATATTTATACAGGTTTTGTGTTTTTTGTGTATCTACAAGTTCTAAATCTTGGAATTTATAATTTGAGAGACCTTTGATTTGTTGTATTTTCATTTAGTATAAGTGTTGATGGTTGTTTATAAGTATTTCTACCTGTTGTTTGCATGAAGTTATTTTATAAATAAGTTTGGAAGCAACAATGTATGTTGCTAATATGTATTACCGAAGAGGATGTTGAGGGGACTGCTAATGGGAACGGAGATGAATGTTGTTTGTGTAAGATAGACGAGAACTAGATATGTTCTGATGGTTGTCCTGCAACATTCCTTTCTAGGTGTGTAGGGGGTTGTCAGCAGTCTCTTGCTCGAGAGTGATTGTTAACCTCAAATGTTCTATTGAAAAAGATAAGTTTTGGATGAAAGTTGGAAATAAGTTATTTCAAGTAGCAGAACCGTTGGACATCGATTCTTATGTATGACTATAGTTGCTATGCAACCCTTTTAGAGTACGTTCCATTTAATAGACTTTAATTATTTTATATACGAAATAGTTTAGGTGATATTTGTATTGGGATTAAAGTGACTTTTAAAAATTAATTTTTGAATTCCAAAGGATTTTTGATGTTGTATTATTATATTATTTTTTTAATGAATTGTAATTATTAGATTATGTGAATTGTGATCTTAAATATATTAAAGTGTAAGAGAAGATAATTGATTATACATGTGTTATTATTAAAGAGCCACTATATCTTTATCCACTTTATCCTTAGGGTTTTCCCATATGATAACCTATGTAGAGGTAGTCAAGGTCTTTCTTAATTCTTTCATACATACATTTTTAATTTAAATAAATTAAAAGAACAATAAATTTAAATCAGCCTAAGAGAATATTTATAATAGGCCCAAAACTAGTGAATTTAAGTGATGGCATGTTGCATACGGGTTACGTGAACAGTAGTGGTTTTTTAGTGTAATTGTGACATTTGAGGTTTATTGTTTTCTATCACATTCAGGGTCCATTTAGAATTCTTTAACCAATTGGGCTAAGAGTTATTTTTAGCTAATGGTCCAATTCGTCAAAGGCCTCCATTCAGGATGACTTTGGGCCTTGGAAATTTTTAGATTATTAGTTAAGGTGCTTCATAATCTGCGAAAGTAATATAAACAACATCTATTACTAAATACCCAAAATGTTGTTATACAAATTTATCGTACATACTGATCTTTTATTTGGATTACATAATACATACGTATATACTATTCATGTATACATCTCTTCCTATAAAATAAGAGCTTGGGTAAGAAAGAACTCACCCCTCACACTCTCCTTATTTGAAATTCTGTTGAATTATCCAACCATTACCATTTGGTTCCTCCCTCATCTCAGCGGCGCCGCTGCCACACCACTGCCGGAAATGGACGCCGGCGACTCTGCTGTATTACCCAATCCTTAAACCAAAATTTCCTCCACCCACTCAAACACTAAGCCTATACAAATTAGAGGTTACATCTCACCAAAACTCACGCCACCTTCACCACCAAGCACCTACCTCCTTCTTCATCTCTCAACAATCTCTCATGTACCAACACCAAAGAAATTGAAGCTACTACCTCTAATTGAACCAGCCCCAAACTACATCCAATCATATAACAAAATAAAGCCCACCACTAGAAATACTAAAACCCTCAACCAATTCGGTTTCCCGACGCTGCCCCATAACCACCGCCGGCAACCTTCGCCGTGATATCCAAATTATATGCCTAAATAATCCCCTCAACACGAGGATTACAAATCCACAAACCAATTGTTCATACCATTTTTCATTTGAGAGTAATTACAATTTAAAATTTCGTTTCTTACCTTCTCCAAAAATATCATTGTCGCGTCGTCACACCACCACACGATTTGTCTCGATTATGGTACCAATTGAAAGTCGTTGATGAGGAAAACAAAACCCCTCAACCAATTTAAGGATCGGACTTTGGGACGTCATCGATTTGTTGCTGGAAAGATTACGGTTAAAAATTAAAACCCTCTTCTCTTAAAATTGAATCCATCTTCTAAATTTGCTTTTGAGCTTGTATGTTGCTGTGTATCTCTTCTTAATCTTCGTCTCCTTCATTGGTGTTGTGAATCTCTTGTGTTGTGTGCGGGAAGGAAAAGAAAGACGAGTGTTGGAAAAATATGGAGAGACAGAAGTGGGTAGAGGTGTGTTTGTGTGTGCGAGTGTGTTGCTGTGTTTATTTAGTGTGTGTGTGAGCATGTGAATGAGTGTTATATGATATGTGGGGTGTGTAATTAACTATATTATCATTATTATTATTACTTAATATTATTATGATATGTAAGAGGCGGTGGATTTTCTCTCGCGTGGTGAGTAAGCTGAGTCAATTCTGCCGCCTCCTCCGCCGTTGTAACCTCTGTTTTGCCCTGATCTTGTATGCGCTTAGGGTACACTTCCTTCTTCCCAAGGTCGCCCTTGGTGAGTTTGCTGTCGGTCCGTGCAAATCCGGCTCACCGATTTGCTGTTCTCAAACTTTCCGCCATCAGGAGTTGCCACCGCCACCATTTTGATCAGGCTTGTGTTGATTTTATGCCACCATCCACACAATCCTCTGAATTTAATTTCATATCCATTTCAAGAATGAGATCAATGAATCTTAAAGCCTGGTAGTTAACTCTGCATCTCAATTTCTGCAAGTCTACATCAAGCTGATTTTACAACTGGCAATCGAACTCTGCAAGCTGAACAACGTGCACAGGAGGATATGCCAAAATAATTGGAAAAAATAGGATTATAAGCATAAAACAACACTTAACTGTAGCAGAGAGTCTTTAGAACTCCAAGAACACATACAAAAGTCTCACTCGAAAGAATTAAGGAAGACAATAGTTTTGGTATGAAAATAAATAGATGTTTCCCCTGATAAAGGGGCGGGATACAAATCTAGTAGCATTTTTTATTGCATTTCCTTGGAGCACGGATAGTGGGAGCTTGATTTATAATTCTGACATCTTTGGATAGGTACTTTATTAATCAATCCACATCAAAAATCTCCTAGAAGTTTCTGGCAGCAACACCACTTAGTTAGTATAAATTCAGAATGTAACATGATTTCCTTAATATAAAGTTGTAAAGAGTGTTGCACTGAACAAACAAATCATCCTTGTAGAAGTATTTATGGTCCTAGCTTAGTGTTCGGATATATATAGACTGCAATGACATAAGAGTTTGGATCAGATAACCAATTAATGATGACAACCTCAGTTTAATAGTAAAAGATGAATAAAGAAAAGGCACAAATCTTCAGATCAATGTTTGCTAATTTGGGCTATGTTAAAAATTATTTACAACTCTATTTTCACATTATTTACTCCCTCCTCATCATAATTAACTACATACATGCAACTAAAATCAAATTGCAAATAAATTAATATGATTTGAATACATCAATAACATAATTAGGTGGATCCAACCTAGAAGGAGATGTTCAAACTAAACACATGGGTAGCTCCAAATTCAAAATGGCTAGTTTTCTAGTGGGGGCATCTGCAAATAAACATCCAACATAATTCTCTTAAAGTTCATTAATTTGAAGATTCTCGCATATATCGTGAATTTCCTTTCATTTGTTAGAATTTGATAAACTGGATAAGTGATCATGTTGTGCTTCGTTGAGCCTAAATAGATCTTGCTTTGCGCTATAATTTTTAGATATTAAGAGTTGCACCCATTCTTTTGTATCAACTCAACCAAAAACTACACACGGGTTGAAAGTTTGAAAAGATTTGAACAATACGAACCTACCGTTCACTTACATGGATCACAATACAGGCTCACGGACGATGAGGTCGGAGCAGGGGCATGATGGTGGCGGTTCTGAAAACTTCAGATCGGGACAGACAGAAGACACAGGAATCACGGCGACATCGGCACACACATGTCAGGGCGGTGGTAGGATCATACAAATTGCCTAATTTGAATAAAAACACCCATATTTTGCACAATCGAATCATCAAATTCTGATTCAATCCCAAAAAAATATGAGGAAACTACCCTTAACAATTATGATCACCAACACAATGTAAAAGCACACCTTCAAGGAATCAATCCATCAAAGACAGAGGCAACAACAAAATTAATCAATTTTCACATAGTTTGAACACAGTAATATACAAAAAGGCAGAAATTGTGTTTGAAGGGTGAGATTACTTTACAAACGGGGAAGATGACCTTGAGGCCGGAGGCCAGGGCCTCGATCTGCGACCCTTTGGACTTCTAATTCTTCTCTGCGTTCTTCTTCTATTTTCCTCTCGTCATCTCTATTCTCCCTTCGATTTTCCCTTTTTTTTTCTTCTTTTAACTCTGAATGGTGTTAGGGATTTAAAATCTGGAAGCTTCTTCTGAATTATTAATGTGTGAGAGAGAATCGATGTTGGGGATGGGATTGGCTAGGCCACATGAGGCCTCGTTTGGGGATGGGATTGGCAAGGCCACGTGAGGCCTCGTTTGGGGATGGGATTGGCAAGGCCACGTCGGAATCACGGCGACATTCGGCGAGCCGCCACTGCCCTCATCACTATGTGCTCATGCTCCACCATCATGCGTGTAATTTCTCTCATATTCTTGTTTCGATTGACGATTTTTTCTTTCCAATTGGGTTTCTGCATATTCTCGGGTTTTTTTTTATGAATAGTTTTGTTGTTCTTCCTCTTGGGTCGCTTCGGGTTGATTCATCTCAATTTTAAGAAGGAAGGCGCACACGGTGGTGGAACAAAGAGCACGAAGGTGGCGGCGGTCGTCCATAGTGAAGGTTGCTAGCGCTTCGAGTACGGTTTGACAATTAATCATTAGAATTCATGCAATGAATAATTACTAAATCAGAAGTAAAGGCAAATACCTTGACGGAAACCCATCAATCAATCTGAGTTTGCTTGAATTTCTTGACAATCTGTATATTGAGAAGAGGCATGACATTGTTAAATCACTTTCTGCAGCCAAATAAATTGGAAAAAATAAATAATAAAATCATCATATCTGAAACACATTAATCACCCTAAAGTTCACTTGAATTTCTTCCCGTATCGAACATAATGTAAGTATACTATTAATTCCAGCAAAAAAAGGTTCCTGTTCCCAAGTCGTATCCCGAATCCCATTAAACAAAGCCCTTACATACCATATCTCTAATCATGTTAGCCTCCGGCCCCTTCTGCCCTGCTTCACGACACTCACACCTCTCTTCCCAATTTCCAACATCCGCTCAGCGGTCACAGCTGCAACATGGCACCTCCACGCTCTGCACTGCTTCTTACCCGCGAGTAAGCAAACATAGAAAGGACTAAGTGGGATCGGATATATGGATCACATTTGGATATTTAAATAATTCAAGAAACAATTTTAGTTACATAGATATCATTAGCAAAAGTAGCATCAACAAAAGGAGGACATCCATCACAGATAATCGAAGTGTGCAAACCAGCAGGCATTCAGGCAGAATAAAGTTATTAAATAATCTTTAACTCATAATCTCATCAGCTAAATATTGCATTCCCAAATCACAAAAGATTCTCTCTAATTCGAAGAAAATATATATTTTCAGGCCAATTCGCTCTCTTGTTCAGGTCAATAACCTCAATACAAAATAAGGGCATTGCTCACGATCATTGACACAATGCTCTAACATTCTATATGCTTACATTCTTAACTAACATAATAAAACTACAAAAACTGCATCCCTGTAACAAAATAACCTTAAAAAAGTACGAAAAAATGATATACAAAATTAAAGAATCACGTTCCATGAAAACTCAAAAAGTAAGATGAAAAAATCTCTAAATACTAATTAAATTCAGATCCACAACAACCAAGAATTAAGACCCAAAAAATTAAAATTAAAACCCTTCTAAGATAAAATACCTATATTCAATTTTCTTTCAATTGGATATGATCGACTCAACGGTTAACCTTTTTTCCTGCACAGAAGAGAAATATTGTACTCACAGAAAAAGGGGAATATGAAAATCACTTCAACCTCAAAATTACCCTTTTCTTGACAACTCGTTTATCGAAAAAAGGCACCACCATTGTTAATCACCACCTATATTCAATTTTCTTTCGATTGAACTATGATCGACTCAACGATTAACCTTTTTTCATGCACATAAGAGAAATACTCACAGAAAAAGGGGAATATGAAAATCACTTCAACCTCAAAATTACCCATTTCTTAACAACTCGTTTATCGAAAAAAGACACCACCATTGTTAATCACTTTCTGCAACCAAAGAAAAAATCATTAGATTTTCCAATTATATACTGCCTATTTAGATGAAATTTTGCGCGATGTAACAAAAATAACAACCCATCAAACAACAACCAGTATAAACAACAAAATTTATATCTTGAAACAAATGGCTCTTCATTTCTTCTATGTCCTTCAAATTTCTAAAGAAATCATCCATAAACATACACGTCTACATAAATGTGAAAATTCGCTAATAAAATTAGAGAGATCGAGATTTACCTGAAATCCAGTAATCTCACTCTGTCCGATGGAAATTCCTTCTCAGTCGCCCAAATTCACGCTCAAACTGATGGAAAGTTTGACCATTCCCATCCTGAAATTCCGCCAATCTGATGTTGTTTGCGCTCTTAAGTTGGTTGCTTAAACCCTAAATCTTTCAGCTTTAATCCCAGCCGTCTGCATCCCATGAATCATTGCGTATACTGTAACATTCCAGCGATCAAGGATCGCCTCAGTGTGTTCGTCAATTTCAAGTCAACTTCAGAAATCTATGGCACCCGTTCTTAGTTTTTCCCTGAATTTTGATGTTGATTCTCCTTGAACTTCCATCATCCCAATTGATAACCGTTCGGAGATTTTGACACAGTGATATAGATTTGGGGAGACATGGGGAACGGGGAGAGGGGAAAACAAACGTGTTTTGCGTTTCTCCCATACGAACAACTTGATCTACACCAAAACAATTTATTTCTTAATAATTAGTAACATTAAAATGTATTTTCAGAAAACAAAAAGTAAAATGAAAATATAAAATTAGTAACATTAAAATGTATTTTCAGAAAACAAAAAGTAAAATAAAAATATAAAATTACACATGCCAGTATAATAAGTGTGCCACTTGACAGCATTTGGTGAGTGCAACTCTCCTTTTATAATATAAGATTCCTTTAATATTTATTATCTAACATAATATTTAGTCCATAATATTACTGTAAAGAGTGAATCAAACAATAAGTAGACAAGAATTATATAACATCATAGAGAAGCAAGTTTACCTAAAAAATGTTACTTATTTTAGTATATTATATTTTTTGAGCTGTTTATCATAAACTCGATAAAATAAATTGTAAGACTATTAATTAGGCTTCTTTCGTTTTAAACTTCATGTACTAATATTTCTTAAATATTGATCAAATCTTATATTTTATTTATTTTTTTATTAAATTTGGGACGGGGCGTTACAATATACTTACCTCTAAAGACAAATCATTATGAAGAATCATCACCTTATCAGTTTCTAGAACAATTTCTGGAACAAAATTTCTGTTTTTGGAACACGATATCAGTTTATGTAATAAAAAATAAAAGGGATAATAAATCAGTTTTCGAACAATTTTGGAATAGAATATCAGTTTTGAACAGAAAATAGAATACACGATAAATCAGTTTTGGAACAGAAATCAGCTTTGGAACATAATATTAGTTTGTGGAATATATATGTTAACTTACAGTGTGTGCAACTTTTTGTTTCAACTCTTTTCCTTCAATCAGACCTTGACTATTTTGGCGTGCTTCGACCCAAAGCATAGATTAATCAACATCACCATCTCCAGATAAAATCTCTTTCTACATCGAGAATAAATTTAAACACCTTCAATGATGTACAATCACAGAAAATCCATTATGAATGAACTTAAATTTTTCACAGCAAAACTTTCATAACCTTTGCGAGAAAGAAGATGTGGAAATTTATGTTATGCTCCTATGTCCTATTGTTTATTTCGCTTTGCCTAAATTTTATATATAAAAAAAAATGTACAAATCAATAATTAATATATAGTTCAATATTAAAAAAGAACAGTAACTTATATTTACTTGTTGTACCCGGTTTATGTTCACCGGCGAACAAGCAACAAATAATAAGAATCACCGATCAAAGCAATTAACTAAGCAATAAAGAACACAGTGTTTGATTACCCAGTTCGTCTATTAATAAGACTACGTCTGGGGGCGACCAAGCCAGGAGTATTGTACTATTTATTTTCTGCCTAAGACTCTAAGATTTTCGATCCTTTACAATGTACAATACAAGTGATATTTATAGACACAGAACTAGGTATACAGTCTTCGTGGGCTTCATTTCACGGGCCAACCTAGGGTTTCAGCCGCCAGACTAGGGCTTCCTTTCTTGTCCACCAAGTCGCGCTTCTAGATACACTTACCCTGATTATGATCCGTGAAATCCACCTCACTAACTACCCGAGTCATTTCCATGTTTATCTTCATCCGACATCGGGACCTAGTCGGCTCCAACTTCCGCATCCTTCCAAGCCGCTTCGCGACCCCTCAGCTCTCCCAAGCCGCTCCCGTGACCTGTACAGCTTCTCAAATCGCCAGCGACTTACCGATCCTTTGAGGTCGCCTCGAATCCTGCTATGACCGGGTAAAGTCGGATGATACGTCAGCCATGAGATGATCAAATCCCCGACCTGTTGGAATTTAGAGGCACGTAAACACGTAATACATGCGCAGCGGAAATAAACAGTTCACCAACAACAAACACGTAATTACGTAATTGCATACACATAAACATAAAGAGAAATCTTACAGTAAATCGTACGCATATTTCCCTACTATGATATCCACGTAATCCCCGTTCACGGACTTGCACAGATTTACCAGCGTTGAATCTGAGACGGAATTTGCTAGGAAAATTCATATTCTAGATTTTATGGAGAAATCTGAATTAACGTCGTTTGTGAATTCTCAAGAGCTTGTATATATAGGAAAAGTCCAGCTTAAATCTTAAGCTAAACCGATTGGGAAATAAAATCTCTAATCTTTATTTAAATAAATCTTTAAGATTTATTTCCCACATATAAAATATCTACGGATTTAATTCTCATGTATATCAAATCTCTACGGATTTGATTTCATATATATTAAATCCTACAATAATATTCCATATATTATTATTGGAAATTCTTATTTAATTAAATCTAATTTAATTAAATATTAATAATAATTAATTCCAAATTAATCTATTATTAATTAATTCTCCATAAATTAAATATTAAATCCAATTTAACATTTAATCAACCAACTATAATCCGTAAAAGGGAATTACTTGTTGTGTGACCCATAGGCCCTCATATATCGAGTAATTAGTCAAACTAACGGTCTTAATTGAACCCTAGAAAATAAATCAGACATTCTCAATATATGAGGTACGTTGCGAGAAATGTGCAACTACCTGTAACTGAAACATGGGCTATTACGATTTCCTCCTTTCATTCGCGAATACTCGATTAAGTCTTGAACATGATGAAGTGTCTATTCAAATAACTTAATCATGTTATCTCCAATCACTAATTGATCATGTATGTCACACTTAGCCACAAAGTCTAAGTTGACGTGCATCGGCCGATGACTTTGATCCAATTATGATTAGAAGATGAGTATTCTCTCTAAATCCACTTTGAGGAATGAATCCTATTCTTGGCTCAACTACCACGCAAATGCACTTCGTGATGAACCCAATTCAAGCCGTATCTACCCATGGTTAGGGTGCAAGCATTGGTCATGGTCAAAGTTCATCATCCCACACATGTCGTGCGTATTGACCTCAAGTCAAAGGAGTATCGCATCGCTCCCACTAACCGAGACACCCGTAGACACATATAGTGGAAATACATCAAACGGTTTCTCGGATGGGTATACCAATACCCTCTAAGGTATTTGTGCATCCATCATGAGATACCTAGTATCTCATAGTAAGTGAGGTCTTACTACACTCTCTAAGAGTATGATGCAGATCGCACACCAATCTCCATTGTATCATCAATATCCCATTCTTGATGATCCTTGATCGGGGCTATTTGAGAATCATGCTTAAGTCATCTGAGTTCTCACAACCTCAATGACAACAATGACTCATGGGAACACTTGCATGAATAAATGCAAACAATCAAACATAATACTCAAACAAGTGTATTGCCATACATTAATATTAAGTGAATTATAATATTAAATCAAACTGAATATCATCGAGTATTATATCATTACAATAGATTGTCTCTAGGACACTAACACTAACAATCTCCCACTTGGCCTAGAGTCAATCACGTACATGTCTAACCCCTAGACCATCAAATGTCTAGTGTGTACATGAACACTCAGTGTTATGGTGAAATGATATTCCAAATTAATATGTGGGATTACCTTTTAATTCCATTTCTCCTATCCTTATGATCTCTCGGATCAAATGATAAGTCTAGGTACTGCTTGTCAATCTCGGTTCCTTTGCTTGTGCAATCGTACCAACGTTGTCTCAATACAAGTTTATTAGACAACTGGCACTTGGAACTACCCCTAGTTCTCTTAAGAACTATAAAATCCAGACAGCCTCCTTGAGGCTTCTGATACAATAATGTAATCAACTTTGGTTGTTGAATCTACGGTCGGCTCTAGCTTGGAACTATTCCAACTGACCGCCTCATTATTGAGAGTGAAACGTAATCTGACTGTGATTTGTAATCATCATAGTCTGATTGGAAACTTATATCAGCTTAACCAGTCAATACTAGTCCTGACTGTCCACCATAGACAAGGAGACATTCTTTAGTTCGTCTAAGATACTTCATAATGGTCTTGACAACAATCCAGTGAGACTCACCCGGATTCTGTTGGTATCTACCAGTGATGTTAATAGCGTAGGCCACGTTTGGCCTAGTGCAAGTCATGACGTACATGATTGACCCAATTGCATATGCATATGAGACATCTTTCACGTGCTTGATATCAGCTTCAACAGAAGGACACTCCTTCTTTGATAGCTTTATCCCATGATTTGCCGATAGAGATCCTCTCTTAGAGTTCTCCATCGCAAAACGCTTCAACACCTTGTCTACATAGGTGGACTGTGACAGCCCCAACATCATCTTGGATCTATCCCTGTGGATCATGATCCCTAGAATGTAGCAGACTTCACCAAGACCCTTCATCATGAAGGTCTTTAACAACAAATCTTTAATGGACTGCATTAACGGGATATTGTTTCCCAAAATCAATATGTCATCGACATACAAGATTATGAAAATAATATTCTTCCCGCTGCGTTTACGATAAACGCAAGGATCTTCTGAGTTTCTGATGAAGTCAAAAGACTTGATAGCTTCATCAAATCGGATATTCCAACTCCTGGAAGCTTGCTTCAATCCATAAATGGATATCTTTAGTTTGCATACTAGATTAGAATTTGACTTAGATATAAAACCTTCTGGTTGAGTCATAAACACTTCTTTATCAATGTCTCCATTGAGGAAAGCTATTTTGACATCTATCTGCCAAATCTCATAATCATAGTGTGCTGCTATCGCAAGTAAAATTTGAATGGACTTGATCTTTGCAACTGATGAGAAGGTCTCGTCATAGTCAATGCCTTCGCGTTGACTATAACCCTTCACCACTAGCCTAGCTTTGTAGGTTTGTACTTTGCCATTTGCATTGGTTTTGCTCTTAAAGACCCAATCGCAACATATGGTTCTAACCCCTTTAGGCAACTCAACCAAGTCCCAGACTTGATTGGTGTACATCGAGTCCATCTCGGATTTCATGGCTTCATGCCACTTCCCTAAATCAATATATGATATTGCTTCAGAATACGTATTAGGATCGTCCTTATCCGGTATGTCCACATTATCGAGTTCCTCCAAGAGGTAACCATATCTAATGGGCAGATTACGATTCATAATTGTCTTACGGAGCTGTGGTTGTGCAGGCTGTACATTCTGATCGTGAAAATTTTGTGGTGCATCGATTTCATCAATGTCCGAAGAGTCCTCAAGAGCTACACTTTCAGATGCCTCTTGGGCGGGAGTTTGAACTATGTTGTTCTCGTTCAGCCCACTTGGAGGTTCTTGCACTGGCAAGCATACTCCAATTACGCTCCCACTGGCTGAAAGACGATCACCTAGTGAAAGACTCCCACCGTGAAAGTTGTTGAATGCTCCCACTGATTCCTTGTCATGTTGCTTTGATAAGATGTCAGTCTCTTTGTTAATTTGTGGTTCTTGAATTTCTTCAAGTTCTATCAGCTTATGACCTTGTTCCTTAAAGACATAGTCATTTTCGAGAAATTTGGTGTGCCTAGAAACAATCACTGGTTGTTTCTCAGATAGATAGAATTAATATCTTTAGTTTCCTTAGGATATCCCACAAAGTAACACTTTTCACCTTTGGATTCAAACTTGTCGGCAAGCATCCTTTTTCACAATCACGGGGCAACCCCTTGTTTGATATGTGTAAAAGTTGGCTTCTTGCCACACCATGGTTCATATGGTCTATGCTCAACCGATGTAGATGGAATCCTATTCAGAATGTAAATTGAGGTTTGTTACGCGTATCCCATAAGAATGTCAGAAGAGAGGAAAAGCTCACCATGGACCTCACCATGTCTAACAGGGTTCGGTTTCTTCTCTCGGACACACCATTCATCTGAGGTGTTCCGGGAGGAGTCCATTGTGACTGGATTCCATGTAACTTCAAGTAATCAATGAATTCATGGCTAAGGTATTCACCTCTCAATCTAATCGAAGAGTCTTGATACTCTTACCAAATTACTTCTCTACTTCACCCTTAAACTCTTTGAATTTCTCAAAAGATTCAAATTTGTGTTTCATAAGATACACGTATCCGTATCTTGAGAAATCATCAGTAAAAGCGATGAAGTACCCGAAGTGACTCCTAGCTAGAGTGGGCAATGGTCCACAAACATCATTGTAGATCAACTTTAGAACTTCTTAGGCATGCACCCCTTTCCCGGAAAAGGGTCTGTTGATCATCTTGCCCATGAGATAAGATTTACAATTTCCATAAGACTCACGGTCGAATGGGGTTAAGTAGTCTAACTTTCTTAACCTTGCAATTCCTTTCTCGTTTACATGATCAAGTCTACAATGCCACAAGTAAGTCAGGTTTTCATGATTACTAAGTTAGAGTCTTTTATTTTGTATATTAAGAACATCATATCCATAATGCAACAAATACATGTTGCGAGTAATAGAAAGAACTAGATGACAATCATTAAGTTCTAATCTAAAATCAGAGGGTAAGTCTAACACATAAGTCCCCACACGTTCAGCAACAACTATTGCTCCGTTCCCACGTGTAAGGCGACTTCACCCGCCCTAACTGTCCTATGACATATGAGCCCTTTCACATTAGTGCAAATGTGAGAGCCAAATACGGTAACCAATACCAAGCAGTTAGCGATATTAGTGGATATGTCTATCTTAATAACAAACATACATGTTCTAGTGCCAGAAGCACCCAATGTCTTCCTTTTAGCAACCAGAACCTTATAGTCCTTCTTCCAGTGCCATCTTCTAGTTATAGTAGAGACACACATCCTTGTTTACCCGCTCATTCTTTTGAACACCATCTCAGTGATAGTGAACTCAAAATCTTGAGCACGTTGTGAAGTTCAGGCATGGTTGCATCCGTCTTATTCATATTGTAGTTCACAATGAAGCTAAAATATAAACTCGAGAGCGATTGTAGGATAGTATAAATGAAAACGTTGGTCTTTTAGCTCAAAGCCTAAATTACCAAGTTTATCAATTAGGCCTATCATCTTAAGCACATGAGGTGAAATCTTCTCTCCTTTAGCTAACCGGCATTTGAACAGATCTCTCATCACTTCATAAATCTCAGAACGAGATTCAGAATCAAAGAGGTCCTTCAAATACTTGAGCATTTAGAAGAGACTCATTTTCTCATGTTGCCTTAAGCAATTCGGGAGTCATGCCGAGCAACATCACACACTGAGCCTAGGAAGCATCCTTTTTTATGCTTCTTCTGAGATGCTACGTCAAACGTGGTTGTCTCAGAGTACCAGCTTTAAGGGTAACAGGGATTGGCATGTCCAACACGTACTCAATCTTTTCTTGCCTTAGCACCAAACACATGTTTAGGTGCTAGTCCAGAAAATTTGGCCTAGCCAATTTGTTTGTTTCCAAAACACATCTCAATAACAATTATACATTTCAGCTAACCAAGAGAAATAAAATAAAATGAGAATTAAAGCACATAATTCCTATGATCAATATTCAGCAATCAAAATAAACATGACCTTTCTTTTGTGTTTATTTTGTCTCCATTATTTTCACATACTCAACGACCACATCGGAAGAGTACGAATCTATATCAGATATAAATTGTAATAGACTAGGATCCACATTCCTACCACCATAATCCCAGCGAGGGCTGATCATTACAATAGCATAACTGGTAAGTCTCCAAACTAATTGCAATACTGCAACTCCTAGTTTATCGAACCTAGTTCGACTGATGTCACTTACCCTTTGTTCCCCGCGAGGGCTAGCGAAACAAAGTTAAGTTGGTTTACAACCATCAAGCGGTGACATTACATGTCCCTATAAAAGTCTCGTTAAATGTAGATCCAAGCAAAAGACGAGGGTCTTTAAGTACTCATTGGAACGAAATATCCGGTTAACTTTTAATTTTGGTGGAAGACATCTTATCAAATTAATGATAAAACCATATTTTAGTGAGGAACGTTTTAAAGGCGGGGTATTAATTGCTTAATCAAGATCCAACATGTTAATAATCTATATCACATTTGAGCAATTATTGGGCGCCACCTACCCAAACATGATTTCATACGGACTAACATTTATATGGGCGTCGTCTACCTAAACAATAATACGGTCTGACAATTATTGGGCGCCGCCTACCCAAACAATTATAATGCGGACGTAAAAAGCGTTAACAGAATATAAAACACGTTAACCAAGTGGAAATTAATAACTCATTTAATCATTTAAACCATAATTTTTAAAATCCAATTTTAAAATCAAGTTTTAATAATTAAATTCATTATTAATATTTTGACCTTTAATTAATCCAATTAATTAGGTCCATCATTAGTCCAACTAATACGTTTCTTCTGAAAACCCCAAATTTTATTAATCTTAATTAAATCCAATTTAATTTTAATTAATAAAATATGGGGCTCAGGTGCAATTTCTAAAATTGCTCAGAGGGACCTGATGAAAATCTAATTTCCAATCAGCCCCTCCTGCATCACAGCCCGATTATACAGCAACCATTCTATCAATCGGGACAACACTGGTTCAAAACCCAAATCCATAACAACAATCAGACTACTGGATTTTTCGAGATTCATCATTGAAAAATATCAGTCCAGTTGAAATCGCAATAGCACAATGGAATGTCAGATGCGAAAAATCAGGATTGAAAATGTTGTACCCAATTTAGTTACCGGCGAACAAGCAAATAGTTTGATGGGGTTCCGATCAATATAACGGCGATAGCAGTAAATGACAAACGATTTGATTACCCAGTTCATCTTTGAAATAGACTACGTCTGGGGGCTCCAAGCCAGGATATTTTACTGTATAGTTTCTGCTTAGGATACTAAGAGTTCGATCCTTTACATTGTACATTATAAGTTATATTTATAGACATGGAACTAGGGTTACACTCTTCGTGGGCTTCTTTTCGTGGACCAACCTAGGGCTTCCTTTCTTGTTCCGCAAGTCGCGCTTACAGATACACATTCCCTGGTTATATCCCGAGAAATCCGCCTCCTTAACTACCTGGATCTTTTCCATGTTTATCTTCAACTAAGATCGGGATTCAGTCGGTCCCGACTTCCAGGTTCTATTAAGTCTCCTCGCGACCTATTTGCCATCCCAAGTCGGCCCGCGACCTTCGTGGATTCCCACTCCTCTAGCGACTTACCAATCTCCCGAAGTCGCTTCAAGTCTTGCTCCAGCTGGATAAAGTCGGATAATGTGCCAACCATAGGACGGTCCAATTACCGGCTTCCACCAAGTTAGGTTATTTCTCCCTACAACAATTGCCCCTCAAGATGAGGTCGTAAGCTTACTCTGGGATCTTGTCTTGAACCGTTGACGTTTGCCGACCTATGGAAAGTCGATCTCTGGACCTGTACCCAAGTCAAACCCTCGTCCTTGGGGAGTTATACGGTCGCCTCGGTTTCCTAACTCGGCGCGACAAGTGACAGGATTGTACTGATGGTATGGCAGGGGGGTGACGTTTCAAGCCGCGAGTCCGCCCAACCAGCGATCGCGTGCTTACTACGCACTGCCCACGTAACCTTAATTTCCGCGGGGGACCCCAAAAGTTTGAATTTACACCTTCGTCCCCCCGCCCTTCTCTATAAATAGGCCTAGGGTTCCAACCTTTAAGCCCTTCCTGTTTCTTGCTTCTGAAACCTACTACATTTGAGCCTCTGCATCCGCTTCTCCGGCTAGATTTCAGAGATCCCATCGCTTTTTAGGTAATCGTTCTCTCTACTTCGCATCAATGGCATCTGGTTCTAAATCCGCTCCTACACCCCCTCCGTTCATGATTTCAACGTCATCTGACGACGACAACACGGCGATCGCCAAGTTATACCATCGCGATTAAACAGAGACCTCCGTCCCTAATCCCACCACGCCTCCGACAGTCAGTGCTTCCGACGCCAGTCGTGACGACGCTGGGGATGATGACGAATTCTTAATGGAGTTGGATGAAATCAAACACATTCCTGCCCTGGAGCCGAGTTCCCTTCGTATGGCCGCACCGGCGAGGGAGGAGAGGTCTGGGTCTTCTAACCAGGCCCGGAAATATGGGGCCTATGAGCGGGCTTTTGACTATCACTCTTACGTGGCCCAGGTCCCATACAAGAGACCAGCTCGCGACTTCTGGAAGTCGGTCAAGTCAGACTTCGTGGCATCACATGACAAGAACAGGTCGGTTCTCACCGACGACTACGTGCAATCCCTCCGACGCCTTTACAAAGTCCCCAGGGACGTGCATTTTTACGGGGCGACCTCTGATGAAAGTGCTGACCAACCGCCGCCCGGGATGATTGCGGTCAACGATCAGACAATGGAGGCCGGGATCCGATTCCCGCTTCACCCGGCGATCTCCCACCTACTGGCGGCTTGGAATCAGAGTCTGACCCAGATCATTTCGAATGGATGGAGTTACATACTTTCTACAATGACCGTTCTTGGGTAGGCCAGGTTACGTCGACTTCTAATCCCAGGCGAGGTAGCCTATGTGATGACGCCCATCCATCAGGCCGGAGGCTATAACGTCGTGCGGCTCCGTAGAGGTCGGGAGCTTGTGAGTGGGATCCCGAGTAAGATTGAGGGGAGGCATTATAAATGGTGGTTCGTCGGGGGGCATGGGAGTCTGTGGACCCCTCGAGCACACTGCCCATCATTGTCCCAACCGATTATGCCAATCGGGTCGACCATGGTGAGTTTCGCCTTCTTTCAGACTTAGACACTTGTACTGATCTAATTCTCCTCTTCTTTTTGCATTTTTCACACCCACCACTACCGACCTTTATTGTGACTTCAAAGAGGCGTTTGACATCGTTCGCGACACCCCACCGAGCTGGCTGGACGTGAACGCTTTGAACATCGAGCTTGATCGACTCAACGCCTGCCTGTATACTTATCCGCGCCATTTGAACATCCCCTGTAAGTTCCCTTACTCCGTGCTTACTACGGTTTTCGATATCGACCTGAATGATTGGCTTATCACATTTTTGCAGTTCCCAACATCCCCGTTTACCGCCGTAAGCCTCCTGGAGACGTCATGGCCTCCCGCAAGAAGTCTGTTCTGGGAAAAATGAGGTGACTAGTGGCCTCCGAGGCCGCCCCCTGTCGAGGTTACCCCTCCAAGCTCGGTCCCTACTGGTCCCTCTGATGTCGACAAAGGCAAGAGGAAGGCCACGTGATCGACTCCGCCAACTTCCGGTCATGCTCAGATTAAAGTGAGAGAGGAGATTTTGACCTACGAGTCTGAAATCAACAAGAGCCTGGGAAAGAAAGATCGAGTCTGCCCCAGTCATAGTCGGCTACTTTGCCCCCGACCTCGCTGCCAGCCAGTTCACGGCCTGCCTCGCCAGCCCGAAGGAGAGGTCAACATGACGATGATGAATCCTTCTTAGGCTGGGAGGAGGATCGGGTGAACGAGTAAGTCCTCACTATGATTTGCATGTCCTTTTTCACATTAATTTCATAGCTCTGATGATTCGGCTCTCTTTTACAGTCCTGAACTCGGCCCCGCCGACTTCTGCCCAGAGGTGGTTAGCTTCCTCAGGAGTTCTCCCCTTCTTTCGGCCGACCTCCCCCATAAGTGGCCGGGGTTCATCTCCCGTAGTGTGCATAACCTGCCCCGGGTGTGGACGCTTACTGATCAAGATAACGCCCGTCGCCAGAAAATGACGGGCAACATGTACTCGGCCATGGTCCACACTCTCAAGGCGGCCTTTTATTTGGAGAGGA
The DNA here is from genome assembly GCA_037126765.1 of Stenogyne calaminthoides. Classification (NCBI taxonomy): domain Eukaryota; kingdom Viridiplantae; phylum Streptophyta; class Magnoliopsida; order Lamiales; family Lamiaceae; genus Stenogyne; species Stenogyne calaminthoides. The sequence goes on from JBBCBC010000014.1 coordinate 13,754,562, forward strand.
CCAGTGCCCAAGCGGAAACCGAGCTCCGACATCTCCGTGAGTCACAGGCTCGTGTATCTGATCAGGCCAGAATGATCTTGGCGACAGCCGAGACCCAAAAGGGGCTGGAGAAAACCAATGTGGAGCACATTCTGCAGATCTCGACCCTCGATGGTCGCCTGGCTGAGCTGGAGGGTGGGCTGGCTGAGGAGAGGCTGAAGTCGGCCCGGGCGGAGACCGCGTTGGCGGTCGATAAGTTGAAGACGATTCAGGGAGAGGTAGAGGTAGAGGCCATTCTGAGGGAGGAGCTGGCCGGAGCAAAAGGGGAGCTGGACACCAGGGAGGCCCAGTTCAAGGTCGCCGAAGAGATGAACTCTAATTTTGCGTACGTGATGGCCTTTGCGGGTGCCATCCGAATATGTCATCAGGCGAACCCTTCTGGCGACCTTACTAGGCTGGTCGCCGACCTCAAGGACTACGTCCGGGCCAACCCTCTGTCCCTCGATGTTTTGCTGGATATCCAAGACTTGGAGGATATGGGCGTTGATCTCTCATTCTTTCCATACTCGCGGCAGATCGTGCGCCCTCTCCCCGACTCTCCGATAGGTACACCTTCTGAACCCTTGGTGGAGGAGTTGGCGACCTCAGAGGTTGTTCCTTCTATTGTCTCCAAGCCCATCAGGGAGGAGATCCCGAGGTCGGAGGTCGTTCCCCCAGCTGTCGACATGCTTTCCGAGCCCGTTCTGGAGAAAATATCAAGCTCGGAGGTCGATCCGCCGATAGTTACCCAGCAGGAGCCTCCTTTTGGGACGGTCAGCACCCTGCCCTCAACTGCCCCGGCCGAGAAAGATTGAAGTTGTAGCCTTACTTTTATTTTTCTTTTTATGATTGTACCGGCCTTCGGTCTTTGATTAGCGATGTACTACCTCCCGACCTTCGGGTCTTTTATCAATGGAAGTCGCCATTTCATTTTTTGTCTCATCTGGTGTTTATCTTATTATGAAATGAAACTCGTACAACTTATCAACTTCTGGCATGTCGGACTCGGGAAGTGTGCCTACGCCGACATCTCCTCCTCGGGGAGGCGAAACTTTGCCTCTATTTTCCAAATCGGTGTGATGGTTGACAGATCTGCAATGATGGCCTGGATATTTGGTGGCGCCGGGTGCCATAAATTAGACAAACCAGAGGTCGCGTTCTGCCCATGCCCTGCACATGCGCCGCCGGTTTCTTTATGGGGCCCTCGAGAGTTGAAATTTGTAACTTGACCCCCGCCTTTCATCTATAAATAGGGCGGGATATTGAGATGTAAAACATGCATTATCTCCTCTGACCTCCCCACTTATCACCCCCAGACTTTGGTTATGGGTGATTCCAGCGAACCCCCTATTTTGGAACGTCCTCCGGCAACAAGCTTCTCCTGCTCTACACACGCGGCTTTCAGCATTCAGTCCATCCTTGAGTTCCCCCCGGTTCTGACCTTTTCTTCAACCGAGGATGACCATATGGCCATTGCCAAGTTTTACTGCCACCAGGGTGGCGGTTCCACCTCCGCGATGATGGAGGTGCCCCGGGCCCTCTGTGTTTTGGGCGCCGATCATGATGACGGGATTAGTGGTGATGGACATTTTCTGACATACATGGATTTAGTATTGTATATGCGAATCCGGTCAAGCCAACATGCCCCTCACAATCCCTTGAATTTTTTGCACCACATGTATGACACTCGTGTTCATTTAACGCAAGAGGTCTCATTGCGGCATCTGACACTTCTCGAATGCTAAAACATCCTTTTCTGATAGTTTTGCAGCATCTTCCTCAGTGACCTCCTTCGTATTAGAGGGCCGTTAGCTCAAGTAGCTCTGTAGTATAGACCAATTCGCTTGTATTGTATTGGAATGCTTTCTTTTGCCGACCCCCGGGTTTATTATAATGGGGTTCTCCCCGACCTCCGGGTCTTTATTAATGAAATTCTCCTTTTTAATTCCTTTTTGTGTTGACTCGATTTCCTTATGCGATTTTTGCTTAGTCCTTGTCATCTTATTCTCTATGCGACTTATTTCTTGGACATTTGCGTAGTCGTCTTATAAAGTCGGGGGATGACAACACAGCTAGGGTGGCGATCTCGCCTCTAGTATTTCTAAAGTCACACCTCGGGTTCGCACGTTATCAGTCATGTCTTTCATACGACCTGCATGTTATCGATCATATGCTTTTCGTGTGACTCACTTGGTTTCTACACAGGGAATTTTTTCTTTTAAACAAAACAGAGAATTAATGTTACCAACAATATTTGTTTACAACGATGTCATCAGTACAATGGTGTAAATCTATTGATAGTACTTCTTCAGATGAGCTGCATTCCATGGGTATTGGGCCTTGGTCCCATCCGCTTTCTCGAGCTCGTATGCCCCGCTTGGTAGGACTTTCGATATCTGGAATGGGCCCTCCTAGTTTGGACCGAGGGCACCCTTTGAGTTTCCGAGTATCTTTTTCAGCACCAGATCTCCGACCTTGAAGCTTCGAAATCGCACCTTAGAGTTGTAATATCTCTCAGACCTCTGCTTGTATCTGGCATTTCTCATGTTAGCCTCCAGTCGCTTTTCTTCGAGTAAGTCGAGGTTCCTTTTAGGGCCTCGTCGTTATGGTCGAAAGTGACCTGGCTGGTTCGGAAGGTCGGGAAGTCGACTTCCATGGGCACAACTGCCTCAGTTCCAAAAGCTAGCGAGTAAGGGGTTTAGCCAGTTGAATTTCTGTAGGTCGTTATGTATGACCACAACACATCTGGGAGTTCGCTAGCCCATTTCCCTTTTCCTCCCTCGATCTTGGCCTTGAGCGTGTGCTTTATGATTTTGTTCACGGCCTCGACCTGACCGTTTGATTGAGGGTGGTATGGGGTAGAGAACAACTTTGTGATCTTCCACTTTTTGAAGAAGGCGTTTCTTAATACCGTCGAACTGCTTTCCATTGTCTGATATGATCGCCTGAAGTAGCCTGAACCTGCAGATAATGTTTTGCCATATGAACCTGATGACATGATCTTGGTCTATGGTCGCCAATGCCTCAGCCTCGGCCCATTTTGTGAAGTAATCCACCACTACCAGGGCATACTTGACTGATCCCGGGGCCGTTGGGAGTGGTCCAATGATGTCTATCCCCCACTTTGCAAGAGGCCAAGGATTGAGGATGCTTGTGAGCTCTTCTGGTGCAACCTTGATGGAGAGAGTATAGATCTGACATTTGTTGAATTTGCGGGCAAAAACGATGGCATCGTCCCTTAAGGTTGGCCAAAAATATCCCTGTCTTGTGGTCTTGTGGGCCAGCGACTCCCCCCCAGTGTGGTTTCTGCATGCCCCTTCGTGTATTTCTCGAAGAATGATTTGACCTTATTCAGGCGTAATACATCGAAGTAGAGGCATGCCGAAGCCTCGCTTGTATAACTCCCCGCTGATCATTGTGTATCGTATGGCCCGTAACTGTAACTGCCGAGCCTGGACGCGATCGGGTGATAGGAGGCCGCTTATCAGATACTCCATGATGGGTGTCATCCAGTTCGACACCGGGGTTTCTAATGTTGTCACAGTTACTTGCGCGGTGGATGGGTGGGGAAGTGTCGTTATGGTAATATCTTTCATGTTTGGTGATCCGTCGGAGGTCGCCAGCTGGGCCAGAGCATCAGCTCGCGAGTTCTGCTCTCTCGGTATCAGCTTGACATGGATTTGTGAGAACTTCAGGCACAATGTTTTTACAATTTCCTGATAGGCTGCCATCCTATCATCCCTAGCCTCGTACTCCCCTGAAACTTGGTAGGCCACGAGCTGGGAGTCGGTATGGACCTGCAATCTCTTGACGCCCATGGCAGTTGCCATTTCTAAGTCGCTGATGAGCGCCTCATATTCGGCCTCATTATTTGTTGCGGGAAAATCAAAGGTAATGGCATTTTGGAATGAGATCCCCTCAGGACTCATTAAGACTAGGCCGGCTCCTGACTTGTGAGAGGTCGCCGACCCATCTACGAATAGCTCCCACGGCAAACCGCTCGAATTCTCTGCTTCAGAAGGGAATGTAAGCTCCACTAAGAAATCAGCCAGAGCCTGAGCCTTAACTGCAGGTCAAGGCGCATAAGTCACACCATATTGCCTGACCTCAATGGCCCATTTGAGACATCGGCCTGAAGTTTCTGGTAGGTGGAGCACGTTCCGCAGTGGCAGGGAAGTGAGAACCTCGACCTGGTGATCGAAAAAGTAAGACCTCAATTTCCTCACACTCATGACTAATGCGTATGCCAGCTTCTCTAGCGATGGGTAGCGTTGCTCCGTCTCATTCAATGTCTAGCTGACAAAGTAAATGGGCAGGTGGCTCTGGCCCTCGGCTCGGACTAATATTGCGCTCAAGGCGGTCTCCGAAGCTGCGAGATACAGGAACAACTTCTCTCCCGGGACAGGTTTGGACAGTATGCTCACATCCGCTGGGTACGCTTTGATTTTTTCGAAAGCATCCTGTCTTTTGGGTGTCCATTCGAACTTTTCTTTCTTACGGATCGTGTCAAACATCGGGTTGCATTTGTCCCCCATTCGGGAGATGAACCTGCTTAGTGCGGCAAGGCATCCCGTGAGTCTCTGAACCTCTTTCACATTACGGGTGCCCCCATATCCAATACAGCCTTGACCTTCCCTGGATTTGCCTCGATTCCCCGCTTACTGCCTAGATGTCCCAAGAACTTCCCTACTCCACTCCAAAGTTACACTTCTTGGGGTTGAGTCTCATATTGAACTTCCTGAGGATATCGAAGGTCTGTGCGAGGTGAAATAGATTATCCTCCCTTTTTAAGCTCTTGACGACAATATCATCGACATACACTTCTACCGACTTCCTGATTTGATTGGCAAACATATGATTGACAAGTCTTTGGTAGGTTGCCCCGGCGTTCTTCAGGCTGAACGACATTCTCTTCCAGCAATATAGGTTTTTCTCGGTCAGAAAAGAGGTGTGTTGTCGATCTGGTTCATGCATGGGTATTTGGTGGTAACCCGCGAAAGCGTCCATGAATGACATCATCTCGTGCCCGGCCTTGTTATCTATCAGGTGGTCGATGTGCGGCATGGGAAAGAAATCTTTTGGGCAGGCCTCATTGAGGTCGGTAAAGTCTATACACAACTGCCAGGTTCTGTTGTACTTTTTCACCAGTACTGCATTAGCCACCCACAGCGGCTGGTCGGCCTGCATGATCAGGTCGTTATCCAGCAGCTTCTTTACCTCTTCGGCTAAAGCGGTATATTTCTCGGAGCCGAATTTCCGCCTTTTCTGGGCAACCAGCCTCCGAGATGGGTCAATGTGATGTCGGTGACATGCGACTTCCGGGTCTATTCCCACCATGTCCTTGTGCGACAAGGCAAAGACATCCAAGTTCTTTTTGAGAAAGTCGATCACTTCCCCCTTCAGGTCGTTCGGTATCTTGGAGCCAATAATGACTTCTAGATCCGGGCGAGTTGGATCTAATTTAACTTTCTCGAGTTCTTCTCCCGGGATGGCCATTGGGCCATCTTGTCAGGGGTCATCGATTTCGGCTTCGACTAGGAACTCGTCAGGTTCGTGCCCTATTCTCGGGTCGAGGTCGTTGTAGGTTCTTTTTCTGTTTGCCCTTTTCTCACTTAACTCTTCATCTTCTTCATTGCTATCTATTACAAATGCTTGTTTGATAGGTACTTGTGCAGAATTGAAAGGAGACGAAGGGTAAATCAAACAACCTCTTGCATCGACTTGGTCACCCTTAACGGTGCCGACCACCCCACTCTTGGTGGGGAATTTTACACAGAAATAGAAAGTAGAGGACGCAACCTCGAATTCATGTTCAAAAGGCCTCCCCAGGAAGCCATTATAGGAGCTGGGGAGGTTGACTACTAGAAAATCTAACTGCCTAGTTGCCCTAACTTTGTTATTCAGTGTGGAGATCTGCTCGACGGCCAGTTGGATCATCCCGGTGGGCCTCACGTTAGCATCGCCAAAACTCTTCACGAGGTGGTCGCATGGGGTGATGTAGGCATCGTAATCCCCGAGCTGGTCCAGGGTTGTCTTGAAAAGAATGTTGCAGAAGGCCCCCCCGTCGACCAGAAGTCGGCACACCGTAGTCCCCATGATGTTGGCCCGGATCACCAAGTGATCGACATTGGGATAGACCACCCTTGCCTTGTCCTTTTCTCTGAACTTGATAGTACTGGACTCGTCCCCCACGGTGAGGACAGGCAACACCATCTTCCTGGCATTCTCTATCTCCCTTATTTCAGCTTTCATCTTCCACTATTTGAGTCATCCAAGTGCGAATCACCACCATCAAGTCACCGTCTAGTGTGAATCGTCGTCACTGGAGACAAGACACAACGAATCACTATTTGAACGTGAAGTTGAATCAATCACGTGAAGCTGAAGCACGCCGCCGTTGCACGCAGCGCTGTGGGTCCGCGCAGCAGTCGTGAAGTGCGGCGGTAAGCCGCCTCTTCGAACGTCGTGCCGCTGGTCTCTGCCGCTGGAGGGCTGCGTCAAATCGATTGACGATTAGGGTTTCCAAAACATTAATTGTGGTGATACAGTAACAAACCCAACGAAGAAGACAAAGTCGATGGTGTGGCAACAATAAACTAAGAGCCACATATAATTTACACGATGGGGTCACACCCCCAAATAAAATATGTGCAACCGGTGCGGTCAAGCAAGTACCAGTCACACCACATGATTTAAAAATTAATTTAAATTGATTCAATTAGCAATTAAATCAAGAGCCTGAAGCTCTGATACCACTGATGGTATGGCAGGCGGGTGACATTTCAAGCACCGAGTCTGCCCAACCAGCGATCGCGTGCTTCCTACGCACTGCCCATGTTGCCTTAATTTCCACGGGGGACCCCGAAAGTTTAAATTTGCACTTTTGTCCCCCCGCCCTTCTCTATAAATAGGCCTAGGGTTCCAACCTTTAAGCCCTTCCTCTTTCTTGCTTCCGAAACCTGCAACACCCGAGCCTGTGCATCTGCCTCTCCGGCTAGATTTCAGAGATCCCGTCGCTTTTCAGGTAATCGCTCTTTGTACTTCGCACCAATGGCATCCGGTTCTAAATCCGCTCCTACGCCCCCTCCATTCATGATTTCAACGTCGTCCGATGATGACAACACGACGATCGCCGAGTTATACCATCGCGACCAAGTAGAGACCGCCGCCCCCAATCCTGCCACGCCTCCGACAGCCAGTGCTTCCGACGCCGGTCGGGACGATGATGGGGATGATAACCAATTCTTGATGGAGTTGGATGAAATCAAACACATTCCAGCCCTGGAACCGAGTTCCCTTCGTATGGCCGCACCGGTGAGGGAGGAGAGGGCTGGGTCTTCTAACCAGGCCTGGAAATATGGGGCCTACGAGCGGGCTTTTGACTATCACTCATACGCGGCCCAGGCCCCATACAAGAGACCGGCCCGCAACTTCCGGAAGTTGGTCAAGTCGGACTTCGTGGCATCACATGACAGGAATAGGTCGGTTCTCACCGACGGTTACGTGCAATCCCTCCGACGCCTTTACAAAGTCCCCCGGGATGTGCACTTTTATGGGGCGACCTCCGACGAGAGTGCCGATCAACTGCCGCCCGGGATGATCGCGGTCAACAAATAGACAATGGAGGCCGGGATCTGGTTCCCGCTTCACCCGGCGATCTCCCACCTACTGGCGGCTTGGAGAGTCTGACCCAGATCACTCCTAATGGATGGAGTTACATATTTTCTACAATGACCGTTCTCGGGCAGGCCGGGTTGCGTCGACTTCCAACCCCAGGCGAGGTGGCATATGTGATGACGCCCATCCATCAGGCCGGAGGCTATAATGTTGTGCGGCTCTGTAGAGGTCGGGAGCTCGTGAGTGGAATCCCGAGTAAGATTGAGGGGTAGCACTATAAATTGTGGTTCGTCGGTGGGGCGTGGGAGTCTGTGGACCCCTCGAGCACACTGCCCATCATTTTCCCAACCGATTATGCCCATCAGGTCGACCACGGTGAGTTTCGCCTTTTTTCAGACTTAGACACTCGTACTAATCTAATTCTCCTCTTCTTTTGCAGTTTTCACATCCACCACTACCGACCTTTATTGGGACTTTAAGGAGGCGTTTGACATTGTTTGTGACACTCCACCGAGCTGGCGGGATGTGAACGCTTTGAACACCGAGCTTGATCAACTCAACGCCGGCCTGTATACTTATCCGCGCCATTTGAAAATCCCTTGTAAGTTCCCTTACTCCGTACTTATTACATTTTTTGATATCGACCTGACTGGTTGGCTTCTCACATTTATGCAGTTCCTAACACCCCTGTTTACCGCCGTAAGCCTCCTGCGGACGTCATGGCCTCCCGCAAGAAGTCAGTTCTGGGAAAAACGAGGCAACTAGTGGCCTCCGATGCCACCCCCAGTCGAGGTCGCCCCTCCAAGCTCGGCCCCTCTTTGGTCCCTCTCTCAGTGGAAAGGCACCGGCAAAGGCATTAAGGAAGGCCACCCCGGAGGTCGACTCATGGAACCGACTTTCGGGCATGCTCAGAAGAAAGTGAGGGAGGAGATTTCAACCTACGAGTCTGAAATTAACAGGGGCCTAGGAAAGAAAGACCGAGTCCGCCCCTGGGATCTGATCTGCTACCTCGGCCTCGACCTTGCCGCCTTGTCTTCGTTTTCGCGGCTTGCCTCGCCCGGCCCGGAGGAGAGGTCTTTTGAGCACGATGATGATGACTGACATCTACTTAGGGTGATCGAGCCCGTTTGGGAGGAGGAGGAGCGGGTGAATGAGTAAGTCCTCACTATGATTTTCCTGACCTTTTTTCACATTAATCTTCATAGCTCTGATGGCTCGGCTCTCCTTTACAACCGTGAACTCGGCCCCGCCGACTTTTGCCCAGAGGTGGTTAGCTTCCTCAGGAGTCCTCCCCTTGCTTCGGCCGACCTCCCCAATAAGTGGGCCGGGTACATCTCCGTGAGCGAACAACAACTCGATTCGCCCGGGCGTGGACGCTTATTGATCACGATAACGTTCTCCCGAAATGAATTTTTCCGGCAACAAGTACTCGGCCATGGTCCACACTCTCAAGGCGGCCTTCTATTTGGAGAGGACGAAAGTGCTTTCAAGATGAAACCGTCATCTCGACATCTCCGTGAGTCCGTGCTAGTGTATCCGTCGGGCGAATGATCTTGGTAGTAGCCGAGACTTCGAACCCTCCCCCAATTTGGAGAAAACCAATGCGGAGCATATTCTGAGGATCTCGACCCTCGAGGGTGGCCCTCGCGCTTTGGAGCTGGAGGGCGTCTTTGGTTGAGGAGAAGCCGGTTCGGCCAGACGGAGACCGACCGGGCGGACCGGTCGAGAAGTCAAGATGATTGTTGGAGGTGGAAAGGAAGGGGGCCGAGGTGGAGGCCGGTCTGAAGGAGGAGTTGGCCGGAGCGAAAGGGGAGCTGGACACGAGGGAGGCCCAGTTCAAGGTCACCGAAGAGATGAACGCTAATTTTGCGTATGTGATGGCCTTTGCGGGTGCCATCCGAATATGTCACCAGGCGAACCCTTCTGGCGACCTTATTGGATGGTCGCCGACCTCAGGGACTACGTCCAGGCCAACCCTCTGGCCCCCGATGTTTTGTTGGATATCCAAGACCTGGAGGACATGGGCGTTGATCTCTCATTTTCTCCAGACCTACGGCAGATCGTGCGTCCTCTTCCCGATTCTCCGATAGGTACGCCCGACAAGCCCTTGGTGGAGGAGTAGGCGACCTCGGAGGTCGCTCCTCCCGCTGTCGCCGAGCCCATCGAGGAGGAAATCCCGAGGTCGGAGGTCGTTCCCCCAGCTATCGATATGATTTCCGAGCCCATTGTGGAGAGAATATCAAGCTCGGAGGTCGATCCCACGGCGTGTTACCAAAAGAGAGCCTCCTTTTGGGATGGTGACACCCTTTAGCCCGCTTGCCCGACTGAAAAATGTAAAGGAAGACAGATTGAATGGGTTTCTGTAGTCTTACTTTTATTTTTTCTTTTTATGATTGTACTGGCCTTCGGGCTTTGAGTTGCGATGTACTACCCCTCGACCTTCGGGTCTTTTATTAATGAAGGTTGTCATTTTGTTTTTCGTCTCGTCTGGTGTTTATCTTATTGTAAAATAAAACTCCCATATTTCATCACCCCCAAGTCGAGGTCGCAAGCTCGTCTTGGGGCCTTGACTTGAACTCGTACAACTTATCAACTTCTGGCAGGTCGAACTCAGGAAGTGTGCCTACGCCGACATCTCCTCCTCGGGGAGGCGAAATGTTGCCTCGATTCTCCGAATCTGTGTGACGGTTGACAGATTTGCAATGATGGCCTGGGTATTTGATGGCGCCGGGCGCCATAAATTAGGCCAACCAAAATTCGCGTTCTGCCCACGCGCCGTACATGCGCCACCGGTTTCTTTATGGGGCCCTCGAGAGTTGGAATTTGCAACTTGACCCCCACCTTCCATCTATAAATAGGGCGGGATATTGAGGTGTAAAACATGCATTATCTCCTCTAACCTCCCCACTCATCACCCCCAGACTTTGGTTATGGGCAATTCTGGCGAACCCCCTATTTTAGAACGTCCTCCGGCAACAAGCTTCTCGTGCTCTACACTCGCGGCTTTCGGCATTCAGCCCATCCCTGAGTTCCCCCCGATTCTGACCTTGTCCCCAACGGAGGATGACCGTACAACCATTACCAAGCTTTGCTACCACCCGGGTGGCGGACCTGCCACCGCCGTGATGGAGGTGCCCTAGGCCCTCTGTGCTTTGGGCGCCGATAGCGATGACGGGATTAGTGGGGACGGGCATTTTCCGACATGTAGGGATTTTGTATTGTATATGCGAATCCGATCAAGCCAAAATGTCCTTCACAATCCCTTGAATTTTTTGCACCACATGTATGACACTCGTGTTCATTTAACGTGGGAAGTCCCATTGCGGCATCTGACACTTCTTGGATGTTTTTAAAACATCCTTTTCTGATAGTTTTGCAGCATCTTCCTCAGCAACCTCCACGTCCGAGAGCTGCTACCAAAGTAGCAATGTAGTACAGACCAAGTCGCTAGTTCGAGTAGCTCCATAGTATAGACCAAGTCGCTAGCTCGAGTAGCTCCGTAGTATAGACCAAGTCGCTAGCTCGATTCTGAAAAATGTATTGTATTGGAATGCTCTTTTTACCGACCTCCGGGTCTATTGTAATGGGGTTCTCCCCGACATCTGGGTCTTTATTAATGAAATTCTCCTTTTTAAATCCTCTTTGTGTTGACTTGATTTCCTTATGCGACTTTTGCTTAGTCCTTGTCGTCTTATTTTCTATGCGACTTATTTCTTGGACATTTGCGTAGTCGTCTTATAAAATCGAGGGATGACCGCACCTCAAAGGTGGCGATCTCGCCTACAGTATCTCTAAAGTCACACCTCGGGTTCGCACGTTATCAGTCATGTCTTTCATGCGACTTGCATGTTATCAATCATATGCTTTTCGTGTGACCCGCTTGGTTTCTACACAGGGAATCTTTTCTTTTGAACAGAATAGAGAATTAATGTTATCAACAGCATTTATTTACAACGATGTGATCAGTACAAATGTGTAAATCTATTGATAATACTTCTTCAGATGAGTTGCATTCCATGGGTATTGGGCCTTGGTCCCATCCGCTTTCTCGAGCTCGTATGCCCCGTTTGGTAGGACTTTCGATATCCAGAATGGGCCCTCCCAGTTTGGACCGAGGTCACCTTTTGAGTCTTCGAGTATCTTTTTCAGCACCAGGTCTCCGACCTTGAAGAGTCGAAGTCGCACCTTAGAGTTGTAAGCTTGTATCTGGCATTTCTCATGTTAGCCTCCAGTAGCTTTTCTTCAAGTAAGACGAGGTTCCTTTCTAGGGCCTCGTCGTTATGGTCGAAAGTGACCTGGCTGGTTCGGAAGGTCAGGAAGTCGGCTTCCGTGGGCACAACTACCTCAGTTTAGAAAGCTAGCGAGTAAGGGGTTTCACCCGTTGAATTTCTGCAGGTCATTCAGTATGACCACAGCACATCTGGGAGCTCGCTAGACCATTTCCCTTTTCCCCCCTCGATCTTGGCCTTGAGTGTGTGCTTTATGATTTTTTTTCACGGCCTCGACCTGACCATTTGATTGAGGGTGGTATGGGGTAGAGAACAACTTCGTGATCTTTCACTTTTTGAAGAAGGCGTCTATCTTAATACCATTGAATTGCTTTCCATTATGCGATATGATCGCGGACCAGGATTAAGTTTTAGCCATATGAACGTTGTCATGAACTGCGCAGATAATGTTTCGCCATATGAACCTGATGACATGATCTTGGTCTATGGTCGCCAATGCCTCAGCCTCGGCCAATTTTGTGAAGTAATCCACCGCTACCAAGGCATACTTGGCTGATCCCGGGGCCGTTGGGAGTGGCCCGATGATGTCTATCCCCCACTTTGCAAAAGGCCAAGGACTGAGGATGCTTGTGAGCTCTTCTGGTGCGATCTTGATGGAGGGAGCAAAGATCTGACATTTGTGGCATTTTTGGTTCTTAAAACGATGGCGTCGGCCCATTGAGAAGATCAAGGTTGGCCAAAAATATCCCCGCTTTGTGTTCTTGTGGGCTAGTGACTCTCCCCAATGATTTGTGGTTTCCGTTGTTGAATGCCCGGTGAACAAACAAAGTATTTGTATTTCTCAAAGAATGGTTTGACCTTGTTCAGCGTAATACATCAAAGTAGGGGCATTATTTATGCCATGGATTCAAGCTTTACAATGTCATTATAATTATAACTCCCCGCCGATCATTGTGTATCGCGTGGGACCAACTAGGGTTTCCTTTCTTGTTCATAGTAAATCGAGGACGACATTCGACGCGAAATCGGGTGGCGGGAGGCCATGTTTATCTTATCGATACTCCATGATGGGTGTCATCCAGTCGACAATGGGGTTTCTAATGTTGTCCTGCCTACTAGCTCGGTGGATGGGTGGGGAAATGTGTTATGGTGACATCTTTCCATGTCGGGTGATCCTTGGAGGTCACTAAGGCGAGATGGAATTTGCTAGGAAAATTCCTAGATTTTATGGAGAAATCATGGACTTGATTTGTGAGTTCTCCTCTCTCGGTATTAACTTGACATGGATCTGTGCGAACTTCAGGCATAGTGTCTTTACAATTTCCTGATAGGCTGCCATCCTATCGTCCCTTTAATTCTCCATAAATTAAATATTAAATCCAATTTAACATTTAATCAACCAACTATAATCCAATTTAACATTTAAAGGGAATTACTTGTTGTGTGACCCATAGCCCTCATATATCGGCGATTAGTCAAACTAACGGTCTTAATTGAACCCTAGACAATAAATCAGACATTCTCAATATATGAGGTACGTTGCGAGAAACGTGCAACTACCTGTAACTGAAACATGGGCTATTACGATTTCCTCCTTTCATTCGCGAATACTCGATTAAGTCTTGAACATGATGAAGTGTCTATTCAAATAACTTAATCATGTTATCTCCAATCACTAATTGATCATGTATGTCACACTTAGCCACAAAGTCTAAGTTGACGTGCATCGGCCGATGACTTTGATCCAATTATGATGAGAAGATGAGTATTCTCTCTAAATCCACTTTGAGGAATGAATCCTATTCTTGGCTCAACTACCACGCACTACGCACGCCGTGATGAACCCAATCAAGTCGTATCTACCTATGGTTAGGGTGCAAGCATTGGTCATGGTCAAAGTTCATCATCCCACACATGTCGTGCGTATTGACCTCAAGTCAAAGGAGTATCGCATCGCTCCCACTAACCGAGACACCCGTAGACACATATAGTGAAAATACAATAAACGGTTTCTCGGATGGGTATACCAATACCCTCTAAGGTATTTGTGCATCCATCATGAGATACCTAGTATCTTGTAGTAAGTGAGATCTTACTACACTCTCTAAGAGTATGATGCAGATCTCACACCAATCTCCATTGTATCATCAATATCTCATTCTTGATGATCCTTGATCGGGGCTATTTGAGAATCATGCTTAAGTCATCTGAGTTCTCACAACCTCAATGACAGCAATGACTCATGGGAACACTTGCATGAATAAATGCAAACAATCAAACATAATACTCAAACAAGTGTATTGCCATACATTAATATTAAGTGAATTATAATATTAAATCAAACTGAATATCATCGAGTATTATGTCCTTACAATAGATTGTCTCTAGGACACTAACATTAACACGACCCCCTTCAAGTCGGGTTATTTCATGTTACAACAATTGCCCCTCAAGATGAGGTTGCAAGCTCGCACTGGGGCCTTGTCTTGAACCGTCGATGCTTACCGACCTGCGGCAAGTCGGCCTCGGGATATGTATCTGAGTCGAATCCTCATCCTTTAGGAGGCGTACGGTCGCTTCGATTTCCAAAATCGATTTGATGTATGACAAAATCGTAATGATGGTATGGCAGACAGGTGTCGTTTCACGCTGCAAGCTCGCCCAACCAGCGAAATCGCGTGTTTCCTACGCGCTGCCCGCACGACCTCAATTTCCTCGGAGGGCCTCGAGAGTTTGAATTTGCACTTTCGACCCCTAACCCTCTTTCTGTAAATAGGTCTAGGGTTCCACACCTTAAACCCTTCTCCCTCTTTGTTTCCAACACTTATAAAACTCGAGCCTCCACATCCGTTTCTCCGGCCAGCTTCCGAAGTTCAGTCACCTTTTAGGTAACCATCTTCTCTTTATTCCACATTGATGGCATCTAACTCCCAATCCGCTCCTGCGCCCCCTCCATTCCTGATTTCATCATCGTCGGACAATGACAACATGGCGATTGCCGAACTGTACCGCCGCAATAGTGGTGAGACCGCCGCCCCCAACGCCGAAGTGCCCCCGACCGCCAGTTCATCAAGCACCGGCCGGGGTGACGATGGAGACGTTGATGACCAATTCCTGATGGAGTTGGAGGAAATTACTCATGTCCCTGCTCTAGAGTCGAGCTCTCTTCGTACGGCAGCGCCGTTGAGGATGGAGGAGATCGGGTCCTCTAACCCGCCCCAAAAGTATGGTGCCTACGAGCGGGTCTTCGATTATCACTCATATGAGGCCCGGGCCCCGTACAAGAGACCTGGCCATAGCTACAAAAAATTGGTTAAGTCGGGCTTCATAGCATCACACGAGAAGATTAGGTCGGTCCTTTCCGACAGATATGTGAGGTCCCTTCGCCGCCTGTACAAGGTGCCCCGGGACGTGAACTTCTATGAAGCGACCTCCGAGGAGAGTGCCGACCAGCCACCACCTGGGATGATCGCGGTTAACGAGCATACGATGGAGGTCGGGATCCGATTTCCACTTCACCTGGCGGCCTGGAACCAGAGCCTAACCCAGATCACTCCCAATGTATGGAGCTACATTCTGTCCACCATGACGGTGCTCGGGCAGGCCGGGCTGCAACGATTACCAACCCCGGGTGAGTTGGCCTTCGTGATGATTCCAATCCATCAAGCCGACGGCTATAATGTCGTGCAACTTTGTAAAGGTCGAGGGCTGGCATAATAAGTGGTGGTTCGTCGGGGGGTGTGGGAGTCCGTGGACCCTTCGAGCACTCTGCCAATCCATGTCCTAACCGACTATGCGACTCGGGTTGCCCACGGTAGGTTTCATCTTTTCCGACTTAGATACTTGTACTGATCTAATTCTCCTCTTCTTTTGCAGTCTTCACACCCGCTACCGCCGACCTTTATTGGGAATTCCTGGAGGCATTTAATACTGTTCGCGACACTCCACCAAGTTGGCGGTACGTGAACGTTTTGAACTCCGAGCTCGACCGACTTAATGCCGGCCTATACACATACCCGCGTCATTTGAAGATCCCATGTAAGCATTCTCACTATGTGCTCATCGAACTTTCATTGTCGACCTGTCTGACCGACTGCAATTTCACTATTTTTGTAGTCCCCAATACCCCCATTTACCGACGCCAGCCTCCTGTAGACCTCATGGCTTCTCGCAAGAAATCCATTCTCGGGCAGATGAGGGGAGTGGCGGCCTCCGAGATCGCTCCTCTGAGACCGCCCCCTGCTAAGGTTGATCCTCCAAGCTCGGTCCCTACCGGCCCCCCCGTTGTCGACAAAGGCAAAAGGAAGGCTACGGGGCCGACTTTGCCGTCTTCGAGCCTGCTTGGAAAAAAGTGAGGGAGGAGCTTGGGACATACCAATCGGAGATCAATAGGGGGTTGGGAAGGTCAGACCAAGTCCACCCCTCATTGCAATCGGCTACCTCACCCCCGACTTTGCCGCCCACCACCTCGCGACCTACTTCAATGACCCTGCGGAGAGGTCGTCATGAGGATGATGACTCCTTCCTCGACTGGGATAAGGAATGGGTGGATGAGTAAGTTCTAGTCACTCTCTGTATAATCTCTTTTCACGCTATTTCCAGTACTCTGATGATTCACTTTCCCTTTCAGCCCCGACTTTGGGCCAGCTGAATTTTGCCCGGAGGTGGTTAGCTTCCTTAGGTGCTCACCACTTCAATCTGTCGAGCTCCCTGATAATTGGCTGGGCTATCTCTCCCGCAGCGTGCGGAACCTCCCCGGGGGTGGATTCGTACGGACCACGTAAATGCTCGTCGCCAGAAGGTGACGGGCAACTTGTACTCGGCCCTGGTCCACTCCCAAAAGGTGGCCTTTTTCCTGGAGAAGTCCAGCGCCCAAATGGAGACCGAGCTCCGACATCTCCGGGAGTTGCAAGTGCGGGTGGCTGATCAGGCCCAGTTGATCTTGGCGGTGGCCGAGACACAGAAGGTGATGGAGAAATCCAATTCAGAGCACCTTCTGCGGATCTCGACCCTCGAAGGTCGCCTGGCTGAGGCGGAGGGTGGACTGGCTGCGGAGAGGCTGAAGTCGACCCAGGCGGAAGGGCGACAAGCTGAGGCAGAGGCCGCACTGGCGGCCGAGAAGTTAAAGACGGCCCGGGCGGAGGAGAAGGTGGAATAGGTGGAGGCCGACATGGCCGGGGTGAAAGCGGAGCTGGCCGGGATTAAGGGGGATCAGAATACCAGGGAGGCCCAGCACAAGGCCGCTGAGGAGGTAAACGCCAACTTTGCGTACGTGATGGCATTCTTGGGTGCCATCCGAATCTGTCATCGGGCGAACCCCTCTGGCGACCTTACTGGGCTTGTCGCCGAACTCAAAGACTACGTCCGCGACAACCCTCTGGCCCCCGATGTTCTGCTGGAGATCGGAGACTTGGAGGATGTGGGCATTGATCTCTTATTTTTTCCGGACCCAAGTCAGATCGTACACCCTCTCCCGGACCCTTCGGAGGTCGACCCCCTGTTGTCATACCTTCCGAACCCATTGTGGAGGAGGTGCCAAGCTCGGAGGTCGATCCCCCCGCATTTATCGAGCCCATTGTGGAGGAGGTGCCAAGCTCGTAGGTTGATCCCCCCGTATTTGTCTAGCCCATTGTGGAGGAGGTGCCGGGCTCGGAGGTCGATCCACCCACAGTTACACTTTCGGAGCCTCCTTTTGGGACGGTCTGCACCCCGACCTCGACTGCCTCTGCTGAGAAGGAATGAAGCTGCAACCATACCACTCCTTTTCTTTTTATTTTCCTCTTTTCTTTTATCATTGTACCGGCCTTCGGGTCTTGATCTGTAATGCACAATCTTCCGACCTCCGGGTCCTTATCAATGAAAATGGTTATTTTGTTTCTCGTCTCATCTGGTATTTGTCTTGTTAATGAAACTCCCATGTTTTATCCCCCAAGTCGAGGTCGCGAACTCGCATTGGGGCCTCGATTTGAACTGTATTTTTTCACCAACTTCCGACAAGTCGGACTTAGGATGCGTGCCACCGCCGAACCCCCATCCTCGGGGAGGCGAACAGTCGCCTCGATTTCCCGAATCGGCGTGATGTGTGACAGACCCGCAATGATGGTCTGGGTATTTGGCGATGCTGCACGTCGTGAATTAACCCAATCAGCAGTCGCGTACCGACTACGCGCTGCCCACGCGATGCCAATTTCTTTGGGGGGCCTCGAGAGTAGAAATTTTGCATTCTAACCCCCGCCTTTCCTCTATAAATAGGACGGGAGTTTTAGATATACAATACATATTCTACCCTCTCTGCTCTCCCCACTTATCGCCCCCAAGCTTATGCATGGGAAGTTCCGGCGAGTCCCCCATTTCAAGGTACCCTCCGGCAACGAGCTTCCTCTACTCTACACAAATGGCCTCCGGCATTTGGTCCATCCCTATGTTTCCCCCGTTTATGATCTTGTCTTCATTGGAGGATGACCATACGGCCATTGCCAAGCTTTGCTACCACCCGGGTGGCGGATTTACCGCCACCCTCATGGAGGTGCCCCTGGCCCTCTGTGCCTTGGGCGCCGATTGGGATGACGAGGTTAAAGATGATGGGCATCTCCTGACATGTAATATGGATTTAGTATTGTATATGCGAACTCTATCATGCCAAAATGCCCGTCACAATCCCTTGAATTTTTTGCACCACATGTATGACACTCGTGTTCATTTAAAGCGGGAAGTCTCATCGCAGCATCTGACACTTCATGGACTGTCAGAACATCCTTTTCTGATAGTTTTGCAGCATCTTCCTCAGATGAAACGCTGAGATGAATTCCCCGGAAGACGGCCTACATGGAACTTTCTTGTGGATCCAGCGACCTTCTTAGTATTAGATTTTTTACTCCAGTAATTTCGCAGTATGAATCAAGTCGCTAGCCTTCCCCCGAGCTTTATTGTAATGGGATTTTTCCCTCCTTCCGACCTCCGGGTCTATTGTAATGGGATTTTCCCGACCTCCGGGTCTTTATCAATGAAATTCTGTTTTAATTCCTTTGTTGTGTTGACTCGATTTCCTTATGCGATTTTTGCTTAGTCCTTGTCGTCTTAATATTCATGCGACTTGTTTATTGGACACTTGTGTAATCGTCTTATGAAGTCGGGGGATAACCGCACCGCTAGGGTGACGATCTCACCTCCAGTATTTCTAAAGTCACACCTCGGGTTCGCATGTTCTCAATCATGTCTTTCATGTAACCTGCATGTTATCAATCATGTCATTTCATGTGACCTGCATATTTTCGATCATGTCTTTCATGTGGCATGCATTTCATCGATCATATGTTTTTCATGCGACCCGCTTGGTTTCTAGACAGGAATTTTTATTTCAAACAGAATAGAGAATTACTGTTACCAAATTTTTTTTTTTACATTGTTGTGATCAGTACAGGGGTGTAAATCTACTGGTAATACTTCTTCAGGTGAGTTGCATTCCACGGATATTAGGCCTTGGTCCCATCCGACTTCTCAAGCTCATATGCCCCGTTTGGTAAGACCTTCGATATTTGAAATGGACCCTCCCAGTTTGGGCCGAGGGCACCCCTTGAGTCACCGAGTATCTTTTTCAGTACTAAGTCTCCGGCCTTGAAACGTCGAAGTCGCACCTTGGAATTGTAATATCTCTCCGACCTCTGCTTGTATCTTGCATTTCTCATGTTCGCATCCAATCGCTTTTCTTCGAGTAGGTCCAGGGTTCTTTTCAAGGCCTCATCGTTATGATCGAAAGCGACCTGGCTGGTTCAGAAGGTCGAGAGGTCGAGTTACGCGGGTACCACTGCCTCAGTTCCGAAGGCTAGCGAGTAGAGAGTTTTGCCCGTTGAATTTCTGTAGGTCGTTCTGTATGACCATAGCACGTCCAGGAGCGCGCTGGCCCATTTCCCTTTTCCCCCTTCGATCTTAGCCTTGAGCGTGTGCTTTATAATTTTATTCATGGCCTCGACCTGACCATTTGATTGGGGGTGGTATGGGGTGGAAAATAACTTTGTGATCTTCCATTTTCTGAAAAAGGATTAAATCTTTATACCGTCGAATTTCTTTCCATTGTCTGCTATGATCGCCTGAGATAGCCCGAACCTACATATGATGTTCCGCCATATGAACCTAATGACATGATCTTGGTGTATGGTTGCCAATGCCTCAGCCTCGGCCCATTTTGTGAAGTAATCTACCGCTACTAAGGCATACTTGACCGATCCTGGGGCCGTTGGGAGTGGCCCGATGATATTTATCCCCCACTTCGCAAAAGGCCAAGGACTGAGGATGCTTGTGAGTTCCTCTGGTGCGACCTTGATGGAGGAAGCGTAGATCTAGCATTTGTGGCATTTGCGGGCGAAGATGATAGCATCGGCCCTTAGGGTTGGCCAGAAATACCCCTGCCTTGTGGTCTTGTGGGCCAGTAATTCCCCCCTAGTGTGGTTTCCGCATGCCCCTTCGTGTATTTCTCATAGAATGGCTTGGCCTTGTTCAGGCATGATACATCGAAGTAGGGGCATGCCGAAGCCTCGCTTGTATAACTCCCCGCTGATCATTGTGTATCGTGCGGCCCGTAATTGTAGCTGCCGAGCTTGGATGCGATCAGCTGGCAAGAGGCCGCTTCTCAAATATTCCATGACGGGTGTCATCCAGTTCGACTCCGGGGTTTTCAATGTTGTTATTGGTACTTGTGCGGTGGATGGGTGGGAAAGTGTCGTGATGGTGACATCCTTCATGTCTGGTGGCCCTTCGGAGGTCGCCAACCGAGTTAAAGCATCGGCTTGCAAGTTTTGCTCTCTCTGTATCAACTTGACATGGATTTGTGTGTACTTCAGGCATAGTGTTTTTACGACTTCCTGATAGGCCGCCATCCTATCATCCCGAGTCTCGTACTCCCCCGAAACTTGACAGGCTATGAGCTGGGAGTCAGTATGGACTTGCAGTCTCTTGACACCCATGGTTGTAGCCATTTCCAAGCCGCTGATGAGGGCCTCATATTCGGCCTCGTTATTTATCGCGGGAAATTCAAAGGTAATGGCGTTCTGGAATGAGATACCCTCAGGGCTCATCAAAACTAATCCGGCTCCCGACCTGTGAGAGGTCGCCGATCCATCTACGAATAACTCCCATGGCTGCCCGAACACCCGGTCTCAGAATGGAATGTGAGCTCGATGATGTAGTCGGCCAGTGCCTGGGCTTTGACAGTAGGTCGTGGTGTTGGGATTATACTGGAAAGTATGCCTTTTTACTTTGTATAATCAAAACTGAATTTTGGACTTATTTACTGAAATAAATTGTTTATCACTGATGCTTTAAATATCATCGAATGTTACATATATTTACTGCATAACTGTTCATTAAATAGTACGTGTTACATTGTAGTTAATTTAGTGATACCAGATCACAGAAGATTAAATTAACAGTCCCTTGTAACTAAAAGTACACCATTCATGACCTAGATGGAAATGAACAATCCATCGTGAAAGGTTGAAGTGTAAGGCTCAGATTGGCTTGTCTTGACCAAGAGATTACACTAGTGCATGACTGATGCACTGAATAGGACCTACAGGAGGACAAATTCTTCAGAACTGGATAAGGAAAAATTAGACCTCAGTGGTTCGTTATTTCCTAATCTTCGTTCCTTAAATAGGATCACGTGTGGTTGGTAACTATTGCTTTGACTTATCATGGGTAGAGAATCAACGAGATTCAATACTTTTTATCTTGGGCAATATTATTGGTCATATGTGATTGCTAAGATTTAATACGGAGAATCGTGTGCAAGTACGCTTGTTCGATTTGCCCCTAGGGAGTTTCATAAGCTTTATCATACCAAATCTTGCAAGTGGAATAGTTTCAGGTATGGATAATAATGTTGAACCGTTCCTTGACCAAGGACAAAAGATATTAATTAACAGAAAGCTATTTCAGTGGCTTGGATTAATTAATGGGCTAGACAATCTTAAACACGGGAAATAATAATCGGGAGCCATATTGACTGTAATATGGGTTAAGATGGATAGTGCAATATTAATTATGTAATGGGATTAATTAATATTTATGGGCTTGAATAATATTGTGGCTCAATATTGATAATTCAAGATCCATTGGAAGGTTCAATCTTAATTCTCCTAAAGGCCCCCTAAGTAGCCCAACATATTGTCCAATAACTGAAAAAGGTGTTTAAAATAAAATAAATATTGTTGCTTATTTTTTCCATTATTTTCGAAATTTATGGATAAAAGGGGAGAAAGATTTTCTTTGAATTTTGTTATGGAATGAAGATATGTATTCTTGGAATACAAGATTATCTCATTAAATTCAAGAAATCTCCCACTTGGTTATTCATGAAGCAAATTTCGAAATTTTTGAAATATAAAGGGCAAGAAAGATTTTCTTGATTTTCTTGAAAAGATATTATGGAAGATATATATTTCTTGAAATACAAGAATATCTCATAAATTCAAGAAGATCCAAATCTTGGATTCTTGCCTATAATTTCGAAAATATCCCATAACAAAGAGTAGGTGGGATTTTGTGGAATATTATAATTATGGGAAAAAGAATATAGGAGATATATTCAAGATTTCATGGAGATCAAGAAAAGATTTTCCCACATTATTTTTTGCCCAAAATTTTCGACCACTTATGCTCTATAAATAGGGGATGACTCTTTCATTCCCAAGTACAATTCCATGTGCTCGAAAAATTAGTAAATCCACAAAGGTGGTGCAACATAATTTATTTTCCTTTTGTTAATTGTTCGCAAGTGTCCTACCACCGGATAGTCGAGCAAGGATTAAGGAAATACTTGGGAAGTTCTTTTGGTGAGTCTAATCAGCCAGACCATTGCCGTCCCAAGAGGTACGTTCACGTAAACTCGTAGAATTCCGCATGCGTAGGATTTACGTGAATTAATTATATGCATGATATGTTGTTGGATTATTATTTGAATTAATATAGGATTAATTCATGCTAGTAATAATTATAAGAATTAAATTTGTATTTAAATATTCACCCCGAATAGATTTGTGCAACTTATTCCCAAACACGTGGCGCGTATGTCACTCCGTATTGCCCAACCTCAATGGCCCATTTGAGACATTGACCTGATGTGTCTGGTCGGTGGAGAACGTTCCTCAATGGCAGGGAAGTGAGGACCTCGACCTGGTGATCGAAAAAGTACGGTCTCAGCTTTCTCAAACTCATGACTAATGCGTAAGCCAGCTTCTCTAATGATGGATAACGTTGTTCTGTCTCATTCAATGTCTGGCTGACGAAATAAATGGCTAAGTGGATCTGGCCCTCTGCTCGGACCAGCACTGCGCTCAAAGCGGTTTCCGAAGTCACGAGATATAAGAACAGCTTCTCTCTTGGGACAGGTTTGGATAAGATGCTCACATATGCTAGGTAGGTTTTGATTTTTTCAAAAGCATCCTGGCTCTCGGGTGTCCATTCGAACTTCGCTTTCTTACGGATCGTGTCGAACATCGGCTTGCACTTATCCCCCATCCGGGAGATGAACCTGCTCAATGCGGCCAAGCACCACGTTAGTTTCTGAACCTCTTTCACATTTCGGGGTGCCCCCATGTCTAATATGGCCTTGACCTTCCCCGGGTTCGCCTTAATCCCCCGCTTGCTGACCAGGTGTCCCAAGAACTTCCCCGACTCCACTCCGAAGTTACACTTCCTGGGTTGAGTCTCATGTTGAACTTTCTGAGGATATCGAAGGTCTGTGCGATGTGAGACAGGTGATCCTTCCTTTTAAGCTCTTGACGACTATATCGTCGACATGGTTTCCCTTGCATTCTTCAGGCCGAAAGGCATTCTCTTCCAGCAATATAAATTTTTCTCGGTCAGAAACTAGGTATTTTGCCGATCTGGTTCATGCATGGCTATTTGGTGATAACCCGCAAAAGCATCCATGAATGACATCATCTCGTGCCCGGCTGTGTTATCTATCAGGTGATCGATATGTGGCATGGGAAAGAAATCTTTTGGGCAGGCCTCGTTGAGGTCGGTAAAGTCGATACATAGTCGCCAGGTTCCGTTGGACTTTTTTACTAATACTACATTGGCCACCCACTCTGGCTGGTCGGCCTGCATGATCAGGTCATTATCTAGCAGCTTCTTCACCTCTTCGGCTAAAGCGACATATTTTTCGGGGCCAAATTTTTGCCTTTTCTGGGCAACCGGCCTCCGAGACGGGTCAATATGAAGTCGGTGACATGCAACTTCCGGATCGATCCCTACCATGTCCTTATGCGACCAGGCGAAGACGTCCAAGTTCTTTTTGAGAAAGTCGATGACTTCCCTCTTCAGGTTGATCGGTATCTTGGAGCCGATAATGACTTATAGATCTGGGCGAGTGTCACAGACATTAATCTCACACCACCAGATGATGTTGCAACGAAGGAGGAAGGAGAGGTGTTAGGGTTTTCTGAAGATAATGGAGAAAAGGGAAAGTACGATTTGGAAGTGTCTGAAGAGTTGTTGTCTGAAAATGAAGAGGGGATAAAGGGAATTGGGCCAGAATCTTCACCAATAAATGGGCCAAAAATAATTAAATCTGAGTTGTTGTCTGAAAATGAAAAGAGGATAAAGGGAATTGGGCCAGAATCTTCACCAACAAATGGGCCGAAAATAATTAAAGTTCATGGGCCTGAATTAATTAAATCTGAGTTGGTGAAAAGGGCCCAGTATTCAGGAAAACCCATTTAATTATTTACTATGCATTTAGAATTGTAAGTTGGAAATATTTGATGATATTTGCCAGCGGTACTGTGGTCCCACCATGACTCTATATGGTGTAACTAAATGTCCTTTTCTGATTTTATGCAGAAAATATTCTAACTTCCTATCATTTTCTCTCTTCTCTCTCCTAATTCTCCCTTTTCCTTCAAATCTTCAAACGTTATCTTGAATATTTACATTGTTCATCAGCATATCAAACCCAGAAAATCTACAAAAATATTGCTATCATACTGATTTAAACGGTACACTACATTTGGTATCCAGAGACAGGTTTCTTCTCATCACCATGGCTGAAAACACTCGTTTGAAAGCCCTACAGGAGACACAAATGAAATTAGAGCAACTTCTTACTGCTGAATCCCTGAAATGGAAAGTCACAGATGATAAAATGCAGGATGCTATAAATACTCTTTCTACAGAGGTTGATAACAAGTTTGCTGGTATGCGTGGAGAACTATCCATGTTGGGAGATAAGTTTGACAATGTTACTGCAGTTTTGGCTGGCCTACAGCTTCAGTTTCAGAATTTTGATAGGGGAAAAGGTCTTAGCAGTGGCCCTTCTATTCTGGGAAGCCCTAGTTTTGGTTTTTCAGGGGTCCCTCAGCCTTTCATGGTTCTGATTCTTCAAATGGAAGGTTAATTCACAATCCTACTCCTATTTCCATTCACAGCCCTATTCCCTAGGGGTTGGATTTTGAAATGCAACAATTATTTTTAATTAATCCCTAATGTTACTGATCCTAAGAAGATTAACCTTGTTTCTATTCACTTTGAGGGTAGAGCTGCCTCATGGTTTCAGAATTTTGCTTTGAAACCTACTGATGTTACTTGGGATCAGTTTGTGGAGATAATTTCTGTGAGATTTGAAGAGATAAGGGATGTTTCTATTATTGCTGAGTTTAATAAGCTCAAGCAAACTGGGGCTTATATGGATTATGTGGAAAAGTTTGAGGAACTCAGAGCTAGTTTGATTCTTAAATTGGGTGATCATTTTTCTGAATACTATTTTGTGGAGAGCTTCATTAGTGGGCTGATACCTGAGTTGCAATCTGCTCTAAATATGTTTGCACCCACTACTTTACAACAAGCTATTGTTCTGGGCAAGAAACAGGAATACACCATGGATACTCTAACTAGAAAGTTCAAGCCTCCTTATAGGGGCTCTAACTCTAATCCTAACCCTAACCCTAACCCTAACCTTAACTTTGTTCCTTGGAAGAAATCTGATTTGTCAATCCCACCTCAACAGAAACCACCTTTAAACTCTCTCAAACCTCCCATTAAACTTCTTACTCCTACTGAAATGGCTGCTAGAAGGGAGAAAGGGTTGTGTTATAATTGTGATGAGCAGTTTACAAGGGGCCATAAGTGTAAACAAAAGATTACTTACATGATTTTGGCTGAGGACATTTCATATGATTCTTCTGACTATGTTCCTACTGAGGTCACACAAGAGGCTGATCCTGAACCAGTGCCTA
Organism: Stenogyne calaminthoides; assembly: GCA_037126765.1. Taxonomy (NCBI): domain Eukaryota; kingdom Viridiplantae; phylum Streptophyta; class Magnoliopsida; order Lamiales; family Lamiaceae; genus Stenogyne; species Stenogyne calaminthoides. The sequence goes on from JBBCBC010000014.1 coordinate 13,780,660, forward strand.
TGGAAGAGGTTCAGATGACCTACAGTGCTATGTCAGGCACTTCTGATGTCACTACAATGAGGATTATTGGGGATTGTGGGGGTCATACACTTCATATATTGATTGATACAGCAAAGACAATCTTTTTTATTAAAGCGACTCGCAAAAAAGTTGAATCGCCTTCTTTCCCTACCACACCTATTCTGGTTAAGGTGGCAAATGGGCAAAAGATGGTCAGCTCACAACTGGTGGATTCTTTTTGTTGGTCTATGCAATTCACTGATTTTCAATATCCTTTGAGATTATTGGATACTGAAAGTTGTGATTTGATTTTGGGAGGTGATTGGCTGAAATCTTGCACTCCAATTGAATTGGACTACAAGCACATGACAATCACAGTGTCATTACTTGGCAAGAGGGTTAAACTACAGGCACTTACTTCCATCGAGAACCATCAACTCATTTTCGAAGTTCTCTCTTTTCAAATGTTACATTTGGACAACCCCTTCTTTGTCCAAGATTTCTATGTGGTCTACTTGGCTACTCCTACTGGGGAGAGTGGTTCCAGATTATCTGTAATCTTAGATGATTATGCTGACATTTTTTAAGAGCCTACAAGATTACCTCCATCAAGGGGTGTTGAACATCAAATCATCTTGAAACCAGATAGTGTTCCTAAACAACAGTTTCCCTACAGGACTTCCCACCCCCACAAGGAATAAATTGAGAAGATAGTGCAAGAGTTGTTACACTCACGGTACTATCAAAGATCTTGAGAGCCCTTTTGCTTCACCAGTCATTTTGGTCAAGAAAAAGGACAACAGTTGGAGGATGTGAGTTGATTATAGATACTGAAATGATCTTACAATCAAACACAACTACCCCATTCCTATAATTGAGGAATTGCTGGATGAATTACAAAGTGCAAGGTTCTTTTCTAAGATTGACTTAAGATCTGGTTATTTCCAGATCTTAATGAAACCAGAGCACAAGTTTTTAACAGCATTTAGAACTCATAATAGCCATTATGAGTTCTTAGTCATGCCTTATGGGTTTTGCAATGCTCCTGCTACTTTCCAGTCCTTATTGAATCAAATTTTCAATGATTTTCTAAGGAAATTTGTTCTGGTCTTTTTTTATGATATTTTGGTCTATAACTCCACTTGGGAGGAGCATTTACACCATCTATCTATTGTATTGGGTATCCTAAGGGCTAATCAACTGTATGCAAAGAGGAGTAAATGTAATTTTGGCCAACTTGAAATTGAATATCTAGGCCATATTATATCTCATGTGGGTGTGGCTATAGACCCTGAGAAGATTGCTTGCATGGTTAATTGGCCAACTCCAAAAACTCTCAAACAGTTAAGGGGTTTTTTGGGTTTGACTGGCTACTATAAAAAATTCATCAAGGGCGATGGCCTTATTAGCAGACCACTCACCACCTTGTTGAAGAAAGATGGATTTCATTGGAATTCAGAGGCTGGTTTAGCTTTTTCTGAATTGAAGAAGGCTATGGTTTCTGCCCCTGTTCTTGCCCTACCAGATTTTACTAAGCCTTTTGTTGTGGAAACTGATGCAAGTGGAACAGGGATTGGAGTTGTGTTGATGCAAGAGGGTAAGCCTCTGGCATTCATGAGTAAGGTTTTGTGTCCCAGAAGCCAGGCTCTATCCATCTATGAAAGGGAATTTTTGGCTGTCATAATGGCTGTCCAAAAGTGGACACATTATCTACAAGGTCACAGGTTCATTATTAAGACTGATCAACAGTCTTATTAGATACCTATTGGATCAGAAGATCATGACTCCTCTCCAACAGAAGTGGATCACAAAGTTTTTGGGTTTGGATTATGATATCCAGTACAAGAAAGGTTCTGACAACAATGTAGCTGATGCTCTATCTAGAAGATTGGATACTGAGGTTCTTTGCACTTCTCTTACTACTGTTGTACCTAAGTGGATTGATCAGGTTTTATCTACTTATAAATCTGATGATTTCATTACTAAGGTCATTGCTGCTAAAGTAATTGACTCTACTAGTTATCCTCGGTTCTGATTGTTAATGGGTTGGTGAGGTATAAAAGGCGAGTTGTTATTGGATATGTTTCGATTTTTGAAACTAATTGTTTTCGAGATGCACCATTACGCTTATGGTGGCCATTTCGCATCTTGGGTACCTATATGAGGTTGAAGAGGGTTTTCTATTGGCCTAAGATGAAGGTTGATGTTATTCAATGGATTCAAGGGTGTGATGTGTGTGCAAGAGCCAAACCCCGATCAAGGTCCTTACCTCGGACTACTACAACCTTTACATGTTCCCTCTCAAGCTTGGACTCATATATCAATGGATTTTGTGGAAGGGCTCCCTAAGTCTTTGGGGAAAAGATGTTATTTTGGTGATTGTGGGATGGGTTCACTAAATATTCACATTTTATTGCTCTCTCTCTCACCCTTTTACTGCACAAACAGTGGCTAAGTGTTTTTTGGATGTGATTTACAAGTTGCATGGGCTACCTATCAGTATTCTAACTGATAGGGACAAAATATTTACAAGTTCTTTTTGGAAAGGATTGTTTCATCTCATGGGCACTAAACTAGCCATGAGTTCAGCCTATCATCCACAATCTGATGGCCAAACTGAGAGATTGAACCAATGCTTAGAACACTATCTTAGGTGTATGGTTCAAGATACACCTAAGCAGTGGCTCAAGTGGTTACCCCTGGCTGAATTTTGGTATAATACCAACTACCATACAAGCTTGAAAACAACACCATTTCAAGCTTTGTATGGATACTCTCCTCCTTCTCTGACTATGGGATCCTATTTGGACTCTACCAATCTAGATGCTACTGCCTGGGTTCAACAACGTCAACAGTTTTCTGAGTTGATTCGAGATAATCTCATCAAAGCTCAAGATAAGGTGAAAGGGTTTGCTGATAGACATCACTTTCGAAGTGGGTGACCTTGTTTATCTTAAGCTACAACCTTTTAGGCAAAATTCACTACAGCTGCGAAGGAATCTCAAACTTTCTTCAAAGTACTTTGGTCCATACCAAGTGCTTGAGAAAATTGGTCAGGTAGTCTACAAACTAGACCTACCTAATTCCCGAATTCATCCGGTCTTTCACGTCTCTCTGTTGAAAAAGAAATTAGGTGAAAAAATTGTACCTTCTACATGTTGGGATTATACTGGAAAGTATGTTTTTACTTTGTATAATCAAACTGAATTTCGGCCTTATTTACTGAAATAAATTGTTTATCACTGATGTTTTAAATATCATCGAATGTTACATATATTTAATGCACAACTGTTCAATAAATAGTACGTGTTACATTGTAGTTAATTTAGTGATACCAGATCACAGAAGATTAAATTAACAGTCCCTTGTAACCAAAAGTACACCATTCACGACCTAGATGGAAATGAACAATCCATCGTGAAAGGTTGAAGTGTAAGGCTCAGATTGGTTTGTTTTTACCAAGAGATTACACTAGTGCACATTTAGTGCACTGAATAGGACCTACAGGAGGACAAATTCTTCAGAACTGAACTAGGAAGAATTAGACCTCAGTGGTTCGTTATTTCTTAATCTTCGTCCCTTAAATAGGATCGCGTGTGGTTAGTGATTATTGCTTTGACTTATTACGGGTAGAGAATCAACGAGATTCAATACTTTTTATCTTGGGCAATATTATTGGTCACATGCGATTACTAAGATTTAATACGGAGAATCGTGTGCAAGTACGCTTGTTCGATTTACCCCCTTGGGAGGTTCATAAGTTTTATCATACCAAATCTTGCAAGTGGAACTAGTTTCCGGTATGGATAATAATGTTGAACCGTTCCTTTACCAAGGATAAAAGATATTAATTGATGGAAAGTTATTTTTGTGGCTTGAATTAATTAATGGGCTAGATAATCTTAAACGGCGGGAAATAATAACCGGGAGCCATATTAACTGTAATATGGGTTAAGATGGATAGTACAAAATTAAGTATGTAGTTGGATTAATTAATATTTATGGGCTTGAATAATATTGTGGCTCAATATTGATAATTCAAGATCCATTGGAAGGTTCAATCTTAATTCTCCTAAAGGCCCCTCAAGTAGCCCAACATAAAGTCCAATAACTGAAAAATGTGTTTAAAAATAAAATAAATATTTGTTGCTATTTTTCCTATTTTTTCAAAAATAGTAAATAAAAGGAGAAAGATTTTCTTTGAATTTTGTTATGGAATGAAGATAAGTATTCTTGGAATACAAGATTATCTCATTAAATTCAAGAAATCTCCCACTTGGTTATTTACTATGAAATTTTTTAAAATTTTGAATAATTAAGGGAAAAAAAAATTTTCTTGATTTTCTTGAAAATATATTATGGAAGATATGTATTCTTGGAATACAAGAATATCTCATAAATTCAAGAAGATCCAAATCTTGGAATCTTTATCCTTAATTTTCGAAAATAACCATAACAAGAGAAGGTGGAATTTTTATGGAATATTTTAATTATGGAGAAAAGAATATATGAGATATATTCAAGATTTCTTGGAGATCAAGAAAAGATTTTTCCTCCCTATTCCATGTTGAAAAATCGGCCACCACACCCTCTATAAATAAGGGATGATTCTTTCATCCCCAAGTACAATTCCATGTGCTGGAAAAATTAGTAAATCCACAAAGGTGGTGCAACAAATTTTTATTTTCCCTTTTGTTAATTGTTCGCGAGCTTCCTTCCACCGGATTGACGAGCAATGACTAGGAAAGGATGATTCTTTCAGCAATGGAAAAATTAGTAAATCCACAAAGGTGGTGCAACAAATTTTTATTTTCCTTTTGTTAATTGTTCGCGAGCTTTTTGGTGTGACGAGCAATGACTAGGGAATACTTGGGAAGGCTTTTTGGTGTGTTTAATCGACAAGACCATTACCATTCCAAGAGGTTAGTTCACGTAAACTCGTAGTAATTCCGCATGCGTAGGATTTATGTGAACTGTTTATATGCATGATTTGTTGTTGAATTATTATTTGAATTAATACAGGATTAATTCATGCTAGTAATAATTGTTAGAATTAAATTTGTATTTAAATATTCATCCCGAATAGATCCGGGCAATTAATTCCCCAACAATCGGTATCGAGAGCCTCGGTTTAAGACTCTCAATTTTAAATTGTAATTTAGTTCATTTTCATTAAATTTGAAATTGGATAGTAGAATTGCTAGATCTTTTTTGCAGGTATCCAATTGTCATGGAATTTAATGTGTTTATTTATGCATGCATATAAATTGTGGTTATTTTAATTCGATTCGTTCGAATTCGTTTTGCCTCGTGAGAAAATCCACTAGTAGATTAGAATTTGTTTGATTTGATCAATGTAATAGACTAGTCTAGATCTAGGTTTATTTATTTTTGTAAATAAATTGTAACCGGATCGGAAACGGAGGCGGAGACGAAGAATTAAAAGACGAGATCCGGAACAGGGCGTAGGCAGTGTGCGTCGCGCGAAACGTGCTAAATGAGGCACGCGCGCGACGCGGACCCTGGCGGGCACGCACGGGATCAGTTTTTCATTCGGTGGAAGATACAGTTTTTCTTCGCGCTTGTTTTCCGACGCTCTATCCTTGGGGACAAGGATTCTCCGCCCCCGGGAGTATTGTCACAGACATTTATCTCACACCACCAGATGATGTTGCAACGAAGGAGGAAGGAGAGGTGTTAGGATTTTCTGAAGATAATGGAGAAAAGGGAAAGTACGATTTGGAAGTGTCTGAAGAGTTGTTGTCTGAAAATGAAGAGGGGATAAAGGGAATTGGGCCAGAATCTTCACCAACAAATGGGCTGAAAATAATTAAATCTGAGTTGTTGTCTGAAAATGAAAAGAGGATAAAGGGAATTGGGCCAGAATCTTCACCAACAAATGGGCCGAAAATAATTAAAGTTCATGGGCCTGAATTAATTAAATCTGAGTTGGTGAAAAGGGCCCAGTATTCAGGAAAGCCCATTTAATTATTTACTATGCATTTAGAATTGTAAGTTGGAAATATCTGATGATATTTGCCAGCGGTACTGTGGTCCCACCATGACTCTATATGGTGTAACCAAATGTCCTTTTCTGATTTTATGCAGAAAATATTCTAACTTCCTATCCTTATCTCTCTTCTCTCTCCTAATTCTCCCTTTTCCTTCAAATCTTCAAACGTTATCTTGAATATTTACATTGTTCATCAGCATATCAAACCCAGAAAATCTACAAAAATATTGCTATCATACTGATTTAAACGGTACACTACAGCGAGTTGGGTCTATCTTGACTTTCTCGAGTTCTTCCCCCGGGATGGCTCTTGGGCCATCTTGTCGGGGGTCGTCGATTTCGGCCTCGATTAGGAATTCATCAGGCTCATGCCCTATTCTTGGATCGAGTTCGTTGTAGGTTCTTTTTCTGCTTGCTCTTTTCTCATTTAATTCCCCATCTTGTTCATTGCTATCTATTACAAATGTTTGTTCGATATGTGTTGGTGCGGAATTGATAAAAGACGAAGAGTAAATCAAACAACCTCTTGCATCGACTTGGTTGCCCTTAACGGTATCGACCAACCCACTCTTGGTGGGGAATTTTACACAAAAGTAGAAAGTAGATGATGCAGCCTCGAATTCATGCTCAAAAGGCCTTCCCAGGAAACCATTATAGGAGCTGGGAAGGTCAACTACTAGAAAATCTAACAGCCTAGTTGCCCTAACTTCGCTATTCAGTGTGGAGACCAGATCGACGGCCAGTTGGATCATTCCGATTGGCCTCACGATCTCGTCAACAAACCCCTTCACGACGTGGTCGCACGGGGTGATGTAGGCATCATAATCCCCGAGTTGATCCAGGGTTTTCTTGAAAAGGATGTTGCAGAAGGCACCCCCATCGACCAGAAGTCGGCATATCGTAGTTCCCATGATATTGACCCGGATCACCGGGGATCGACATTGGGATAGACCACTCCAGCCTTGTCCTTTTCTCCGAACTCGATTGTGCTGGCTCTTCCCCCAAGGTAAGGACAGGTAACACCGTCTTCTTGGCTTTCTCTATCTCCCGTATTTCGGCCTTCATCTTCCGCTTGGAGGAGGAGTTCGAGGCTAGTCCCCCGACTGCCCTTAAGGGAGAGAGGGTGTGTATGACGCGATCTCCCACATTTTTCGGCATGGGCGGGATAGGCCACTCTCCTTGCTGGCGACCTTTCGGAGCCTGTCGCCATTTTTCTGAGGTCGCTTGACGAATTTGTCAAGCAGGCCATCTTCATACAATCTCCAGAGTTGGGGCAAGAGATCTTTGCATTCACTGGTGTAGTGGTCGACCTGCTCGTGAAAGTGGCAATACTTGTTGGGGTTCTGCTTGCCCTTATTCTTGACAGGGTGAGGCGGGAGGAGTAATTCCCGCACTCGGATCTGGGCAAAGATATGTTCAGGCATCATGCCCAGCACATCCATCAGTTTCACCGGGATGCTCTCCTCAAAAGGCTTGAAACTTCCAGGAGGCTTGCACTGTGTGGCGGCCTTCTTGGAACTCTTCTTGGGCTCAGCGACCTCTTTAGCATCAGAGAGTCGGGATTCCAGAAGCTCCGCAGTATGTATCAGGTCGCTAGCTCGCCTCCGGAAGTAGGCGTAACTAGTCGGATAGTCGTTTGTCATGCGCCGCCAGAGTTTGGTCCCCTTTTTTAGGCCGGAGATAGCCCCTAGCAGTTTTGCCTCATCCCCAATGGGATCTCCTTCCAAGATCAGCTTGTCGATCCTTTCAATATAGGACCGATCAGATTCTGTATCCCCCTGCTGGGTGTTCATCAGACACTGCCTGGACGCAGGCCGGGGTGCCAGTGCAGTAAAATGCATCAGGAACAGGCGAGCGAGCTGCTCGAAAGTGTCCACCGACAAGGGTGGCAGGGAGGAAAACCACTGATGAGCTTGATCGCTCAGGGTCAGAGAAAAAAGCTGACATTTCATCGCATCAGTGGGGCCCATAGAGGCCATGTACGAGTTGTACTTGGCCACATGAACCCTTGGGTCCGTGTTTCCATTGTAGCGATCTAAGGTCGCTACGTTAATCTTCCTTTGGGTAGGCGCCAGAGTGACCAGAGCTCCGAGTGGGGAATCCGGGACTGCGAGGAATGGATCTCCCCCCACTGGCCCATTTCGATTCTCCATGCGCTCCATCAGTTGTTGGACAGTCCGGGTCAGTGCCGCGACCTGAGCGTCGCGATGGTCTGTTGTTGCCTTCACTACCGGGGGGTCGCCGAATGCACGATCGATCCCCTCGGCAGGTCATTGTGGTGGAGGTTCAGTGCAAGGGCGAGGTCATGCTCCACCTGATCAGCTTGTCGAGGCTCAGATTGCGCCTCATCTTCAACGATCCTTGGGGCTTTCTGAACCCCCAGGTCGCCAAGTAGGCCGAATACGTTGTTCGACCCTGCCGGCCTCCTAAGGAGCTGGCGATTGTGGACCAAGGCGTGTTTAGCCGGATTATAGGCTAGTTGGCCCGCCGAATGTCCCCTCCGGGCCCATGCTTCCTTATTTTTCGAGGGTCCGACCTCCTGGGCGGCCTTCTTGGCTGGAGGCAGCACGTCCTCTTCATAGAATGCGAGGCATTTTTTGTTGAGGACAGTCATTACAGCCTTTGCGTCCTCCGGAGTCTACACGAGGTTCCACCAGTCAGGGGTGATCACTGGGCTCGGCTGGCGAGCGTAATGTGAGCGGGTGTGCTGGGACCTCATAGAGGCCTCGTGCCCATCGCGGGTGTCCAACTCATGCTCGTTAGGATAGCCTTGATTGCTTACCATCGCTATTGATCGGAGACGAGATGGGTTTCCCTTCTAACAGAATTATTTCTCAGGAATTGGTTCCCACAGACGGCGCCAATTGTTGTACCCGGTTTATGTTCACCGGTGAACAAGTAACAAATAATAAGAATCACCGATCAAAGCAATTAACTAAGCAATAAAGAACACAGTGTTTGATTACCCAGTTCGTCTATGAATAAGACTACGTCTGGGGGTGACCAAGCCAGGAGTATTGTACTATTTATTTTCTGCCTAAGACTCTAAGATTTTTGATCCTTTTCAATGTATAACACAAGTAATATTTATAGACACAAAAATAGGGCTACAGTCTTCGTGAACTTCATTTCACGGGCCAACCTAGGGTTTCAGCCGCCAGACTAGGGCTTCCTTTCTTGTCCCGCAAGTCGCGCTTCTAGATACACTTACTCTGATTATGATCCGTGAAATCCGCCTCACTAACTACCCGAGTCCTTTCCATGTTTATCTTCATCTGACATCGGGACCTAGTCGGCTCCGACTTCCGCGTCCTTCCATGCCGCTTCGCGACCCCTCAGCTCTCCCAAGCCACTCCTGCGACCTGTACAGTTTCTTAAATCGCCAACGACTTACCGATCCTTTGAGGTCGCCTCGAATCCTGCTATGACAAGGTAAAGTTGGATGATATGTCAACCATGAGATGATCAAATCCCCAACCCCCTTCAAGTCGGGTTATTTCATGTTACAACATTACTGAATCCCATATTTGATCTTTCACTTCATTTGGGATACCATTCCAACAGGCATACGTAATATCTACCTTATCGCAAATTAAAACTCCGAGGTAGCTTTGATACGAGGATTTCGAAGGACCTATAGGTTGTCCTAATGGAGTGAATTTTATATCTTTATTCAAACCTTTAGACCTATTTCTGTCAAGAGATTCCATGTGTGTAGGCCCTCTTCGATTAACAGTCGTTCTACTTCTGGCATTTCTCTTTCCACTTTGTACTATTATATCCTCCTCTAGTTCAATATGTTCAGCAGTGGGAGCCTCTTCATTAATGGACATTTGTATTTTCTTACCATCACCAAAATCCTTGAGGTTTTTGCGAAGTGTCATTTGCAACCAAAAACAAGAAGAAATTAATGAATTAGCGCAAGTTCAATACATTAATACATACAAAAAGTTAAAAAAAAAATACAAAGTCAATATATGAAAAAAAATTACCAAAACAATCAAGTGTTTGCATTATCAATCCAAATGTCATCGCAATCTACACGTATGCATGGTGGCTCACTATTATCTGATGTATTAGGATCAATTTTGTGCAGCCCTTTGGTAAAACATTGATGGTTGATACTACTCATCAAATTCATCACATTTTGAATAATCAAAGTAATCCCTATTAGGAGTTGGAAGCACAATAGACCATGCTGCATTTTTTGTGTCTTCAATGTAAAATATTTATTTGGCTAGACTACCCAAGATAAATGTATCATTTTTGTATCCAATCTTGTTAAGGTTTACCAACGTGAAACCAAAATCATCTACCTTACAACCATTTCTATTATCCACCCAAATACACTTTAACAATGGTATACGGAAGACAAAGTAATCTAATTCCCATATTTCTTCAATAACACCATAAAACACCATGTCAGCCATAATCGGATTTTTATCCTTCGCGCTAGAAAGTTGCAAGGTTTTTGAGTAAACTATCTCACTCTTTTGTATGATAAATGACCCCATTGATAGAGTAACTTAGATATTTAAACACCCTGTTGTTGGGCCCTTGTGCAAGCCTCATTGTCTTTTCTGATATTTGATGATTGGGAAGTTTCATTGTATTTGCAACATATATTACACAATTTATTAAGATTTGAGTTGTTCGTAAAAGTGCAAGAGTTAATATTGTGTGAAATAAGGGTTAATGGTAGTGGAAATTACACGATCACGCAACCAACCAATAAACAGTTTATTGTGTTGATCATGTAGCCATTTTTGTTGCTTATGACCCACCTCAAATGCTCCATGTGTTCGCTAACATAAGAATTTAGTAAATTGAAATTAGAATTTAAGCATTTGAATGCAAATAATTTTAAGGTTTCTTCCACTTAGTTGATGTTAGGATCTATCTCTACGTCATTTGTCAATACATGAAGATGCGCTTGGACCAACTCCACATGGCCGATTTAATGCACCTCTACAGTTGACAAAGGCTTAGTAAGCTCATCGCATTTAGGTCTTTGTGGGATCCCGACCGTGTTCATATTGCGTAAGTGATCTGAGCAAAATTCCACTGCCTCTTCCGCCATGTAACATTGAGCCATGCATCCTTTAGGGTGATTGCGATTTCAGATATAACTCTTGAGAACTTTCATATACCTTTCAAACGGGTACATCCAACTATACCATGCTAGTCCACAAATTTTTATCTCTCGCACAAGAGGAATCGTTAAATGGATCATGATATCGAAAAATGAAGGAGGGAAATACTTCTCAAGCTCACACAGTGTTATCACAATCTCTTTTTGCATGTCTTCTAACTTTGAAACATCTATCACTTTACAGCAAAGTTGGTTGAAAAATAAACACAATCTAGTGATAGTATGACTGACATTATCCGGTAAGACACCACGAATTGCTACTGGAAGCAACTGTTATTAAAGTGTGACAATCATGTGACTTCAACCCAACAAGTTTTAAATCTTTCATTGAGACCAAGTTACTAATATTGGATGAGTAACCTATAGGCACCTTCATTGCCGATAAAGATTTGCAAACTTTTTGTTTCTCTTCTTTACTCAATGTATAGCAACCAGCTGGGATATATGTTCTCTTTTTCCCAACGATTGGTTTCAACTCAACTCTCCATTTCATGTCCATAAGGTCGTCTTGATGCTAATCTGTCCTTAGTTTTTCCCGGAATATGGAGTAATGTTCTAGTAAGAATCTCACACACATTTTTCTCAATGTGCATCACATCAAGAATGTGTCTAACATGTAGATGTTCTCAATACTCGAGATCAAAGAAAATTGATTTTTTCTTCCAACATGATTTTCTTCATCCTTTGATTGACGATTCTGACTCTTTTTTCCCCAGTTGCACTTGATTCCAGCAACTCTACTTGAAACATCACTACCACTTAATGGCTTTGGTGCGGGGTCAGGTTCTTGGTTACCATCGAATACCTTCTTCTGTCTTCGAAATGCATGATTTTTAGGAAGAAACCTTCTATGACATGTGTATGACATTTTCTTGCTATGCTTCAATCTCTTTGCTTTCGTGGATTCACCACAAATAGGACAAGCAAGATACCCTTTCACGTAGCTCCCTGACAAGTTTCCATATATACTGGGAAATCATTAATGGTCCATAAAAAGACGGCTTGAAGGAGGAACATTTCTTCTCGGTATGCATCATATGTCTCAATGCCATCCTACAAACTTTGTAAGTCATCAATCAGAAATGCTAAGTAAACATCAATGTCATTCCCCGGTTGCATTGGACTAGAAATCAATAATGTCAGCATCATAAACTTCCTTTTCATGCACAACCAAGGAAGAAAATTGTATGTGACCAATATAACTGGCCAACAACTACATGTACAACTCATATTACCATGTGGATTGATCCCATCCACTGACAATGCCAATCTAAGGTTTCGTGGCTCTTCTACAAAATCGTGCAATTTATGATCCACTACCCTCCAAGAAGGTGAATCCGTAGGATGACGCAAATAACTATCAAAAACTCTCTCATCATTGTGCCAAGTTAAATTCTTAGATACTTCCTTGTTAGGAAACATTCTTTGAAATCTTGGAATAGGTGGAAAGTACCATAGAAATTTTGCTGGAACTTTATCCCTTGTCTCTAAGTTCTTACCCGTTTTCCACCTTGATGCCCCACAAGTAGGGCAATTTAAGTGGTCCTCATACATCTTCCAATATAGTATATATACAATCATTAAGACATGCATCAATTTTCATATAATTCATCCCTAATCCTTTTAAGTTTATCTTGGCTTCATAAAGAGTTAGAGGCAATTCTTTTTTTTTTTTTTGGGAGCATATCTTTGAAGAAGCTAAGCAGGTCAGTTAGAGCCTTTTCGCTCCATCAATATTTAGTCGTCAAGTTATATAGTATCCAAATTGCAGATAATTTGTGAATTTCGTACACCCAGGATATAGAGGTTTCTCAGCATCAACAAATATATCTTCTAATTCATCTGCATTCTCAGTGTTTCCATATGCAGCATGTATTATATCATCTAAGGATTCATCGGGATGATTTGTATCCTCAGATTGCCCTATTTTCTCACTTTTACTCGTCTATAATCTTTTGGATCTTTCTCCATGCCATACCCATATAGGATATGTTTTATCCACACAATTACACATCAAATGTGCTTTGAAAGGATGTGGTCCTCCTTAGATTTCCACACTTAGCACAAGTGCATGACATATCATTGATATCAACCACGTTTTCATTTGCATAACGCTTGAAAGACTCTACTCCTAGTTGGTAGTCAAGTGACAATATATCCTTGGACATCCATGTTGGAATTTACAAGAAAGTAAATACAAATAAAACATGTGCAGTGGAATAAACAATTCACCAACAACGAATTATAGATTGTATAATTAAATAACAGAATAAGTAAATGGAATTCTTACAATTCTTCATAATCTCCTCAACTACGCTATCCACGGAATTCTTACAATTCTTCATAATCTCTCATCTTTGACAACCAAACTGTAACGGACTGCATTAACGGGATATTATTTCCCAAATTGAGTATGTCGGTATCAGATGTTGAAGGAACATTCTAATCAACATCCTTACTATCTTCAGTGTCATCAGTATCTTTGGATACTTCTAACAAATCTGATACATTATCTTCAGCACTTTTACCTGCAAGACTTGCAAGTTCATTAAATACCACATTAATAGATTCTTGCATTGTATCAGTTCTCAAGTTATAGATTCTATATGTTTTGCTATTATTAGAATATCCTAAGAAGAATCATTTATCACTGTTTGAATCAAACTTGTGCAACTGATCTCTATCATTCAAAATGTAACAAATACAACAAAAAACATGAAAGTATTCCTAAAAAGCTCTCTTCGGATAGAATCCAACTCGAAAAAGAATACAACACTTCTTCCATCATTTTTATTTATCTTATGAATATGATCTATTGACTGGGGGGGGAAGGTTCGTATACATGTCTCAACTACAAAAAAAGTTATAGTTCAACCTAAAGAGCAAGTAAAACACTTTGATGGATTCGTTTTTTGAACTGGCCACCGCCCTCTTTACATAAAGTAAGAGTAAAACATAATTCAATCTTTGCACCACCAAATTCTCTACTCATCAGAAGCAAGGGAAACGACGGTATTTCCCCAATGATAGTGGTCAACCGGTATCACGCCAGGAGCCCCTCTTCTTCCTCCTCCATGAAAGGGTTGCGGCGGTATTTGCCCAACTTTGGTTGTAGTGGTGGCAGTGGTCGCAAAGAATCGACGGCAGCGGCAGCGGCTGGCTAGGGCTTGGTTGCGGGCGGGAAGAAGGGAACAAAATTTTTCTAAGTGAAATTGGCAAGCAGGCGCGGGAGAGAGTGAATATTGGAGGAATTTGGAAATAATTCTTAAGTATTAATGAAAGTATCAAAAGAATTAAAAGTGTTGATTTAAGTGTTTATTAATGAATTGAAAGTGTTAATTTAATATTACTCATTCAAATAGTTAAAAGTGTTAATTTAATACTCCCTCCGTCCACCAAAACTGTGTTCACTTTCCTTATTTGTCCGTCCACCAAAAGTGTAATCATTATTTTTATAGACACACTCACTTTATCTTCACCATCCAACCATCACTTAATTACTCATATTGTCATTGTATTTTGCCCACAAAATTCATTTTATCCATAAATAGACCCCACAATACCCTTTATTTTATCTATGTTATCTACCTTTTCTTAAAACATGTGCCCAAAGAATTGAGCACAGTTTTGGTGAACAGAAGGATGTATGTTAAAAGTGTTATTTCAAATAATAAAAGTTCACAAAGCTTTTCAAGCATTCGAGAATCACTCGGAATGAAAACGATTTTCCAAGTATTTCTACCAGATTGAGTTTAACACTCTGTATACTGAGCTCACAAGATATATCCAAGTTTATAAAGTTATTCATATCCTTGACACTTGTGCTTAAACTGTAAAAGATAACTCACCTAGTTTGGAAAAAAAAAATCATATCTTAAACTTAGAGCTTGTAGTGAGTGATTGACTTATTGGAAAGGTTGGTTGTAAAATGTTGAAGTTGAAGAGTCTTCTATTGATATCACTGTGAGATTTAGGACTATGATTCGCTCGTCAAAGGGGTCTAGGTTTCCTTAGAAAGGATTCTGCAATCAGTGCATCTTCGCACAATGAAACAAGTAATTCACCTGATGATCGGGAAAATGGACATTGGATATTTGCCTTTGAACCACTATTATTTTGCATGTCTTTCTATTGCTTTACATATCTGCTTATAATTATCACATAATCTCTAAAAAAGTATAAGTATATCTGTCAGTTGAGCAACTTACTGATAAACATTAATTGACACACAAACTTTAAAGTCAATTTAATTGTTAAAAGGAAAAAAATGTTTTCAGTTAACTACAACGACTATAATTTTGGGTTCACAACTTCTGCACTAGGCAAGTCTAGATAGTTGTACAAAAATTAAGCTTTTTTAACTGATAGTAGGTTGTTTATATGAAACAAGCCTTAAAGACCCCCACTCTATCAGTTGAGATTTTTGGAGTTGATCATTGTGAGTTAACTTAGTGTCAACTAGCACGTAACCCTGCATATTACGCGGGATTCAAAATAATTCTTATATTATTAATTTTAAATTAAATATCTCAAATATTTAATTAGTTTATTAATTAAATTACATACATAATTTCTATATTCTAATGTTGTACTTTCTTCCATTAAAATTAGATGTCATACTCGTTCCTTTTTTATATATTATTTACATAATATATGTCATTTTGACATTTTCATCCCTCATTATCTCATATATATATACCCCTAATGATTACTTTTCATGGTCATTAAATTTTTAAATTTTTTAATAAATGTGTTGTGTGAATAATTTTTCCAGCCAATAAAATTATTGTTAAAAATATTCAATTATCATAAATTAAGGTTAATGTTGGCAGAAGAAAATTTAAATGACCATGAAAATTAATTATCAGGGGTATATGTGAGATTATGATGGGAGAAAATGTCAGAACAATATTTATTACTCACTCCGTCCTAATTTTGATTGGTCAAATCATGGAGATTAAGAAAATGGAGATTAAGAAAATGTGGGAGATAATAGTATTAAATTGTGTAAAGTGGATAAAATGGGTTTTGTGGAGGGAAATAAAAGTATTAAATAGTATTGAAAGTTGTTTTATTTCCTTTTTAAGAAATGACCAAACAAAATTAGGACAACTATTTACGGAAAGTGATCAATCAAAATTAGGACAGACAGAGTATATAAGTACTTAAAAAGATTAAAAAAGGCATTTCAAACGAATGAGAGTGCGTAATTTAGAATAAGAAATGAATGAAAATATGCACATACAATATTAGAAATAAAATTACGTTTATAATTAAATTAATCAAACTAATTAAATATTTGAATTATTTAATTTAAAATTTAAACTATAAAAAATATTTTCAATATCGCGCAAAACGCTGGGTTACATGCTAATGATATCTAAAGAGGATAGGAGGAAGTATAATTTAATAAATTACAGAATGTGTATTTAATTAAATTTAATGTATATGTTTTGAAGATGAAGTATCATATGAATTGAGTGTATTTCACCATTAGTAGATAAGAGATATTCTACAAAAGATTAAATGACATACATATTAGCAATATTAATATTAGAGATTAAAAATTATGTTATTAATAATACCATAAATAACTTTCTATAGAAATATAAAAATTTATAATAAAATAATCACATGAGTTGTAGGTGATTCACAATTAATAGACTTGAGATAAATGAAGTGAAGATCAAAATTAAATAATGAATGACTAAAATAAAAAAATAAAAATTTATAATAATACCATAAATAATTTTTCACAAATATTTAAGAGATTTGAAATAAAGTCACCATATGAATGGGGTGGTTCACGTACCTTTAGTAGATAAGAGATTCGCTCATTCAACGAATTTGACTTACTAATTTTCCAAGATGTCAAAAAAAAAAATCCTAACATGTGTGCATCTATGCACATGTGTTAAACTCGTTTGGGACCAAATAATAACTTTTATAACATAAAATTAGGGGCGAATTTAGGATTTTATAGTGGGGTGGACTAAAAAGTAAATACTTTAGCACATTAAATTTCACACATGTGTTTCTTACAAGACTTCAAAGCATAAAATTCATCAATAAGTTGAATTTATTTGTAATCTTTAACAGAAGACAAAGTCTTATGTGAAAATTTCCTTATTTGACTTGGTCAAAATTTAAAAAAAAAAATCGTTGCACCAGCCAAGATTTGAACCTGGGTCACCCCAGCACGAAACCGCAACACTCACCGCTATGCTACACCAATGTAGGTGTAGCACGGGTCGGCTCATATTAATATTTACATTAGTGGGCCTGCAATTCATTAATTATTGGGCCGATTAAGTTTGACCAATATGTAAGGATATTTATAAAAAAAATAATGTTAATATTGAGGATTGAACCCAGATCCATGACATAATATACAAGAATATTAGCACGATACTAATACAGTTTAATATTTAAGATTGATATTTTATACATAATATATAGTATTTATTTATTTTAATTAAATATGTATATTTTATTAAAAAATAATGTTAACTCTTAGGATTGAACCCAGATCCATGATATAATATACAAGAATATTAGGCACGATACTAATACAGTTTAATATTTAAGATTGATGTTTTATACATAATATATAGTATTTATTTATTTTAGTTAAATATGTATATTTTATTATTAATATATTACAATTCACAATCGATTGATGAATGAAAAACACAATAAACTCTTGTTATCTAGTGGATTCAAGTATATGAAGAAACATTATTTATTATTACTTCTATTTGTAAATTGTATATATAACACATTTAAAAATGTATTTTTTATTGTAATATTGTTACGTTTTGCATTTAATATTGTTCCGTTTTAATTAGATAATCTTCATAACTTACCTTAATTTTTCTTATGTCTAAATTGTAATTTCGTAACATTTTTTCTTGTACTACTGTTATGTTTTTTCTGTTAGTGTTAGTGTGCTAGAGACAATCCTATTGTAAGGACATAATACTAAGATAATATTCAGTATTGGTATTAATATTATTGTTTGTTTAATATTAAATGTATGACATTACCTCTATATTCCAACAATCCAAGCCATATCTACCCATGGAAGGGTGCAAGCGTCAGTCATGGTCAAAGTTCATCACTCCACACATGGCGTGCGTATTGACCTCAAGTCAAAGGAGTATCACATCGCTCCCACTAACCTAGACATCCGTAGACACATATTGTGGAAGTACATCAAACGGTTTCTCGGATGGGTATACCAATACCCTCTAAGGTATATGTGCATCCATCATGAGATACCTAGTATCTCGTAGTAAGTGAGATCTTACTACACTCTCTAAGAGTATGATGCAGATCGCACATCAATCTCAATTGCATCATCAATATCTCATTCTTGATGATCCTTGATTGGGGCTAATTGAGAATCATGCTTAAGTCATCTGAGTTCTCACAACCTCAATGACAACAATGACTCATGGGAACACTTGCATGAATAAATGCAAACAAGCAAACATAATATTCAAACAAGTGTATTGTCATACATTATTATTAAATGAACTATAATATTAAATCGAACTGAATATTATCGAGTATTATGTCTTTACAATAGATTGTCTCTAGGAAACTAACACTAACAATCTCCCACTTGGACTAGAGTCAATCTCCTACATGTCTAACCCCTAGACCATCTAATGTCTAGTGTTTACATGAACACTCAGTGTTTTGGTGAAAGGATCTGCCAAATTAAATATGTGGGAATACGTTTTAATCATATCTCTCATATCATTATGATCTCTCGGATCAAGTGATAAATCTGGGTACATGCTTATTTTTGTTTATTGATCTCGGTTCCTTTGCTTGCGCAATCGCACCAGTGTTGTCTCAATACAACTTTATTAGACAACTGGCACTCGAACTACCCCTATTTCTCTTAAGAATTATAAAATCCAGACAGCCTCTTTGAGGCTTCTGGTACAACAATGTACTCAGCTTCGGTTGTTGAATCTGCGATCGACTTGCTTGGAACTATTCCAACTGACCGCCTCATCATTGAGAGTGAAACGTAACTTGACTGTGATTTGTAATCATCACAGTCGGATTGGAAACTTGCGTCAGCATAACCAGTCACTAATAGTTCTGACTGTTCACCATAGACAAAGAAACATTCTTTAGTTCGTCTGAGATACTTCAGAATGGTCTTGACAGCAATCCAGTGAGACTCACCCGGATTCTGTTAGTATCTACCAGTGATGTTGATAGCGCAGGCCACGTTTGGCCTAGTGCAAGTCATGGCGTACATGATTGACCCAATTGCATATGCATATGGGACATCTTTCATGTGCTTGATATCAGCTTTAACAGAAGGACAATCCTTTTTTGATAGTTTTATCTCATGATTTGTCGATGGAGACCCTCTCTTAGAGTTCTCCATCGCAAAACGCTTCAACACTTTGTCTTCATCATGAAGGTCTTTGACAACCAATCTTTAACGGACTGCATTCACGGGATATTGTTTCCCAAAATAAATATGTCATCGACATATATGATTATGAAGATAATATTCTTCCCGTTGCATTTACGATAAACGCAAGGATCTTCCGAATTTCTGATGAAGTCAAAAGACTTGATAGCTTCATCAAATCGAATATTCCAACTCCTGGAAGCTTGCTTCAATCTATAGATGGATTTCTTTAGCTTGCATACTAGATTTAGAATTTGGCTTAGATATAAAATCTTTCGGTTGAGTCATGAACACTTTCTTATCAATGTATCCATTGAGGAAAGCTGTTATGACATCCATCTGTCAAATCTCATAATCATAGTGTCTTGTTATCGCAAGTAAAATTCGAATGAACTTGATCTTTGCAACTGGTGAGAAGGTCTCATCATTGTCAATGCCTTCGCGTTGACTATAGCCCTTCGCCACCAACCTAGCTTTGTAGGTTTGTACTTTGCCATTTGCATCAATATTATGCTTGAAGACCCATTTGCAACCTATGGGTCTAACCCCTTTAGGCAACTCAACCAAGTCCCAGACTTGATTGGTGTACATCGAGTCCATCTCGAATTTCATGGCTTTATGCCACTTCCCTGAATCAATATCTGATATTGCTTCAGAGTAAGTATTAGGATCGTCCTTATCCGGTATGTCCACATTATCGAGTTCCTCCAAGAGGTAACCATATCTAATGGGCGAATTACGATTCCTAATTGATTTACGGAGCTGTGGTTGTGCAGGCTGTACATTTTGATCATGAAAATTTTGTGGTGCATCGATTTAATCAATGTCCGAAGAGTCCTCAAGAGCTACACTTTCAAATGCCTCTAGGGCGGGAGTTTGAACTATGTTGTTCTCATTCAGCCCACTTGGAGGTTCTTGCACTAGCAAGCTTACTCCAATTACGCTCCCACTTGCTGAAAGACGACCACCTAGTGAAATACTCCTATCGTGAAAGTCGATGAATGCTCCCACTGATTCCTTGTCGTGTTGCTTTGACAAGATATCAGTCTCTTTGTCAATTTTTGGTTCTTGAATTTCTTCAGGTTCTATCATCTTATGGCCTTGTTCCTTAAGGACATAATCGTCTTCAAGAAAGTTGGTATGCCTAGAAACAATCACTGTTTGTTTCTCAGGTAGATAGAAGTAATATCCTCTAGTTTCCTTAGAATGTCCCACAAAGTAATCTTTTTCACCTTTGGATTCCAACTTATCAGTAAGCATCTTTTTCACAATCACGGGGCAACCCCATGTTTTGAATTGTGTAAAAGTTGGTTTCTTGCCACACCATAGTCCATATGGTGTAAGCTCAACCGATTTAGATGGAATCCTATTCAGAATGTAGATTGAGGTTTGTAACGCGTATCCCCATAAGAATGACTGAAGAGAGAAAAAGTTCATCATGGACCTTACCATGTCCAACAAGGTTCGGTTTCTCCATTCGGACACACCGTTCGTCTGAGGTGTTCCAGGAGGAGTCCATTGTGATTAGATTTCATGCAACTTCAAGTAATCATTGAACTCATGGCTAAGGTATTCACCTCCTCGATCCGATCGAAGAGTCTTGATACTCTTACCAAGTTGCTTCTCTACTTCAGCTTTATACTCTTTGAATTTCTCAAAAGATTCAGATGTGTGTTTCATAAGATACACATACCCGTATCTCGAGAAATCGTCAGTAAAAGTGATAAAGTAGCCAAAGTGACCCCTAGCTAGAGTGGGCAATGGTCCACATACATTGTTGTGGATCAGCCCTAGAACTTCTTTGGCACGCACCCCTTTCCCAGAAAAGGGTTTGTTGATCATCTTACCTTTGAGACAAGATTTGCAATTACCATAAGACTTAAAGTCAAATGGGGTTAAGTAGTCCAACTACCTTAACCTTGCAATTCTTTTCTCGTTTGCATGACCAAGTCTACAGTGTCATAAGTAAGTTGGGTTTTCATGATTACTAAGTTTGAGTCATTTATTTTGTATATTAAGAACATTATATCCACAATTCAACATTATAAACCATTCAATAAAGGGGCATTCCCATAAACCACATCATTAAGCGTAAATAACAATTATTATTTACAAAATGGAAGGAAATATCCCTCAATGTTTAACATAGGAACGTAAATAATGTTGCGGGTAATAGAAGGAACAAAAAAAAAACAATTATTCTATTCTAATCTAAAACCAGAGGGTAAGTCTAAGTCCCCACGCGTTCAGTAGCAATTCTTGCTCCATTTTCACGTGTAAGACGACTTCACCCGGCCTAACTGCCCTAAGACACATGAGTCCCTTCACATTCGTACAAATGTGAGACCCACACCCGGTATCTAATACCAAGCAGTTAGTGTTATTAGTGGACATGTTTATCTTAATAACAAATATACATGTTCTAGTGCTAGAAGCACCTAGTGCTTTCTTTTCAG
This sequence comes from Stenogyne calaminthoides, assembly GCA_037126765.1. Lineage (NCBI taxonomy): Eukaryota > Viridiplantae > Streptophyta > Magnoliopsida > Lamiales > Lamiaceae > Stenogyne > Stenogyne calaminthoides. The sequence goes on from JBBCBC010000014.1 coordinate 13,802,724, forward strand.
CAACCAGAACCTTGCAGTCCTTCTTCCGATGCCCTCTTCTACTTACAGTAGAGTCACAAATCCTTGTCTACCCGCTCCTTCTTTTGAACATCATCTTAGTGATAGTGAACTCAAAAGCCTTGAAGTTCAGGCATGGTTGCATCCGTCTTATTCATATTGTTGTTCACAATGAAGCTGAAAATATGAATCCGGGAGTGACTGGAGGATAGCATAAATGAAAACATTGGTCCTTTAGCTCAATGCCTAAATTACCAAGTTTCTCAATTAGGTCTATCATCATTAGCACATGAGGTGAAATCTTCCCTTTTTTAGCTAACGGGCATCTGAACAGGTCTTTCATCACTTCATAAATCTCAGAATGAGATTCAGAATCAAAGAGATCCTTCAGATGCTTCAGCATCTACAAGGGACCTGCTTTCTAATATTGCCTATGCAATTCGGGAGTCATGTCGAGCAACATCACACACTGAGTCTGGGAAGCATCCTTTTGATGCTTCTTCTGAGCTGCTACGTCAAACGTGGCTTCCTCAGGGAACCAGCTGCAGGGGTAACCGGGATTGGCGTGTCCAACACGTACTCAATCTTTTCTTTGCCTTAGCACCAAACACAAGTTTCGGTGCCAGTCCAAAAAATTTGGCCTAGCCAATTTTGTTTGTTTCCAAAACACATCTCAATAACAATTATACATTTCAACTAACCAAGAGAAATAAAATAAAATGGGAATCAAACACATAATTCCTATGATCAATATTCAGCAATCAAAATAAACATGGTCTTTCTTTTGTATTTATTTTGTCTCCATTATTTTCACATATTCAACGACCTCATTGGAAGAATACGAATTTATATCTAATATAAATTAAAATGGACTAGGATCAACATTTCTATTATTACAATATCTGCTTGGGTTGATTACTGAAATAATATAACTGGTAGGTTCCAAACCAATTGCAAAAAACTGCAACACCTAGTTGATTGAACCTAGTTCAATTTGATGCCCCTTGACTTTCGTTTCCCTGCTTGGGTTGGTGAAACAAAGTCAAGTTGATTTACAACCATCAAGCGGCGACACTTCGTGTCCCTATAAAAGTCCCGTTAGATGTAGATCCGAGCAAAAGACTTGGGCCTTAAATACTCATTGGAATAAAATCTCCGATTTACTTTAATTTTGATGGAAGGTATCGTTCAATTTAATAAAAATCATATTTTAGTGAGGAATGTTTAAAAGGCGGGGTATTAATTGTTTAATCAAGATCCAACATGTTAATTTATATCCCATTTGAGCAATTATTGGGCGCCGCCTACCCAAACATTATTTCATACGGACTAACACTTATTTGGGCACCGTCTACCTAAACAAATAATACAGTCGGACAAGTATTGGGCGCCGCCTACCCAAATAATTATAATGCGGACTATAAATGTGTTAACGTATTTAAATAAACAAGTTGACAAGTAAGATTTTAATAAACCTTTTCAAAACAAAATTTAAAATCCAATTTTCAATTTTATTTTAAGATTATTAAAATTAGCAATTAATCCAATTAATTATTTTGGTCCAATCAAAAATTCAATTTCAAATTAAACTTTATCAATTTTAAAATCGGATTCTAATTTATTTATTTATTCGTCAAGGGCTCATGTGTAAATTTTCCAGAATTGCACGGAAGGGCCTGCCCCAAAACCCAATTTCCGTACAACCCTTCCATTCATCATTGCCAAGTTTTCAAAATTGTTTTTCGATCGGGACAATTCGTAAAAAACTCATCAATTCATCACTTGTTCTCGTGTATTGTTTCAAACAAAATCAAGAACAAGATCAACATTGGGTAATTTTCAGAACCAAGTCCATAATCTAGGCAACAATACACAAAACATCAGAAGAACGAAGAACAAAATTGCAATAGGTCAATTCATCGGACATCAGGTATGCGCGAGTCGCCGCCGCCGCTAGGCGCGTGCGTGCGACTCACCACTACCATCGAAAAATCAGAGGCACGCGCGAGGAGCCACGACCTGTTCGAAACAGGAAGCGAGCGACGAGTCAAGTCGAACCGGTGGCGCGCCTACGTGACTCACCTTGATTCCGAAGCGAGTTGCCTCGAATTGAAACTAGACGGCAGCGCGGCGCATCGCCATTGTTCGAACCGGTCTGTGAGCGCACGATTGCGAATCGGGAGAATCGAAACGGTGGTCAACATATTGAACGAGAATCAGGTGACAGCAATGGAAAACGGATCGAGGCGAGTCGCGTCGAAGCGAGGCAGATCTAATCCGTAGTCACGTGCGATGTCGTGGCTTCGCACGAGCGTAGCGAGTCGCGGCGAGTAGCCGCCGACTCGAGCGGCATCGCGGATACCAGCGAACACCGGCAAGACCGAGGGACAGAGGCGGCGGAGCGGGTTCCAGAAATTCCTAGGTTTTCGTGGAGAAGATGAGCCAGCAAAACAAATACTCCCTCCGTCCCAATCTTTAAGGTTTTCTTTCCATTTTTTTTGTCCCAATCTTTAAGGTTTCTTTCCTAAAATGGAAATAAACTTTATCACTTTATCACATCACTTTATCACTTTATCACATAAAATACTATTAAACAACTCTTTTTACCCCCAACTACCCATCACTTTATCACTTTATCACATAAAATACTAATAAACAACTCTTTCTAATCACTATTCCCATAAATCCTTATGAACAATCAAAAAACCCTAAAGATTGGGACGGAGGTAGTAAAAGAAACAAAGGGGTGTAGTCCTTTTGTCTAACGAAACCAACCGTGCCCCGGTTAAAAAAATAATAATTTAAAACCAGTTTTAATCATGCAATTAAAACAAGAGCCTGAAGCTCTGATACCACTATTGGAATATAGAGATAGTAAACACGTAATACACGCGCAACAGAATTAAACAGTTCACTAACAACGAACATATAATTGCATAATTAAATAACGCAAACGTAAAATGTAATTCTTACAACAATTGCATATTGTGATTCCTCAACTACGGTATCCATGTAACAGTCGTTTACTAACTCGCACAGATCTGCCAGCGTTGAATCCCCGAGATGAATTTGCTAGGAAAATTCTAACTTAGAGATTTTATGGAGAAATATGAATTCTTGTATTATGAATTCTCAAGAGTTCATATATATAGGGGAGGTCCAGCTTAAAGCTTAAGCTAACCTGATTAGAAAATAAAATTCCTAATCTTGTAAATTAAATCCCATAGATTTAATTCTCATATACAAAAATCTCTACGGATTTGATTTCCATGTATATCAAATCGCTACGAATTCAATTCCATATATATCAAATCCCATAATAATATTTCATATATTATTATTGGTAATCCTTTTTAATTAAATCTAATTTAATTAAATAGTAATAATTATTAATTCTAAATATAATTATTATTAATATCTCCATAAATTAAATATTACTATCCAATATAATATTTAATCAACCAACTATAATTAGTAAACAACCGTTACTTGTTGTGTGACCCATATGCCCTCATATGTCGAGCGATTAGTCAAACTAACGGTCTTAATTGAACCCTAGACATAGACAATAAATAAGACATTCTCAATATATGAGGTACGTTGCGAGGAAATGTGCAACTACCTGTAACTGAAACATGGGCTATTACGATATCTTCCTTTCATTCGTGAATACTCGATTAAGTCTTGAACATGATGAAGTGTCTATTGAAATAACTTAATCATATTATCTCTAATCACTAATTGATCATGTATGTCACACTTAGCCACAAAGTCTAAGTTGACGTGCATCGGCTGATGACTTAGATCCAATTATGATGAGAAGATGAGTATTCTCTCTAAATCCACATTGACGAATGAATCCTATTACTGGCTCAACTACCACGCACATGCATTTCGTGATGAACCCAATCCAAGCCATATCTACCCATGGAAGGGTGCAAGCGTCGATCATGGTCAAAGTTCATCACTCCACACATGACGTGCGTATTGACCTCAAGTCAAAGGAGTATCGCATCGCTCTCACTAACCGAGACACCCGTAGACACATATTGTGGAATTACATCAAACGGTTTCTTGGATGGGTATACCAATACCCTCTAAGGTACTGTGCATCCATCATGAGATACCTAGTGTTGGAAAATTTATAGATTTGATGGAAGTTCCAAAACAGGGTGTAATAGGACCAGTCAGACCTATTAGCTGACTGATGACATAGATATCGGAATAGGATGACATGCTGAGTTGTATAGACAGCTGATGTAATAGATAGGCCACATATTGAGGGGGAACTCAATATGTATAGGTTTAGTCTTGAAGATAAGAAGATCATATCAGAAGAGAAGATCAGAAGATCATATCAAAAGAGAAGATCAGAAAGATCAGACAGTCAGAAGATCAAAAGATCAGACAAGTCAAGAAGTCAGGCGAGACATCAAGAAGAAGACTCAGAAGACTTGAAGATCAAAAAACCTAATGAAGACCTATGAATGAAGAACACCATAAGAGTCAGTAAGCTGTGTTAAGACAAATTACATCAGAAGACTCAATCAGGTAGACTGATCAGTCCGAACTGATCAGGTCAGTTCAAATTAGGTAACAACCAAAGGTTTACCTAATACGTACGAGGTCACTAGACAAGAAGAATGTCAACCTAAGTTGGTGAATCAAGCGCCGAATAAGTGTACTTGACAACCAATGAGAGCGAGACATTCACGTACGGAACTGACATTGCAGGATATGGTGTTTCAGAGTCAAACTGCTATAAAGAACAAGTAGCACGCAATTAGCCATACCGCCTCTGAGCATATCAAATCCACCCTGCAAACCTACCAAAAATAGCCTGAAATTCAAATTGCTCTCCAACGGCTCTTTGATTTCAAGGTCTATAAATATGGGATCACACCTTTAGAGTAAGGTTACGGAAATATCATCAAGCTCAAGCAACAAGCAAATTTCCGCAAGAACACCAAGAAATCAAACAAATATTCTAAGTGTTCATCCCATAGTTTCTAAGTAAGAAATCTCATCCTTTAGCTATATGCTACACAAATACTAGGATAGATTTCCAGTTGGAAACAACTCAAATCTTATACACAAACCAAGTGTTATGTTAAGTTTGTTTAGCAAGATTTCAGACTAGGCTTTCTAGTTCTGATTTCAGGGATTGGTTGAGTGGGAACTCTTGAAACATCTGTTGTACTGTGTTGGACTAACACATTAATCTAAGTTGTTGGGATAATTTTAGTTTTGATTATTATGCCAAAACACCGTGTAATAGGACAAAATAAGTTATATAGAAAGCTTGCGTTTCTAGACTTAGTTTTATTCTTACAGGTAACAAATTGAGGGGAAACTCATCAAGAGAAGACGAGACTGATCAAGAGAAAACGAGACTGATGAGTTCCAGATGCAGTGCAGAATACGTGTAGATACCGTGCAGATCAGAAATCAAAATACGTGCAGATTCTGTGTAGAATTGACATGCTGTGCATAACTGATCTGTTGTGTAATCGATTTCTTTGTCAGAAATGACTCTTTGCTGCAGAATCGATCTGCTATGCGTAAATGACCTCTGTCGTGAATCGATCTATTGTGCGTAAATTACCGTTGTCAGTGAATCAATCAACACCCACCGATGGGCGACGGACTGATATATCGACTGATGATATGATGATCGATCAGTAAGCCGATCGATCGGATCGAATCGAACTAGAAAACAAAGAAATGAATCGATCCGTTAGACACACAAAAAGCTGGCCAATGAGAAAATGACAACACATATATGGATGTGACATAAAGCTGCAAGCAATAGTGCAAAAGGACAAAGAAAAGCTGGAAGACTATTAGTATGGATTTGAATTTACTCTCCAACGGTAATATTCAAATCCACACTATAAATATGTTGCACTATCTTCAAAAGAAGATAATGGCGGATGCTGCAAAGTGAAGATTAATGCCAAATATTCAAGCATCTCCATTCAAGAACACAGAGCATTAAATATCCAAATTTACCCAAGAGTGTTCTTCATTGTATCTAAGCATAAATGTCATATCATAAGCTTAGAGAGATTTTCCCAACCATTTTAAAGGCTAAAACAATGTAAGGGAAAATCTCACCTAGTTGGAAATAACACCAAACTCAAACCCTTTCTTGAGAGAGAATTAGTGGTTAAGTGAGGTAGTTAAGAAGCAATCCCGTAAGGGAGGGTAGGCGATCACGTGAGGAAGATAAGTCCCGAGAGAGTGAGAACTCATTAAACATCTATAGGCGATCCCGTGAGGGAAATAAGTCCCGAGAGAGTGAGAACTCATTAAACATATAAAGGCGATCCCGTGAGGGAGATAAGTCCCGTTGAGTGAGAGCTCCATAAATATCTGTTGGTTAAGAAAGTGCCCCATGAAGGGAAGAGTGGATGTAGGAGTTGGACTCCGAACCACTATAAAAATACGTGTGTTCTTATTTGCTTTCATATTAACTGTCATACATACTTTAGCAAATCTGCATAACACATTCAAAAAAATAAAAAAAAGTTAAGTCACCTCCCATTGAGATTTTTCGGGTTTTAACTCGGTATTTTTCGGGACCAACAATTGGTATCAGAGCAGGAGTTCAAAAGTTCACTAACTTTTAATGTGACCACCTGAACTGATTAAAACCCATTTAGTTTAAAATGCATAAATTTTATAAAATTCATGGAGGTTGACAATCATCTTATCATTTTTTTAATGCATCAAATCCTCATCATTGCACTTGTTTAACTAACACTGTTTTTCGTATTTTTTTTGTTGTTAGTTAGTTTTGGCATCATGATCAAAAAGGGGGAAATTGTTGGGATAATTTTAGTTTTGATTATTATGTCAAAACACCGTGTAATAGGACAAGCTAAGTTGTATAGAAAACTTGTGTTTCTAGACTTAGGTTTATTCTTACAGGTAACAAATTGAGGGGGAACTCATCAAGAGAAGACGAGACTGATCAAGAGAAAATGAGACTGATGAGTTCCACATGTAGTGCAGAATAAGTGCAGATACCGTGCATATTAGAAATCAGAATACGTGCAGATTTATGTAGAATCGACCGGCCAGACAGAATCGAACCGATCTACTGCGAAAAATGACAAGAATGACTTCTTTGTCTTGCGTAACTAATCTGAAATGACTCACAGTGAAATGACTGTCAGTGTAATCGAATCAACAGATCTCTTTGTCTTTGAACAGATCGAGATCTCTTTGTCTTAATGCACTGATATATCGACTGATGTTGTCCGATTTGATCAAGAAAGTCGATCGATCGAAGTGAATCAGAAACAGAAAAACAAAGCGAATTAATCGATCCGTTAGACACACAAAAAGCTAGCCAATGAGAAAATGACAACGCATATATGGATGTAACATAAAGCTGCAATCAATAGTGCAAAAGGAGAAAGAAAAACTGGAAGACTATTAATATGGATTTGAATTTACTCCCAACGGTAATATTCAAATCCACACTATAAATACATTGCAGTATCTTCAAAAGAAGATAATGGAGGATGTTGCAAAGTGAAGATTAAAGCCAAATATTCAAGCATCTGCATTCAAGAACACATAACATTAAATATCCAAATTTACTCAAGAGTGTTCTTCATTGTATCTAAGCATAAATGTCATATCATAAGCTTAGAGAGATTTTCCCAACCTTAGCTTAAAGGCTAAAACAATGTAAGGGAAAATCTCACCTAGTTGGAAATAACACCAAACCCAAACCCTTTCTTGGAGAGAATTAGTGGTTAAGTGAGGTAGTTAAGAGGCAATCCCGTAAGGGAGGGTAGGCGATCCCGTGAGGGAGATAAGTCCCGAGATAGTGAGAACTCATTAAACATCTATAGACGATCCCATGAGGGAGATAAGTCCCGAGAGAGTGAGAACTCATTAAACATCTATAGGTGATCCCGTGAGGGAGATAAGTCCCATTGAGTGAGAGCTCCATAAATATATGGTTGTTAAGGAAGTGCCCCATGAAGGGAAGAGTGGATGTAGGAGTTGGACTCCGAACCACTATAAAAATATGTGTGTTCTTATTTGGTTTCATATTAACTGTCTTACATACTTTAGCAAATCTGCATAACACATTCAAAAAAAAAAATTAAGTCACCTCCCACTGAGATTTTTTGGGTTTTAACTCGGTATTTTTCGGGACCAATTAAGTTGGTGCCTCTGCTGATAGGGAAGAGTGGACGTAGGACAAGTTGTCCGAACCACTATAAATCTTGTGTGCATTTACCTGTTTTACACTTATCACACACCTGTTGAAAGAGAACATGCATATTATAAGTTAAGATCAGATTTGCACCAAGCAACTGATCTGGTCAGTCTGGCACTTTGTCATCTGATCAGAAAACCTCAGAATCTGATTTAAGTAAACTGGTTTTTCTACACAGGTAAAACTTAGCTTCCGCACAATCAGTTAAACTGATAGACACCAAATTGATCTGCTCTCAAGCAATCAGTAAGTTGGATATCAGTCCATACTGATTCACTCGCACTCTGATTAGGAAACTTGCTTTCACATCTGATCTTACGAAAAAGTTTCATAAGTCTATTCACCCCTCCCCTTTAGACTTCTGCCTCACTAAAACTCGTTCAGGACCTACAAGTGGTATCAGAGCAGTGGTTCTACGGACCACTGGCTTTGAGTATCATCGGTTCTTGAGGAAGAACCATTGTGGTCACTTGAACAGATCTTTGAAAAACCTGTTTTTAAAACTCATTTGCTTTAAACTCACATATTCAGCATGGATAACACATCTATGTATCATGATCTGCCTAAGTTTTTCATTGATGAGTATGCTGACTGTACCATACTCATGAGAAACCATCTGGGTGAGATAAGCAACAGAATGATAGAAGTTCTTGAACAAGGACCCATCATCATCTATCACAATAACCCAGTTGAAAGAGGTGATCCAACACATTCAACTGGAGCTAGAATCAGAAAGAGTCCTTCACTAATGGATGCTGAAGAAAGGAAACTGTTTAATCTGGATACTGTAGCCATACATATCATCATGAAGATAGTGGACAAGACAACACGTGAGAAGATCAAGATTCTTAAGACTGCTAAGCAGATGTGGGATACTCTTGCTGAGATATGTGAAGGAAACGATCTGATTAAGGACAGCAGACTGCAAGCTGAACTGGTGAAGTTTGAGAAACTCAAGATGCTACCAGATGAAACTATAAATCAGCTTGATGGAAGAATCACCATGTCAGTTAACAAGCTTCGTGAACTAGGACGAGAAATGTCTGATAAAGACATCAACTACAAGATCTTGAGGTCCCTGACCAAGAAATGGTACATGAAAGTAATTGTGATAAAAGATTGCCAAGATATTGCGAATATGAAGCCGAGCAACCTGTTTCTGAGTCTAAAAGCTCATGAATTCGATCTGATTGAAAGAGGTCAAGAAGAATATGAGTCACCTGCTGAAGCTACACCTGCCACATCAAAAGCAGTTGCATTCAAGGTAGCTAGAAGCAGTTCGAGGTCTACTGAACCAATAGGAAATATCATGAGTCAGGCTGAACAGATTTCTTTGCTGACCAGAAAGCTTGAACGATCCAATGTTCAACTAGACAAGTATCGGAAATTCTATCATGACTACAGACAAAGCAAAGGAAGAGATAGGAGATTAACTGACAGACCGCAAGAGAGAAATCGTTCTGATAACAGAAGAGACGATCGCAAAGAAGAGAAAGGAGATGATCGAAAGGACGACAGAAGAGATGATAGATCAGATCGAAGAGGTTCTGATTACAGGCAAATTGGAAAATCTCCTGACAGATCCTATCATAGAAATGACTCACCTGGGAGAAGAAATTTCGTGGAACCTGGAGCTTGTTTCAACTGTCAGAAACCAGGTCACTACTACGCAGATTACCCTAGCTTAACTCCCAAAGAAAGAGAAGATAAGCGAAATAGAAGAGAGCAAAGGTACAGAGACAGAAAAGCCATGGTTGCTGATACATCAGGTATCGATGAATCCTACTTGCCATCAGATGATTCTGGATACTCATCTATTGAGGACTTCTGCCTGATGACAACAATTGATGATATCGAAGATCTGACATTCTCATCTGATGACGATATCTGTCTCATGGCCAAGGATGCTGATCAAACTGAGGTAACTTCTAAACCTTCTGTGTTTTCTGTTTCCACACCGATTGTGTTGAGCACACCTACTTGAGAGATTGACATGCACTACTATAATGAGCAATTGCTTGATGATCTCTCTAATGCAGTAGACACATACAATAGTGGAAGCTGAGAACTATAAACTAAGGGCTGAGAATATTCAACTTGCCAAGGATAAAGAAGTAAGCAGAGCTGCTGAACTGAGATCAGTTGAAACTGTTCAGAAGATGACCACATAACTGGAGTTTCTGAAAGTCAGTACTTCTGATCAAGTTAAACTGATCAAAGAACAACAGGCTCTCAACCTATAACAAGTTGATAATCTCAAAGTTCTACAAACTAAGTTTGATGAACTCTTCCGATTGCATGAGAGTCTAAAAATCAATGAGGACAGTTTGCGAAAGAAAGTAGCAGTTTTCACAAACTCATCTAAGACTATTCAAAATCTGAACAACTACTATCGCAAGCCAACTGATAAGAAGGGTATTGGGTTTGAAGGCCCTTCTAGATCCTCACATATCCCAATTTGTTCATCCTTAAAAGGTGAATCAAAGAAGGTTTCTGGTAAAGATGCACATCATGCTAAATCTGCATCTGATAAAGGGAAGAAACCAGTTGATCAGGTAAGGCCAAAGCCTAATCAGAAAGGAAACAAAAAAGGACCCCAACTGATTAAGCAACAACCGAGGAATCAACAGAAGAACCCTGTTCTTCTGAAGAGACCTTAACCTAATCAACAAACTAGGTATCAGCCTGGACCATCTCGCAAGGGACAGTCCCAATTGAAATCTATTCAAGTTAAGCTACCTAACAAGCAAGCTAAGGGTAAACTGTTAAAACCATTTATGCAAAAGAGATATGAATCTTTTGATGGTAGCAGTTGTACCTATCCCTTTAACCAGAAATCCAGGACAGCTGCACCTGAGCCCCACTGGATTAAAAGAAGACAAACTAACAAGAAAAATCTCAAGTCTTCTGGTTTATCCAAGGCTCACACTCATAACCATACTGATCAGAATGCACATGAAGAGATGTATGATTATGTAGATATTTATGGGAGACAAATCAGGCCTTCTGATCTTGACGATTATCATAGAAGTGCCCTGTTTGTTTGGATCCCGAAAAAGTAACACTAACCCCTCAGGACCCAATCCTACTGGGGTACCTAAAGCCTGATCTGATTGCAGGTTCGCGTGGGTTTATCTAATAAGGGAGGTGTACAAGCAACTATCTGGTACGTCGATAGTGGATGCTCAAGGCACATGACTGGCAACAAACATCTCCACAGTTCATACATAGAACAAGAAGGCCCAGGTGTACTCTTTGGTGACGAAAACTTTGGTTTTACCAGAGGATTCAGAACCTTAATCAATGATGATGTATAGGTTTCTGGAGTCTCGTATGTCGATGGTTTAAAGCACAACCTGTTATCGTTTTCACAATTCTGCGTGACAACGGATTCAGTGTTGAGTTCTCAACTAATCAATGCACTATCAAGAATTGAGCCACTCAATAGATCTTGCTAACTGGTTCCAGAAAAGGAACGATCTACACTGCAGATTGGAACAGTTGTCCAAGAAATGCATGCTTGATTGTTAGGAGTTCCAAAAGTGGCAGGTGGCTCTGGCATAAGAGAATGAGTCATCTGAACTTTAAAACTCTTAACAAGATAGCAAGGATGTCCTTGGTTGAGGGTCTCCCGAATGAGGTATTCTCTAAGGATCAGACATGTGTCGCATGTCAGAAGAAAAACAGGTTAAAGCCTCATTTAAGGGGGATCCCGGGACCAAAGATTCATCAGAGTATCGCAATCGCTCCACATGGATTTGTTTGGACCAGTTACACCAATAAGTTTCAGTGGACGCAAATACACTTTCGTGATCGTGGATGATTATTCCAAGTTTACCTGGGTTGCATTCTTGTATAAGAAGAATGAAACTATAACAAAGATACTTGAGCTGCTCAAGAGATTGCAGAATTAGAAGGGTGTCAGTATTGAGAAAATCAGATCAGATAAAGATACAAAGTTTCTGAACTCTTTTATAACTGATTTCTGCACTAAGTTTTGTTGGGAAATAGGTTGCACAGATCTATTCGGGGTGAATATTTAAATACAAATTTAATTCTTTAATTATTACTAGCATGAATTAATCCTATACTAATTCAAATAATAATCCAACAACATATCATGCATATAATAATTCATGTAAAAACCTACGACGCGAATTCTACGAGTTTACGTGAACGTACCTCTTGGGATGGCAATGGTATGGCTGATTAGACTAACCGAAAGGACTTCCCAAGTATTCCCTTAGCCCTCGTTCGACTATCCGGTGGAAGGATTCTTGTGAACGATTTAACAAAAGGAAAATAAAATATGTTGCACCACCTTTGTGGATTTACTAATTTTTCCAGCACATGAAATTGTACTTGGGAATGAAAGAATCATCCCCTATTTATAGATACTGGGGTGGACGAAAATTGTGGCAAAAAAACAATGTGGGAAAATCTTTTCTTGATCTCCAAGAAATCTTGAATATATCTCCTAAATTCTTTTTCCCATAATTATAATATTCCACAAAATTCCACCCACTCTATTTGTATGGATTATTTTCGAAAATTTAGGCTTGCAAGAAACCAAGATTTGGATCTTCTTGAATTTATGAGATATTCTTGTATTTCAAGAAATACATATCTTCCATAATATCTTTTCAAGAAAATCAAGAAAATCTTTCTTGCCCTCTATTTTCAAAATTTCGAAAATATCATTATAAATAATCAAGTGGGAGATTTCTTGAATTTAATGAGATAATCTTGTATTCCAAGAATACATATCTTCATTCCATAACAAAATTCAAAGAAAATCTTTCTCCCAACATATTTATAATTTTCGAAAATTTTAGTTGGAAAAGTAAGCAACAATATTTATTTTATTTTAATCACCTTTTCAGTTAATGGACTATATGTTGGGTTACTCAGGGGGCCTTTAGGAGAATTAAGATTGGACCTTCTAATGGACCTTGAATATCTAATATTGAGCCACAATATAATTCAAGCCCATAAATATTAATTAATCCCACTACATAATTAATATTGCACTATCCATCTTAACCCATATTACAGTCAATATAGCTCCCGGTCATTATTTCCCGTGTTTAAGATTATCTAGCCCATTAATTAATTCAAGCCACTGAAATAGCTTTCTAATTAATTAATATCTTTTATCCTTGGTCAAGGAACGGTTCAACATTATTATCCATATCGGAAACTAATTCCACTTGCAAGATTTGGTATGATAAAGCTTATGAACCTCCCAAGGGGGCAAATCGAACAAGCGTACTTGCACACGATTCTTCGTATTAAATCTTAGCAATCACATGTGACCAATAATATTGTCCAAGATAAAAAGTATTGAATCTCATTGATTAGCTACCCATGATAAGTCAAAGCAATAGTTACCAATCCCACGTGATCCTATTTAAGGGACGAAGATTAAGAAATAACGAACCACTGAGGTCTAATTCTTCCTTGTTCAGTTATGAAGAATTTATCCTCCTGTAGGTCCTATTCAGTGCATCAGTCATGCACTAGTGTAATCTCTTGGTCAAGACAAGCCAATCTGAGCCTTACACTTCAACCTTTCACGATGGGTTGTTCATATCCATCTAGGTCGTGAATAACGTACTTTTAGTTACAAGGGACTGTTAATTTAATCTTCTGTGATCTGGTATCACTAAATTAACTACAATGTAACACGTACAACTTATTGAACAGTTATGCAGTAAATATATGTAACATTCAATAATATTTAAAGCATCAGTGATAAACAATTTATTTCAGTAAATAAGTCTGAAAATTCAGTTTCAATTATACAAAGTAAAAAGCATACTTTCCAGTATAATCCCAACAAGTTTGGTATACAACATGAGACATCAGCCGCCAGAACACCACAACAGAATGGTGTAGCAGAACTGAGAAACAGAACACTCAAAGAAGTTGCTCGCACAATGTTGGCTGAACATGCAACTACAAACCGTTTCTGGGTAAAAGCAATCAACACTGCATGTCACACTCAGAACAGATGTTATCTGACTAAGATTCACTTCAAAACACCCTATAACTAGAGAATATTATTTCTATCTCTCTGAGAAACAAACAGTGATTGTTTCTAGGCAGGTCAAGTTCCTCGAAGAAGACTATGTCTTGAAGGAACAAGGTCGTAAGAAGATAGAACTTGAAGAAATTCGAGAACCACATATTAACGTAGAGACAGATGATTTGTCAAAGCAACATGACAAGAATCAGTGGGAGCATTCATCAACTAATGGTGGAAGTTTATCACTAAGTGATCCTCTTTCAGCCAGTGGGAGCGTAATTGGAGTCGCATTGTCTTCGTAACGAACACCAAGTGGGTTGAATGAGAACAACATAGTTCAAATTCCTGCCCAAGAGGTCTGAAAGTGTAGCTCTTGAGGACTCTCTGGACATTGATGAAATCGATACACCACAAAATTTTCACGATCAGAATGTACAGCCTGCACAACAACAGCTTTGTAAGTCTACTAGGATTCGTAATCCACCCACTAGATATTATGGTTTCCTCATAGAGGAACACGGTGACGTGGAAATCCCGGATAAGAACAATCTTAGAACTTACACTGAGGCAACATTAGATGTTGACTCAGAGAAGTGGCATGAAGCCATGAAATCCGAGATGGACTCGACACCAATCAAGTATGGGACTTGGTTGAGTTACCGAAAGGGGTTAGACCCATAGGTTGCAAATGGGTCTTCAAGCATAAGACTGATGTAAACGGTAAAGAACAAACCTACAAGGCTAGGTTGGTGGCGAAAGGTTATAGTCAATGCGAAGGCATTGACTATGACGAGACTTTCTCACCAGTTGCTAAGATCAAGTCCATTCGAATTTTACTTGCGGTAGCAGCACACCTCGATTATGAGATTTGGTAGATGGACGTCAAAACAGCTTTTCTCAATGGTAAATTGATAAGGAATTGTTTATGACTCAACCGGAAGGTTTTATATCAAAGTCATAATCTAATCTTGTGTGCAAGCTTAAACGATCCATTTACGGATTTAAGCAAACTTCTAGGAGTTGGAATATCAAATTTGATGAAGTTGTCAAATCCTTTGAGTTCATTAGAAATTCGGAAGATCCTTGCGTTTATCGTAAACGCAGCGGAAAGAATATTATCTTTATAGTCGTATATATCGATGACATATTGATTATAGGAAACAATATCCCGCTCATGCCGTCCGTGAAAGATTGGTTATCAAAGACCTTCATGATGAAGGATCTTGGTGAAGTTTGCTACATCTTAGGGATCAAGACCACAGGGATAGATCCAAGAAGATGTTGGGGTTGTCACAGCCCACCTACATAGATAAGGTGTTGAAGCGATTTGCGATGGAGAACTCTAATAGAAGTTTTCTACCGGCATGTCATGGGATAAAGCTATCAAAGAAGGATTGTCCTTCCAAGGAAGCTGATATCCAACACATGAAGGATATACCATATGCATCAGCAATTGGTTTCATCATGTACGCCACTTGAACCTCACTGGATTGCTGTCAAGAACATTCTAAAGTACCTCAAACATACTAAAGATTGTTTTCTTGTCTACGGAGGACAGTCAGAGCTAGTTGCAACTGGCTATGCTGATGCCAGTTTCCAGTCCAACCGTGATGATTACAAATCACAGTAAGGTTAGGTCTTCACTCTCAATGGTGGGGCGGTTAGTTGGAATAGTTCCAAGCAAAAGTCGATAGCAGATTCAACAATCGAAGCTGAGTAGATTATTGTATTAGAAGCCTCAAGGAGGTTGTCTGGATTTTATAGTTCTTGAGAGAACTAGGGGTAGTTCCGAGTGCCAGTTGTTTAATAAAGTTGTATTGAGACAACGCTGGAGCAATTACGCAAGCAAAGGAACCGAGATGAATAACAGATATAAGCATGTACCGAGACGTTATCACTTGATAAGAGAGATAATTGTTAGAGGAGAAATAGAGTTAGAACGTGTTCCCACAGAAGATAATCTGGCTGATCCTTTCACCAAAGCTTTGAGTGCTAGACATTTTAATGGTCTAGGGGTTAGACATGTAGGTGATTGACTCTAGTCCAAGTGGGAGATTTTTAGTGTTAGTGTCCTAGACACAATCCTATTATAAGGACGTAATACTAAGATAATATTCAGTTTTGGTTTTAATATTATTGTTTGTTTAATATTAAATGTATGACATTACACTTGTTTGAATATTACGTTTGGTTGTTTGCATTTATTCTTATTTGTGTTCCCATGAGTCATTGATGTCATTGAGGTTGTGAGAACTCAGAGGAGTTAAGCATGATTCTCAAATAGTCCCGATCAAGGATAATCAAGAATGGGATATTGATGATGCAATTAAGATTGATGAGCGATCTGCATCATACTCTTAGAGAGTGTAGTAAGATTTTACTTACTACGAGATACTAGGTATCTCATGATGGATGCACATATACCTTAGAGGGTATTGGTATACCCATCCGAGAAACCGTATGATGTAATTCCACAATATGTGTCTATTGTTGTCTCGTTAGTGAGAGCGATGCAATACTCTGTTGGCCCCGTCAAAAACCATGTAATGCATATAAAGCAGGATTGAGGGAATAGTGATACCAATTTTTTTTAAACGATGTGTTTTGCTTATAACCAAATTCATATGGCAAGTAAGAGCATAAAGCAGTAAAGAACACACGATTTTATAGTGGTTTGGAGTCTAACTCCTACATCCACTCTTCCCTATCAGCAGGGGCACCAACTTAACCAACTGGACTTAGTTTAACATGTTAGTCCAACACAATACAAATGTTTAATGAGTTCTCACTCTCTCGGGACCTATCTCCCTCACGGGATTGCGTACCCTCCCTTGCGGGATTGCTTAGATTTTTATCGAGTTCTCACTCTCACCCAGAAAGTAAGCTAGTCCAACTAACTTGCAATCCTTATTTAACAAAAGTTAACCTAACACTCGGTTTGGGTAAAGATTGTTTGGTGTCCAACTAGGGTGAGATTTTCCCTTACATTTGTTTAGCCTCAATATGCTAAGGATGAGAAAATCTCTCTAAGCTTAGGATATTACATTTGTGCTCAGATCTAGGATAGAACACTCTTGAATATATATGTGTATTTCATGCTCAGTGTTCTACGGTGGAAATGCTAGATGATTTGGCTTTGAAGCTCAATGGTGTTTTCATGCATTTCACACACTAAATAATGAAGGAAGAACTTGTATTTATAGTGTGGATTTGAATGTTACCGTTGGATGGAGTCACATTCAAATCCACACTATTCTGTAGTTTCTGTAGCTTTTTCAGGCTGGTTGTCTTCCTCTCATTGGTCCACGTCAGCTGCATCTAACGGCTATAATCTTCAGGATTCTGATCCTCAACTTTCTCGAACTCAGGCTTCCTTGGACTCAGGATTCTTGACTCAGCAGACTTCTCTTCAGTGGACCTTGTCTGATCAGGCATCCGACACTCAGCTAACCGAGTTCAAATTTCTTCCGACTTCAAACATCGACCCTCGTGTCACTTGACTTCGGGTTATCGATCATCAAGTGATACGGTTCTCAGTGAACATGTCTTTAGATGACTTGTCTTCAGGCGACTTGTCTTTTGAGGACATCAGATCAGGTGACTTACATTTTTTGTTCACTCTTCCGATTACGGTCTTCGATCTAGTCGCCTTTATTTCTTATTTTTATTTTTTCGATTTCTTCGATCTTTGATCGTCATTCGACGATCGGATCAACACAAAGACCAGTCAAGATATCCAGATTAGCTCATCAGTTTAGCACATCAGGTCAGTTGCATCAGGTCATCTCATCTGATCTCGATCACGTCTGATCTCGATCAGTCTCATTTGCTCCTCTTCTGATCAGCAACCTCTTCTTCTGATTTGTTAAATACATTTACGGTCATCGATCTTCTGATCCCAGATCCATCTGATCAGGTCCTCTTCTGATTCTTCTGATCAACTGGCTTAACTTTTCTTCTATTCTGATTTTGCTTCAGCTCATCAGTTTACTCGGAACTCATCCTATTCATCTGATCTCGATCAGCTTCGTCTGCAACCTCATCTGATCTCGATCATCTTCGTCTGATTTCATGAGTTCCCTCTCAACTTGTTCTCTCGTTCCCCCTCAACTTGTTATCTGTAAATTAGCTTGAATAACACAAGTTGATAATGTTTTGGCATAATTCATCAAAACTAAAATATCCCAACATACTCATTTGACTTGACGTCAATACGCACGACATGTGTGGAGTGATGAACTTTGACCATGACCGACGCTTGCACCCTTCCATGGGTAGATATGTCTTAGATTGGGTTCATCACGAAATGCATGTGCGTGGTAGTTGAGCCAAGAATAAGATTCATTCCTCAATGTGGATTTAGAGATAATATTTGTCTTCTCATCATAACTGGATCTAAGACATCGGTTGATGCACGTCAACTTGGACTTTGTGGCCAAGTGTGACACAAGTGATCAATTAGTGATTAGAGATAAAATGATTAAGTTATTTGAATAGACACTTCATCATGTTCAAGACTTAATCGAGTATTCGCGAATGAAAAGAAGTTATCGTAATAGCCCATGTTTCAGTTACAGGTAGTTGCATGTTTCCTCGCAACGTACCTCATATATTGAGATTGTCTAATTTATTGTCTAGTGTCTAATTAAGACAATTAGTTTGACTAATCACTCGATATATGAGGGCCTATAGGTCACACAACAAGTAACAATTGTTTACTGATTATAGTTGATTGATTAAATATTATATTGGATATTAATATTTAATTTATGGAGACTATAATAGTAATTATATTTAGAATTAATTATTTTTATTATTTAATTAAATAGGATTCCCAATAATAATATATGAAATATTATTGTAGGATTTGATATATATGGAAATCGAATCTGTAGAGATTTATGTATAAGGGAATTAAATCTATGGGATTTAATTTACAAGATTGGGGATTTTATTTCCTAATCAGGTTAGCTTAAGATTTAAGTTGGGTCTCCCCTATATATATGAGTCATTGGGAATTCATAATACAAGACTTCATATTTTCTCCATAAAATCTCTAAGTTAGAATTTTCCTAGCAAATTCATCTCGGGGATTCAACGCTGGCGAATCAGTGTGAATTGGTACACGACAGTTACGTTGATACCGTAGTTGAGGAATCTGTGTACCGGGTTTGGCTTTTTGTTGGGTTTTGTTTTGTGGGCCTCTTGGCTTCTTTTGATAAGTGTATGGGTTTGGCTTTTTGCCTTGATTTGGGCTGGCCGTTTTGCTTGGGCTGCAGCTTTTTTGTGCTTTAAACCTTGGACCGGGTTGTGGTCCCTCACATATTTTTTCTTTCTTTTATATGATCTTCGATTTGAGCGTGTACGAATTGCTGTAAGAATTTTGCAAAAATAATTTAAAAGTAAACTCATCACTATGACACATAAATATTTATTAAATTAATTTCTCACTAATTTATTTACCTAAATAATCTTACATTATTGTTTACATAAGTTTGAATGGTGCATGCAACACTATAGAAGTATTACAAACAAAATGTAACAGCATTACATGTAAAAAAAAAAGGTATTAGTTTACCCGTTATTTAATTATGCAATCTATGTTCGTTGTTGGTGAACTGTTTAATTTCGTTGTGCATGTATTACGTGTTTACGTGTCTCTATATTCCAACAATTTCATGTAATGATGTTATGTTTTGTTTGTAATATTGTTATAAATTTGCTAGTAATACTGCTTCAGTTCTTATTTGAAATCAAAGTTAAAGACATTAATAATTGTTGATTCCATAGAAGAGCTGCTTTTTTTTTTGGTTAACAGAGAGATAAAGTATAAAAAAAAAAGACAATAATTTAAAATTATCTAGATAAATAAATTAGTGAGAAATTAATTTAATGAATGTTTGTGTGTCATAATGGTGAATTTACTTTTAAATTGTTTTATGACCAGAGTTCAATTCCATAGAAGAGATATAAAAAAGAAAATAAAAAAAAAGTTCAATTCCATATAAGAGATAAAAAAAAATCACCATTACACGATGTCGAACCCACAACAATCAAGCAAATAGATGCGTTGCCTACCACTAAGCTACTCAAGCCGACAATAACAAAACTTCTACACCCGCGTTTTATTGTTATGATTAGCGCAAAATATATTTTTTTCACATAAAAATTTTCATCTAAGACCTACCCTTAACAGAATTACTAATTGAAAAAAGAAAAAGTGGGAACCAACAAAAATTCATATTTCTCATGATAACATTTAAATACATTCAGAACCTATTTTTCGATAACATTTAAATACATTTTCAAATTTTATATTTTTTAATGTTAAGGAGGGGATCAATAATTTTATCAAAAGATAAATAAAAAAATAAATATCCATACATATTCATCAAAAGAAAGTGACTAAAATTGAATAAATAAGGTAAAAAATATCTTAAGAAGTAAGATAGTAACAAAACAAAAGAAATAAGTAAAAAATACTGGTAAATGAATTTTAAAAAATCTGACCTCGATTTTTTTTAATAATGTTGTGGAAAATTTCGAGAAAATTCTGAAAATTGATCCTTGTTGGTGTTTTTGAATTATAAAACTTTAAATTTTTGGATAAGGAAAAAAAGAAGAGAATGAATGAGGGGCAAGCTGAGAGCTGACGACAAAATCAGGGGAAAAGGCATTAAAAGCCGTAGAGGTTGATATAGAATTGTATGCTTAATTGTAAGTGGATGATTGGTATGGTGGAATAGCCTAATAATAGAATCATCATTCATAGATTTATTCTTAATCCTATGATTGATATGATTTTTTATTTGGAATCATGATTTCATAAAGAATTATGATTCTAAAAAATAAAGGAATTGTCATTCCTTCCAATTCCCTTGGTTTTAGCTATTTCATCCTTTAATGGACCAATTTTTAAAATAATTATAATAATAAAAAATAATAATAATATTTAATAATAAATATAAGATAACTATGTTTAATAAAATATAAATATCAGTAAAAATAAATTTATAATATACCTAATTTAAAAAATATAAATAATAAATATAAAAATTAAAAAAAATGTATTTTTTATTTTCAATAATAATATTTTTTTATAAAATATAATAACAATATAATAATTCTCAAAATTGTAAATAATCACATTATTATTTAAAACTTATAAAAATATTTAACAACAAAATATATAAATATAATTTTTATTTAACATATGTTTTTATATCATATTTAATAAAAATAATAAGTTCAACAAAAATATAAATATATATTATTATTGTTATTAAAATAAATAATATTATTATATTTTTAATAGTACACGAAATAAATATAATAATATTATTATATTTTCATAGTTTACATAACAACAATAATCAATAATAATAATATTATTAAGTAATAATTTCAACTCCTAATAATAATATTAATAATAATAAATTAAAATAAATTTACACGGTTATATTTTATTCTTTACCAATATCAATCATGAGAATGATCATTTTTATGTTATTTCATTCACATCTTCATTTCATTCATAAACTCATTTCATTCAGTCATAATTCTATTCAATCATATCAATCATACCCTAATAGTTTTATGGTGGGCTCTAATTTAATTTTGGAATGGATGTGTATATATTAGCGACATTATTTTTGTCTTGCACTGGGAGCCCAGCACAACCTTTGAGTATATCTGCCCATAAATAAAGTTTATACTATTGTTTTCTCATTGACTCCTAATTTTGCAGCTTAGATTTTTTTTTTTCTGGACAGTAAGAAAATTGTTTAAATCAGGGTAATGATACCCAAAGAATTACAAGAAGCTACAAAGAAAGAATTACAAAAAGCTGCAGAGAATGAAAAATACAACAGGGCATTCAGTATAAAATAAACACCCCAAGATCTCTCTAGGATTTTCCAGCAAATCCGAATACGAAAA